>OZ034805.1:61484196-62684196 GCA_964028335.1 Altica lythri | reverse complement strand
AACTAAAAATAAGGTTCTGTATTCTGTATGTAATTAAAAGTTAGAAAACTAGCAAAGCTGTTAGACTAGAATCGTAAATCTGCAATAACGATTCGCCAGAAAAGTTACGTCCATCGGTATTGTAGATTTCCTAATCTATCTCTGAAAAATCATTAGAGACTGTAAAAAGAAGCAGAACAAATCTTGATCTTGGTTTAACACTGTTGATCTTTTAGTCCAAAATTTTAAATCTTCCTCTCTTTATTCTTCTGTGCTGTTACTGAACTACTCCTAAACGACAAAACCGATTTTGATCAAATGTTTTGTATGTGTTTAAATGGATTCGAGAATGATTTAGATTTACTATTTAGTCCACTATAAAATATTTTTTAAATAATTTTTTACATATTTGTGTTTAATTTTACGAATTCCTAATAGAAGCCACCGGCGGTGTAAGTTAATTGATATAACTCTCTATCAACGTGTGACATTTGGGTTGTGCAGACACCCGGTAGATAGCGTTGTGTTTGATTTCCATATCATTCATCGATAAAACTCCGAGAATGGCTGATAGATTGATTTTAACCTTTAAGACTGACATCATTATAACAATTTAGTCATTTAAGACATTTCTAAAGAAACAATAAATGACAGTAAGAAGAAATTGCAACCATAACATCCGGTAGGACTCGAACCTTTGATCTCTATAACAGACAGCGCCTCAAACTGTTTTGTCGCAGATGATCATAGCAGTTAGTCGGCGTTTTTGGTCATGTCTTGATTTAACTCATGTCTCCTAATATATTTACTCAATCTGACCTTAAGGACTCACATAACGTTAATTCAAAAGGGATTATTTTTCAAATCACCAATTAAAACTTAAAATCCTAAGTCATTTTTGTGCCCTATCTTTTGAATAGTTTCTTTCATTGGATTTTTAAAATCTAGAAACTAGACAAACACGAAATAACATTAAGAAGATCAAATCATTTAACTTATTTCGTCTAGTAGGAATTGAGTTAGTGTATAGACGAATTGAGTTGAAAAAAGATATGATGAAAATGCTGGGCTAAGGGCTAAAATCATCCATGAAGAAACGGTTTAAGGTACTATTAGCTATAAATAGAAATCTCAGGTTCAATTCCTGTAGGATCTGATTTCTTTTTTAATTTGTCTTTAATGTAATTTCTTCTTTGTCTAATTTCTAAATGACCTCTTTTATTGCCCATTTTCTTTCCCTCTTGTAACACTTGGTATAAGTGCATGACTACAAAATAATTAAATGCTCCTTATCTTATAATTTTTGTTTTTTCTCTTTGTTACAACGCTAATGATATTTCATTAAAATTGCGTCGTGGTGATTTACCAATAAAGGAATTCTAAAGGTAATCAAGGCAAATTAATTAGACATAGTATCTTTTAAATTTTTAAATGGTCAGTTTCAAATGAATTAAACGTTAATAATATTTTCCAATTCAAGGTAAAACCAGTCATATTATAAAATCCTTGGAGTTTTGTTATTGTGTGCTTATTTAGTAGGTAACTAGCTACTAGTTATGTATTTGCGTTTTAATAAATTTTGTTTTAGTTTCACTTTGGCTTTATGAGTTTAGCACTTTTAATTTTAGGACGTTTATAAGCTACACGAAAAACTTGTCTGAATTTTGGAAATAATGCAGTTTCTCACAATAAGATAAGACTTCAAACTTTAAGATGGGCTTTTGAAGTAAATTTGTATAAATATCGTCCGATCAGGATGTACGATTTTTAATTTTTTAAACTTAAGTGGTTTGTACGATTATAAAGAGCAATTGTGTTTAGAATGAACGTTGTTTACCACGTAACATTATAATAAATAACAAAATACCGTGTTCGAATTTTCCATGTCGGTAGAGTGGATCGGGCGTCTTCATACCAGGGCGGCAAAAGCCCAGCAAATAAGTTTGTGCAGTTTCTGTATATCGCACATTGCGATATTGTTTATGTTTTTGATCGATATCGATTGTTTCTTTCCTTCTGTCATAGTATAAATCCTTAGTTTCTCACACACATAAAAAGTTGCTGAAAATTGTTATACATTCCCAGCTTTAATGATTGAAAATGGCTACGAATAAAACAGTAATTCGAAGTTGTTTATTATATGAGTACAAACTTGGTACAAAAGCTGCTGCAGCAGCGACGCGAAAAATATTTACTACTTTCGAAGATGATGCCGTTGGTGATCGAACAACACAGAAGTGGTTCAAAAAATCTTCGGGAGATCTCAGTTTGATCGATGAAATGTGCTCAGAAAGACCAAAAATAATAAACAAAGAGGATCTTCGACAGTTTGTGGACGAAAGTTACAAGACAACGTGCCAAGAACTTGCAGAAATGTTCAGTGTTAGTCCTGAAACTATTTGTTTGCATCTTCATCAGCTAGCAAAGACGTGGAAGTTAAGCAGATGAGTCCGATATAAATTGACAAATTAAGTCATTTTACCATTATTTCTTAATCGGTTATTAACCTGTGACCTGTAAAGTGTTCTTATGTGCTTAGTGGACAGCAACTGGAATTGTTTATTATGAATTTTTGGAACTGAGTCAAACCTCCTCGCAAACCTCACTGCTTACTTGTATTGTGACTAGTTTCACCGAATTCAAGTAACACTCGTCACGAAATTTACTGCATGAGTGCGCCGAGAAAAAAATCCTAAACTTAGCTGGGAAACGTTACCGCACCCACCATATTCTCTCAACATTTCGCCAAGTGATTATCAGCTTTTTTATGTTTACAACTGTATGAGGCACAGGTAAAGCTAGAGAGTTCTACAGTACCTGCATACAAAAATTGGTTCCACGTTGGCATTGAATTGAATTTGACCAATAAATAGTTTCCTATTGTCTCTCAATAAAAATGTTTCTCTAACAAAAACCGCTTGAATTTATTTGGTGACGTGGTCTCTTACAAGTTTCCTCTTACTCCTTTGTGTAGAGCCAGCAACGTAAGGTCTAAAACCAAGTTAAAAACCTACATAGATTGGAATTGCTCTACAAGTTTTTCGTTATAAGAAAATAAAAAATGTATTAATCTTCTTACCCAATATTATAAAACAAAATTATTGTAATCAATACAGTGTGTTATTTATTTCGTCATGATGAGGTACATAAAAAACAGTTACTTTCATTTTTATATTCCATATTCAAGTATTGTTATAATTTATACAGTACGATTTAATATAAAAAACAGTTTACCGGTTGTCGTATTTATAACTATTATTACGTATATTAAATTTACAGATGTTATTCTTCGTTCTTATTATGCAATAGTGGCTTTTATTACTAATGAAATGATTGTATGACCTTCAGCATGTTTTTTTCCTGTCCTTACATTAGCATCACTAAATCTGGTATTCGTATCTACTTTTTATTTATCACCTACTTTTTATTTGTTACTCAGTATAGTATATTATTTATAGTACCAATTAACATCATTATGTATCGGTAACAAGAATAAAAATTAAACCATTGTGTCTTCTTTCAAAGCACATACATCGATATACACTGAATAAGAAAATTCCCAAAAAGGGCGTAAATCCCCTAGCTAGCTTACTAGGTCGTGACTTCTTTAAAGAGTTTTTCCCGTCCTCCCCAAACATGAAATATAAGGGCGCCAGAGTACAAACTAAACAAATTATACGCAAACACCTGTTTATTTAAATTAATTATAAAATCAATTATTTAAATTAATAGAATATCAGAATATTAATTTGGTTAATAAAAGTTTTTCAAATTAATTTTATCTCTTATCTGCTTTAGGAGATATGCCTCTGTTGTTATCGGGACAGTTTCTCCTAGAAAGAATTTTCTTCAATTTCTATATTAGTCGTAAACAGGGTTTCCAATCTGTTCTGCTTACTCCAAAAAATGCCGGAAATTTGGTGTCGCCTCAAAAAACTATGTATCTCTAACGTGGTCCTCCTCACAGATATGGATTGACCTTGTATATGAAGAGAAGGTACCACAAAACAATCGGATAGTAAAATGAACTTAAAATTCTGATCGCAGCAGGAAAGAAGGACAGTTATACAGTAACTCCACTAGCGGTATAATTTATAATTAAGGCGATTACATTAAAATTAATCTCACCGAAAATAGGTCCGGAAACAATAGTCTGGTGAATTCTTTCACTAATACGATCCGATAGATCGTTACAACACAGAGCAGTGACATAATCATAATCTTAAAAATGTGTAAAATTTACTGGTGGCCATATTCAAAATTTATTACAGTAGTAGTAGTTACTATGGTAGTTATGTCATATTTATGAGAAATTATTAGAATGTTCCTATTCTTAAAATCATTATCAGAAAACTTTTAACAATTTGTTTTCATCCAGATTAACTTAAATGGTCTGCTGTAACAGTAAACATAAATGGATTCGATATTATTTGGCATCCCTTGCAAATTATTACTCAAACTGATGAGTCAATCCTAAATAAAAACTTAACATACAGTAATAGTTTAACAACTGTTTTTCCTCGATAATGGGTGGTTTAAAATACCCTTAACAAGTATGATTTACTCGTAAAAAAAGATGTCCGAATCAATATTTTTTATTGAAATTATGAAAAATTTGTAAGCAAAAAAACTTTTTTATTTATAGAAATATTATTCATTTACAAAAACATGAAAATGTACGTAAAACATCGTATCATTAAATAAATATTCCTATAGTTAAGAATCTGTCACTGCTTTCTGTCTTATTTTTAATGAGATACCCTATACAAAAATATATAATAATTAAAGTTGCCACAACTGTTAACATGATAACTTATATAGAATACTTAGATCATGACATAGATTCCATCATTGTGGTGATTTGTTATGGTAACACATTAGTCTAATTATTCTATTTTATTGTAGTAGGAAATTTGATGTTTATATTCATACGAATTGTATTCAACGTTATCTTAGCAACCAATCTGTTTTCTAATACGACCAAGCTGACAAATTTAAAACTAATTGTTAACTGTGAAAATACTAACTGGAAATAATGGAAACTTGCTAGTTTTACCATAGCAACCAGTTTCTTTAAGATGGAAACTGTCTTTCATTATTGTACTTCTTCTATTGATTTATGTTACCTACTTCAGGTTCTTGGTCCTATCTACTAGTTTGTACAGATCTAAAGGATACGATAAGTTTCTGGAAGCAATTTGAAGTCTCAAAAACTTAACTATCTGCTGCGATCCTCGCAATGATACAGTATGTGTTTAACTGTTTCAGGTTCTCTGACGAATAATCTGCAGTTTCGGTCAACTATAAACAGTCCCATAGTTTACAGATGACCCTTGACCGGAGCATTACTCTTAAGGAATCTTGTAATAATGAGACGTAGCTGATTCCTATACTACTGTGTGCTGAACCAAGAATGTGTTCCCATTATTGGTTTTGGTACCCCTAGAACTGGCTTTAAATCAAAGAATATTGCGGTTGACTCTTTTCTTGCAAGTTTAGCAGCCTGCTCGTTTCCTTTTTCCTCTATCTTATGGTATCTAGGTAAACTAGTTTAACACTGTTATGTTTCGCCCGAATATCGAGTTGTACTCGACACTTTTATGCTAGTCTAAATGAGATCACTTTAGGGATTTTTAGAAATCCAATAGCCCCTGACTATTTTTGCATATATATGTTGTCCGCTTAGATTTATACGCCCTCAAATTATTTTCTTTTGTGTATTGCAAAATTCCATATAATTCTGCTTGAAACAGAGATGTATATGATACCAGAAAAACATAAATTCTTTGTCAAAGCTGTGCTCGCATTTGGCATTCCTTGCTTTAATGGATTTCTGCTTGAAATCTTTTCTTAGTAAGGTATTGGGGTACCATGTTTGTTTCTAGGGAGATAACCATGACATTTATCAAAGAATGACAAAATGAACAACATTTATTTCCCAGATGTCTTCTCCAACTTCCTGTTTTATTTTGTTGTGTTGTGATCTAACAAAAATTTGCTCTGATTTTCTTGCAGTCTATAGAAGCCCATCCTTGCCTCTCCCTTCAAAATTATATGAAGAGGAGGAACAGGACTTCTATTGCTGCTTTTGGAGTGCCTTTTAGAGCTCCAGTTATACCAAGGCAAGCAAGTCTTTGAACCTTGCTTAGCCTGATGATGGTATATTCTTGGTTGTATTGCCAGCATACCACCATGTTATAGATCCAAGATAACATGTCTGGTTTTAAACTAGTTTTTGCCATAAATGCGTTTAGCTACCATTAAAGTGGTTATCGACCTCTTGATTATGTATCCAAATGGTGATTCTAGGTAAGTTTTGAGTCTAATATCACCACGGTATTTAATCTTTCCCAGCACTTGTATGTTTGTACCTTTAACGTTTAGAGGGCCTACAACTTTGAAACTTGTCTTTTATATGCTTTGTTTATAAAATAACAGCAACCAGTTAAACAATAACTGTTAACTGTTTAATGGAAACTGTAGTATATAAACTTTAAAGAATAGCACATTCACCATATGGTAATAAACTACATAGCGATTATCCACTTCGGTGACCATTAGTTTAAATGGTATCTTGTTGTTAGATCAGTTACTCAAGGTCACTTGAAAGGAGTTCATAATAAATAATAACTCAATTATTACAAAGATACCTATGAAACATATTTTTAATATTTTAACGTTTCCCAATATAGTTTCAAATTATTAGGATCTACCCGCTGACGCTGCGCTGGAGTGTTAATATAAATTTCTATTATAAGATGATGATATGGCAACACTTTTCATCGGCTGGTTGTAGTCTCGTGATCATTGCACTGTATTCGCCTACGAACCTCAACCAATGACCTACCTATAAATATAATTTAATTTGGATTCTGGCGATTTTTTAAACAGAGTCACCTTTTAAGGTATTTTATTTTTTTAGCGAAAATGTGAGATAAACAAATAAATGAGTGACCACAGTAATAAAATCTTTTCCTAGAAAAATCCAAAAAAGATATAGTATGTTTTAAAAACATAGATTGAAACAACCACAGTAACAATTGTATGACGCCACAGACTGATAAAAATGAAAGGTAGCAAAATAAACAAAAACTATTATAAATATTTAACACACCTTTTAAACCAATACTTTCGGTTGTCTTCATAAAATGGTAAAAATGCCATTAACTTTAGATTAACTAAGATACAATCTTAAAAACATTTCACTAAACAAAAATTATACATTTTGGATTTACGTCTCCGTGACATCAGGTAAATATTTAAAATTTACCTATGATAATAAATCGTATTTTATATAAACAGAAATTTTCAAGTTCAAGGATAACTCCAATGAATTTTTATATATTTACAATTTACAAATCTTATATATAGGTCAGTAAAAATAGCATTTAACTTTGCACTAAATTTCCGATCCAAATTTCTTTTTTTATTAGGTTTCGGATAACTTACTGAGTATAAAATCACAAAATGCTGACAGATCCTGGTGACGCTAGAGGCGCCATCTTGAAAAAAGGTTTTCGGCCGATATCTCGGAAACTATGCACTTTAGAGCAAAAGTCATATTGACCATTATTATAGAAAATAAAATTTTGCATCTTTTGTTTCCAGCAAACTTTTTTGTAAAACTTACCGTTTACGATTTATGGCCCATTTAATGAACCCATTTTTCGATCGCAGCCAATAACTCTTGAAAGATTAGATTAACCAATAAAATGCATCAATCCATTTTTAAAGATCCTTTTATTCTCTACAACTTTTGGTTTAAACTTTTTTTTCTAATGTCCATACTTTTTGAGTAATAGGACGTTTTATGTTGGACTACCGAGCGAAAAGTTGAAAATTTCAAGATATGCATAGAATATAATAGTACAAATTCAACAAATAAATTAAAAAAAATATCCCGATAGTTTACGTAGTTAACAAATAATAGTTCAATTCCTTACCTGCAATAGTAACAAACATTTTTTTATTTTACTTAATTATATTTCGCTGCCGCGTCACCCGCCAAGCGTCGACATTTCTCCATTAAACGTCCTATAACTCAAAAAGTATAGACATTACAAAAAAAAATTTAAAACAAAAGTTGTACATAATAAACGGATCTTTAAAATGAATTGATGCATTTTATTGATTAATCTAATTTTTCAAGAGTTTTTGGCCGCGATCGAAAAACCGGTTCATTAAATGGGCTATAAATCGTAAACTGTAGGTTTTACAAAAAAGTTTACTAAAAACAAAAGATGCAAAATTTTATTTTCCATAATAATGGTCTGTATGACTTTTGCTCTAAAGTGCTTAGTTTCCAAGATATCGACCGAAAACCTTTTTTCAAGATGACGCCTCTAGCGTCACCTGGATCTGTCAGCATTTTGTGATTTTATGCTCAGTAAGTGATCCCAAACCTTATAAAAAAAAAATTTTGGATCGGAAATTTAGTGCAAAGTTGACCCGAAAAAACTGCTATTTTTACTGGCGTAATAATAACTTAATGTTATCAGTTTAAAGGTATAATAAATATCTATACTATAAAACAAATTAAACAAGGTTAATATCCGATATTAATTTTAATTAATATAAGTAGGTTCCTTTATAGAAGCTTTTAGATTTTAGATAATGTTAAAGATATACCATTGAGAGTTTAAATAAAAAAATATGACAAATATGGCAGATAGGTATAACATTATATTCTAAGTTTATGTTTTATATATATATATGTTTAACAGTTTAATAACCGTGTAATAAAAAATACTTAAGATATTCCAGGATCTTGGTATTCTGTATTATTTTTTAATGTGCAGCCCTTGAGAAATATTGAGCAACCTCAAAAAAACCCTAGTACCGAGTGCACTCTCATTTTGTATCGAATTTGCATAAAATTCCTGGAGACGAGGCCGTCCTAAGCACCTGGTGTCTCGTAGACCATTGCCGTCATGGTATTCGTATTCTGCGACCCCAAAAACA
This sequence comes from Altica lythri, assembly GCA_964028335.1. Lineage (NCBI taxonomy): Eukaryota > Metazoa > Arthropoda > Insecta > Coleoptera > Chrysomelidae > Altica > Altica lythri. The sequence goes on along the minus strand of OZ034805.1, from coordinate 62,675,256 downwards.
CCAAGTCCACTGATTTTGTACCCTGGGCACCAGTTGCCTCGGACAGTGTCGGCATCATGATATTCGTGTTCACCGACCTCAAAAACCCACGAGTACAAAAATTGAACCCATTTCCAGCAATACATTCCGAGTTTTAATTTTTCTATCTATTGTCTGTTCGGAATTCACATTTTAAATACAGTTTTCTAATGCAGAAATGCAATTTTCCATTTTTACATTATGAAAAATAACGACAAAATTTCCTGACGCTCTATCGAATCGAATACAAAAAACCGCATTCCGATTCATCTTACTTTACAAATTTCGGAGGTTTTGCTGATTTTAGCTTTATTTCCTCGACTAAGAGTTTTTAAGAAATGTATTTCAGTTATTTTGGGAAGTTTATATTTATTTTATAAATATTCTTTTATTATTTCCACAATATTATTATAAATATTCTTTCATTCATCGCATTATATATGCGTATAGGTTACTTCTTCGGGAATTATCGAGTTTAACTTTTTATTACTTGGCATAAAACTATATCAATACGTAGGTATTGCATTTCAAGGTAAAAAAACAGCAACAGAAAGATAAATCAGGGTATAGGTATCTTGAAAAGAAGGAGTAGGTACAACAGAATAAACACAACCAAATTTACACGGAATCATCTATTAATTATTATGATTTTTTAACTTCCCGCTAAAAAAAATTAAATTTTTTTTTAAAATCGGGAAGTTATTGGTTTCACCCCGTTTTTCGAAAATCGAGTTTTCATCGGATCTCAACGTTTTGAGGTCTGAGGAACCTCCCCTGACTATTTTTACGAGGGTGTCTGTATGTCTGTATGTACGTGTGGATGTGTGTGTGTGTGTGTGGATGTATGTAAACCTCTTATAACTTTTAAACGGCTTGACCGATCGGAATGAAATAAAAAGCATTACAAAAAGTTTCATCTAACTTAGATACCCTGTAAGTTTGAACCGATTCGCGCCGGTAGATTTCAAGAAATTTCAAAATAACCGAAAAAAACAATTGGTAAAAATGATGTTTTTTGGGCATATCTTTTTTGCTATTACATCGATCAATTTCAAAATCTAATCAGCTCTTAAACTTAAAAAACCACGTCGAATGCCGTTTTGCAAATTAAAATCGGTTGATTCGTTCGTGAGATATCGTTGTCGAAAAATTTCAAAAAATTGTTTTTTTTTTAATTTTTGAGATTTTTTTACTAATTGATTTTGCACTTCAAATAACATTTTTATGTCTTAAAAAACTGCGTCGAATGCCGTCTTGAACATTAAAAAAAAAACTCAAAAACGTCAAAATAGCTTTGCGATTAAAATTAGCGGGAAGTTGCAAGGATGGCCTTTACGGTCAACCTCTTTTCGAATTTTTTGTAATAAAACTCAGTCCTGACCAAAGATTTTTAATAAAGAATAAGCCATACAGCAATAAATATCAATTAGTTAACAAAATAATAATGATTTCAACGGGGTTTTTTTCTGGTATCTGAACAAAAATGAAATTTAGAGTTTATTTGCCAAAGGACAAAAACAAAAAGTGTATAGGATTTAGGTCAGATGAACATATAGGCCAGTCTAAAACATACCTCCGACCAGTTAAATTTATTGAATCTGTAGTAATGAAATTTTTGCTTCCATAATACCTCCCCAGAACATTAAAGTTCCTCCTTGATATATTGAGACAAATCTGGCAGCCTGGAGTCTTGCTAGTTGTCCTGAAAATCTGTTAACCCAAATTCTTTGGTCCTCTAATCTTAAACAAATTTTTGTCTCATCCTAAAAAATATTTTGCCCTTTCTCAATTGTCCATTTTTTATGTTAAAGGCACGAATTTAATAGGTCAAGGCTGAAGGCTGAAGAATATATAGTTAGGAAGATAAGTGTGATAATTTTTAGATATTTGGTATGTAAGGGGACTCTGTTGTAGGACTTACGTCCTTTTCAGGGGATGGATGGAGAGTTGGAAAGGAGTTAGTATCTGTCTGTCGTCGGCCCCGCTCTCACAAACTTTCCAATTTGCATTTCCAGTGAAGTTGGATCTTCTAACTTCTCTTCATCCCTCCATGGTGCTTGAACGTGCCTAAAAAGTCATTTTTCTTTGAAGTAAGTGTAGGTGTAGTGTGGAAGTGTGACCCACGTGGTGCAATGTGGGGTTGGGAGATTGACGCTGTGGCGTATCTCCTTCGTTGTGAAGCCCTTCCATTTGTCAAGGACGAAGGGAACCACAGAAACCTTCGCCAAGGGCCCATCTTATTTTGCATAAATAACTGTAGTAACGCTCTACTACTGCATAACTCTTGAGCGCGAAGTTTTTACTCTACTATTTTATCTGTAGCGTGCACAAGTTGTGAGAAACGAACAATTTAGCAAACAAAACGGTTTTGTTGTTTAGTTGTGACTCTTTGACGATATTGTTTGAGCCTATTCTTGAGAGTTCCTAGTTCCTTTTTATATTTTTTGGATACAACACCCTAAGTAACGTCTACTGCGTCTGTTTGGGTCATTTCGTTTTTAATAAGAGCAATAATTGTTTCTCTGCACATCTGTTTCTTCGTTATAATCATGTTTGTTTACAACAAAAAGCATTATTATATCAAGTTGGATACCAAATTTTTTCAACAGTAAATACACAAGAGCTTTTTTTTTTACCGGAAAATTTTTCGATTCATCGAAAGATTTTGCCAATCAGTAATATTACGAAAAAAACTGAAATGATAAAATCGCGAGACCGAAGGTCGAGCGATTTTATCTAATTTCAGTTTTTTGAGTAATATTACTGATGGAAAAATCTTGAGATGAAGAGAAAAATTTATCCATTAAAAAAAAGATCGCGTGTATTTTGCTAAGATAAATTAACGACTAATTATATAAAGAAACAATAAAATTTATTCATTCTAAAACAATTAAACTAGTTAAAAGAACAGTTGTTAAAAATACAATTATTAAATATTGGTTGGGGAGTACTGATTTTAATGTTTTCTTCTCGTGTTTCTACGTATGTTGAATATTCTGTTTCCGAGGGTCTCAAATTATTTATAAGTTGTTCATTGCAAAATTGATACACACCTACTAGATTGAGGAACATGCGATAAAAAAAAGCGATAAAAAAGGATGCACCTTTTTTATCGATGTCAAAATGACAAAATAGTTTGTAGGTATATGACATTTTAACATTGGAGTTAATTTATCCTTACAAAAATTTATTGGGAAATGTTCAGAGTTTGGTTATGTAAAAATAATAGATTAAAAAAAACAGACTTTTCTGGCTAATTTCAAAAAAGTTCATTTTTGCAGTTTCATCTATAGATGACACCGCATTCATAATTATAAACATACTTTTCAGTTTTTTATTGTTTTAAATTTGTTACATTTACCTTCTAAGATAATTTCTGTAGTCCAATTTGTTTGCATTTTTCAAACAGGTTAGCTTGGCAGACAGAAAAGTATGCACATAAGTATAAATAGAAGTTGTGTCCCGATTCTACAATTTCATTTATCGTTGCTAAATTCTTTTATATTATCTATATATTAATTTTTAAACTCTATCAAAGTTGGTGTATGTTTTGTTTCAAATTTACTAATTATCAACATAATTTTCTATATACTCATTCTTAATGTTTTGGAAATTACGTTTATAAAAGAATGTAGGTACTCAGGAATTCGTGAATGACGTACTTTTTGTGAGTCAAAAATATTATCGATTCTTTTGGAGTAATAACTTAAATAGTCAAGGTTTTAACCTTTGTTCGTCAAGAATATATTACAAAATTTGCATTTAAAATTTTAGATATAGTGTAAACAAAGTATATCATGCGGAATTTTCACTTGATTATATATTTGTGGATAAAAATTATAGTAATCGCGCCCCGACTAACCGTACAGAGAAAGTTTATAAACAACACAAAGGCCGGTCATCAACCTACCATCAAGTGTCCATTAAAAAAATGCGCTGGATTGGAGAAAGACACGCTTTCTATTAGAATTAAAGTCGCAAAAAAATATATCTACTAGGAAATTAAAAGAAATCAAGAAAAACATTTTTCATATGCAAGTAAAAAGAATCAAATTTATTACAATTGAATGACACAAAGTTTTTTTTATTGAAGGATATGTAAATTTAATGACAAAACTGTATAAAAAACAATGAAAATACAAAACTGGTATACTTGTATAAAAGAATATGTGACTTTTTCCACTTAGGTATTTTATGTGTATGCTACATATTTTTTTATCACTGCCAAGAATAGTAATGCATTTCCTTCGATAGATAGGTATAGATACAGCATACAGCAAACATAAATTACATAAAGTATCTGTGCAGATAAGGATAACCTACATTTGATTAATAGACCAGTCGGTATCTGTCGAAATGCAGACCATAGTGGACATTTTCATTAGAAGCTACTTTTTGCTGGAATCCCTTCAATATGTGCCCAACACCGATAATCACGACATGCGGCAATGGCAAACCCTGTGCTAAACTGTTTATTCAACAAAATCTGAAAAATTATTTTTAATTTTTTTTTGCTCCTATTTTCGTGTAAAATTCGGAAAATATTGCTCCTAGAGAAAAAATTATAAGAAGTTAAAAGTTTCATGATCTATTTTTACACAATATTTCGTTAGTTAGAAATTGAAAATTTAATCTTTATTGTTGCAAAAATAGCAATAATTGGGGAAAAAAGTACAAAAAAATGAAGTTTATTCTTTAATTGTTTTCGACCCTCTAAACTTGACTTACAACCTCCATATTCCGCCTAGAAAAACTTTTTAATATGATTAAACGTGTGCTAAATTTCGTTAAGATCGGTCGGATAGTTTTTGCATAATAATTTTGCAATCCAGCCTACTGGAACAAAATCGCAAATTTTCAAATTTATACCAGGCCCTAAATAGATACCGGTAAGGAGAGTTCTGCAGCCGAACTTTGCAAATTATCAAATCCAGTTCCCAAAGAGGAACCCAGAAGGAGACCACAAAGACCACAAGCCTTGGTGGAAGCACCAACTGGAAAGGTCTATTGTTGACATCAGAACGGAACTGGGACGGCTAGAGGAATTTAAAAGGAATCCATATCCAACTAAACGTTTAAGTCATCGAGCAAGAAAAATCTTCCGAAACATAAAAACGTACCCAGAACACCCACAACATCAACAACCTTTCACTAACTATGTGAATATACTCTGACAAAAGTTGAAAGCAAAATCTAAGCGATTGTCACGTTACATTGAATGTACACAGAGGAAGCAACAGAATCATTTATTTGGCAACAATCAAATGCTCTTTTATAGGCAACTAAACCACACCTTAAACATAAACAATAATGATCAAATGCTTCCGAGCAAGGAAGAATTGACAAACCACTGGTCTTCAATATGGTCTAATCAAAAAGAACATAACACCAACGCCCAATAAATAAGATCCAAAGAGGAGAAAGTAAACATCGAGTCAATGGCTTAACACCAGGAGTGGTGACCGAGGTCATAAAGGGCATAAGCAACTGGAAAGCACCAGAAGTACAAAAAGTTCAGTAGCTTGCACGAAGCATTGGCAGTGAGGTATACTCATATCCTCCATCATACAGAAGACACTCAAAAATTTTTTACGGTTGATTTGCCCCTTGCCTTCCCACCAAATATAAAATATTACCAGTTTGCATTACCAATCGTATTTATAGGGATGTGGGTCAGAAAGGAATTCTGGCGGAGGAAAAGAAACGGTGCAGACGAGGATATGATGAGATTTCTATCCGTAGAGGAATCTACCAAGGCGACTTCCTTAGCCCACTTTGGTTTGTTTGGCAATGAATCCACCCTCCAGCATGCTTAATGACTCAGGATATGGATTTAACAGAAACACCAGCTTGAATATCTTCTATCTTCTATATATGCACACAATAAAAGTGTACACCTCAAAGCGACAACAAAGTTAATATTTGCTTAAAATCGTTTTAAAATTTTCTAATATTATACAAATCGAATTTGGACTAAACACGTGTAAAACGTTAAACATCGAAAAAGGAAAAGTGCTTAACGGAGATTTGGTACTGCCAAATGGAGATATTATAGACGCCATGGAAAATGGAAACACCTACAAATATCTAGGATTTCAGCAAGCAAAAATGATCGACCAAAAGCAAGCTAAACAAAGAATTGGGGCGCAGTTTAAATAAAGAGTAAATTCTTTATTAAAATCTGATTTAAACGCAAATAACCTGAATCAATCATTCAAAACCTATGCTGTACCGGTCCTGACTTTTTTTTGTCTGAGTCCTGAAATCTTTAAAGACTGAATTGGAAGACACGCAGCGATTGACTCGAACTATGATGACAAAACAAAAATGCCATCACCTGAAATTATCACTCCTTAGGATCACACTACCGCGAAACGAAGGAGGTAGAGCTCTTACTGATATTGTAAACTAACATCACGTGAAGAAAAAGACATTACGAGATTTATTTTTTAGGAAATCTCAGACATCCAACTTGCATGATGTTGTAGTAAATGCAGATAAGAACTACCCTCCTCTAAACCTCGCAAACGTAAATCTGGAAACCGTGACAGACTGTTATAAGCAGCAGAAGTGGGCACAGAAAACACTACATGGACGACATCACCATGACCTAAACCAACACTTCTTCTGCTATCTTCCTGACAACATTACTATTGCTAGTCCACCATTTCTCTACATTATCTTTTATACTAATCTGTCTTAACAGTCTTTCCTTAAACTTACGCTCACAATCCTCTTTTCTCAACATCCAACACTTTATCTTCCTCTTGTTCCTTTTCTTTTTCTTTAGTTTTTCTTTAAAAGTCTATGCTTTGGTATTACTCACTCTCCATTTATTACCTAACAATTCCTTATTTCCTTCTGATGTCTTCTTCTATACATTATGTGGTAGACCTGGGAATTATTTCCTCCAATTTTATACGTAATGAGCTGTTTATTAATAAAAAATGGTCTTTTATTTAATTTTTATAAAGTGCATTGTATGATATATTTTTATATTTAACATTTTATCACATTTGAATGTTAGATTAGCTTAAGTACTACACAATCTTTCAATAAAAAAAGTGATTCTTTACCATTGTTAAAATGTTTTTATCCTAAATTGGCCCAAACTTGATTATTTTAAATTTATAGTAGGTAACATGTAAATCTGATCACTATTGTTTTTTTAGAATACGTAAGTGGAAAATAGTAGTTTACGTAACAAGTCCCGAAAGTGGTCTTTTACTGGACGAGTGGGCAATTACAGGGCGAGCCACAGGCGAGTCCTGCAAGCCTGCGAGTCCAGTAAAAGCACTTTTGGGGCGTATTACGTACAATATATTTTTTAAACCGGCCAGAAAATTATTGTGATAGTCGGGTAAAGGCTTTTACCGGACTCATTTTTATTTTCTGGCCCGGTCCAACAAAATGAGATTTTCTGACCTAAAAATAAACCGGAAAGTAATAATTTCTGGCCGGTCTTAAAAAATATATATATCTGCATGTTTTGGATAGAATTCTTAAAATTATTTGCAGAACTGTAGTCGCTTAAGAAAACTCCTCTTTTTCGGGAACGAATTAAGTAAAGAATTTTAGCATAATGCATTGGTTAAAAACTTGGACTGCAAGAATAAGATTTATCATTAAGTCGTTACTTAATTAATCGGCAATTAAACACTTTGTCTGTGTAATTATTAGCTCGTTTTTTATTTAAGAATATACATTTTCATTTTATAATACTTTCCCTAAATTCCCAAAAGACGGCTGGAGAGTTCACAGACGTCCACAACATTCAGGAGATGGTTCGATCGAAATTAAGGCCACATGCAAGGCAGGTTCGGTCGTCGACCTTCCCATTGCAATGGCTCTCTTCTTTTTCTATGTACTCATACAACGGATACTAAACCAGTAAATTCTACAATATTTATCTATCGTAGGTTAACATTTCCATTTATCAAACTAGCTAAATGTTAAAAACACAAACCCAAAATCAACATAATTATAAAATGATCACACATATAAGATATCATGAGGAAAGTAAGCTGCAAGAACATTCAAATACTAAGTTTCCACTTTCATCTTCATGCTTCCTTCATCAAATTCTTTCAATTTCGTCATTGGTTTTTCTCTTTTATCTTTTTGTGGATTTCAAATTAGCTTGTTGTTATCATTAATTCTTTCTTTATTTTACAGATTTTTGACATTTATTTTTGTTATTTTTTTTATCCATTGATCGTATTTATCGACTACTTGTCTCAGATGTTCTGATTCTATCTTAAACGATCGTTTTTTTCTCTGTCGATATAATATACGTTTCTACATCTATTCTTTTGTTAGTAATGTTACGAGCCGGTCCGGACCTGTCGCCCAGACAGTGGTATATGAGTGAGTCGCTGTTCGGAGAATCTTCGAATATTATAGTGGCTTTTGGTACGTTCAGAAGATTCGAGAGTATTCTGTTCTAGATTTAATTTCAGAGACGCTTCTAGAAGAAATTAATTTCATATATATGGGACCGCTTTGGACGGAGAGGAGGAATTGTAATTGTAAATGCTGGCGATATACTGTGAAATAGGTGCGAGATATTTTAAAGACGTTATCCAATAGGTGTGACCGTATCCAAGGCTGTGTAGATTATTTTAAGAAATTGTTATTTAATTGTGTTTATCAATAAATTGTTAAGTTTGTCTGCTGTTTATAACTTATCCCGAATCCACGAAGGTAAAATATAACAGTAATGGTAATGCTTGTTATACACCTATATTTTAATAAATTTTTTCTTAGTCCGTGTTTTCTTATTATTTTTGTATCAATTTTTTCGAGTTTATCCGATTCCTTTTCTACTTCCTTGGTTCGCTATTTTATTTTGTTGTAATTTTTCTCCATTTCTGGTGATTTCTTAATTTCAGATTTGCTTGAAATTATCTCTTTCTTATATCATTTTTCCGTATAATCCTATAGCTTGTAATTTGCTTGCTTTTCTCCTCTTTGCGTATTGTTTTGTCGGTTTTATCGTTTACCCTTTTTATTTTCCTATCTTTTCTATTTTTAAAGGTTGTCCTTTAATGCGTTGCAGACTTCTTTTATTGTTTTTCGTCCTTTATGTTGTTTGATCGCTGTTTCCAACCAGCTCCATTTAACTCTAGTATTTCTTGTTCTAGATATTTCTTTATTTTTCTATGCCTTCTAATTTCCTTTTTTTTATTAAGGATGTTCTCGTAGGTATAGACCTAAATACAAATGTACCGAGAACATCTATTGGGTTAGAAGAGACAATTTATTAGTTAGCGATTTAAAGGCCTGCAAGTTAGGACGAGTGGGGAAGACGTGGGAAGGTAAGGAATTCCACAATCTGGAGACCCTGGGGATGAAGGAACGATCAAATCGATCCGTTCTCGATCTCGGGCATAGAACAGTATAAGGGTGCATGGAGTTGGCACGTCGCGTTGCTCTGGCTGGTCTGGCAAGTAGAGGCATTATAGAGCGGAGCTCTTCTGAGCAAAATCTGTTTATGTATCGGTAAAACAAGGAAAGATCAGCCACTGCTCTTCGGTGGGATAATGGGGCTAGGTTTTTGGTGATACTGGTGTCGTTTATTAGTCGAACTGCTCTTCTCTGTATTGCATCAAGAACTCCGAGCCTTGACGGAGCCGCCGAACCCCATACATGCGAGCAGTATTCAAGATTAGGCCGTATTTGGGCTTTGTAAAGAGTAGCTAAGTTGGATGGAGAAAAATATTTCCGTGCTCTAAACTCTGAATTTTCTTGTTGATCTTGTTAATCTTGTTGATCAATTCCATCTGCTTTGTAATTTATTTTAGGTCAATACAAGATTTTTTTTTAGTTTATTCATTTTTATAAAAGAAATATATTTGTTAACAGTTACAGTTAATACAGAAAGTTTTTAATTTATAAAAAAATCTGAAAACGTGTTTAATATAAACAAAAATAGGATTATTTCATAACAGCTGATTGTTGCCATTATGTATGAAATTGTTGAGATTTGACATATTACATATGTAAAGTTTGCTCGTACCATATCTTGTGTTACGTAATTTTTGATCCCATTTAAATTATGAATTAACTACTTTGTTCAATTTGTTGTCAATCTGTTCAATTTATTGATACAGTTACCACCGACACCATAACGTTAATAAAATATTTAATTTTTTTGAAACATAGAAAATTAAAGCATGACATGCTTAATTAGAGTAATCTTAAAACGTGCGTGACATATAACTTACGTAATAGTAAACAGTTAGTATGTTTACGTTTTGAAATTTCTAAATAATGGGAAGATCAACGTGTGAAGTACAGAACGTCAAAAAAAATTCTCACCTGAAGATCATTGTTTTTGTAATCCTTATGAGTTGCGGCTCGAATCACTCCACTTCTCCACCCCCACTCACTAATTTTTCCCAATTTTAACTTACAAACTCCACTCACTGACAAAAATCTTTTGCCAACTATCTCCTCACGACACTTATAAGCCATTTTCACCAGAATTTTTCCAACGCACTGCACAGAAATGTTTGTTTCTCTCACATTGAACCATTCAACATTTGGAAAACACGGACTTAACAAATTTCGCAGCTCGCACGTCGATGTAAAGATTTTCCATTCTAGCCTAGTGTGTCGTGGATTCAAGACTTCGCGCTTGTTACCGACGGTTTCGGATGTCGTCGACTTGGAGAACAGTGTTGCCGGGGACTCACAATTTTCAGATGTATCCCCGGACCACATGGAAATACCTGGAAAACGGACGATTTTTCATTAATAATTTCAAGTAACAAACCTATTCGATAAATTTTAGCGTTTTTTAATAGTAAATTATCCAACTATTGATAAAAGTGAAGTAAAAGAACGGATTTCCAACCGAGCCGAAGTCGAGTTTAGTAACGTTCTTGAGCACCAGAAAATGTGTTCTACGAATTAAACACTGTACTTTTTCTACGACCACAAATTTATTGTTTTTGTTTAAATCGTTTATTTAGTCAATAATAACCAATGGTACAAGTATAATGCGTATAAACATATGGTCAAAAATAAAAAACCATATTATAGATTGATACTTAAACATTCTTGTAAAATTGGTCAATAAAAAAAAACAACAAATTTAAAAGTACGATTTTTAACAAAACAATACAAGATTATTTTTAATTGTTCATTGAGCCAAACTGTTTAAGGAGCATTTGGTTTTTCATCAGGTCTATCAAGCTGGCAGTGAAAAGTCGGCAGAAACCATCGAAACATGAGTGGGAATTTGTAGCTAAATAGTTGCTAATTAGTTGCTAAAATCACGATTTTGTAGCTCTATTCAGTTCCACAAAAAACAAATTACTGCTATCTTTACAACAAGCCAGCAGTAAAATGACAGGACTGGCTCAGAAAAAATGGACTAATGCGTGTGAATTTGTTGCTAATTTGTTGCTCAAAGCCAGTACAGGAAAAAATTCGAAAAACCCTAGAATCAGCTAGAAATTGTTAATAATAACTACCAACCAGTGTCCTTGCTATCGTAATATACAGTTTGTATTGACACATTGATGTTATGGATTTCGTTGCTGGTCGCAGATGTCATCAACAGAGCCCAGAGGGCCATCAACAAAATAGCGATAACCGATAACTAACTCCTAGTGTCCATGCTATAGTGACAAGCAGTTATTATTGACAGAACTCTGTCATGGATTTTGTTGCTGGTTGTGAAAAGCATCAGCAGAGCCCAGAGAGCCAGCAACAAAATAAAAATTAAAATCGGCCCGCCCGGGTGACCATTAACTGACTCCTAGTGTCCATACTATCGGTACACGCAGTTCTTTTTGACAAAACTCTGTTATGGATTTTGTTGCTGGTAGGAGATGTCACCAGCAGAGCCCACAGAGCCAGCAACAAAATAGAAATGAAAAATCGGCCCAACCGGGTAACTGGTAACTAACTCCTAGTGTCCATGCTATTGTGACACGCAGTTATTATTGACAGAATTCGGTCATGGATTTTGTTGCTGGTCGCAGATGTCATCAGCAGCGCTCAGAGACCCAGCAACAAAATAAAAACTAAAAATTGGCCCAACCGCGTGATCGGCAACTAACTCCCAGTGCCGATTTTTAATTTTTATTTTGTTGCTGGCTCTCTGGGCTCTGCTGGTGACATCTCCTACCAGCAACAAAATCCATAACAGAGTTTTGTCAAAAAGAACTGCGTGTACCGATAGTATGGACACTAGGAGTCAGTTAATGGTCACCCGGGCGGGCCGATTTTAATTTTTATTTTGTTGCTGGCTCTCTGTTACCGGTCACCCGGTTTGGCCGATTCTTAATTTGTATTTTGTTGCTGGCTCTCTGGGCTCTGCTGATGACATCTGCGACCAGCAACAAAATCCATAACAGAGTTTTGTCAATAATAACTGCTTGTCACAATAGCATGGACACTAGGAGTTAGTTACCAGTTACCCGGTTGGGCCGATTTTTAATTTTTTTTATTTTGTTGCTGGCTCTCTGGGCTCTGCTGGTGCTTTTCACAACCAGCAACAAAATCCATGACAGAGTTCTGTCAATAATAGCTGCGTGTCATGATAGCATGGACACTAGGAGTTAGTTATCGGTTACCCGGTTGGGCCGATTTTTCATTTTTATTTTGTTGCTGGCTCTCTGGGTTCTGCTGATGACATCTGCGTCCAGCAACAAAATCCATAACAGAGTTTCGTCAATAAGAACTGCGTGTCACGACAGCATGGACACTAGAGTTAGTTACCGGTCACCCGATTGGGCCGATTTTTAATTTTTATTTTGTTGCTGGCTCTCTGGGCTCTGCTGATGACATCTGCGACCAGCAACAAAATCCATAACATCAATGTGTCAATACAAACTGTATATTACGATAGCAGGGACACTGGTTGGTAGTTATTATTAACAATTTCTAGCTGATTCTAGGGTTTTTCGAATTTTTACCTGTACTGGTTTTGAGCAACAAATTAGCAACAAATTCACACGCATTAGTCCATTTTTTCTGGGCCAGTCCTGTCATTTTACTGCTAGCTTGTTGTAAAGATAGCAGTAATTTGTTTGTTGTGAAACTGAATAGAGCTACAAAATCGTGATTTTAGCAACTAATTAGCAACTATTTAGCTACAAATTCCCACTCATGTTTCGATGGTTTCTGTCGACTTTTCACTGCCAGCTTGATAGACCTTTTTCATCTGAAGTTTAAATAATAAAAAACTAGTAAATAAAATGAAAAACTGGAAGGCGCTTGGCACTGACAATAAATATTCCTGCAGAAATTAGGGGGGTAGAGAACTGCACAAACAACTGCATGAACTAATACGGTGCATATGGAGAAAGGAAAAAATACCAGCAAAATGGAAAGAAAACATCATAATACAACTTCATAAAAAATGCGACAAACTGAACTGCTCCAATTATAGAGGTATACATCCCTAATAAATACAGGCTATAAAGTCTTAGCAAATATATTGTTGGAAAGATTAACTCCATATGCGGAGGATGTAATTGGAGACTACCAAGCAGGTTTCAGGAGAAACAGGTCTACTATCGTCATGATATTCACCTTAAGACAACTGCTCGAGAAAGGATGGAAATTCAACAGAACAGTCCACAATCTATTCATAGATTTCCGCCAAGCATATGATAGTTTAAAACGAAGCCAAGTTTGAAATGCCATGGCTAATTCGGCATACCTAAAAAACTTATCCAGCTGACTAAAGTATGCATGAAGGTAGGAATAACAAGTGTATGCGTAAATGGCAAGAAATCGGACAGTTTTGAATAGGACAATATATAATTTCGAGAGAGTGAAGACCTTTAAGTAGCTGGGTCAACAATAATATAACAGCAGAAATTAAAGGAAGAATACAGTGCGCGAGTTGATGCATGTAAGCAGTGAATAATCTCTTAATATCAACAACACTGACAAGAGCAACTAAAATACAAAAAATATAAAACAACAATTAGACCACTTATCATTTATGGCTCCAAAACATGGACCATGACAAAGGCTAATGAAGAAAAACTTAGAAGCTTTGTGCTGAAAATTCTCCAGAAAATATTTGGACTTTATCTCGACCCACAGCACAATGCCGAATAAGAACAAACAACGAAATTAAACAACTTTTCGACGATAGCGATATTGTCCAAGAAATAAAAGCTCAAAGATTAAGATGGGCCAGGGGATAGGTTCGCAAAATTAGTTTGGGATTCAACCACGGCAACTTAAAGACCATTGGGGCGCCCACGCCTGAAATGGCGCGATAATATAAAAACAGACCTGTCCTCAATGAATGTTCCTTTCGATAAAAACTTAATGAGAGACCGGAAAAGATAGAAAGAAGTTGTAAAGTCAGCCAAGACCGACGTAGGGTTATAAACGCTACCAGAGGAAGAAGAAGAAAGCTACCTGAGTTTTTCTTTTGATGTGGTTATTCAATAAACTTCTGTAGTCCCTTAACAAATTTCGTCCACTTTTGTTTTTACCTGTTGTATCTGGAAGTTTCCGCGAGTCCTCGTTTTATAAGAGTGAAAATGAAAATTATAACATATCTTTTCAAACGAATATGAGGGCATCATATCATTCTTAATCTATACTTAAAATAAAACTGTAGGAATGTATATGTTTGTGCGCGCATCACATGAAAACTACTGATCCTATTCGAATGCGGTTTTCAAAGACGTATTTGTCTTCTTTCAACTTAACATCTGGTGTATCAAACTTTCTTCCCCCCCACCCCTTTAACGGGGTAAGGAAACAAATTTTTATACAAAAATCAACACGCCACGCGAACGACGTCGCGGGTACATCGAAATAGAACCCAAAAATAGATTAGATTTTTTTGTCTGTCTGTCTGTATGTTTGTGCGCGCATCACATAAAAAATACTGATCCGATTCGAATGCGGTTTTCACAGATGTATTTGTCTTCTTTCAACTTAACATCTGGTGTATAAAAATTTCTCTCCCATTCCTTAAATGGGGTGGGGTAACAAATTTTTATACAACAATCACACGCCACGCGAACGACGTTGCGAGTACAACTAGTTTTAAATATAAACAACAAAGTTCTATATTGGATGTAGATTTTTACTGATAACGACTGCATGATGTGACAAGCATGGTCCTTAAAATGCAGTTTGTTATCAATAATAACTCCTAAATATTTAATTTTCTAAACTCCCATATTATTAGATATAAAATAAATTAAAATATCATCTGCAAACAAGTACATTGAACATTCAGTAGATATTAATCATATGTCATCAATATAAATCAAGAAAAGTAGCGGTCCTATTACAGTACCTTGAGGTAGGTACACCCTGATCGTTCTGTTCTCCGTCTGACAGCAAATTATTGATCTTTACTTTTTGGCTTCTATTATTTAAGTAATTTATTAACCACTGTAATGCATTTTGTGTAATTCCAAAAGTTCTTACTTTCTGTTTAAGAATTTCTCTATTAATAGTTTCAAAAGCTCTTTGGAAATCCAGAAATAGCGCACCTGTGACCATTCTATCATTTACTCGTTGCCTCCAATCATTAAGTACATACCTATTGGATAGCTGTTTCGAAACCCTGACTGAACAGAATTGAGCAAATGGTTTTCTTCTATGAAAGTAACTAATTGATTATAAACTACTTTTTCCAGGATTTTTTCAATTACTGCAAACATATTTGGATTCTGTTAATAAATATCGTCTACAAAAAATTCAGAATTTATGCTGTCGATTAATTTTTTCACTAAGAAAATATGATCACATTAGTCAAAAAATATTGGAGCTCAAATGGATGAAACTAAATGAACTTTTTAGATTTCGTTATGTAACTTTTGTACATAAAATATTGTGTACGTCTGTTCCTTCTTATTTAAATGAGAAACTTGTTACTAGGAATGCTGTTCATCACCGTACTATTCGCTATAAGGATACGCTCACGATGCCAATATATTTGACTTCGTTCTTCAGGAAGAGTTTTACTTACAATGCCGTAGTATTGTATAATGAAATCCACAATACGTTTAAGAGTCTCACACCTAATCAATTTAAGTCTAGAATAAAGTCGTTTATTTTGCAAAGTTAAATGCTACTCTGCTTTTTACATTATATATGTGTTTGTTTATTTTGTAGTCTTTTGTAGTCTAGTTTGTAAGGGTTAAATGTAAGATTAGCCTTAGGCTAAATTTAGCCCTTAATAAATAAAGACGATTTATTATTATTATTATTATTATATTAAAAGGTCTTAATTCAAAAGCTTTATTTGTGTTTGTAATTTTTGGCACCGGAGTAATTACCCAGGTATTGTTATTTTTAAATCTCTGGGAATAATATTCATATCTAAACAATATTTAGTAACGGTATTGCAATGCGGTCAAACAGTTTTTTAAAAAATTTACTTTTATTTCATCATGGACTTCCTTTTTTCAAAAGGTTATTATTTTTACTTCTATGTATGATAGGAAATTGTTGGTGGTTACAAGGTATTTAGAAATTATTTGATTTATGTTGTTTATAAAGCAGTTATTAAGGGAATTCGGCATATCAAATATGTATATAAATAATTGTTTTATTCTCGTTTATTTTAATGTCTTCAAGGAAATCGAAATCAGATGCCTAGTTGCTTCCAATTTTTTTAAGAAATAAAGATTTTATTTCAGGCTTTTTAGTGCATTTTTCTTCTTTTTTTTTAAGGGTTCCATTTTTTTAAAAAAGATTTTATTTTATACTTTTTAGTTGCTACTTGGCTTTGCCAGATGTGGGCGCAAATTTATGATATACAATCTTCAAAACCTTCCGAATACTGTGCAAGAGGACCTGAGTTCAATCCCGACATGAACCAATGTGAGTTTTTGGAGACATATGTTAATTCTCTAACACCTAGAGACACCCTGGACGTACGGTAAAGGAAAACATCGTGATGAAACGTGGACTTAATTGTCTCAAATCACAAATCCGCAGTATAAGCAAGTTGATTAAATGCTCATTTCTTCTCCTTGCGAGATGAGGCCTTAGAGTGGGACAGTAACGAGCTAGTTATTGGAACGAAGTTCCCTTTCGGGCGTTACGAACAGTTACGACTGACGCTAGGATCTAGCAAAAAAAAATTCATACCAAAAGTTGTCACGACACCCGCATGTTTCTCTTTCTCACAGACCAAAAAATAAATAACTCTCTCTCATAGATAGAAATATTACAATGGACTACAAAAGTGTGACGTCAGCTATGCGAGGAGCTTAAAAATCTTTCCAAACAAAACATATTTGCATTGAAAAAGCAATAAAAGATTTTTCTATTACTTGTAGTGGTTTCTAATTAAAAATCTTAGCGTTTTCCGGACACTTTTCATCTATTGTATCCAATTTGTGATAGTGAATAAACAATGAAAGTTAGTGTAAGTGTTCAAATTTTATATGTATTTTAGTAGAATTGAGGTTATGTTTTGTTTACAAGTTTATAAATTTTATTATGGTAATCTTGTAATTAATTAAGGTAGGTGTAGGGAATATGCCCACGTTAAGAAAATCCATTCAAAAAATACAGAAAAAAATTGATTTTTCTTTATGCTGGGCGCTAGAACTACACTCATTGCTTTATTGAATAACTTTCTTGCGCATTAAAGTAGAAAACATTCATTATTATTCTTTTTTGGATTTTTTTAAAAATCCTTACAACTGGGCATATTAACAACATAGGTTGGTAATATGCCCATAGTGGGTTTTTAATATGCTCAGCGAGATCTATAACAGTATAAAGCAAATAAAAGCAACACACCTTTTTTTATTTATTAATAAAATAAACGTACAAATAAATAAAATATGTAACTCTAAAACAATAAAGAAATTTTTATGTAAAACAAAATAATTTTGTTTCTGTAAGGAAACATTTTAACATAACATTTTCAAACTGTTACCTAATTACTTAAGAACAATCTGGACAAACAAACTGAATTTTATTTTTTTTGGTAAGACCTGCGCATTCTTCGTGAACGTAGACAAAGCAAAGTACGCACAGCCTCATATCTTTTTGTACATCTTCCTGACAAAGTTTGCAGTACCAAGATTGTTTGTTCTTCCGCGTTTGTTTAGTGTCCATAGATTTCTTACCACTGGTCGTTTCAGGTTCCACATTTTGTTGCGTTTTATTTGTTCCTTGTTGAAAACGTCTCTTTTAACTACCAAAGCTTTGCTGTTGATAGCCTGTTTTCTTTTTCTTTTCTTTTCTTGCTCCTTATATGGTGTATCTAACATCTCTGTAAAACTTGTATCATGTTCTTCTTTTTCTTTTTTCTCTGTGCTCCTTTTTTTATGTTTATCATTATTATCTTCTGGTTTTCTAATATCCTTGTTACTCTGTTGATTTTCCGACTGTGCCACTTGTTTTATTATTCTTTGTTGAACTGCATGTTGTTCCAAAGTTATTCCATCCTTTTTGTTCTCATATTTCTTATCATCTTCCATGTTTCTTTCATTCTCTGACGAAAAACTTTCAGATAACGTCTCACTGTACAAAGACATGTTATCACTTAAACTCTCACTATCGCTACTTGAGGTCCACATTTTCTTACGTTTTTGTTTTTTTGGTTGTTTTACATGCGTTGGAGGTGTATTTTCTTTTGAGCTTTTGAATTTCCTTCGCTGACATAATCCTGAGGGCCCTGGTTGCGGTGAAATATCTCTGAAGATATCGATTCTCTTGTCATTAACCGCCAAAGACTGTGTTTGTTCATAACTTTGTTCTTTTTCTTCGGAAAGTTTTTCTTCCAAGAGGCTGCTTTTTATTAATATTTTTATTCATGTAACAAGATAAGGTTCTTCTAGATATGAGAAATCTTTTTGAAGCGGAGTTTTTTGACTCTCCGTTTTGAATGGCCAATAAAGCTTTCTGGAGATTTTTTTCTATCCACTGTGACCGCAAACCCCTACTTTTGTAAGGCGACATCTGCAAAAACCAATTTAAAAATGTAAACATCAATCATTATTTAATGTAGAGGTAATACGCCCAGTGGGCATATTAACTTCTACTAGGCATGGGCATATAAACAGTTATGCAGTGGTAGGTAATTTCTCTAATTCATAACGTAATTTTCAAATATAATCTTAATGAAAGTATACCAAAATTATCGTCAAGGATATGTTGTACTCACCGTCTCAAAAACAGTTCACGATAAAGTTTGCCAGCGTAATAAAAATTAACGTTTTTTATAATACCCGCGTATGGAATAGACGTTCACCATCCTCCACGAATCTAAGTCTCACTGAAGTGAAATTAGATGCACAATACTTTAAATGGTTGCGGTTGTGGGGGTGCCGGTGTGGCAATTATGTATGTTTCGGTATTTAACTGAATATACGAGGATCCCACATAATCCTCTGCGTGTTCAAATACTTATTCTCTTAGTAGTGAAGGTTAAAAATCCAACAGTCGACTAACAAGAATAGAAAGGCTTTATTAACACAATAAAATAGTAACAGAAGTACAACAACAATCTTTTATAAAACAACATGGCGGTCTCTCTCGTGAGAAGCCCTCTCGAAACCCGGTCTTTTTCCGCGTATGCTCGGAGGAGGTCGGCGCCACTCGGCCGTCAAATTCATTATTTAAAATAGGCATTCCCTACACACTCCCCTCCTAGCAGAAGCGTTAACAAAAAATTGACTAAATTATCAAAATTAATGTTACTTTTGAACATGAAAATTTTAAAACCAAGTGTGATACAACTTGACTACAAATAATGGTTTTACACCGTATTTAATTTGTAAACTTATGAACGAGAAAAAATATTTGTAATACATATTTGTATACAATTAACAATTATAAAAAGTTTTTTTACTTTGAAATTTGTTTGTTTACACCAAATAGGTACTTGTTTTTTTAACTAAACGTGACACTTTTCTTACGCACTGGATGGTTATCACTATTGTTAGAATTCTTGTTTAACGCACTTTTGAGAATTGATACTGGTTGCACGCACTGCACAGTATTTGTACCGGATGTTTCATTCTCAGTTAACAGTTTCTTTTTATTAACATATGTTTTTAATATGGGTTGACTAACTGGTAGATGTTCCGACGAATGTGCATCATCATTACTATGACAATTTTCATTAAAATCACGAGTTTGATCGACTAATGTTAATGAACTATCGGAAATGTTCGATTCACTCTTTTGAGGAATATCATTTTGAGCGATTGTAGGATCATTCGCATCTCCAGAAACAAAATAAGCCGGTTTTAGCGATTCTACCGAAACAGAATGAGAAACACCATTAATATCAATTTGAAAAACTCGGTCAGTCACTCTTTTAATGACTTTGTATGGACCAACATAAGGTTTTTCAAGTGATTTTTTAGTCATCACACGTTTGAAAACATGCGTACAAGTGTACAAGTCTTTAAAATAAAATGCGCGTTTATTTTTAGCATATTTGTGCGATACCGGAATTGGTCGTACTTGACGCATATATTCCCTAAATTCGTCAATAAATGCCGTCGGATCAGGGGATAATTCGTCTTCTGCGAAGAATTCACCTGGTAAACGTAAGGCTTTTCCAAAAAGAAACTCAGCTGGTGACGCTTCGGTATCCTCTCGCACATAGCATCTTAAACCTAACAAAACAGTGGACAAGGTGCGTACCCAATTCGTGTTTTTGTGACACATTAAGGCAGCTTTTAATGGGCGATGTACACGCTCAATTAGTCCGTTTGACTTAGGATGGTAAGGAGTAGTACGTATCCTCTCACAACCAGAAATGGAACGTAGTGAGGTAA
The DNA here is from genome assembly GCA_964028335.1 of Altica lythri. Lineage (NCBI taxonomy): Eukaryota > Metazoa > Arthropoda > Insecta > Coleoptera > Chrysomelidae > Altica > Altica lythri. The sequence goes on along the minus strand of OZ034805.1, from coordinate 62,654,488 downwards.
AAAGTTGCGATTCGAATTGTGTGCCACGGTCACTTGAAAGTGTTTTAGGAGCACCAAATCTAGATATCCAAGTGTCATAAAATGCTCTGGTAACGGATGAAGCTTCAATATTCTTGATTGGAACTGCTTCGATCCAACGAGAAAATCGATCAATTATTGTTACCAAATAAGCATATCCGTCTGCCGGTGGCAAAGGACCAACAATATCAATGTGAATATGATCGAATCGACCATCAGGAGAAACAAAATGCTCAGGTAAAAGCTTGACATGTCGTGAAATTTTTGATTGTTGACAATCTGGACATGTTTTGCACCAAAGTGAAATATCACGATGCATATTCATCCACACATAACTTTTACGAATTAACCTATCTGTGGCTTTTCCACTAGGATGTGAAGGACTATGGAAAATATCAAATACATCTCGTCTCAAAGGTGGTGGGATGTAAGGCCTAATAGTTTCACCAGAAATATCACAGATAATGGAGTGATCTTTATTAAATGGTACAAGTTTTAATTTAAGAGAAGTATTATCAGATTTGAGCAAATTTTGTAAATCTTTATCTTCTTTTTGAAGTTTTTCAATTGATTCAATGTTAACATTAGAAGTTAATGTGAGAGAATCGATTCTAGACAAACAATCCGCAACGACATTTTCATTGCCAGGTATGTGCTCTATTCTAGTTGTAAATTGAGCAATAAATGACAATTGTCGCTGTTGTCGTGGTGATGCTTTTTCAGGACTTTGCGAAAATGCATAAATAAGAGGTTTGTGATCTGTACGAATTTTAAAATCACGACCTTCTAACAAATAAGAAAAATATTTTACTGCTAGATACATTGCTGTTAACTCACGATCGTAAGCACTATAATTTCGTTGAGCAGGAGTAAATTTTTGGGAAAAGAAAGCAAGAGGTTCCCATTTGTGTTCGTCATCAGCTGACTTTTGCTCTAAAACAGCACCAGCAGCTACATCTGAAGCATCCGTGACTAACTGTATTTCTGAGTCTACACGGGGATGAACAAGAAGAGCAGCATTTGCAAAGTCAAATTTTACTGTTTCAAATGCTTCCTCAGCTTCTAATGACCATATAATTTGAGATTTGTCATTTTTACGAGAATTTTTAAAGTAAGCATTTAGAGATGCTTGTTTTTTTGCAGCATTGGGGAGATTTCGATGGTAGAAATTTACCATTCCTATAAATCTTCGCAATTCAGCAACAGTTTCCGGTTTGGGAAAATTTAAAACTGCATTAACTTTCGCCTTGGTTGGAAGAATTCCTTTACTGTTGATAATATAACCTAGAAATTCCAGTTCTTCAACAGCAAAAATGCATTTGTTGATATTTAATCGAAGATGAGCATCCCGAAGTCTCGCGAAAACAATACGCAAGTGATTATAATGCTCTTCAAGCGTAGTGGAAGCGATCAGTATATCATCTATATAAATGAAAACAAAATCTAAATCGCCTAAAACGCTGTTAATATATCTCTGAAAACTTTGACTAGCATTTCGCAGTCCAAAAGTCATATATAAAAATTCAAAAAGACCAAAAGGAGTAATAATCGCAGTCTTTTCAATGTCCTCCTCTGCTACAGGGATCTGATTAAACGCCTTAAGCAAGTCGAGAGAGGAAAAATATTTTTTGCCATGAAGATTGGCAGTGCAATCATAAATATGCGCAGTCGGATATTTATCCGGAATGGTGACAGCATTAAGTTGTCTGTAATCACCACATACTCTCCAAGTCCCATCTTTTTTTAAAGTCATATGCATGGGGCTGGCCCATGGACTACTAGACGGACGACAAACACCTGCTTGACACCAAGTAGCAAATTCCTCTTTTGCGGCTTTCAATTTAGCCGGATCTAATCGTCTAGAACGAGCTGAGACAGGAGGACCTTTGGTAATTATATGATGTCGAACTTTTGATTTTTCAGGTGGAACAATAGGACTGGTACTTGTAATTTGTGGAAATTCCGCAAGAATTTCAGCGCATTTGGAATCGGGGGGAATAGCTGAAACCGAATGAATCGATGCCTCTTTGACAATACAGGTAGTCGAAAGACTAGACTTATTATCAATGAGACAGCTATTGCGAATATCTATCAATAGACCATAATGATAGAGAAAATCTGCACCTAAAATGGGATAAGGTATATCTGCTATGCAGAAATTCCAAGGAAAAGAACGTCTAAGACCTAAATCTATCGTTCGGGAAGATTCACCGTAAGTATTTATAAAAGTATTATTAGCGGCATAAAGTCTTGTTTGCTCAGGACTTTTATTCATTTTCGAAGAAACAGGAATAAGCGATACATCAGCACCTGAATCTATGAGAAAGAATTGATTCGTTTTACGATCCGCAATAAATAAACGTTTAGATTCTTTAACAGAATGAGCTATACAATCGGTACGAGCAGAGTTTTTATTTTTGTCTTTTTTATCCTTATTAAGAGAAGACCATTCTGTATATCTAGAACACCAATCTCTGCAAGTACGAGCATCATCAGGAAATTTTGAATGCGCATAACACAATCCTGATCTATTTTTACTTTTTGAACGACTACGAGAACGGTCGTTACTTAAATTACTCTTTTTGATTGTTTCAATCAATAAATCAATTTTCTTTTCTAATCGAGAAATTGGATCATCAAAATTTGAAGAAGAAGCTTTAGGTTCAGAATCACTTGAAGTGATTGCATAAATATGACTATTTGAAGAAGTCGTATTTGCAACCAGCTTATCAGCTGTTTCAGCCAGAGTATTTAAATCTTTATCATACATTAATGTAAGAATTTCTTTTTGATGATCAGTAAGTTGCTCAAAAAATATTGATTTTAGAACTTTTTCATCAAGTTTACTGACAGAATTAAGTTCCTTTAGTTGCCTCAGAATCTGAGTCGGTTTGCAGTTGGTATTTACCTGCGCTTTCAACAGTTTTCGTAAGTTCTCTTCATCGGAAAGAGAATAATCTTTAATGAGACACGCCTTTGCCTGCTCAAACGCATTGGCTGGTAAGGTTTCAGCCGATATAATATGACTAATGCATGACATAGCATCATCATCCAGAGCCATGACTAAATAGTCAAACTTTGTGGCGTCATGAGTGATACCAGACCGACGTAGCGTCGCGTCTACTTGAAAAAGCCAATTACGTAAGTTTCTACGCGAAATTGGAGGAATTTTAGGGGCCCGCGAAGCATCTACATGAACTCTTTGATTCTCATTCGTTTGAACGTTTGCGTTCGCGCCTAATTGTGCTTGCAAATTTTCTATCGATTCGCGTAATCGATTTATTTCTTCTGCACGCTCCTCAACATTTTCTTTAGCGGTATCAGTCATTTTGACTAGCTAAAATAATTGCTAAATACAGATCAAACTATCTATTTTTTAGAGTTATATTAGAGTTATTTAACTAAATTTTTATTAAAGAAGTTTTATAGTCAAAGAAAAATATTTATTTTGAATATTGTAATGTTCAAAACATTATTTTTAACACAGACTTTGAAATAGAAATTTCCTATACTGAGTTTATAAATTTGTCTAAACGACAAGAGTTCAGTTGAAACAACTACGTTGATTGTTATTTAATTTTCAATAAGTTACAATCTAATTTACGTATGTTTACTATGGTATTAAAATGCGATTTTTACGCGATACCAACTAGTTATTATTAAATTGAGTCGATCAAACTTTACAATACTACGAATATTACTTAAATGATGCACATATTATTCAAATTTAAAAACAATAAATACCTGAAGAAAATCCAGTACCTTGAACTGCACATAAAACTGTAGTAAATGATACTTGAAGTCTTCGTCAGCAATAATGTGGACTTCTAGAGCTGATTGTCCAGGAATATATTGATCTAGGGCTGCTATTACAGAGCCACTGAAGTTTATTACAATTTGCTATGAATACCGGTGTATTCGACAACAACTATGCTGGAATAACTAAGCACATGTACTGATTGTCTGATATTTAATCAGGAACCACCAAATTTTAAAGTTTTTTTAACTTTAAAGAGCACTTAACTGTTCATGTAACCACTTTCTGAAACAACGGTGTCACCAAATGTAGGGCCTTTTTTAACGTCTGGGTCACTAAATGTGGGACCTTTTTGGAACGTCTGCATCGGGATCACCAAATGTAGAGCCTTTTTTGAACGTCGGAGTCCTTTTTTGAACGTCGGGGTCCTTTTTTGAACGTCGGAGTCCTTTTTTGAACCTCGGGGTCACCAAATGTGGGGGTGCCGGTGTGGCAATTATGTATGTTTCGGTATTTAACTGAATATACGAGGATCCCACATAATCCTCTGCGTGTTCAAATACTTATTCTCTTAGTAGTGAAGGTTAAAAATCCAACAGTCGACTAACAAGAATAGAAAGGCTTTATTAACACAATAAAATAGTAACAGAAGTACAACAACAATCTTTTATAAAACAACATGGCGGTCTCTCTCGTGAGAAGCCCTCTCGAAACCCGGTCTTTTTCCGCGTATGCTCGGAGGAGGTCGGCGCCACTCGGCCGTCAAATTCATTATTTAAAATAGGCATTCCCTACACGGTTAACTCTTAATCACCCATCTAGTGGACGGTAGCCGAAGCAAGTTGAAATATAGGCTATGCGCGTATTACCAACATGGGCATATTCCCTATACCTACCTTATATATTCTTTAACTATTAAATAGTATTCTGTTGCAGTAAAAATGGTGATGTGTTTCGTCCCCAATTGCAAACATTATAGCGAGCAGAAAAACTGCAATTTTTTACTTTTCCCAGAAATGATGTGGAAAGGAAGGAGTGGATTAGTCTTATCAAGTATATACATATTTCGATGTTATAAATAAAATAATATATATTTAAAGATGTTATAAACAAACAGGACAATATATTACTGTATGTTTTGGCTTTTTTGTTTGTGGGTTTCCTTTAGTATGTTATTGGAACGAAGTTCCCTTTCGGGCGTTACGAACAGTTACGACTTACGCTAGGAGCTAGCCAAAAAAAATTCATACCAAAAGTTGTCACGACACGACACACGCATGTTTCTCTCTCTCACAGACCAAAAAATAAATAACTCTCTCTCCCTCTCTTTCATAGATAGATATATTACAATTAAAAAGACACTATTTTAAATTAAAAGAAAATGTACATTAAAAAGAAAATACTGTAGAAAAAAAAATAATTACCTATAATAGTATTATATTTTATTTCATCCTGTTTTTATAAATTAATAAATTCATAAACATTTTAAAAATAGTTCGTAACTTGACTAGTTAGGTACCTACGTCAAATTACCTTAACTGTCAGTTACTGTCAAATATTTTAATTTTAAAATTTTGTATTGAATTTTTAATTCCTGTTTTAAATTATAAAAAGACGTGTTATCTAAAGCTCTGGTATTGTATAAATGGACACTTTTGTTAAAAGAAACGAACTGTTGAAGATATTCAGGTGAAAATGGTGATAATCTCTTTTGCTTTGAAGAGTGTAGTGTCGCGACTTTGTTAAGCTTATACACGTTTTTTGTAGATAATAAATATTAAAATAATAGAAAATAATAACAATAATGTATCCTGACAGTGTTTCTGCACAAGTTCCGTTAGGTAACTAGAGATTTTATACAGACAATAATAAATGCTTATGTATGTATAAACACTCTGTTGTGTTTACAAATTACTAATTCCTTCACTAATTAATCGAAAGGAACTTCGTTCCATCCGGGTGTCCCTTGACACCTCACACTTTTTTTTATGTTTTTATGTTATACATCATTATTAACATAATAACTTAACTTTAGAGCTTATTCTTATTATTTTTTTGGTATTTTCTGGAATCTTTTCCACATTGGTGACCAAATCTTAACCAAATTTTTATGGGAGGACACTTCACTCTTTTGAATGCAAAAAGAAGGTCAAATTGTAAACCTTCTCCTTTTTTAGAGTCGTTTAAAAAAAGTTTTATCTTGAATATCAAACTGCAATTAAATTTTTTATATCTTTTATAGTTTTTAATATCTTTTTTTGAATTTGTAATTCCCAAGTAGGTATATCAAAATCTAGTTGCATTTTGAAATTCAAAAGAAAAAGATGAAAAATCGAAACACCAAAAAAAAGGCTAAAATGTAAAATGGATAAAAATTGAAAAAACAAAAGACAAAAAAAAACGAACAATATCACAAAAACTGTAAAATGTTAAAAATACGAGGGTTGTCTTTTTAAATTAGCATATAGCCGCTTAGAAGGTGCCACCAACAAAAGAAATCCGTTCTCGAAGTGTGTCAAAGAAAATGGTCGCAACTTTTTTGTCAAAATCTGATCATGTGACAACAAATTGCTTTATAAGAACTGTTACTTCCGATTTGTATATAAACGGAGCTTCAAAACATCGAATTGCTAGACCATCCATCGTATGCTCCCGACATAAGTCCCAACGACTTCTTGACGTTCTCAAAGTCAAGAATTCAATGCGAGGGCAGCGATTCCAGTCGCCAGAAGAAGCCATCGATGCCTTTAAAACAGCGATTTTGCAGGTGTCAATGAGTGATTAGAATAACGGTTTTACCAATTGGTTTAAACGCATGCAAAAGTGTATCGATCTTGGTGGCACATATTTTGAAAAGCAAAGAGTACTTTAAGTCTATATAAATTTTATGGTTTTAAGCAAAACTATATCCATTTTCAGCAGATAAATATTAAACAAATATTCGTCATTAAAAAAAAACAAAACACGCCATGGATCAATTCAATTTTGGTTTACACATCAAAAAAAATATTATTATTTTTTATTAAAACGACACTTGATGTTTAATTTCGCTGGTTTTTAGAGGTGTGTCTGTAAACAAAACTATCGAAGGCAACGAATGTACCCATTGCTACTAGTTGTTAATCATTACTCTTTGTTACCCCTGGCAAGAAATTTAAGGCACTGAACACACATGAGGATATCACAAACCATTTAGAATACAATATTACCTACTTACTGTACTTATTGGGAAATTGAGATAAACTGCCACAGTAATAAAACTCGCACACAAACCTCAGGAATTGGCGGCTATTTAAGAGATATAATGTACAAAAACAAACATATAACCACTGAAAGCAAAGTCCTAATCTTTAAGATATTAATTCAACCTGTACTAACAGAAACAGCAAAAACAAAAATCATAAGTCGAACAACCGAGATGAGTGTAGGTACTAAGAGCGATTAAAGGAGTAACACTAAGAAAGCAGGTAAGAAGCGAGACCGTGAGAGACCATGTAGATAGAGTGGAAGAGAACAGATGTGTTAAATGGGCTAAAAATAAAAACCCAATCTAAAAAGAACTACACTGTCTGGCTGCTGTTTTGGATGGACCTAGCCTGGATTTGTCGCTGAGACTGGAGCGACCACGATAAAATTCGCAATATCAGCGGGAAATAGTTGACTGGTGTGGTGCTTCATTCTCAAACACAAATTATTTCAGCGAGACATTAGTGTTGGGATAATCCTCTTCGAAAATTGTTATTTTCAAAAAACCACTATCCCTACACGACTTGTTGTATCGCAATGAAACTCTAGATTTATGTTAACAAAAGATTGAGATTAGATTTGTATCTGAAGGTTCTGTTAGTGAAGCCTTTTATGCGGTTATATTCAAAACTAAACCGACAACCCTCGTATAATTCAAAGAGGTGATTTTCGAAATCGTTTACGGCTCGTGTCGTAAACTTCACCGTCCAATTCACCCTATTAAAACAATTAACAGAAAACATACCACACCATCACCGCAAATTATCTAACTTTCAATGTTATATCCGTAGTTTGTTTAAAAATTAATAAATAATCACAACAAAAAATTAATTAGATGTCAAAGATAATAATAGTATACCTAATACTATTATGACGTTTTACAGAGTCTTTGAAAATCAAAGAACATATAGACCGTTTACTAAGAACCAACAACTACTTCCCTGGCTATATGCCACGACGGACATTGAATTACAGTTCAAAGTTAAACGGGGTTAGTATATCTGCAAGATAGAACTAACCATTTTAGTTTGCAATTCGATAGGATATCACTTGTAGACCGGTTTCGACGTTTTTTGCGTCTCATCAGTACAAGGCAGATATCCATCCAGAAGCTCCAAGAGCAACTAGATTGGAGATATGTCTGAAACCACACAAATACATTATCTTTGGTAAAGAAAATGTTAAAAGTGCGATAATAGCGACATCTCCATAACTAATTGCAAACTGAAATTCTATTTGACAAAAAACCTCTCGGCTTTGTAGGGTTAACTACTTGATTGCAGTTTTTTGTCAAATAGAATTTCAGTTTGCAATTAGTTATGGAGATGTCGCTATTATCGCACTTTTAACATTTTCTTTACCAAAGATAATGTATTTGTGTGGTTTCAGACATATCTCCAATCTAGTTGCTCTTGGAACTTCTGGATGGATATCTGCCTTGTACTGATGAGACGCAAAAAACGTCGAAACCGGTCTACAAGTGATATCCTATCGAATTGCAAACTAAAATGGTTAGTTCTATCTTGCAGATATACTAACCCCGTTTAACTTTGAACTGTAATTCAATGTCCGTCGTGGCATATAGCCAGGGAAGTAGTTGTTGGTTCTTAGTAAACGGTCTATATGTTCTTTGATTTTCAAAGACTCTGTAAAACGTCATAATAGTATTAGGTATACTATTATTATCTTTGACATCTATTTGATAAACGTTTTACTGAAATGACAATTGATTAGCAGGAAACTGCAATCAAGTAGTTAAAAAATTAATTGTCAATTTACCATCTTTAATCCTTAAAAACATTAGAAAATAAAACCTGAATTGTTTACCTTATAATTTAAAAATATTTCTGCGTTCAAGAACAATTAAATTTTAAATTCAAAATGAATCATTTTAAAATCTCTTGCTTGGAGGCAGCACTTGTCAAGCAGTCATTTCGCCACCTATTGACTTTCTTTAAAAGGTCGTGTAGTAAATTGCATTTTACGCTAAGTTAAATGTAATAATCATTGAAAATGTTATTATTTATTTTCTTAAAAATTTCGTCAATTTCTTATTTAACATTTATTTGCTAACATTTATCAGTATGTAAGATTAAATTTTTAATAAGAATCTTCAAAATTGATAATGTTACATGATTATTCCAAACTAGGCTTTATTATTAAACGTTCTGTCCAGGCCAATGTTGCCATTTCTAAAAAAATTCATATTAACACTAAAAACTGTACGTATTTCTTTTAGAATGAATTGACAATATTGACATTAAGGTTTACTTGTATGTATATTAACAGTTTAATATAAAGAAAATTCCCAACATTTGTAACGCAAAATATATACTTAGATTCCTATTTATAATTATTAACGTTTCTGACATGACATTAAAGTTTTTTTATCATATAAGTCATTAACTGTGTTTACATAAATTTCATATTTTTATCCGATGAACATAATAAACTAAATTATCAGAGTATAAAAGTTATGATTTTTCGACGTTTTGTAATAACAATTACTATTAATTAACATAGTTAGAACAATTACTAACCGCAATTCCTGTTTTTTGTTCATTTTCATTTATTTTATTTATTTAGTTTGGCAACCGTAGACTTTAGTGCAACGATGTCAGTTTGGAATAAACGTTCTTAAATATAAATAAATTTTATCATAGTGTTTTCATTAATACAAAAATAATTTGAGAATACATACTAGGAACAAACAAATTTTTTGATAGGTACCTATAGTAGGCGAACGGTTTACCCCTTTAAAGACGCTTAGAAACAGAATATAGCGACTAATTTTTTTGCATTTATATATATTTATAGTGCACCAAACCTTTTTTATTCGATTCTATATATTTTTCAAAGTTGAAATGTATTTTTTTTATTGTTATTAACAAATAACTTACATACTGCTCGAAGGACATATTCGAAATATTTGGGTCCACGTTTCCAACAATATAGAAACAATTTATTCATGTCAAAATATTCTTAATTGTACTTAAAGGTTTAAATATTATAAAGCTCTTTGTAGAATTAAAATTTATTCAGTAGTTTTTTAGAAAAAAAAAAGTCCTAGAAAATAATTAATTAAAGCATTTATTCAAAAAAAAATACAAATAACTGGAAAAGGAAGCATTTTTCCAAAAGTTACTAAAAGAGTACAAGTGTTTATTTCGATGAGATACATCTAAAAAAATTATTTCGAAGCAATTGCTTAAGTTACGGTTGATGCTCTTATAAACTAAAAGATGAAACCATTTTGAAACTTGACAACGTTGCTATTTGCTATATTCAATATGTCTGTGACAGCAGGCGCGATGACAACGTTAAATTGCTGTCCGTTGAATATTTATTTATTTTGATAAAAACTGAACATAAAATAATAAAATAAAGTGCAAAGGATTTTACAATGATATCTGCTATTTTATCCAGACTAGTCATGTAAGTATTCAATCCGTATTTATAATTATTATAATATGTTATTTTTATAACATCGAGTTATTTATCTCGAAGCCACAATACATTACCAAAATAATTATAAAATCAAATATATTCGCTTTTTTGTGTTTATTTAAATAATTACGTTGGAATAATTGTAGTTTATGGTGGTTGGTGCGAATTTCATGAAATTTTACATCATCATTCTAGAGATGATAGTTCAAACAATTTTGTGCCAAGCATTAAAAAAAAATTGTTTATATTTAAACTTTTAGTACGTTAATTTAACGCTATTCTAATGTAATTATTCCAGTTCCTGATAACTTAAATGCTCGTAATTAAACTAGGAACTGTAAGTTCACTACCGACCAATTAATTTGGGTATTTAATGAATTGTTTATTATGTAGTTGACATTGATTAGACAAAGGTTTATTTATGCTTCTACTAATGTAAAATACGAAAACTTAAAATGACTCGTTCATTGCAATAAGTACCAAATGATCTTGAACGAGATTTTTTACTATAAATGGAATCTTATCTACCATACATAAAAATATCTGCTATAAAACGAATGGACCTCCAAGTAGAGAATATATAAAATACCTTAAAAATACCAGATCTTTGTTCCGTTAAACAAGGTCCTCTTTGTTAATGAAAGGCAGTCTTTATCACGATATGAAAAAGGGTATATCGCTGAAATTGTTCACCTGAATATCACTTTCTGGGCCATTTACGATTTTTTAAGACTTTTGACAGTAAATAAAACATATAATAGTTTTCAGTTCCTAGAAGGCAATAGATGGTTTAGAGTAGCATCTTTTAATTATAAATTCAGTTAATCCATCAGAGTGAACATTCATTAACTATATATAAATAGATTGCTCGCCACAGAGACTCAATATCTTCTACATATTTTTTTCTACAAATGTGATATTAATGCTTGAATTCTACTGTTTTCTACGCTGCAAAACAAACCTATTCAATCTCCAGTCGTAATCTAAAATATTGATAAATGTACAAAACAATACCCAGTCATCAAACATAAATATAAAATAATAAGCTCTTTGGCAGAGCAGAAGATAACTAAGATAGTTGATACTAGACATAATAAAGAATGGATTAACGAACTTTTTAACAATGCTTAAATTTTATAACCAAAACTATCATAGTACTACTGTTTACATTGCTCGAAATAAAATAAGCAATAAGCAATGGCAAGCGCACAAATTGTAGCAGATGTATATTTATTACCAATCTACTTCATCAACATACCTAGCAAAAACACGGTCTAAAAATAGTTTTTTCAGCAATCTCGATCGACACAAGCGGTCTGAAAAAATGTAGTGCATGTGTTTTTATTTGAGTGTTGTATATTTCGAATTAGGATGTCTCAGCAAGAAAAACCTCAGATAAGGTTCACTATATTTTGGAACGGACAAGTAGTAGTAATTTATATATAATGTTTCTGATATCATCTAAATATGTGGCGAAAGTACCTACTTTGTAAGTTTGTAAATAATTATGTGGCAATAGACTATTCTAGAATACTTTAAATTATGTGTAGAACTAAGCAACAGCGATATAAAATTTTATCAACCATTTATTGGCGTATAATTGATTAGATATATTTATTTTAATAAAACGTTGATATCGTAAACATAATTTGTCTGAAATTACGTAGATATTTATAATTTGTTTATTTGAGTTAATGGTTAAAAAATCCAGTTAATTCCATACGAAATGATGCAGATTTTTCTGTTCGAAGCAAAGATAAAATTAGTGTAAATACTAAAAACTAAAAACATGTTTTTATTTATTTGCATTACTTTCCTTCCTTTTCTTTTTTAAGGATTCACCTTCGTCTTTGAACATATATACATATTCTGGCTCATGCTTCCATTGCTATGTTTCTCCAATTTGTTGTTTTGTTTAATCAATGGTGGTTCCTTTGTTTCTTTGAAGACGTCTGACGTATTCACCTAATTAGGCTTATTGTATTTCTTACATTGGTTCATGGTACCTATTTCAGGAACATAGTAGTAGTTTATACAGGTCAAGAGAATGAGTCTCATATACTTGCAGTGTCACTCTGATGTCTCCAAAAATTTACTGTCTTTTGCTTCACAAAGGCACATTATGTGTATGACTGTTTTAAGTTCCCTGTCACATATTCTTCAGCTAGGGTTTCTATTAAACAATGAACCGGTGTTCACTAGGTGTCACTAGTACATGTCCCGTAAGGAATCCTGCAAAGATCTTAGTTGGTTTCTACTTGTTCTGCGCAATGCTTCAGCTCTTCTGGTATAATACCTCTATGCAATATAAAATTTGCTGCGTGCTAGACCAGGGATATCTTCCCAGTGATGTGTTTTGTTCAGATCCAACCTTTCATCCGGTTTCGGACCTTACTTTTTACTCTTTTTAGTATCCCTAAAACTGGCTCAAGGCTGTTGAATATTGGCGTTGATTTTCCTTGCAAATTTATAAGTATGCTCGTTGCCTTATATACCTCTATGTTTTTGGGCACCCAAATTAGTTTGACACTCGCATATACTACTCTGGAGACTACTTAAGGGTTTTAAGGCCCCAATAGCGCCTGACAGTAAATATATTGGGTATATACTTGAAATGTTTTAGGCAGGTATATGGGTACCATGTGGTCTGATTTCATCTCACAAATGTCCTGCTGATTCCCTTCCTTCGATCCCTAATATAGTAAACAAAAAAAAACATCAAAATTAGCTTTGGTTGACTAAAGCGCGGTTAAATGTAAATATAAACAGTCTAAACAGAATTTAATATAAATAATTTTATACAATACATCATTGTTGTCATGGTTCATCAAAATGTACTTACATTTAAGTCGTATATGAAAGACATTTTCTTTTGTTGGTTTTCTGTCTCTTTATGATATTTCCAACATCCTCATTGTATATTTATAAACTGTTTATGTTATTTTTCATCATCCAACTCTGTTAAAATAAAGGAGATGAGTATTTTTGTTTTTTAATATATAGCTATCCTTTAAGATATATCTGAAACACCGAAGAAGACTCAACTTTCCAAATGTTCAATCTTTTTTAGTTTCCTTCCTAAAGATTTCATATATTTGTAGTAAATTTAGGAAAGCTTTAGAGTTTTTTACAAAATAGTTTCTAATTCTGGATTTTATTTTTAGTGCAAGGGCGTCCGATGTAGAATGCACAATCGTTGAGTCGTAACGAATTATTGGTTCTATTTAGACGACAATAATTTTATTGTTTAAAAGACATCACTTAGATTGTTATTAAATAAATTGTACATAATTGAGTTCAGGGCACATTTAGGTTAAATGAAGGTTGTATTGCTGAAATTATTATTAAATATTTTTTCAAATTTAAGTACATAAGTATTACTACACATTTCAATTCAAATAGTAACACCACAGGGTAGTATATTGGGTGTCGTTCTATATGGAAATAAAAAACTTTTATATATCTGGATCTGCAAATTTGGGGAGGGGAGAGCAAGTGCTCTACCGGCACTGAGTCCACATATGGCCCATTGTGCATCCTCCCGTGTGTAGGGATATCCACACCTAAGGCTCTCATCAGGTCTAGAGATTGAAATTAGGTGATAAGGCACCCGAGGAGGATATTCCTGAAATCTGCTGGTTTAAGCCAGTACTCGCCCAACACGGATCTTCTGAGCAGAACAGTTATTTATTATATGCTCTACTGTTTCTCTTCTTGTCTGCATAGAGGCGATTCTGCTTATTTCATCCTAAAGAGATGTCGCAATTGGCAGTGACCTTTTAAGATTCCCACAACTGTTCGGAGATTTTTAAATTTTCTTGCTGTATCCTCGCCAGGATGAGGTTTTTAAGTCTTAGTTTTTGTTATAATAATGTATAATACATATTCTATTAATGGATGCATTGTCTGTTGAATAGTGTAAAAAAATGTATGAGTGAATCCCCAAACATTGAAATCACTAGTTTGGCTCACAATAATAGCGTTTTCGTTCCTAATAGAATAGAGTACATAACTAAAACTACTATCAACATATATATTTTTTAAAGTTGTTAACTGAGTGTTTTCTTTACAAACTTATTAAGATTATAAACTTTATGATCACTTGTGAATGACTTTAATGCTCCTGTTTGTGATTTGATAATAACTCTTTTATTTATTTTCATATTAACTGTACATGAGTCTTAAGTGTCTTTAAAATAAAAAAAGAAGATTTATGCATTTGAATACCATTCTATTTTATTTTTAGCGAGTTTTAGCTTCCTGAAGTATGTCTTCTCTTAGATTTCAGTTTATGAAATCTATTTTTATCTTTACATTAATAATATTAAATAGTAGTCCCTTTCACATTTCAGCACTCTATAAAATTGATCAATTACAGTACAAATAGTGGTACTCAAAATAAAAAACACGCTTTGGTTTCCTGTACTAGCTTTTGTAGACAATAAAACTAAAAGCAATTTGGTATGGTGAACATACATCTAAATTTAATCGCAAACACACAAGAGCGCTTTCGCTTTGGTATGCTTTTAGTCCGTCAAAGAACTTCGAAAATAGAACCGTGCATTGCACCCTGAAGTGTGTAAACGGGTTTATATATAACTAAAATAATCGGTGTATTAGTAATACGTTACTAATTAATTGAAACGAAGCATTGTTTTGGTTGTTTTCGCGTGTGTGTATTTAAATTAGTGACTAAACTCCATCGGCTTAATTTCATTATTAAAAAGTCATTTTAAACTTAGTTATAAAAGAAGTAATCCATTATTATGTACAATTGTTTATTAAATTTTATTATTATAGTTTAATGTTCTATATAGTAGGTAATCGTTTTTTTTTTAATTTAGCGTCCTTAAATATCGTTTATCGTCACTGTTTGTTTAAAGAAATAGTGGTGCACTGCTTAGTGAACGGCATATTGATAGTGATTTTTACGTTAATAGTATAGTTCTAAACTTTACAAGTCTTTGTATATCATAGAAATTATGTTCCGTGGTTTTTGATACCGTCAGCTTCAAGATATCTGTGGTGAATTGTAGATCATCAATTTCAGGGATAAAAGACCTAAGAACTTTTCAACGACAGGGTTGGCTTATACTTAAAAAAGACATTGTTAAAGAGAAATTAAATATCAGGGTTTTTTAAAAACGCTACAACCCGTTTAGACAACTACTAACGTCATAATCACTATCGACTCCCAGTTTTACAAACTTAGCTTTATTTTTGAAATGATTGATTTTCATAATTTGCGTTAAAAAACCTACTAGATCCTATAATGTACTTCTTTCATAGTAATAAATAACATTTTAATAATGATAAATATGATATAAAAGTTAGCTAGACTCAGTAAAATAATATTAAATGTATTATTTTTCACATCATTGCAAAATGCGAATTCCGGTTATAGTGATAAATTAAAATATCCGTGTAATAAACTGGAATAATTTGCGTTAAAATAAAGTATACAGAATGTTTAGAAAATTTATGGTATCTCCAAAACCGTCGTTATTACACTTGGGAGCAATTTTGATATGCATCGGAATATTTTGTCATAAAACTTTGACATATTTCATATTTTATCCAATTTTCAGATTGTTGTTTGGCACCCTTTATCCCGCTTATGCTTCATATAAGGCTGTGAGAACGAAGAATGTAAAGGAATATGTAAGTTATAATTTTTTTATTATTAATATCACTTCATAATATTATTACTAGATTAAAAATATTTTTTTATGATTATTAACATTGTCATTTAAAAATATAATTTTTTAAAACTTAATCATTTTTATACATTATTTCACCGAATTGGAAGACAAAAGTATTTGTACCGAGGTTAAATTGAAAAATAAGAATGCAAAAGAATTTGATTTGTACTTCTTCCGGCTGTAAAAGTTATTTCTTTTATCTTCTTCACAACATTTTTAAATTTTGGTAATCAACGAAAGCTGTTTCAATCCGTATTTCAGTTATTTTTCCACAACTGTTATCTGGTCAAGAGCATTATACAAAAATAGTATTGTAGGTTTTCCAATAGTTTGTAGCCGAAACACAATTTTTTGTCGTTCTCCACAGTATGATTAATACTGCCAGTAAAGTCACTCTTGAGAAATCTGTATGAGCTCCACGGAAATAATTATCTGCCGTGCCGTCACTATACGATTTCTTCGCGCTTTTAAGTAAGCCTTTACCGTACATTTTCCGTTTCACGATAACCAGTCCAATCACATCAATTTGGCTCATTCCTGCCCCAATCATCCCAACACCATTTCGTTTTCGGCCAAATGACATCGAGGTATGTTAAAACAATTTTCCAAAACACATTTACAAGAAAACAATTGATAAATAACTAATGAAATCGTGGCTAAAATTGTAAATTACCAAAATAATTTCTGATCATAAATTCGTTTATTTTCTATATTTTCATTGATACATATTGCTAGAATTGTGGTGCACTGTCTAGGGTTGCCAACCGTACTATATTATATAGTATTGTAGCAATTTTCAGCTTAACGTACTATATACTGTATTTTTGCCATTAAATATCGATCACAATTTTATTTAGCTTCACGCTCCTAAAAAGGTCACTGATGTTTTTCTACAATTTAAGCGATATTGGTTGGTGACTGAGATTTAGAAAGGATTTAAAAGACAAAAATTATCACAAATAAGCTTAACATTTTCAATTTTATTTTATTCATAAATAAATAAAAATGCTAGTCAGTAAACAATTGTCAAATATCACATTTATCATATTTGTTGCATTAAATGTCAAAATTATATTGAAAAATATCAAATAATGATAAATAAGTATGCAAAATACCAAAACTGTTATATTTTCAGTGAAAAAGTGACATATAAATTTGTCAAATCTCATAATTGTGCTGTTAAATATCAAATATAAGTAGGTATGTGAAAATTGTCAAAAAATGCCATTTAAGTATGTCAGATGTCAAAATTATCTTATTGTAACGTTAAATGTCAAAATTGTAGTGTAAAATATCAAATATTGATATATAAGTATGTAAAAATGCCAAAACTGTCATATCTGCAGTGTTAAATGACAAAAAGTGACATATCAATGTGTCAAATGTCAAACTTATCATATTTGTATCGTCAAATGTCAAAATTGTTGTGTCAAATATATTGATTATAAGTATGTGAAAATGCCAAAGCTATCATATTTGCATTGTCAAATGTCAAAAAAAAACATAAACGTATCTCAATGTGAAATTTTGGGGTCAAATATCAAAACTGTCAAATGTCAATCTAGTTACTTTATACATTAAAATGTCAATCTTGTCGGTAAACAAACTATTTACTATTTTTGACACTATTCTATTATTAAACTAACAATATAACGTCAAATCTCAATCTTATCATTTTTCACACTAAAATGTCAAACTATCAACTGGTAATCTTATCAGTAAAAAAATTATTTACTATTTTTGACAGTAAACTGTCATTAAACTATCAATCTTGTAACGTTTCAAACGAAAATGTCAAACTTTTAAATGTCAATGTTGTCAGATAACAGAATATTTACTATTTTTGAGACTAAACTGTCAATATAACGTCAGATGTCATTCTTATTACTTTTCACACTAACATGTCAAACCATAAACTGTCAATCTTGTCAGTAAACAAAGTATTTACGATTTTTGACTGTAAACAGTCAATACAACATAAAATGTCAATCTTATCAATTTTCACACTAAAATATCACTATAAACTGTCAATCTTGTTAATAAACAAACTATCCACTATTTTGACAGTAAACTGTTATTAAACTGTCAATCTTGTCACTTTTTACACTAAAATATCAAACTAGGTAGGTATATACTGTCAATCTTCTCATTTTTTACACTAAAATAACAAACTATAACTTTGTCAATCTTGTCAGTAAACTAACTATTGACTATTTTTGTCACCAAACTGTCAATATAAAGTTACATGTCAATTTTGGCACTTTTCACACTAAAATGTCAAACTAGAAACTGTCAATCTTGTCAAATTAATCATTTTTGTTGCGTCAAAATTGTACAAATGACAAAATTATACCTAAATAAATACATATTTATGTAATGAGTTTTATTTCTAACCATTTTATTGAGTTGTACTATAATTTTTTCCAGATTACTATATTTTTTTACTTTTATTTTAAAAATACTGTTGTTCATCTACAAACAGTTGGCAACCCTAGCACTGTCCAACATAGCTTAATGTGTAAAATAAATAAATAAATATTTAAAATTCCTAGATTTTGAGCATGTGTGTGTATGTATCATCTATTTACGAGAAAAAATATAACTATTTATACCAAAACGGTACCTGTTTTTACATTTATCTTTTTTTTTTGTGAGTCATTATTTTGAATTATTATCTACAATTCTATTTTTGTAAACTTTAATTGTAATGTCATTGACACAATAATTAATTACCGTTACATTAAACCCACGTATGTACATACAAAAAAATGAAACTGACAACCAAAAAGTTTTTTTGCATGAAATCCTGTTCTTACCATAAAAGAACAGTCGGAACTGGATTAAATTTCGTTAGGTATACTGGTTCTGAAAATACAGGGTTCCTTAATGTTTTATGAATTATATTTTTTATTTAACTTTTAATTATTTTTAGGTCAAATGGATGATGTACTGGATAGTTTTTGCACTTTTTACATGTGCAGAAACATTCACAGATGTATTTTTAAGTTGGTAAGATTATAAAAAATTTAGTTAGATAATTTATGATGTTTTTTATTTCGATAAAATGTTTAACAGTTTTTGTTAACTTTTAGGTTTCCATTTTATTATGAAATAAAAATAATTCTAGTCATTTGGCTTTTATCACCCACCACTAAAGGGTCCAGTATTTTATACAGAAAATTTGTCCATCCTACTCTTAGTTCGAGAGAACAGGTAAGAATTTTTTTGATTGCCATACCAAGGTCAAAAAAAATGTTTTAATTTAGTATATTATCCAACATTCCAAATGCAAATCTTGAACTTCACTGAACTGTATTTTAAAAACACTATTTCCAATATCTTATTGTCATTAGTAAATTACCTTAAATGTTCCATAAAGTTCTTTTAAGATAACAAAAATTACTTAAATCACAATACAAAATAATGTTAAAACATTTTGGAAAATCACTGCTGTACCATTTACGTTATCGGAAAGAAGATTTGATAAAAAAAGCAGGATTGGTCGAGCCAAAATGAATCATACCCCGGCTCCACACTTGCGTTGTTCGTCAACGAATAATCGGTGTTTGCGAAAAATACCGCATATGTGGATACAATATTCGTGTTCGTTGACGAATATTCAGCGTATTTCTCCGAACACGAATGTTTTCCGTCTTGAGTCGGTACTTGATACACATCAAAGCACACGAATATTCGTATTGTCTGTGTTCGCACTACCGTCCACACATTCGTCTTGAATGTCAACACATTTTTTAAGTTAGATTTGTTTCGTATTGTGATAGAATTGCTAAAAATAGTGATAGTTGACATGGTGTGGACAAATGAAGCAGTTATAAATTTTTTGGAAGGCTATCAAGCTAAACCGTGCCTTTGGGATCCCCACCATCCTGACCATAGGAATAGAAATATTGCAATATACCTTGTATGTTTAAAGTTGTTTCAATGTATCTAAATAAATGTTTTTAGTTTTAAAGATAAAACGTCATCCAATTCATATAAACAAGTAGAATCTCCGAATCCGAATATTTTCCATATTTTTATTCGAATACAAATATTCGCTTTTTAAAGTAATATGTGTGGATGGTAGACAAAAGCAAATATTCAGACACGATTATTTGCTCCAAATATTCGTACAATTGGCGAATATTCGTATACGCATGTGTGGAGCCGGCTTTAGCGTAGTTGTGTATGGCTCTCAGTCGTGGGTTTTTGGGGTATAATTTAATAAGGACTATAAGGAGTGATGTTAAAGATGATAAATATCTCTTTCAATCTAACTATTCCAATTAACGATAATCACACACCCACTCGCCTTCTATGGTCTTATAAAAAATTGTTATTATGGTCTAAAGGAAAGAAAGACACAATAACATATAATAAAAAAAAGAAAGTAGAAATAATTACAAGCATATCATTGCAAAAAGTAACTTTATTTATAAAGAAGTATGAAGTGAAAAGTAATAATAAATTTATGAAGCAAAGAATAATTTCCCAAACGAAAAACAAAAGAATATTTTTGAGTATTATAAAAAAATATATAAATTGAATGAACCTATGATTTTAATTACGTGAATTTTCTCTTGTTTCAAATTTAGCATAAAGGTGAAAAGAATATTTTCAACTAATTGTTAAATTAAAATGTTTTCCTAGTCTTATAGCAGCTCTTCTAGTCCTAACTTTCTTAGAAAGTTTAGGATATTGTTGGGCTTCAAATTAGGTAGATCTTCCTCGCCTATTTCGTAAGATCCTAGGTATCTAACCGTAGAATTACCTAAGGCAATACATTCTGAGAGTATGGTTATTGAGGTTTCGTCCTTTTCCTTACAGAATCTGCACTTTGCTTTATCTACTAATCCTACTTTCTTCTCTTAATCGACAGTTCCCGGTTGATATTCCCATTATAATAAGGAGGTTGTTTTTACTGAAAGATCTCTTCTGGTTATGGTTTTCCAGGAGCGTCTTCGGTTGTCTGAGTCCTTCTAGATCGTTCCAGTATTTGGCTTTTTCTCTATCTACTTTTTTCCTTAGTTTTTCTAATACTGTACTACTGCTGATTTGACAAGATTGTTCTGGTCCCAGGTATGAGGTTTCAGCTCCTTATTTTGCCAGCTTATCTGCTTTTTCGTTTCCTTCTATTCCTATGTGTGCCATAACAGGGTAATAGTGTTATTTTGTCTTAGTTCATTTAGTTTGCCTAGGCATTCCCGGACCATCTTTGAACTGATCGTGTGTGAGTTCAGTGTTTGATGGCTACTTGGCTATCTGACATGATTAGAATTTTTTGTCTACGATAATTCTTTTCGATATTAAATTCCAAACATCTTTCAAAGGCACTGATTTCTGCTTGAACAATGCTTCTAGGTCTAAAAACACCCGCTCCAGTTCCTTCATTTGTCTTGGAACCGTCCATCACTTTATAGCACTTTGGTTTAGCCCCAATATGGTGTTTTTGTTCCATTCAGATTTACTACCCAGTTTTGTTGTAAATTTTCTCACCAAGTTAAATTTCTTTGGCATGTCATCTTGGGGCATTTCCCAAGTTTGATCACATTGAAGTAATAGAGGTTTTTCTTGATTGTTCCTTCTTTGTTTTCTTCCTTACACTTTCTACTTGAATGTGTAGTGGCGTAAAATTTAGGATTACTTCCAATGCAGCAGTGAGGCATGTTCCCATTGCTCCAGTGATGCATGCAGAGGCTAGTCTCTGAATGTTCGAGAGGTTTGTTCTCATAGAAGTCAGATTAGCTCTCGTGCTGCAAGTGATAATTGGTCTCAGTATTGCCGTGTACATTCATTGCATTGTCCTTGGGTTACAACCCCAATTTTTTCCTTCAATGTTTCTACACACTGTAAGGGCCTTTGTAGCCCTTATAGTGTACAGAAATCCCATGAGACGTATGTCTCAAATAATTAAAATACAATTTGTGAAATAAACGAAACAGTGCACAACTGCAGAAATTCTTTTCCAATGGCATTAATCTCTACACTTTCAAAATAAACCTCATATTAGCAAATAAAAAAGTAGCTGTAGACGTTCCTTACGTTGAATTGATTGCATGGTGAACGGAACGCAGTGAATTGCTCGCCGATAATTCTCCTATATTTGTCCTATATCAATTTGAAAGGATTAAACTAATTGTAATACAGTACAGTTTAATAGTGAAATCAAACAAACTGAATGACTGTTGGATAATCTTACGGATTCTATTAGTACTATAAATATTTAATTATTTTATTTATCTATTTAGGAAATTGATGAGTACATCAGTAAAGCTAAAGAGCAAAGTTATAGACAATTGCTCGATTTTGGCTCAAAAGGAATGTCTGCAATTATGCAAACTGCTATTAAGGTAAGTTATCTATCGACTTATTATTGCATGTGGTGTGTAATAGGTTTTTTAATGTTGCTTTTTGATAGCAAGGATTTAAATTTTATTGTAGACTTACTTTTTTATTTATATTAAAATATATTTCACTACAGAAACAATTTTTTGTAATCGATGTACGTTTGGCCGGGATTAACAAAATTTTAGTTAGTAAAAGTTTAAATCCTTGTTTTTTTTTCTTTTGTATGCTAATATGATTAATATATTTTTTTTAATTTTCACGCTTTTTAGTCAATTACACAATTCCCTTCAGCCATAACAATTCCCCAATCCGATCCTTCAATTCCTTCTAATTCAAGAGACCAAACAGACTCTTTGAAATTAGTTCATTCTGCTGATGATTTGGTTATGCCAGAATTTTCTGATGAAGACCTAACTGACGAATTTGGTGCATCAGAAGAAATAATTACCAAAAGTAAGAAGGAGAAAATTAACAAGAAAAAAGATAAAACTAAAACAAATGTTGTCAGAAAAAGTGCCAGAAGAAAAGAAATTAAGACTGAACCAGTTGATTACAGCGACTGAAATAATTTGTTATGTTCAAGTTATTATAAAAATTTTAAGTAGTTATTTTTAACATATTTTAGATTGTTTGTGATTCAAAAAATATATCAATGTCGGTTGTGTGCAGCGATTCTTCTGAGATGTTTTGATGTATGAAATTTGTGGTCGAATGTCATACAGCTTATACAACTCGAATTTCGGACTCATACAAATTTTAATGCATGTGATATGAAAAATATAGTGTGTGGCACGGGATGAAACAAAAACGATTTCTGACCGGGCGATGACATCCCTCGCTTCGCTCGGGCAGTCAACTCTCGCCCTAGTCAGAAATCGTCTTGTTTCAACCCTTGCCACACAATATACCATTTTATAACGTGTTGATTATTATGTAATACTGAAAACACAAAAAATTTACGTATTCATAAACTTTTAGAACTCTAATTAATTTCAATAATTATTAAATTATTTTATTATTGTTCTTTATGTTTGGCATTATTTGCGCATGTTTATTTTAATCATATTTATTCTAATATTTCAACTATTTTGACCTACCAAATGCTTTGAATATTATTTAAACATTTGATTATAAATTTTAAAATTTTAAAAAGAGTACGTATTGTATAAAGTTTCTGAAATATCATTTCAACCCAATTACTAATACTTAAAACAAAATCATGTTCATAATCACTACATTTAGCTTCTCTATTATTTTGATTAAGACTTGGCAAGTCCCGGCAAGCTTCCACAAACACAAGCGTGTAAAGGGGATGTTTGGCTTGGCTTGCCTAAAAAGAGAAGAGTTTGTTGCGGATCTAGGCCAGTATCGGTTTTCGAACACAGATCAAAGGAAGCTTGCGACTTATAAAAAAAAGAGTGTGCGTGTAACCTTTACGCGCAATTGAAGTAAAGCTTGAAAAATTTTGAAATTTTTTATGATTTTCAAATTTTTTAAAAATTCTAAAAATCTTGAAAATTTTGCAAAAAATTTACAAATTTTGAAAATTTGAAAATTCTAAAAATCTTCAAAATTTTGAAAATTTTGGAAACTTGAAAAAATTTTGAAATTTTGAAAATTCTAAAAATCTTCAAAATTTTGAAAATTTAAAAAAGAGTGTGCGTGTAACCTTTACGCGCGATTGAAGTAAAACTTGAAAATTTTGAAAAATTTAAAGATTTTGGAAATTTTGAAAAAATTTTAAAATTTTGAAAATTCTAAAAATCTTCAAAATTTTGAAATTTTGAAAATTGGTAATTTTAAAAAATTTTGAAAATTCTGAAAATTTTGAAAATTCTAAAAATTTTGAAAGCTAAAAATTTTGAAAATTAATTACAAGATTACCCAAATAAAATTTATAAACTTCTGCTCCTCCCATAGCTGACGTCACACCGTTACTTCCGTCAGATTCTGACGTCAGATTTACTTCCGCCAGAAAATAAATCTGAGTTACCCCTAGTCGCCCCTAAAGAAGTTTTACTTCAATAAAAATATACCAAGCCAAACGCAAGTGCTGAAATAACTTCGACTTCTACGTTTTCCAAGTTTGCCTGTTCGTAAAATACTAGCGCACTCACAAGCGTGTAAATCGCATTCAAGCGTTTGTGAATGTGAATGCTTGCGGATACTTGCCAAACGTGTAAACCTACCATTATAACAGAAGGATTGTTATGAAAAATGTATCCAACCAATTTTTACAAATAAAAATAAATTGATAGATATTTTAGAATCTCTGAAAAGTGCCTTTTATTCATTCAAGAGGAACTTTGTAAATTGAATATATTTTATTAGCTATTATGTATTTTTGTACCAAATCAGATCATGAAATATTGTAAGTGATTTTATCATTTTAATAAAGAATTATCCAATAATTTTCCAGTTTTAATTAATCTAATGAACAAATAACAAAGAATAAAAAATAACCACTTATCTGATGGCAACCAAGTATTTGCGTTTTCTTAGATCTGCACTGCATGGCTTTAAATGCTTGTTTTTTTTATAATAAGTAAGTACAACTCTTTATTATTTACGAGGTCTGTCGCAAAGTAAACAGGATTTTTGAGAAAAATCCGATACTAGTAGCGCCATCTGTTTTTGGATGTAGCGTTCTAAACATCTTTCATTGATGTTCTGTCAAAATTTTATGACAATCGAACCACTTCACGTTGACTTATCGCGCTCAAAGTGACAGTACCTTTTTAACAATAGTCAAAAAATGAGCATCGAACAAAGAACCTGTTTTAAACTTTGTAAAACATTTACCGAAACGCATCGATTGTCGAAAGAAGTTTATGGTGATGATTGTTTATCTCGTATCCGAGTCCACTAGTGGTTTACACGGTTCAAAAGGGTCATGAGTAGCTGGAAGACGATGAACATTTGTGATTACTGCAGAAACTGTCGAAAAAGGATGTCTGTTTATCAAAAATGAGCCAAAATCTTCAATGAGATACATGCAAACGGAATTAAATATCTCCAAAGATTCGATCTTTTGCATTTTGACCGAGAATTTAGGCTGGAGAAAGGTGTGTTCACAGTTTGATCCGCTCAAGCTCACGAATGACCAAACAATGCTTCGAATTCAACTTTTGAGAGACATCATTCAAGAGGCCAAGAAAGATATAAACTTTCTGTGCATTGTGACTGGTGAGGAAACGTGTTGTTTTCAATGCGATCCCGAAACCAAGCGTAAAAGTTCCACATGCGGAAGCATCCAAGCGAACCAAATCCAAATAAAACCGTTTGGAGAAGTCAAGACTAGATTTGCTCATGAAGGGAGAGCGGTATGCCGACGTAGAGGCCATCCAAAAGGCGTCGACGACCATTTTGAAGAACATCTCGGTCAATGAGCTAAAATCCTCATTCGAAAAACTTGTGGACCGTGCAAATCGCTGTATTAACCCTGAATTAAATAAATTCAATTTGCCGAAAAAAAATTTTTGTTAATTTTTTTCTGTGTCCTGTTTACTTTGCGACAGACCTCGTATATCTAGATTTTACTGAATACTTAATTATTCTCTTCACCTCATCTGTGTATTTATGCTGCATAATACTGAAACATTTATGGGGACTTTAACACAATTTTATTTACAAAATTGTTAAAATACACAGAACTCTGCTGGATAACAACTGACGTTAACTGCCCATACATCCCCTTATATACAACATTATTTAATCTAGTCAGTGTGTTTAGAACTTTCTAGAATCTTCTAGAAATATTATTTAAAATTTAAATTGTTAAAATACACAGAACTCTGCTGGACTTGAACTGACGTTAACTGCCCATACATCCCCTTATATACAACATTATTTAATCTAGTCAGTGTGTTTAGAACTTTCTAGAATCTTCTAGAAACATTATTTAATCTAGTCAGTATGTTTAGAATTTTCTAGAAACGTTATTTAATCTAGTTAGTGTGTTTAGAAGTTTCTAGAATAACAATCTTTCAAATTAAGGTCCTTTTCTTTACGGTTATCCCGTTACAATACGTTCCCGTAAATTTCCACGGTTTACCGTTTTATTCTACCTTATTGCTCACGAATTTATTTCTTTAATTTTAATTGCCTTACATTGTCATTGGTCGTACTGCAACTTAATTAGGATTAATGTAGTTTTCAATTGGTTCGTGGTAGTCATTTGATGATGCTGTTATCCTCTACTAATATGTACAGATATTATAGACGATGAATGCCTTTCTCTTGCGATCCAATGCCTTAAAACGGGACAGTATGTGCTTGATTGTTTCAAGTTCCCTGTAGTATACTCTGCAGCTGGGATCTCCATTAAACAACTCTATAGTGTGCAGCTATATCTTGTTCTACGCAGTTATTCTTTTAATTTTCCCGTGGGCTCGAGCAGGAGTATTTTATTATTGATGGTTGTGTTGTCTACCGATCGAGGCTTTCTTCTGGCTTCGAATCGTACCCTTTGGTATTCCTAGAACTGGCTTTGGACTGTAGAATATTGTCGTTAGACCTTTCCGTACAAGTTTATCAACCTGCTTGTTTGGCGTCCAAGCTAGTTTCACAGTTCAAATCTTCAAATCACCTTAAAGTTCTTTTAGAGTCCAATAGCGGACAGAGTATTCTCATTTACGATCATAGGGTATTTTTACTCTACTTAATATTTTAACAGTTTTATATTTTAATGTATTATTTTGTATTGTAATCATCCAGGTCAAAGTCTTAGATCTTAAGGCGAGCTTAAATAGTTTAATTTTGATTCTCACGTAGAATATGAATTGGCTATAAAGGAGTGAAGTTGAGTTCGCACTCTGAGAGTCTGGAGTCTGAGGTTGTCTGTAAGAGTTATCCTGTGTTTTAAGATTATTGTATTCAGTTATTTCTTATACATATTTTTATTTTTGATTGTTATTGATTGTTTCTTAGTTAATATATTTGTTGTTTGTTTCGTATTGTTTACTTCATCTTTCACTTGGTTAGGTTTCTGCCTTCAGCAGGATACCTACTACAGGTGGTTAGATAATCCCTCCATGTCACGCCTAGGGGAATAGAGAATATGCCATAGTGGTTTGGGATGAGAGGTAGCTGTACTTGTGGCACTTCCCACCCAGGTCGTGATTATCTAATTCCACAATTTTGTCATTATCTGGTCGTATTTTACTAAAATCCACTGCGAAACAGTCTCCCACTTTATCAACATTTAAAAGAGGTAGTCCAAAAATATATGGTAGATATGTTGTTATATATCCATTTATTTCATCTTCACCTAAAAAACAAGTTAGATAGCAGCTTATGTGGTTGATTAACACAATAAATAATTCATAAAACAAGATAAGAAATATTTACGAGTCAAACGAAATGACTGCAAATAAAAAAATAGCAAAGAATAATTTATATACACGAAATATTAGGAATGGCACAATTCGAGCACTCAATTCAAAGTTACACACAAGGTTCGCAGACGGATCTCAGACTAGCAATTAATATGAAATGTGTATAAACCTTCAGACTTTCTTTTCAATACAACATCAGGAATCACAAAAAAAAAATTTTAGGTGTACAACAAATCTGCTCTTTTAAAGAAACTTTTCAGCGAATTGCCATTTTTACTCGAACTTAATGGAGCACATTTCCATTTAACGTCAATATTACTCTTTCAGAAATATCCCTATTCCATTTTGTTTTTAGATCTTTATATCCAATACATTGGCTTCTGTTTCTTTCCAAAGTGACTCTTATGTCTACCTACACTTTAAAAGTTAAAATATAACCGAGCCGAATTTATAAATTATATTTTTTAGGGTGGTGGAGGTATAGTTAACCAACTACGAAAAAGCTACAGCTTGAGCGATCTAAGTGACCCCACTTTAGACGAAGGTCACGAAGAAACCGATACAATTACAGAACCACAGTTCGTAAGAAGACGACGTAGCCCCCATAGATCTTCATCTTCGGCTGCCGTAGTATATTTTTCCGAAGTTGATATAAGACCTGATCGCGTAACTACAATTCAGTCTGCTGAAGATATATCTTCATCTGGATATTCCAGCGGCGAAGGACTACCGTTAAAAATTAGTGGGAGAGAAGGTATTCAACGTACTAACTCGCTTACCAGATCCCGTTCTACTAGAGTTACCAGATCTACTGTTCCTAAGAAAAGCGCAGCTAGTGAAGTAAGATATTTTTTTCCTTCCTGTATCAAAAAAATTAATTATTGCAATATATAACCATCTATCGTATTTTCAATTTGCTCTTTATAACATTAAAACATTAAATAAGTAGTCATAAAATTAAAAATTAAAAAAAAAAACTGTCGACCCGTAAAAATCACTCTAATAAAACTACTTATTACCATTAACCAACATAACTGATTGACTTTAAATTTCCGACCAGATAGAAAAAAAAATATTATAAAATACACGATACGAAAGTCTACCATACGCCTGGAGGAATGATCAACTTTAGTCCCTAGAAGTGAATGAAATGTATTATGTCAACTGTACTGTTTTTTATAAATCATTTTTCAAAATAATTGTGTGATTTATGCTTTATCTAATCGCTATAATCCTTAAAATGGCCATCCTGTATGTTGCTGGCATATTTGCTTTTTTTTTTCTCAAGTGCATAAGATAGGTCTTGTAATATTATATTTATTTTAAAGGAAAGTGACGAAAATGATGAATTCGACACCAATGTTGTATTTCAAACAGATTCAACTTCGAAAGGTGATACTTCGAGTGATAACGAGTTTTTGGACTGCCTAGATTCAATGCATGAAAATTTTGATGACGGTTTAAACAATTTAAATAAAAATAGTAAGGAAACAGAGATTTTAACTGCATGTGAAGAAACCAATATCGATTTAGATGTTGTAAAATCTTTTTTAAAAAATAATCTGTCTTTAGATAGAGCCAATTCTGAAACTTTAAACATTGAAAATAATCCGAATATATTTCAAATAACTAAAGATGTCAAAAGCTTTTCCAGTTTTATGCAAAATTTAATAGACACAAAAAATGAAACACCGGAATTGAGAAGAAAAAGTAATGTAGAGGAGAAATCGACAAATTCAAGAGGTGGTAAATATAACAAAATACATGCTCCACCGCCTCCTCCTCTTCAACAGAATTTGGATGCTACCCCATCAATAAAAGCAACCCTTGTATTAAAACCTGGAGTAGTTAAATCTGTAGGGTCAGCAGAATCACTCTGTAAGGAAGTATTTTTAAATCCGCTAAAATCGAAACTGAATCGTTCTCGTTCTTCGCTTTCTTCCACTTCTTCTAATTCGACAAGAAGCAAGTCATCAACACTTTCTAAACTAATAAAACTCCCTAAAAAGATTGGGTTTTGGAATAAAGACAACTCGTCTGAAAAAAGATCCTCTTGGCACAATTATCTCGGACACGATTTAAAGCCTTTGATGTCTGATTCCAAATTACAATCTAAAAGTGATAATGATTTATTTAGAAAAGAGGGGAGTTCTGTAGTACCTCTGCATGGTGTGAATTTGCCGAAAACTGGTAGTCAGATGTCTTTGAAATCTTTAAGTAATTCACCTTTAGCTGCTAGAAGAATTAAAATTATTAGAAGATACGTTGATGAGGATATCGACTGAGTAAAGGCATTTGTAGTTTTCGATTGCCAACTAATTTTCATTTTTGTTTGAAACTAACAAAATTTGTATTGATTCGCATGAGATTGAATATTAATATGTCAATATGTCTATTCAAATAAAATTATAAGGTCTGTTCTGGTTTATCAAGACCAGAATATTCTTCCTACACGAAAGAAGCATTGCAAAAGTTTTAAAAACATTTCGATACCAAAACTAGACCATAGAACAGGATTAAAAAAAATAATTTAAACTTAATATAATTTATTCATATACATACAATTGCATTTGTGAGTAGTGAGTAAAACCTTCAACTTATATTATATGCATACGGATATTTTGTGTTTTTATAAAAGCTTTAGCGTAGGATTCCATACATAAAGTTTTCTTAGTTAATCTAGTAACAAAATAGTTATTATCCTAACAAGTGCGGAAAGTTATACTTTCCCGCACGCGAACTACAGATGCCCGAACGACGCGAAGCGGAGTTCGGGCAAGCAGTTTAAGTGCGGGAAAGTTAATTTCCGCAAGTGTTAGGATCAATACTTTATACAACTACTGCTCTGGAAGTAGAATTTAAGAGGAATATAAAAAATAATTTCTTCTTTTGGTTAAATCGACCATTATTTTAAATAGTACACTTTTTTTAATTACCTACACTTTCTTTTTGCGTTTAATACAGTTGCGTTGTGACAGTTGTGACATAAATTAAAAAGGGTTAGGACTGATCGAGTAGTCTCTCTAGTCAAATAACAGATAGTTTAGGCGGAATCCGTGTAGTTATGTGGTCATAACCAAACATGTGCGTTTATGAAATACATATAGTCAAGTATGCGACTATTGTGTACTTCGGAGATGACATACTGCGCTCGAAAAGTCAACTTCCAGAGCAGGCGTTGTATAATTTATATTAATGACACTATAAACCGTCAAACATAGACTAACTAGTGACAACTTTCAATGCTCCGAGCACAAGACGAGTAACACAGGGAGAAAGAATAAATTTACATGCTATCTCTGGAAATTAGCGCATGCGCAACCCTAGAGGAGAGATACGAGAGAAATGATATGTGGTTTTATTTTTCTTTATCTGTTTTATCGCCTCGTGCCTATAGCATGGAGGTTGCCACTATTATACTTGAAATTTATGTTTAATTTCCTCAAATGTAATTTGTGTCTAATACTGTATGTATTACTTTTATCTTATAGGACAACCGGATATTTTGATAGCTTTTTTATAAAATACAAATTGCAAACGTAACAAGAACGCTTTAAAATAATCCGTGACTATTCGAAACGCGAAAGCATAACGGAAGTCTCAAAATTTAATCACATATACATACCATAGGGAAAACCGACGTCAATGCTTATCAGTTGTAAAAATTAACGCACGATGTAGCTTTGTACATCCTCCCCTGTGGCAGGTATTTTAAATTAATTTAAACATCAACTCGGTGATGTAACGTTTATAACAGTATTATAATACATACTAGGATCTACCCTATTTTCACAAACGAGGCTCTGACGACCGAATATGAGCGGTATATCTCTAGTCCACAACCAGTTCCAACGGTTGTGTAGAAGGGTGTAGCAAATGATGTAGCTTGATGGACGCTTAAGCAATTGAAGAAGCCCGGTCATCGCGATTTAGTGTACCTTTCTCAGCTTAATTAAAACGCAGCCATCCACATCCAAGCAAGCGCGTAAATCTCTTATTAGATGACATCTTCAATCAACTGCAGTCTCTTTAAAATTTTCAATGTTAACAAATGATGATTTGCTCGAATGGGACAATCCGGAGGTAAAATACTCCCCATTCGGATCTCCGCGGGAGGAGCCAGAGCGATCACCTCATCGAAAAAAAAGAGATTCTTAGAAGAGCTAAGTCTCTGATCCCCGTGCTCGCCTACGTTGGAGAGGTCTATCGATCGGATGACAATCGGTTAGCAAAATGTGTACTTATTGGGGAACTAAGTGAGGGGGTCTGTAGACAAGGAGGCCAGAAAAAACGTTATAAAGATGTTTTACAAGAAACCCTGAAAACAGTCAACTTAGCAGACAACTGGGAACGCCATGCAGCTAATAGGAGCAATTGGAGACAAATGATATCCAACTTCCATTCTCAACCCCGTCGTAGAGCATTTTCAGTGTTCGGTCTGTTGCCGCATAATTTAATCAAGAATAGGACTTTATAGCCACAGGAGCACGCACATGCAATAATGGAATAGTGGATAACTTCAAATTCGGCATCGTTTTCCGGCAATGGTAATAATAGTGCTAACAACGAACTGTACTTGCTTCGGTGCGCTGTATTTTTGGAGAGTTTTTTCCCAAATGAATTGGTTGTCTTATTATAGAGGCTCCATGAAATATACTGACAATAAACTTGAACGCGAAATAATAAACTGCTTGTACATATCAGCCTTGGACCATCTCAAAATGCCTAACCAGAACAGACCTAGTATTGAAAATAAAGCTAAAAAAGCAAATTTTGTTCCAATAATTTGAACAAGAAGACATTTAATACTTAGGATACGAAGTTTTCAAGAACGTATATGTCCAAATCTGATAGAACGGTAATAAATACTTATGTCATTGTCAGAATATGCGTTAATCATCGGTGTACAGACTACGAGATCTGGCAATTAAGTTTCGAGACTGTTTTTTTTTAATAACACCTGCAAAACGAGAAGAATAAAAGGGGCGATAAAAAAATTGAACAAAAAGTGAATTTAAAGATTTTGTTCGAACTCGGAAATTCCTCGTCGGAAAACTATGAAACTTTACAGAAATATTATGTGGATGATTACCCGAGATATGAGTATTATAAACGTTTTATGATGGAAGGTAGGATGTTGAAGATGATGAGCGGTTCGGGCGACCTATTCCTTCAAAAAGCAACTTGAAAGTCAAAAAAGTGACCTAACTAAGAAGTTCTTACACAAACTTTGCATGAGGAGCTTTATATGAGGAAAATGTGTGCTAAGCTTGTGCTCAGAATACTAAAAACGGACAGAAGACGCATTGTAAAGACGCTTGTTGTAAAACCCTAGTATGCATCGAAAGGGATTCAAAGTTCTTATCAAGGATCATAACTTGCGACGAATCTTGAATTTTTCAATATGACCCTGAAACCAAGATGCAATGAATACACTAGAAGTCTCCAAATTCTTCGAGAGCAAAAAAAGGAAGGATGAGCCAGTCCGAAATCAACACTTGTTGTTTTTGATATAAGAGGTGTAATAGAATGGCTACCACAGTCAATTAGTACAACTATATAGACGTTTTATAAAGACTCCGAGAAAAAATTCGCAAAAAAGACCCGAAATATGGAAAAAGAACTGTTAGATCTTGCATCAAGACAACGCGCTCATTCATAACATGATCTCTGTCAATGACTATTTCGCCAAAAATTAGGTCACAGTCTTGGAACATGCCCTGCGATTTCTATCTGTTCCCAAAAACCAAATTCTTCTTGAAGGGAATCCACCACGAGCCTATAGAGGACATAAAATAAAAATCGTCGCATCTATTCATCAGCCTGTCGGAAGTTGATCTGCAGCACTGCTTCGCATAGTAGAAGGTTCACATGGAGAGGTGTCGGGATGCGATTGGTGAATATATCAAGTAGGAAAAATGAAAATTTGTAAAAATATGCAAAATAAAGATGTTATTGCAATAGTCTCGGAATTTAATTGCCTGGCCATCACTATTTTAAAAATCTTTTGATAGCAGCAATAAAAAAAAATTGTCAGTCGAGGTATTGACCGACAGAATTTTTGCATGTAAAATTGAATAATAATTTGTACGATTTTTTAAGACCTTTTTCAATTTTTCACGATTTTATGGTAGAAATTTATAAAACTTTTTTTCCTTTCTTAAGTGACTTCTTAGGTGTATACCAACAAGAAACTGCAGCAAATTGGTCAAGAATTTGCTCATAACAATTTGAATGTCCGCGATGAATGAAGGATTATTCCAACTTGTAAAGTTAACCATCCGAAGAATTTGATATTATTTTACAGATTCCTTTTTCCAATATTAGTTTTTATTACAGTTTTTGAGAACTTCATCTTAGTGTATTTTGAAGAATTGTATCATTATTTTACAGAACATATATCATTGCATTCAAGCATGAACAATGTAAAATCCTTTTCTATGCTTATAAAAATTTATAATAATGCTTGGATTTCATTGTTTTATACCGTACGGTAACCTATTATCTAACATTAATTGTGCAAGTGGCTTTTTATTTTTGAAAATATCACAACCTTATTAACCACCGTTAATATATTCATACCAAAGCAATTTTTAATATGTATGATTTATTTTTAGGAAAGTGCTACATTACCTCGTACTAAGAAGCCAGTTAAGAAGAAAACCTTATAAATATTATTATTTTGAGGCTTTTGTGATCTACAATATTTTTAATAATTAAGACTTCAGGATTTCAAAGTTGAGTTTTAAAATCCTATTTTTAGTATAATAGAAGTTGTGTTTCAATAATATTTTTAAATTGTTTGTTACTTTTTTGAACATAAATTTATCGAAAAATCTATGTTTTAACTAAAAATAGAAGGATTCTGATAGGAAAAGTATATGTGTGAAATATTATTAATTGTTATAAAGAATATATGGAAAATCAGTTTAAACAATGATTATTTTAATAAGAGAAATTATAATTAAAACAAAGCTTCTGACTGTAGTATCTGCAGATCTCTGGGGCTATGAGGACAGCCCCTAGAGCGGCACTGGGAGTTATCCTGGGCTTGCCACCCCTCAATGTTCCAAGCTGATCTGGGAGTGCATACAAAACGTCAATGAACTGGCTGGACACAATAAGGTCTTCTTGGAGTGGGTGCCAGGGCATAAGGGTTTTGAGGGCAATGAAATCGTGGACCTTCTGGCCAAGAAGGGAGCGGATACACGATACCTTGGCCCAGAACCTGTATTGGGACTGCCTAGAGCCTGGGTAAGGACCAAAGTCAGGAACTGGGTCTGGGAAGAGTCGACCAAACACTGGAGTAATACTGTAGGGCTGAGGCATTCGAAGCTGACGCTCAAAGGCTACTACAAAAAACTGACGTCTGACATATTGAATCTTGGCAGGAGTCAGATAAGAGTACTGGTGGGCCTGCTCACTGGGCATGGACCATTCAGTCTACACCTTCGAAGGATGGGGATTCTGACACAGGAACCCACCTCGTGCCGATTGTGCGCCATGGAAGATGAGACGGCAACTCACATTCTATTCGAGTGTGATGCCTTGGACCATGGTTCCTCATCTTCGGTGACACGAACCCTGAATCCCTATCACCACCTTGAGGAGCTAGTCACAGGATTTAGATCTCTTATAAAGGGAACTGCCCTGTGGCAACAGTAACTCAGGGATAGTCTTCCAAATAAGAACTTGGGACACCTGGATTTATGCCTACCTGAAGATCAGCGGTGGTGACTAGGTGTCCTACACGATTCGGGTGCATGCAAGGACTCTTGGTGCCGAACCTGGTCACAATATTCCCATAGGAAGCAGTGCTTAAAACATGGAGCTTCACAGGAGAGACCATGCCAGGTTTACTTAGACTAGATTACTGGATATACATCATATCCTTTGGTCTTGAATAGACTTATTCCTCTCATTAAATTTTTCATTGTAATGTCTAAAGATATTCTCTTTAAACAAAAATTGCCATCCTTTTGTTTAGTAAAATTGATCATTTATTTATGAAATAAACATCTGACCGTGATTGAATTAAAAAACGAATAAACTAGGTAAACTTTTAATTAAGTATAATTATAGCTGTTATGGAAATTGAATTTGAATGTAAGGATTTTAGAAGTTGTTAGAAAAATGGATATAGTGTTGTTAACTTTATGTCTGATTTATTAAATAGATATGTCTAAATATATAATAAGGTAAAATATTTTCAATTTATCCTTTGTTAATCGACTTTCGGTTTGTTAAAATCTCTGAAGTCTGTAATGTGTTAATGTTTATTTAATATTAATATTTTTATTATATTTACCTATAATGGTGTGATATTAGTCTCATATCGTGTATGTAATTTATTATTATTAACAAATTGTGTCACTTAAAGTTATAAGGAATCTAATGAAAGAAAGGTCTGTTAATTGTTGTGATTATCCTTCTCATATTGCATTTGCACCTACATATATTGGAACGTAGTTCCTTACCGCGCGTTGCGAAGGAGACTAGACGGAAAAAATTCAGACGAAAAGTTGTCAAGACACGACACTTTTAAGCCGTCTGTCTCTCTCTCTCTGTTCAAAATTAATACAGAATGTAATAAAAATTTTCAAAATGATTGAACTTTTTAAATTTTTTAGAATTTTTAAAGGATTGAATTGGTCATTTGAATAACCATGTTTTTGGTGATTTTTATTTAGCTGTATTTCATCTTTTCTATATTATACCAACTTTTCAGTGGATGGGAAATAAAGTTTCAAAAGTAAAAATATGTACCTAATAAGTTTCTTTTGAAAAATGATTCTGATCTTCTGAGAATCTGTTGAAAAACATCATTAACTGGTGTTAGAAATGCACAATTTAATTAATAATTATTTACCGATTTTCCTATTAATACATACTTGCTTTGACAAAATTTGATTTGTGAAATAGAACGACATTTATAAGCTCACAGCAAGCTAAAGACTGTACTTATTCTAGTATTAACAGTCTAACTCTAGGTAGTTTTTAACAGTTCTTTTTTATAAGTAATTAGTATTTAATGTTAAACCGAATTTTTGCCTGGCCAAATGTTTAGAAAGAAGTGGATTCAAATAAATAAAGATATTAAGAAGTTACGAATCTGAATTTTATTTTTACCTTAAATTTGTCTAAGTTAAGTCGAACAAAAACAAAGGAAATTAAGTTTTTTCCTGTCGGCATTTAGAAGAGGACGCACGTGGAGTCTCCTGCTGACTATCCTTTACGCCTGTACCCAGACGTCCTCGTCCAGCTCGGCGCACAGCTCTCTCCAGCATCTCTTTTTCGAAACGCGTGTAAGCCTTTCGAGCGCCTTCTTTCGTACTTTGTATTCCGCATTCCGTCCTCTATCACTTCTTCGTTCGCTTCCCTTTTCCTTGCTCTCAATATTAGGCGCTTCGGAGCACCTGGTTCTCTCATTTGCAACCTCATCATTTCACCAGTACGGTACTTTGCGACTGGCGCTTGTACCGGCCCGGCTGTCACGCACAGCTACTTTTAATACTCGTCCGAGGTCTTCCACTGAAGGCGGTAGTCCCCAAACTCCATCCAATTCAAACCTTACACGCTCGTCATATACATCCAAGGCTGAGCTTTGCTCCGCTGCAGCCACTTGTTCCTCCATATGCAGTCCTCGTCCCAGTCAGCGTAACAGCGATGTACTGGTGTTTAGTGCCCGTGTAGTCCGTTAACACCTCCCACCCTGCTGTTCTGCGAGCGGTCTTGGTAGTCGCTATCGTGACTTCGATGTAGGACTGGCTAAGTCCCCTTACACACGTAGGCGATGAACCTCTGTTGAGAACAACAAGGTCCAGGGCCCCGATCCATTCCATCAGAGTTTGCCCCCGAATGTCGGTGACAGGAGAGCCCCATTCCGCTGCTTTAGCGTTGAAATCTTCCAAGCACTCGTTTCCAGCCATGATCTTCGTTAACTTTCGCTCATATTTATCTGCTGTTATATTAGGTGAAATATAACAACAGATTACATTCAGACTTTCCATTCGCACGGTTTGAAAGCCCTGATGGGTTTCTATCCCATACACTACTTTGTTAACCAGTCGTACTCCGACGTCGTCCCGTGCATCATGATACCACTCCCGGTTTTTAACGTGAGGTTTGGTTCGGCTGCAACCAGAATGTCAAAGTTTTCTTTGACCGCGGTTGCCTCCGCTAGGTTGTGAGTCAGCCTCGCCGTTCCCACGTTGGTTTGTAGCACCCTCAGCTTAAAGGTCGACATTTAGATGGAGAACAGGCGCGTCTAATCTTTATTCTTTTGTCTGGCCTCTTCGGCCAGCTTTAAGAACTTTGGACACCTTGTGCTGCTGCTGCGGTGCCCTTCCACACCACAGTTTACGCACCACTCACGCTTGTCCTTGCACTGCGCTGAAGTGTGGCCTTCTTTGCCACACTTTATGCATCCTGTCATTTCTTCCCTTTTGCACTCAGCCTTTAGGTTTCCGTAAGCTTGAGACACTTTCAGGCTTCCTTTTCGTATTAGCTTTAAAGCTACGTCCTTGTCTACCTTTGTCTGCTCTTTCGTGAAGGTCTCAATTTCTTCACCAGGCACACGTCCTTTCGCCCAGCCATAGGCTCCACGGAAGACTTTATATCGTCCTCCGTAGTTACTGCGTCCATTCCTGTCAGAAAGATTTCCCTCCTGACGATGCCGCGCGCCGCTCTTTGCTAAGGCGCTCGAGGCGTAGTCGCCCAAGGAAACGATCTTCCTTACCCTTTCGGCCATTTCTCGGTCACCCTCGAGTCTAAGAAGGGCGCCCCCTTCTTTCGTCTCCCTGATACTCCGGACGCTTACATCTTTAGCGTTTTTCAGGCTAACACACAGACCTTTCAACAGCTCGGCATGTGATTTACCCTCGCTGCCCTTAATTAGCACTGCGCCCTCCCTTTCTTTCGGCTTTCTTGCCACCGCGGACCACGTCTTTCTTAAGGTCTAGACACACATAACCGGTCCGTCAACGACACGAGTGTAGTCCGAGTGTCGTTCGTCATACGGTGAAGGATTTGACCAATGAAATTAAATGAGACTGCTTACACATTACCGGCTGACGCCCGAGAGACGGAACGGCAACGGATCAGCATCGGGCTGGATTAGTTTTGTTTTAATTTTTGACGGTGACGGATCGTTGTCGCCCAGCATGGAAATTGAAAAACTCATAGAAGAGGTTCGCAAATACCCGGTGTTCTATGATCAGAGCAGTGAAAAGTATAGAAATACAGAATATAAAGATAGAATTTGGAAGAATATAGCAGAAACCTTAGAAGTAAAAGCCTTATGAATCTATGAATCCATATTCTGTTCATTCTTCTTTCATTTCTTTTTTTAAACTGTTCGTCATCTTAAGCAATTGCTATAATTGCCAAATCACTATTTCTAAAATTCGCTAACATGGTTTTGATAATCTAACCGCTACCTTAAAAAGGGACTAACTGATATTTAGGTATCAACACAACGAAACACGTTGGCGTTCTCCTGTCGGTAACATGTGGCCACTAGAGACGCAGACCGTCTGACGGACGACACTCGGCCCACATTCGTGTCGTTGACGGACCGGTTATGTGTGCCTGGACCTTTACGCACCTCTTTTACCCCTGCGTGTACGGCTGCCAGCTCCAGGAGTTTTCTGGAAGTCTCCAGTCCGAGGCATCCTGGCGCTGCCAGCCCCACGCTTTCCCTTCCAGTCTCCTTCACTCTTTTGCACAAGGCTGTGAAGCCTTGCAGGTACCGGAGCTCCTTATTCACGTCGTTCATGCTAAGTACCCACCCTGGTAGGTACTAAGTACCTAATATTAATATTATTAAAGCGTCGAGTTAGACACGTCCGTCTTGATTCAGATTCAGCTGTAAGAAAAGAAAAAACACGAAAAATGATAAAAATGGAATAAATGATAAAAATCTTAGAAACGGAAGAAACCCCTTTGAAAACATGTAAAAACGGACAAAAACGGAAAAATTATCAAATACAACCATAAAAAACGTAAAAACCTCGAAACAAACAAAAAAATATGATAAAATCGACAAAAACATAAAAAAACTGGAAAACAATCAAAAACACTAGAAAATATCGAAATTTTTTTGAAAAAACGGTAAATGAAAAAGAACTTACCTATTGATTGTTATGAAGTTCGCCGGGTCAGCTAGTTTTATATAAAATGCT
Source organism: Altica lythri (assembly GCA_964028335.1). Classification (NCBI taxonomy): domain Eukaryota; kingdom Metazoa; phylum Arthropoda; class Insecta; order Coleoptera; family Chrysomelidae; genus Altica; species Altica lythri. Next base: position 62,614,452 of record OZ034805.1, on the reverse strand, counting down.
ATAATAATAATAATAATAATAATAGCAATTTAATATTATTAATAGGAGAACTCATTAAAACCTCTAACTAGAGCATATAAAAAAGTGAAAAACTATTATTTATTGCTTACTGATCGAAATTGACCTATTTATATAATGAAAACAGTGTTATCCAGAGCGTAGGTAGTGATGACCTATTTGTCAGTAACCTGACAGCCCATCCCCAAGAAGTAATTAGTTCAACTACAAGACAGTAAATATTGGTCCATGAATGACATACTTTTTTTCTACGCTGCATCAAGATCAAACAATCAGAAATATCTATGTACATCGCGCTGGTGCGACTCTATCGATTGCCGCCTCTCGTGCAGCGGGCGTAATCTTTACATACTACTGTTAGCCATGAATAACATCTGAAACGATCATAATAAACAATTCTTACGTTATATGAATGCGGTTTGGTGTCAGAGTGTACCGGGATAGAATAAAATGACTGCCGAAAGTGAAAGAAATGAGCAACTGACACCTCAAACGCCGGTTTTGAGTGTGGCATGTAGAATTTTGAGGTCTCCGAGTCACGAAAGTGTTACGACGGATTTGTCGCTGTTTTCGGTATCCTCGGCTGCATCAGATGCTCATGGAGGAAGAAGGCTGCTTAATTTTCACAAATGTGATGCACAATTTGTTAGAGGCCATAGCCCTAATCCTGACAATAGAAATCAGAGTAGGTACGTAAAACCATATAATTCCACCGAATAAACAATGGTTTTCCATTGAAAGTTTTTTTGTATGCTCTGTTTTCCTGTAATTTTTCCGGCAAATTGATAAATCATTGTTCTGTATTTGATCCTGTTAAATACTTATTGCAAATCAAGTGGCTTTTATTGTACATCCAAAAAACATAGATAACATTTTGGAAGACACAAGGTTCATTTCATATTTACAGATTTCTTGTAATATCTGCCTAAAATTGTCATCTATAACTACTTTTTTCAATAAACCTTATATTTTTCTAAAATCATTCTATTCTGAGATTCCGATTAGCGGAAATATCTTTATTATTTCGTTTCTTCCTATCCTACATTTCTGACATCTGCAAATTGTTATAGTCCACTATTTTCTTGGCGTTCGCTTGTTTACTGCTATATACTTATTGTAGTTCAGAATTATTTAAATAACATGATTTTTTTCTACTACTTCTCAATGTTTTATAAAGAAACAGATGCAATTTAAGCATACCGTGTAAGAATAACGATTCTCGGATATATAGTTTGAACGAAAGTATGCTTTGAAGTATCTTAAATATAATAAACTCTAAAGTAATATTATTTCACAAATAAATCTAAATTTATGATACCAATCAATTTTATGTAGGTATTACTAGCGGTGCCGTCACCTTCTCGTTCGCGTAAGTGCTACGCAACAGTTTTGTTAACCACTAAGTAAGTTGGAGTTATTGCCGTACCTATGTGATTTTTATTTTTCTCAAAGGCAAAAATTAGTAAAACAAATGCAACTGGTTATAGGTTCCCAAGTTTGAATTAGAAAGTAAACAAAATCCATCACGTATAGATTTTGAGTTAGGTAAGTATATCAAAATAAAGTTTTTGAAGAAAAAGATGTATGTACCTTGATATCTCCGTTCCATTGTAAAAATATCTTGCTCATCACTAACGGAACCTAAATTTTGTGGACAAAAATTAAAATTTGAATGTAAAATTTGACATTCTGCAGCCCTTGTTGTTGTAATTTTTCAACAATCAGTTCCTCATACGTGTAAAATTGTAAAGGTTTAGTTCTTCCCCAAACTCTGCGTCTTTCAGAATTTTTTGGATTTGGGGTCCAATCAAAATTCCTTCTTTAAGCTTGGCATCTCTCGACTTCGAGAAAACTGCTCTAAACATAAACATCGCTAATATCGCTTTTCTTATCTAAAGCCTTTACAAATATTTTTATTAATTCGAGTTTTATATGTAAAGAAATTGTAGCAACAGCTTAAGGGAGTCAACTAACGGCATATTCTTGATATTCGCTTTACTCGGCAGGAAGTCACCACATACCTATCTACCACTTATACATGTTTTAGTTAATACAATTCAAAATCAAAGATCTACTTTCATAAGTTTACCTTAGATCAACAGCGTGAGCTAGTGGAATTGATGGTGTTGCGTTGCCATTATCTAACAAAACAGTTTTAAACTAATCTTAGATGAGTCTATGAATAAACGCCATTCTTCTGGATTTTATTAAAAGCATAACATTTACAGGATCCGTAATTTGAAGAAAGCGGCCAGCTCTTTATTACGGTTTCTAAACACGTTAATCTCTGCACCTTTGGCTAGTAAATTCCACTATTGCAACCTTGATGCCAAGGGCTCAGTTGTTTAGATCAGTTAATTTCATACACTAGATCATTAAGCTCAGGTTGGTCGATTTAATGTGTTTTTTTTTATTCTTTTCTTCTTCGTTTTCCGAAAACTCATACATAGGGGACTCTCTACATCTTCAACAAGGTGTAATCACATCTTCTATAGTAGCTTCACCAGCTTCTAAATCATGTGGCTATGGAAGAGCCAGAATTGGTACATTTTTATCAGGACGAATACCTACCTTAAGGAATATGAGGATATTGAATCTTGTGCTTATTTTTTTTTTATTTGAATACTTTTGTCATACCAAAGTAGCAATCGGAAAAGCGCGTCACTTAAATTTGACAACAAATATGGGGAGCCCAATCTCGATCTTGATTCACTTTCGGAAAACCCAAATACGTGAGGTATGACATAACAAAATGGGTCCGTTGATGTATTTTTAAACATTTTTATAAGAAAATCTCACTTTCTGTAGCTATCACAACAAATTTACAACTACCTTCAAGTCTTGTATTAATAACCAAAAAAACAAATAGTCCAGGATATGACGGTTTTCTGCTAGCAATTCTTTTTATATGCATGGATTTGATTAAAATTTTGACAGTAGGTAGAAAATAGCTCAAAAATCAAAATCTACCCTATGTCAATATGTTCTTTTTCTCTGAAGGTGGTTACCACCCCAACTTGGGAGTGGAAAATATTTATCAAAAATAAACATGGTAATCGCTTGAATAGTAAATTTTAAGACAAAAATGTTCCTTACAGTTCCTTACAGTATTTCGTTAAAAACTCAAAAACTTAAAAACCTTACGTGATACGGATTTTTACGGATTTATGAAGTAACATTTAGAACACGTTAACTAGGTATCTAATATAACAATAAAAATAGCCAATCAGTGGCATTTTGACTGTAGACTAGTAATTCTTTCGAAATAAGTGTATATGTTTGATTATTTCAGCAAAAAAAAAACTCTAACAGAAAAAGATTTATAATATTTGTGTTTTAGTATTGTGTAAATAATTAATAAGCACATAAAAACAGTTATTTTGAAATCACAGACAGACACCGCTTTTTATTTATAGGTATTGATCATCAATCATCAAATATTCAATCATTTTATTAGCTTTTTTATAAATATGAGCTATTATTAGGTATTTATAAAAATTCACACCGTCTGACGTAAGTTCGTTAATTTTTTTTATAATTTTAATTTTGTAAAAAACAAGGGTTTGAGATATTGGAACGTAAAATACAACTACAAAGATTATTTTTATGGACTCTTATGAGCCTTTATTATTACAATAATCCGTCTTCTAACATTTCTAATATATTGCCAATCTTTAGTTAAGGTAAATTTTCACACATTTCAATTATAGTAGCTCTCAGTGGGTTGAACAGAAAAACTCTTGAATTTACATATTCCAAAAATATTCAATCCGGCTTAATTAAGGACCAATTCCTGATCTTTATATTCAATTTAGTTTTGTTTAGTTTAAAAATACAACATGGACTACGTAATGTGGAAGAGTATTCTTTTACATAAAGAAAAAATGTGGTCCAAAATATTGGTTATGTGTCCAAAACTTTGTGCTTGTTTCTAAACATTTGCCTCTCCACATCATAATTGAGCATCTTACAAAACAAAGATACTAATCTAATGAAAGTTAAATTAAATATCTTCAGACAAATGATAACAATGACCATAGTGAATGTTAGCCTGTATCACTGCGACCTTTGCAGATCTATTGTGACCACCCATTATCTCAAGAATAGGATTAGAGCACCTTGCATGTCTACCCCTGCCCTCTTAATGAGACTTATTAGTCTTGACAGTGGACTCTCCGCATAACTTGGAACAGCCGGTTTATCCTCTCCCATTACAAGATACCGCGTCCTTGCAAGGCCTTCACAATGGCATAGGACATGAAATGCGGTTTCCTCCTCCTCTTGGCAGTATCGACAGATGTATTCATCTGCTAAGTTCAGCTGACGCATGTGTTTTCTGAGCCTACAATGTCCTGTCCAGAGACTGACAATCATTCTGACATCTTTTCGCCTTTGTGATAGCAGCTTTGCAGTAAACTTCGCCGAGTGTCCCTTTATGAAGACTTTGGCTTTTCGCTTGCCCGGTGATTTTTCCCACCACTCCTGGGCCTTCTTTAACCTCCATTTCTCAATGGCTGTCTTTCTGAATGTGTCAGCAACTCCGCCGAATGTTTCCGGGCCAATCATTAGGGTGTTACAAAGACTTCTTTTAAAATATTTTTTTAATCTATTTTATGAAAAAAACTGTATTTATAATGAAACTAGCTGACCCGGCAAACTTCGTACCGCCTACTGATGTTTTTTTACCATTTTTCCAAATTTTTACTGTTTTGTAAATTATAGATTAGATATATCATATATTAACTGCGCCACCTTATGGTGGCGTCATAGTACTTAATTACGCAAGAATTGCTAATGTAAATTTATACTATCTCAACTGCGCCACCTTACGGTGGCGTCTTAGTAAGGATAACTCTTTTAAATATATGAAATAGCTGTACCCGGCGCGCGTTGCTACGCCAACAGTTAAAATAAATTTAAGAAAAATAAAAGAGATGAAGAGATAGAGAAGGAAAGAAAGTTTATAGTTTTGTTTCACTTATCGCACCAAAAATATATTTTTCGAACTTATATTTATATGAAATCGTATAGATATCTATTAATCAATATTGAATTTGATACATGGAAGCTTTATTTAATTAAGTAACCACGTTTCCGAACAAACGATGCTCTTTCAATATAGTCTATGGCTGTGAATGACATTGACATTCGTTACGCGCGCTTTTTAAAATATGCAAAATTAAATGTCCTATTTTTCAATATTTCTGAGAGATTTTCTTAATATTTTCTTCCGTAAGAACCTTCTCCTAATAATAACAAATACCACACAAAAAGAATTAGTAAAATCGGTCCATCCATTCACGCGTGATGTCATGACCAAAGAAAACGGGTTTCATTTATATATATATATATATATATATATAGATTATTTCTATTTTCTATTTTAGACCTGCAGATATTCCAGAAATTCTATGGTTCGAAGAAGAGACTGAGTTAATACGCAGTTGCGCCGCCTTATCCTCAGCCGTAGGTCTTCAGAAAAGTTTTAGTACATCGGATATTAGTCAGTTACCCTCGCCTGAAGATGGACCACCGGTTCTAGGACTTCGAAACGCGGTTTCGGAATTAGCACTGAATTCTTTACAGAGATCTGGATTTATATTGGAGAATGCAAGACTAGATCAAACTTCGAGGTAATTATATTATTTACACCAATGATGAAACAAATTCAGAAAAATTGAATTATTATAGATCCTGTTCTACATGGGTCGCCGTCGGTGATATCGCTTCTACTTCTCAATTGCCTTCACCTCATGGAGGACATTCTAGTTCTAATACGCATCAACCTGCAAGTACACCACCTCCGCCACCAGTGTTTACTGCTGCTGATTTTATTAGATCCGTAAACAAAAAGGTAAATTAAATCAAAGTACAAAAATTTTATCCCGAAATTATCAAGAGATAGGTAGCAAACTAAAGTTTGTTTCGGATAAAGAAACGATTTTTGCACGATGTTTGTTAGCCAGAACCACGAAGTGTAATAAACAAATTATCAAAGAGGGATTGTTTCAGTGTTTATGGGATTAAACTGCAAATTGGTTTTCCCTTTATGGGTCTCATTACATACGAAGGCACTATCGGCATTGATTACAATAAATCCCAAACTTCTTGTGTTGAGAAAATGTGGGTGAAAACTTTGTTCTGGCCAATAAAACTTGCGTAAAATTTGTTTCTTTATTATTCTTTTTTTAATATATTTTGTATAAATGCAGGTTCGTCAAAACTACATTAGAAGACGTTTATTAACAACATACAAAGCGCTAGAACGACTATCCCAAAGCGAATTTAATCTTGACAGATTGGAAGTAACACCCTCAACTGCTACAGCAAGCTTAGGCTCGGATTCGTGTCAGAACAATTCTCAAGTAGCTCCGTCCCGACTGACTGTTCCTGGATCAAGTCCCACACCAAGCAAAAGCCCCACAACATCAAGCAGTACAAATGCAGCGATGTTAAGAGTAGCCAAACAAAGAGCTGGTAAAAATTTACCGTTAACAATAAGGGATGTAGAAAGGGAACAAGGGAAACCCCTTTCAAAATACGAAAGGAACATGATGATTTTCAATTGGTTACATACGTTAGATGATACTGCTTATGTTGAGGGTATTTAGTAATTTATTTTGTGTTAAATTTATCATTTATAGCTAAAGCTTTGTGTGAAAAAAAAATACTATAAGAGGGTCACTTCATTTTGAACGAACGATATGTAGGTATTTTACTAACATAACGAAAAGTATGAAATTAATCTCCAAGGAGAAGAAGCAAATATAATCTTCGAAACGTATGCAGAAAGCACATTGTTTTAGTTATTCACATCCCACTTACTCTATGAAAATTATTGGTAAGGATTTTTTTTGATTGAAGAAAGTTGGGACAACATATCTTTTGACTCTTGACTTTAACTTTACTAAGCTATAGTTGTTAGAGCGTCAGCGCGTAGAGCTGAAGGTTGCGAGTTTGAGTCTCGCTTGGTGCGACACTTTTTCAATTTCTCCTTAATGTCATTTAATATATTCTTGTTTGTATACTTTCAAAAATTTTCAAAATTTCAAAATTTTCAAAAAATCCCATGAGAGAAATCTCAAATAATCGTTTACTAAAGTATATTTTTTGTTGGATGAAGTGGCCCACTTACAACAAAGTAAATATTAACATTGTTGACGATACGAATGATATATACAAAACAATTCAGAATTATAAACTAACTTTATAAAGAATCAAAGATTTTCACTTATTAGAACGTGAAATACCACTTTTTTGACATTAAACAGAAAAAAAAGCTTACTAAGCAGTCGTATGTACCAACCAATTTTTTTTCTTTGATAATATATATTATAATGTGCATTGTAATACTTCCAGGTTGTGAATGTTAAAAACATAATTTTACATATCTGTTAAAAATAGGAGAAACATTCAAAGATCTGAATGTCTGAGTAATAAACATTTTCTATTTATGTTGCTACTTAATTGTTAAACGTTTAAGAAAATATTAAGTTATGTTATTCGATTAGAACAGTGTACTATTTAAAAATTATTTTTGAAAACAAATATATATTTATTACTGAATACTTACTCAAAAACACTAAACTTAAATACGTTCATATAAGTGATGTATTCATTATTGAAACAAGTACAAATAGTTTTTTCTGCATAAAATGTTAATCGGTCTAAATGGAATAATACTCTTCCTCTTTAACTGTGTCATGTTTTTCTTAGCTGATAGAATCCTCTCCGAGAGCGATCTCCAGCTATTTCTCAATCGTCTCAAACGTCTTCTTGTGTTCGGCATTTCTGTTTTTGCCCCTTTTGCTAGACTTCTGGACCCATTCTGTCTACGTGATCTCTTCAGTAGCGTCGCCTTATTCTTATCCATCTTACAATCTCTTCTGTGCCGAATTTCTCGATAGAGTCACTTCTCACCCTGTCTTTTATTCTTACTTCTCTGATGTTCCTGAGTATTTTCATTTTTGCTGGTTGGAGTATTCTTTTTGTTGTTAAGTTGTCAGCACTATCAGCAGCAAACGATAAGATTGACCGAACGTATTTTTATATATTTATTTTTGCTTTTCTTTGACATGTACTGGTTCTTCCATATTACATCTCGGAGATAACCTCTAACTCTCGTGACTTTGTCACTTGTGCCCCGACTTTGTCTTTTATAGATCTCTACTGCCAAGCAGTTAAAATTGGATTTTGTTATATATCGACACCCTATTGAATCTTTGGAAAATCACCATATATGTATTAGTCTCTGTAAGTTATCTTCTTCTCTGCTTCAATTACTACATCGTCTGCATAACACAGTGCCTTCAGAGATCTTCTATATCCTATTTCATTTCTTTCACGCTTCCATCAGTACATTAAAGAGAGTTGGACTCGAGTTGTCGCTCTGTTTTATACCGCTATTTAATGTAAATACGTTTTACGAACGCCCTTTTGTTCCTCAGGGGACTTTAGTTAATTTTTTCTATCAAGATCTTAATAAACAGCTTGAATACTGAGGATGCCTCTATAGTTAATAGGGTGGTTTTTTGTGCCTTTCGCAAATATCGATATAGTGATACCTACTTGTTGATGAGTGCATAAGAGTAAAAGAGTGCTCAACACATATTAGATCTCACTTTTTTTTCAGATGTTGTGTTTAAAAAGTCATGTAGTTACTGTATGTATTTGAATGCATGAACGTAGAAAAAAATTTACCATAAAAGGAAACTAAAAATTAACATCCAAAGAATTTGTTTTCATAACTAAATAATCTAAGAGAAATATTCTGGTGTGATACAAAGTACTAAATATATGTTTGTTTTCTATTTAACTGTTACTATACGATATGCTAACTACTGAGTACCTAACGTACTTTTTGCCAGTTGGATAGGTAACTGTAATAATAAGATATAAATTTTATAAGCTTGTAGTGACTGATTTAAGATTTAACTATACAAAAAAAATGTTTAAGCGATACTTATACTTTGTTTGTCATTTGTCAGACATATAATAAAATAATACAGTATCTTATTTTGAAATTCATCTAAATTCATTTTTTGAATTAGGAATTTAACAAAAATTTTAGCTAAATTTAATATTTATAACTAAATTATTTCGACTACAATGGCAAAAATAAAAAAAAAAAACTTCAATTTGAGATAAACATTTAACAAAATTCTTTAACTACATATACTGACTCTGAATATAAAATGTCTAAGAGAAACCTGAGTGGATGCAAAAGAGGTGGCGGACAAGAGTAAAGAGGGCCTAAATCCACGCAATGGCATATAACTGGGTGGATACAACCTGCACTAAACAGGGGTCAAATGAACCACTTACTTGTGATTTTTAAAATTCGATCGACTAGTCATCGAGATAAGTGCTCCAAGTAAGAGGTTCATTTGACCCTCAAGGGTCCAACATTACGTGGTTAAAATGGCGCACATATTATTATCAATGAAGAATTTTTTGTCCAAACTTTGGCCTTCTTTACCCTTGTCCGTCAGCTCCTTTGTATCGACCCAGTTGTCCGACATTCCGGATTAATGCTCCTCAAGGATCCAACCTAAGGTGGTATAAATGGCGGACATATTATTGATAACGATTTTTTGCAAAATTTCGGCACTCTTTACCCCTGTCCGTCAAGTCCTTTGTTTCCTCTCAAGTCTCTGCCCGTCGAGATTTCGCGTCTCTCTACCTGCTATAACTAACTACACTGTACTGTGTACAGACAGATTGAACTGTACTCTCACAATTTTAACATCCAAAGACTAAAGATTTCGCTGACATGACACTATAAAGTTTGCCATTTCTAGTTTAGATATATATTTTATTCATAAAAATAATATAATTGAAATGGAAGATGGAAACTATGTATTATTTATTGTAGATGTAATTAGCAAAGTGCATAACTTTTATATTTAGCCTGTTAAAAAATTCAACGAATAAAAATCAACTAATTTTAAGACAAATTTGTTGTCAATGAGATAAAGTTTTTGTTTTGTTATGTTAAAAATTTTGGAACAAAATATTTATTGGATTTTTTAATGAAGAAATTTATGTAAACAGTAATTTATAAATTACAATTCAATACTTAACTATACCATCGAATTATATGGAGTGGCCCATGCTCAACACAATGCAAATTTCTTCGAATGATTCGCATGAGGCGATTTCTCTTAGTTTTTCGTAAATTCTCTGGCTTAATTGTTCTCCGTCTTGTTTCCCAGTCTCCATGATAAACTTATCTAGATAGTAAACTCAAAAATCTCTTTTGGGCGAACTTGCGGGAAGATTCGAGAATTATAGTTTTTGAAAACAACAGAACATGATATCGTCAGTAACATACCTAATGTTTGTGGACAAATTGAAGCAATTTGCAATATAAGTGACCATTCAAAGTCTCACCCCTGACTTTTCCCATAAAAGGTCGGGACATACCCTTGTTAGAAATTGCGCACTAGACGATGATTTTATCACAAATGTTGCTTTATGTTTGTATCTAACATTGTCAGGACATTCCTCTAGGTTGTCCGTGTGTAGTTCATCGTTTTCCTTCATTTCAGAATTATCATTTACCTTTGTCATCTAGATATAATGATATTTTTCTTTGACAAAGTGTACCTACCTTAGTTTACTGCGTAAAACAATAACCGCTTGACAGAAAATAATACATTTTTTTAGATATCATACAGATCGTCACAAATCTTTCTGATTTCTGGCAGTAAATGCAAGTGATCTTCCTCTTTTTGGAGAGATATGATATTTATTCCATGCTCGCACTCCGCTATTGTTCTCTAAATGGTTCTGTGTGAATTCTGGAATATTCGACAGATTTCAGCATTGGGTGCCTGCCCGACCAACTTGCAGATACTTTTTCTTATTTCTAATTTATACGCCATCGAAAATTTAAAATAAATAAAGTCTCAATTGACAGTAAACAATTTTTTGTATCGAAAGGCAGCTTGATATTTTGTTTTTGTTAAAATTAAAGCAAATGAATTTTGTGACAAAATATTTAGAACGCCGGTTCTAGAAAGAGGAATCTCGAAGAAGTATCAAGGAGGTCAACTTCTACAGAAGATTGTTATTTTTAAAGAATGGGATACATCGCATTCCAGTTTGTAGTCAAATGTTAGGTATTGGTGATGTCACGATAAAAAGATGGTACTCCTTCTGATTCTAGAAAGGACATAGAGGAATATGAAAATTTTTGAAATGTTTCATAATCTATTCATCTATCAATTTAAGATATATCATCTATTGAAATTGTTTACACTTTGCTAATTACACCAACATAACTTTTTAATGATTATGATTATCACAAATTGTCATAAAATTGCGGTTTTTGTTGGCTGTTTCTGTGGCCAATAATAACATAAAAATAAGACTTTAATTAGAAATAGCACTTTTCTCCGGTTATAAAACTAGTTTAAATATTTAAAAGTTCCTTAAAAGTTGGCCGTATGCAACATCGGAAGTTTAAAGCAATTTTTTTGCTTTCCGATTATCCAAGTCTGAAGTTTTGAAAAGTTTTTAGTGACGATTTATTTATAAAGTTGGCCAATAATTGCGTAACACGTCTCTAAGTTATATTAGAATTATAAGTGTTTCATTTTGTTCTTTTTCAAATCCTATTTTATTTATTTTTATATTATTAACCCTTAACTTAATAAACTTGTAAGTAAAACAGAGTTTTTAATGTCTAAAGCAATTACGGATTTGACAATATTTATTACTTTCCAATATTTTGGCGTCAAAAATATCAAAAAGGTTTTAATAAAGATATTACAAAATCACCAATGTCTATTTAAAACATTCATTTTTTTCTAAAGTTTAGTTGTTCACAAAGTTCTTAGGATTTGCAAAAATAAATAAAAAAATAGTTCCTCTATTTCTTTCATATTATTACAATATTACTCAAGAGAAAATTGTGACTAATTTGGTTGCACTAAATTAGAGACTCTAAAATTCTTTAACATTCACTAATTATTCGAAATATTAAGTTTTTCAAAGGATTTATAAGTATTTTATACAAAACAACAAAAATAACTGCTATTGAACAGAAAGGATAATTAAGTGCAGTTAATCCACACCCGAAGTAGTCCAGGCGCCAAAGAATAAAAACCGAAAAGGATAAATAATTTTTTTGAAATTGTTTTAAATTATATCTTATTAAGTTAAGGATTAAAGATAGGTTCGTTTATTAGACAATGTTAAAATTAGAGACGTGTAAAAGATGAGAGATAGACAGTACGTTGTATATCTATGCTTATGCTCTACAAATATATAAATATATATTAATAAATTATTTATATAATGTTTGTATCTGAAAAATTTTCATTAATGTTTGATATTTGTTGATTGTGAAGTCATATCAATAAAAAACACTTTATTTAAAATTGTGTTTCAATTTTAGTTTTTCTTTATATTTGCTTTTATATTTTTCCCAATACAACTTGGATAAGCGTCGACAATTTGGAGAATCCCAATGAACATTGGGATTCATTTTTGTTACTTTTGTTAGAATCTAGACTCGATCCCAACACCAGCCGAGACTGGGAGTCAAAGTCATCTTGTGATGACTCAGAAACATATGATAATTTAATTGAATTTTTAAATGAACGTTACAAAACCCATGAATAAATTTAGTACTCGTCCAAAAACTGATTATGTAGCTAATAAATCTAAAATTTCCAAACAAAGTCATATTACTACTAACCCTTCTATTTTTTGCATAGTATGCAAGGAGAATCATTACACTAATCAATGCCAACGTTTCTTAAAAATGCCAGTTATTTCTAGATTACATGAAATTAGAAAACTCAGAGCATGCACTAATTGCCTAAAAAAAGGACATTTCTCTTCTGATTGCACTAAAACTACTTGTAAACTGTGCCATCAGAAGCATCATACACTTTTGCACTTGAGCAAGAATCAAAATAACAAAAATTCTCAAATAGTGGATAATCAAAATACGATTACTCCAGAAGCAGAATTACCATCAGTAAGTTCACCTAACTCCTTAGGCGTATATACTCAGAGTGTAAATGAAGTGGTTATCTTATCTACGGCATTGGTTCATATTATTGATTCCAACAATATTCCAATTAAATGTAGAGCAATTTTGGACTCTGGAAGTCAATCTTCATTTATGACATCTGAATTATTTCATAAACTGAATTTAAAGCATAATACGATCAATTTATCTATTGTAGGCATACATGAGAGTAGAGGAGCTCAAGTAAACAAAAGTACTCAAGCTAATATAAGGTCATTGTTATCGAATTTTGAAATATCTGTACCTTTTTTAGTGCTAGACAAAATAACTGGTATGGTGCCACAATTTAAAATCGATATTTCTTCTATGAATATTCCTCCAGGTTTGGCATTAGCAGATCCTACATTTTTTAAAGCGTCTCAAATCGACTTGTTATTAGATGCGAACATATTCTATGATTTACTCTTACCTGATCAAATTAGAATGAATATGAATGAACCTGTATTACAAAATTCTAAACTAGAAAGGATAGTGTCTGGTTCTATGGGCAAATTTCATAATAAAACAATTCATTCTTATGTCTCTCAAAATTTTGATGTACAAAGACAGTTGGAAGCGTTTTGGTTATTAGAAGATATTTCTAATGGAAAGTCAATCATATACAGTACAGAGGAAGCTGAATGTGAAGATAATTTCGTAAAAAATGTTTCTCGGGATAAAACTGGTCGATTTATTGTAAAACTGCCAGTTAGGAATAACTTTTCTGTTTTAGGTTCTTCTAAGATAATGGCATTGAAACGATTTCACAATCTCGAAAGGAAATTCCTAAATGATCTTGAATTAAAAGAAAAGTATTCTAATTTTATGAAAGAATATAGGGATCTGAATCATATGACTTTAGTAGAGAATCCAGAAAATAAAACAATATTCTATTTACCTCATCATTGTGTTAAAAAAGAAACATCAATAACTACAAAATTACGTGTCGTTTTTGATGCATCTGCTAAATCTGACAGTGGTCTGTCATTGAATGATGTTCTTAAAGTCGGCCTTACCATTCAGGAAGACGTTTTTTCAATTTTATTGCGTTTCAGATCTCATGCAGTTGCCTTTACAGCGGACATTGCAAAGATGTACCGCCAAGTTTTAGTGTCTCCCGATCAAAGAAATCTCCAATGTATTTTTTGGCGTTTTAATTCCACTGAAAAGCTTCAAACTTATCAATTGAATACCCTCACATATGGTACAGGTCCAGCATCTTTTTTAGCAACGAGGTGTCTCAAGCAATTGGCTTTAGAGAATGAAGGAATTTTTCCTATGTCTAGTTCATCAATAGCAAACGACTTTTATATGGATGATTATATTTCTGGAGCAACTGATGAAATGTCAGCTGTTATTAGAATAAAAGAAGTTTTTTCTATTTTAAATTCTTCTGGATTTGTTCTTAGACAGTGGCAGGGTGGACAGTGGGTAACCAACAAACTAGATATTTAACATGAGATGAACGTTGTCGGTATGAATGACATCGAATATTTTGTAAAAAATGACATGGATTCCAAAATCTTAGGGTTGTTTTGGAATCCTATGCAAGAAATTTTTAGATTCACTTCTAACTTCACTAGAAATCTTAAAACTAAAGTAACAAAACGAATTCTGCTTTCAACAATTTCTCAACTTTTTGATCCTATTGGATTGCTAGGTCCAATTATAGTTACTGCTAAAATCATGCTGCAAGATCTTTGGCAACTTAAATCTGATTGGGATGATATAGTTCCTGATAAAATGTGTTTCCATTGGTAGAAATTTCTTTCTGATTTTATATATATATATACATGAAATACAAATTCCTAGACATTTTATATTGAGTAATCACGAGTCTATCGAATTGCATGGTTTTTGCGATGCCTCAATTAAGGCTTACGGGGCTTGTATATATTTAAAATCTATTCGTAATGGTAATATTCTTGTCCAATTAAGTTGTTCCAAAAGCCGAGTAGCACCATTAAAAAGTGTAACATTACCACGTCTAGAACTTTGTGGTGCATTATTACTTGTACGTATGGGCGTCTTAGATTATCGTTTAAAAACATTCAAATTTCGAATCATCATTTTTGGACAGATTCAACTATAGTTTTGTCATGGCTGCGAATACAACCTAGCAAACTTAAAACTTTTGTATCTAATAGAATTACTAAGATTCTAGAATCCACAGATTTGTCTTCTTGGTCTCACGTTCCTACGAAATTAAATCCTGCAGATATAATATCTCGTGGTGTCTATCCTCATCAATTAGTGGATAACCATTTGTGGTGGAACGGACCTGAGTTCTTACACAATGACCAAGAATACTGGCCTAAATCTAATTACACTGTAAACATTATACCCGAACTAAAAGAGATTAAATCAACTGTTTTAGCAACTCTTGTTGACGATAATTTGATCGAAAAATATTCATCATATACCCGATTAATTTACGTAGTAGCTTATTTGTTAAGATTTATCAATAATACCCGTATCAAGAAAGAAAATAGAATTATTGGTCCTTTGGAAATTAAAGAAATTCAAAGTAGTAAACATACTTTGGTTCGAATGGTTCAATTAAAATATTTTCCGGAGGAGCTTCATAATTTGAATAAAATAAAAACGTGTCTAATATAAGTAAATTAAAATGTTTAAATCCTTTTTTAGACGAATTTGGAATTATTAGAGTAGGTTGTAGATTATCAAAATCTAGTTTATCAGCTGATGCTAAATTTCCCATGGTACTTCCTGCAAACAGTAACTTTACCAAAATTGTCATATTAAAAGCACATTTTAAGAATTTGCATGCTGGGCCTCAACAAGTTTTATCAACAGTAAGAACTGAATTTTGGCCCCTTTGCGGTCGCCGTACAGTTAGATCAATTTTAAGTAAATGTATGATTTGCTTCAAAGCAAAACCGTTAGATTTTGTTCAAAAAATGGGGAATTTACCATTTAATAGGATCAATATTTCACGTTTTTTTTTCTAAAGTTGGCATAGATTATGCTGGACCTTATTTAATCAAAGATAGTAAGTTTAGAAATAAAAAATATATCAAATCGTACATATGTATTTTTATTTGTTTGGCCACAAAGGCTGTACATATTGAACTCGTTTCTGAACTCACTACAGAAGGATTTTTAAACATGCTTAAAAGATTCATTGCTAGGCGGGGTTTATGTAGTGATATTTATTCTGATAATGCTAGCAATTTTGTTGGAGCGAATCGCGAATTACGAGAATTGGCGATTCTATCAGAAACCAATAAGTTAATTTTTTTTTTATTAGAGTTTAAAATTCAGTGGCACTTTATACCACCTCTTTGACCACATTTTGGTGGTTTGTGGGAGAGTGCTGTTCGTTCAGTGAAATATCATCTTAAAAGAATTCTTAAAAACGTTTATCTTTCATATGAAGATTTTTATACATTGCTTACACAGATCGAATCAATTTTGAATTCAAGACCTCTTACTTCACTCTCTGAAGATCCGAATGATCTTCAACCCTTGACTCCAGGACACTTTATTATTGGTGAACCTTTTAACAGTATAAGAGAGCCTCAATTGAAGCCATGCCCAGTTAATTTATCTTCTCGATATAAACATATCAAAATTATGGCACAACATTTCTGGACAAGGTGGTCAAAAGAATATCTTCATCATCTTCAAGTAAGATCCAAATGGAATACCAGCTCCAGTGTTTTGAGTGTAGGATCTTTGGTATTGATAAAAGAAAATTCAACATCACCTATGAATTGGCAAATGGGAAGAATATTGGAACTTCACCCAGGATCCGACAATGTAGTCAGGGTGGTGACTATTAAAACATGCACCGGAAAAATAAAACGAGCGGTCACAAACATTTGTATATTGCCTATCGATTCTTGAAGTTCTATTAACTTCAAGGGGGCGGCATGTTCAGTGTAGTTGGTAGCTATGCTATAAATAAGTTTTAGTAACGATGGAAATATATGTTTGATATTTTGAGATAGTTGTCAATCTATTTTTTGAAATAAAAGTTATATAATCCAGTCCAGCAGTTATTCAACCAGTATATTCTCTCCGTTTCTTGGTTTCACGAAAAGATATATTTGAATCGTACCAAGAAACCCCACAGAAATATTCACTCAGATGTAATAAAATTTGTCCATCCATTAAATGAACTAAATGAGCACACCACTGTTAAATTAACGTTTCAACGATTGCTCTATAACTAGTTCTCTCCCGCTCAAGCATTTTCTAAGAACAAGACATCTGTGCAAACAAATAGGATTCGAATACAGGTCTCATTAAGTAATATTAACTAGCTGGTAAACTAGTGCATTCACTGATTTGTGTATAGAAACTTGCAAGTGCTAAAAAGCTTATGTAGTAACTTCTTATGTTAGTAAACAATATTAAATTTTAGGAATTTTACTAGGTTCGTTTATATGATGACGTTTTTTAAAGTTGCCCTGGGAAAATCGTAAAAAAGATTTCATTTCAATTTCGTTAGGAGAAACTTTAGATAGCAATTTGGACAACTCTCAATATACTCTTTTTTCATTTTAAAACTATTTTTTTGTGCAGGTAGCTTAAAATGATTAATTTTCTTTAATCTATAAATTTCGTTAATAAATAAAACAGAATTTTGTGTAAGTCTCAAAAATAGTTTGGAAAGTAGTTAAAAGTGTTATCAAAATAAGATATAGTCATATAAACATATAGGGCTTAAAACCATTATTTTTGTCTTTTTATGGATTCTTTTACCACTTTCTTCCATTCACTTCTATCCAATGCTTTTTTTCCAGTTCTCAATGTTACTTCTTTACTAGTCTTCATATACGTTGTCTTTCCATCTCTTTCTTGGTCTACCTTCTCTTTTGTATTGTCATTGTCTTTCACTTTCGTGAGAGTATCGTTTTCGGATTCTTTCTTTTCCCATTCTTACGAAGTGTCCTAAATATCGTATTCTCTGAGATTTAATTAGTCATTATTTTTGGATCTTTATACAATTCTTTTAATAATAATTCCACCCACCCGTATGTTTGGGTTATTGCGTCGAATAAACAGAAATCAGCTAAGAGTCATGAGGCAGTTGGGGGACTGTTTTGAAAACCCTAGCAGCAGATTATCTAGCAGGGAATTTGAACCAATCAAATACATACGGCCCCATGGCGAAGCTCCATTGCGTAAAAACCATCCTTCCTGTACAAATCACTCCAGGGAACTAAGATCCTGGATTGGCTATAAACTAACGGAAGAAATAGATACAATAAGCCGAATTACGACCAGTGACTATGCCCGGCTAGTTCCAAAGGAAAAACTCTGAGTTTTACCAACCGATTAACATAAATTTTCCATTTAAAAGGGTTATAGCCTCTAAGGCCTGTTAAGCTTTTTAAATAAATAAAAATAAAATATTAAAACCTAAATTACAGTTTTAACTTTTGCATGAAAGATTACCTACATCGTAAAAGTATACACTCTTTGACAACTTGTACTTTGAACTATTTGATAACCCTTGAATAAATGGTTAAACGTTTTAATTATCAAAGAATTAATAGTTTTTATATTTCTTTTTAACCTATGTGTTTAATAACATTATTATTATTATAAATAAGGAATTCCCACCGACACGTAAACAATTTCAATATTTCTTGATCACAAATTTATCGGAAGCAGTTAACAAAAGTTGTCTGACAAGGTTCTCTTGTCTGTAATAATATGGTTAGATTAACTTAAAACTAGTCGCTAATATATTATAATTTGGTGATGTCCGTTTTTCCAAAGATATAATTTTTAATGTAAGCTTTATAAAAAAATTTCAACAAAATAGTGTGTGAAGAATGGCAGTGGGTGGTGTGTTTAAGTGTATTATTTATTTGTATATAACAACATGTGAGAAACAAATCTCAGGTTTAGCAAAAATAATAAATATTACAAACCTTTAACTTTTAGGTATTTGCATTGTGGTTAGTAGTTACAAAGTTGATTTAAATTATACTCGAATAAAAAGAGCACCGAAAAAATGTAATGGGTAAGTTTAAAATACAATAAACAAAAATATGAATGATTTATCATTAATGTCGTCATCACCAGTGGTGTAATAAGAAATTGAATAAGTAGGTTAAATATTTGTAAGTATTGTTCATAAACACTTACAATGATATAAGCAATTAGTATAATTACTTATTAATTAAACAACTACTTTTATATTAAGTTATATATGTATTTATTTTAAATCAGATATATTTAAAATTTAAATTTTTAGTTATAAAGTTATAAAGTTAAAACACGTTTCTTGTTTTTTCAAGTTGTTTAAAACTTAAAAAAATAATAACAATCTAAAAAATTTGTTAATTTAACAAACAAAGTGTGACTGACTTACAGAAGCTATGCTGTTATATACTCTCCTGGACATTTGATCATTTGCCTTTTTCGCTTTTGCGTAATATGAATTTGTTTATGATATTTCCAATTTTTAAGATTTGTAATCTTTAAAAGTTGTACAATTCTCACTTATTCAATTTTTTTATGAGCTTTTCAATCTTTCCCAAATTTTTCTCATTGTTCCAATTTTTCCTTATTTTTTAAAATTGTTTATGCATTTTTTGTTATTCAACTGTTACAATAGAGTTACTCTTTTTGATGCGTCTTTGTAATGTTTAGCAAGATCGTCAGAAAGTCCCATAAAAAGCATTGCTTCAAAAAGATTAAAACATAATAATTCTATATAATTATACGTATTTGTGCCCACCTCTATAATTGTATCTAATAACATGCAACGAACTTTTTCTATACGTGTTCGTTTTTCTGTAACCGTAAAAGTAGAGTGTATCCCATAAAATGCATTCTTAAATTCCTTTTTTTACGTTAAGAAGTATAACTTCAAATGTTCTTTTTTATATTACAAATTCTATACAATTTCTTTGTATTAAATTTTCTTACTGATATATTTTCTAATAAAGAAACGTAATATTCTCAAATATTTTTTTCACTCCTGTTTATTCATATACATTTATTTACAGATTTCGTTGTGTTACCACTGGAAAATGTATAAAAGTTGAAAAAAGATGTGATGGTAGAGTTGATTGTCAAGACGGAAGTGATGAATTCAGTGATTGCAAAAATGAAGTCGAGTAAGTTCTCTTTAATAGTTCTAATTTACCAGCATTTATGTATATTTAATTACTGAATTATTGATTTTCAATAAATTATAGAAAATGCAAATGACATGGGCTTATAGATTTCCCCAAACATGAAATTTAATAGGGCCAAATTAGAAACTCAACAAGTTATATTCAAACACCCGTTTTAAATGATTTATTATAAATTTAATTATCTTGAAAACAATTATTTACAAACAAAAAAATTTGAAAACTTGAATATCATATCATTAATTAAAGCATTAATCCTCTTATCTCTTAATTAGAAGTCTTCAGAAAACCTTAAATATATGTAACGGTTTCTTCACTACAGGGATGATTTTTTTCGAAATCCCAAAACTCGGGACGTAATGTCTTAAAATTATTTTTCCTCCAAAAATAGCTGGAACTTATCCAATTTAGTTATGGTTCAGTAACTTGGGTGGACCTCTTCGAATAAATTTGGTTAAGGACCTTATATTTCGAAGACGTAAAACACAAAAGAACCAGATTGTTTGACGTACCAACTCGTAAAGAAAAAAAAATTCACCCGATTAGAGTAAACTATACAATGAATATCAGAAGATGATTAACGAGAAATGCTGAGTTTACTACCTCTTTTTTGGTGACAGTGCGATTAAAGGGAGCTAAGGAGGAGAATGATAAAAAATGGCAAAATACCCAAAACCAAGTGTACCTGTTAATCCTAAATTAATACCAAGGAAAACTCAAAGTCTAGTACCACAAAAATATTTTATTTAAAGTTTCGGTAATATTCCCATCAACAGGCCCTCAAAAGTAAACACAAAAAAGAAGTAACATTCGAAAATGTGGAATTGCAGTCAACTACTCCCGTTTGCAGTTAGAGGGACAACATAACTTGTAGACCGGTTTTGGCCTATTGGGCCTCGTCAGCTCGTCAGTACAAGGTATATGTTGTCGTCAGCGAGCTTAAGGCATAATCGCTGACTGAAGAATGCACTAAAATCACGATCTATATATAACCACCCTCTAACTGCAAACGGGAATAGTTGACTACAATTCCACATTTTCGAATGTTACTTCTTTTTTGTGTTTACTTTTGAGGGCCTGTTGATGGGAAGATGATTAACGAGAAATGCTGAGTTTACTACTTCTTTTTTGGTGACTGCGCGCTTAAAGGGAGCTAAGGAGGAGAATGATAAAAAATGACAAAATACCCAAAACCAAGTGTACCTGTTAATCCTAAATTGCTGCACTGGTAGTCGACACAAAAAGTTCCGTTTCATTCTCTAATCGCGTTAGTTTAACAAATCTAAGATCTGATCAAAGAACTCGAAATCAGTTGCTTACTGTGGAGTTTAACAACCCAGTTATTTTTCAGTTTAAAATTAAAATTGACGGTCATGACAAGTCGTGAAAATTGGATATTATGCTACTTAAATAACATCGTAAAGTAATTAGTTTTAGAACTAATCCGTATTAAAATTTGGGTATAAAAATATGGATTTACTTTTATGCATGAAATTCGTGTTCAGCGACTTCAAAAACCCTGTAGTAATGATTTTCGACTGATTTTGAATGAATTTATCGTAAAACTCCAGGCGACGAAGTTC
The DNA here is from genome assembly GCA_964028335.1 of Altica lythri. Taxonomy (NCBI): domain Eukaryota; kingdom Metazoa; phylum Arthropoda; class Insecta; order Coleoptera; family Chrysomelidae; genus Altica; species Altica lythri. The sequence goes on along the minus strand of OZ034805.1, from coordinate 62,592,706 downwards.
ACCCTGGGCACCAGGTATATCGAAGACCATCGCCGGCATGTAATTCGTGTTCAGCGACCTTAAAAACCTCCGAGTAAAAAAATTGAACACATTTCCATCGATATTTTTCGGGTTACAAAACTATAGGTCTCCCAACGAAAGTTTGTGACAGCCACGTGTTAGTCGGCGCAGGTAGGCGGAGTCTTTCTATCAGTGGCGGACGGAAATAAAAATATATTATACATCTTAAATTAATTTTTAATGTATGATGCCAACATAATTAAGAAGAATTTATTTTATATAAATTTGTTACTGCCTAATTTAAACTAAAAAAATACATAATTTAAAAAACAACTCAGAAACTCTCTCAGCATATTCGTAGCTAAATACAGTTTACAAAACCATTCTAGCTACCACACTGACAAGCTTTCAGAACGGTCGTTGTTATCGTAACGCTCGTAAAAAAACCACTGCGCATTGAACGAGAAGCCACGTGGCTGTCCCAAACTTTCGTTGGGCGATCTATATCTTGAGAGTGGATCTCCATTCCCTCCCAAAATATGGGCTTCTCATTAGGATCAATTATATAGAACTACAAATTCGTGTGAATCTTTCCATTCGAGGTTGAATGCCGAATTTTATAATTCACATCACATCATATCTATTCATTTATAATAGACACCTTACCAAACAGAAACATACATAAAAATATATTCTTCAAACAAATTTGTCAAACAAGATCGGCCTGAACTAAGAAGAAAAAAATAATTTGTAATTTTAAAACGAGAACACATAGAAAATAAACAAATTGATTAAACAAAATACATAAAAATTGACTAGGGAGATTAAAGACCCCCTACAGCGCGTGGCCCAGTTGACATCCTTCGATTGCTACTTGGATATCAGTTGGATTTATGTTATTATCTATTTATTAACTTTAGAAACAGTTAGTAATTACTTTAGAAACAATGACTAATTAATAATAAACAAACACTAAATATTTTGTGCATTTTTGTACTTTTATACGGAAAATATAGCTACAAACAAAGACAGACCAAAATGTTCAAACTAAAAAAAATTACTTACCCAGATAAAATGTTTAATAAAAACTTTGAAATAATTGTTATTTTTGAATTTAGATTGTATTTTTCAGTTGTACTATTAAATAATATTTAAAAAAAAAAGTGAAAATAGTACACTAATTCGAAACTAAACTGACAGCTTGTCAAATTAATTTAATATGAACCTCAATAACTGACGCCTACTAGTCTAGGCGAGATCTGTTTTGAATTAAACATTTTCCATAGGAAGTTATTTTTTGCTGGAATCCCTTCAGTATGTGTCCAATATTAACAAAATGTGAAAAAAAAAAATGAAAATTTTTCATATTTTTGCTACTAATTTCGTATACCTATAGGTAATTAGGAATATATTGCTCCCAGAGAAAAATGTATAAAAAGTTTTATTATTTAATTTTACACAATATTTCGTTAGTTAGGAATTGAAAATTTAATGTTTACTGTTGAAAAAATAGCAATAATTGGGAAAAAAGTACAAGTAATCGTTTTCAACCCTCTAAACTTTTTAATATGTTTAAAACGTGTGCTAAATTTCGTTAAGATTGGTTGAATTATAATTTTGCAATCCAGCCTACTGGAAAAAAATAGAAATTTTCAAATTCATACTAAGCCCTAAATAAGGCTCTTAGATAGTCGACAGTTTTTTTACATATAAAAGAAGACTCAAACTTTCAAATGCTTTTTGTAAAATTAAAATCGGTCCACTAGGAGAGCCTAGATTTTTTTTAACTTTTAAACATTTTTTAGTCTTATAAACAATTTGAATAACTTTAAACCTATTAATTTCAAAATTTATACACTTAAACAATATTAAAAGACGCTTCTATTAAAAAAAAAGATACATTCGGCTTACTGGTTATCGAGATATTGGAGGTCAAAGTACTATTTATACTCAGTGACATTAGAAGTGTTACACCCAGAATGAATAATTTCTTAATCTTAATTTTTTGGCAACATGGTAGATTTACATCGAGAATAAAACGATAACATTTTCAAGAATTTTTAATAATGTATAACAAAAAAAATTAATAATGTGTTTGGCGACCCCGTAACTGAATACACTAATGTACACGTCTAGGCATTGACAAAATGAGATGATCAATGTCTGCTTGTAGTATCTCGTTCCATGGAACTTGAACTTCATGGATTAACTGTGCCATAGTTTGTGAAGGATGGTGTAAATTGGACAGTCTTCTTCCCATCATATACCACACCCACACATATTCGATGGGATTTAAATCTGGTGAACGGGGTGGCCACGGCAAAACATTAACGCCAGCTTCTTGGAGAAAGTCCATAGTTCGACGAGCAATATGGGGACGCGCGTTATCTTGTTGAAAAAGGACGTCTCGACGGCCGTCTAGATAAGGCAGTAAAGTGGTTTGTAAGACATCATCAACATAACGTGCAGCTGTCATACTGCCTCGAATGAACACAAGTGGTGATCGGCTACCATAGGCAATAGCCCCCCAAACCATTACTCCAACTGTCCTGTGTACATGTCTTTCAAGAACAAACCCGGTATCTCGTCCTCTCCACGGCGGCGTCTTACCCTTCTACGGTCATCGTGCATGCCTAAACAAAATCGCGATTCATCGCTGAATGCTACATTATGCCATTCTTCCACCCATTGCTGCCGTTCTCTGCACCAATTCAAACGTTGATGGCAATTGTCCTGGGTCAAAGGTAGCACTAGTCGTGGGCGGTATGAAAACAGTCCAAAGGCTCGAATGCGACAGTGTAGTGTACGCATAGTAATAGGTCTACCTTCCTCTCCAAACCATTGATCAGCGATTTGACGCGTAGCAGCAAAACGATCTCGCAGAGCAAGTGGTCTGAAGCGCCTATCTTGACGCTCTGGTACGCTTTGGTTGGCCAGTTGGTCTTCTTCGTGTTCCTCTACCTTCGTTTGTCCACACACGACACACACGCATTACCGTCATTGCCGTACAATTAACACAAAGGGCAATTTGGCGATACGACAAACCCATATATTTATAGGCAACAATTCTACCCCTGTCAAAATCGCTAACATGGTGGTAATTTTGATGTCCTCGAACTCGAGGCATTTTGTTACACTGACTACAATTAGACCGAAGAACAATAATTAAAAATTTCTTTACCAACCGATCTTCATAAATCGTTTTTTTTTTAATTTAAGATAAAATTTTATTTTTACAAAAACTATTAAAGATAAAACATTAATATTGTTATCATAGCATTCTTTAACTATAGTCATTCTGTTATTAAAAAATTAAGATTAAGAAATTATTTCTTCTGGATGTAACACTTCTAATGTCACTGTGACTGAGTATATATATTAAAAGTTTTACCTAATGCGCTTCATAGCAACTTCCATAAAAAGGACAAAAAATCGGTTTTTGCGTAAAATATTTCCTGGAGTGCATGGAAGGTGGTGATAGAGGAAATTCACTCGAAATGTGAATCGCAAGCTTTAAACATATTAATTTCAAAAATTAGGAAGCCGAGATAATGCATAAAGCGCACTAGGTAAAACTTTTTATATATAAAAAGTACTTTGACCTTCAATATCTCGGTAACCAGTGAGCCGAATGTATCTTTTTTTTTAATAGAAGCGTTTTTCAATGTTGTTTAAGTGTATAAATTTTGAAATTAATATGCTTAAAGCTAGTTAAGTTATTCAAATTGTTTAAAATTTTAAAAAAATCTTGGCTCTCTTAGTGAACCGATTTTAATTTAACAAAAAGTCTGCGAGTCCAAAAAAACTGTTTTCGGACGTGTTGCGTACACCATTTTTTCGGCAACCGTGTAGAATAACAAATTAATGAGACACATTACCGATTTACTTATCAAATCTGCTTCAGAGAGGGATTTATCTCTTAATTTCTTTAAAAACATGGTTAATGCAATTATATTTTGTTATAAATAATGTAAATAAACTGTATTCATTGTTTAGATGCCCAGGATATTTATATACTTGTGACTATGGAGCATGCATAGAACAAGATAAAGTCTGTGATGGAAAAAAGGATTGTAGAGATAATTCTGATGAATCACATTGTATACATGTGGTAGATTTGGCTGATAGAATGGGAAGCAATTGCAAGTAAGAAAATTTAACTAAGATCTAAATATAAAACCTCATACGACTTTTGTTATTCTTCATTAAAAATTTGTAATTTTAAGATTCTTTTATTCACTGTAATTGTTTATTTTCTTTATCTTATGAATATTTTCTCTTAATTCTAATTGCACTTGCGTTCTAAAAGATTTCCGAACAATTTAACTTTTTTTTATATTGTTTAACTATTTTTTTGTTAATTTTTTTGTGCCTTTATAGATTTTAGCATTACTATTTTTTAAAGACCTTTCTAGTGGTCTAAAACACAAATTGCTGTTACTTTACTAGTTCCTGGAATGAACGTCTTATCATAACATCTTTATACCTACTTTAGATGCGGTTTTTGCATTAGTGGAAATAGTGCAAAATCAGATTGTTATAAAATATGAACAGGGCCGCCCAGAGCCTGGCCGGGCCCCGGGGACGAGAACCCGGCCGGCCCCCCCTCCAAACCTAGTTGAACGAAAATTCCCGAAAATCTGATAACTCATAAACTGGGATTTGTAATAATGAACACTCATATTATTGACACAGGAAGGAAGAACATTAAAACAGTTTTAATAATTAAACTTTGTTTTTAATTATTTACAATAAAACTGTTAGTTACAACATAACTTTTCTTGCTTTCATATCAGCAAAGTTTTGGATTACGTGGTCGAAATCAAGAGTTTTTGCAAGTTTTGACTCTATGCTTAACAGTCCCAAATCAGATAATCGTTGTTGACCCATGGTAGATCTTAAACAATTCTTAATTCGGCTCAAAACACTAAATGATCTCTCGGCCTGAGCAACGGATACTGGTAGGCAACAGAATATGCGGAGAGCAATGCACACATTGGGAAAAAGATTTGTCACATTAAGGGACACGAGCTTGTTCAAAAGTTTTGCTGGTTTCAGCGACGTTTCTGAGATGTTTGATTTACTGACAGTTTTCAAGTAAATCATTTCATGAACTAGATCCCTGCTTACATCTGAATTGTACTCGTCGGCGAATCTTACACAACTTTCTGAGATCGTCTTCTCGTCCATTTCATTATACTTCAATAAAAATGAAAATTTCATTTCGATTTCTCTCAGTGCTGTGAACCTCGTTTTCAGGTTGGCCACCAAAACATCAATTATTGTGTAAAAAACTTCAGTTTTGAAGCGTTCTTCCGGGGATAAAATCAACATTACATCTTCTGTAGCTGTTTCATCGTGAAAAGACTTCCTCTTTCTTGCACGGGAACTACGGGAAGTGAGGAGTTCCGGCTCGATACCATAAGCATTTGCAACATGTTTGCATTCAGATAATATCTTGTCCCAGTTATTTCTTAAGGCACTTAAATCATCAATTAGGCTCTCTATATTACTACTCTCAACATCCAAAGTAGCGTCCATAGTTTGAAGTAGTTGACTTCTGTAGTTGATGGGTACCAACACTTTCACCCAAATTGACGCCATGAGGATGCACTTGAAGGTGTTAAGATATTCTAAAACACCATTGATTGTGGCTCTCGTTTCAACAGTTACGTTAAGATTCAACAATGATGAAACTGCCTCAATGATTTTGCCTATGTGTGCCGCTATCGGTTTCACACATTCTACTCTAGCACTCCACCTCGTATCAGACAATGAGTGCAGTGAAGATCCTACTATCTCTTTCAGAAGCTCCCATCTTTTCGGGCTGCAACTGAATAAATTGTACAGATTCTGAACAACACCAAAGAAAGTCTGTGCTTCAGTACAACTCTCAGCAGCGCATACTCCACATAAGTTCAAACTGTGGCATCCACAGGGTGAGTACACAGCCAGAGGGTTTGATTTTAAAATATGAGCCTGAACACCCTTATACTTGCCACTCATATTGCTGCCGTTATCGAATCCCTGTCCTCTACAGTCATCTAAGGATATGTCATATTTTTTAAGAACGTCTTTGATTAGATTTGCGATGTCTTCTCCAGTTTTTTCATTGCAGTCGGAAAACTCCAAAAATCGTTCATGGATTTCATATTCTTTTACGTCTTCTTTGAAAATAATGTATCTAAATACAAAAGAGGTCTGTTCTACATGGCTTGAGTCTGGTGTAGCATCAACCATAATAGAGTATTTAGATCGCTTGAGTTCGTCTACAATAACTTTCCTTACATGATCAGCACAACTTGCTATGAACTCGTTTTGAGTTCTCCAAGACAAATAATGCACTTGCATTCTCTTATTCGATTCTTGAGATTGCTTAACCTGATCTAGATGCTTCGATAAAATAGGGTCATAATGACCTAAAAGTTCTAGCACGCCCAAAAAATTGCCGTTGTTTGGATGACCCACCTTTTGAGTTTCCCCTCTAAAAGAGAGACCTCGCTCACTTAAAAATAAAGTAACGTGAAGGAGTCTGTGTAAGATCTGTTTCCAGGTAGTGATTTCATTCTGCAGTTGTTTTTCAATGCTACCAAATATAGTACCTCCTTTGTTAAGATTTAATTCCAGATCTTTCCATTTTAAGTAACATTCTTTATGGCTAAGGCTGTTTTGGTGCTCAGGATTTTTTTCGTATAACTTTTTCCATTTATGTTCTTTTGGATACCCACTAACTGAGGCGAATTTGGATCGCACAGCCTGTGTCTGAGAATAAAACAGCCGACAAGGAAAGCAAAACAAAGCCTGTTTCATTTCGCTCCAAACAAGCCAATCCCTTGGAACAACTTCATTATTGGGTAGTTTAAATTTAAGCAGAGATAAAGGAAATTGCCGTCCTGTTGAGTCTGCAGGAAACATGTTGGGATGGGCTTGTGGCCCCTTTGTGACAGCAGCTTTAACTTCTTTAGTACTAAGTTGTAACATACTCAAATTGCCTAAATCAAAAACTTCTGGTTGGCTCAAAATGTTCGTAGATGCTGACACTGCCTCATCCTGTTCGTCACGTTCTTCTAACTGTAATGGAGTTAAAAACTCGTCACTACTAACCCGTTCGGCATGACAGTCAGAATTATATCATAATGTTATCAAAAAAATGATAACTTTTGGAACTCAGAGAAAAGTTATCTTTTTGGTATCATTTTAAAGATAACTTTTAGAGACATCGCTATGATATTAAAATGATAACTTTTTGATGACCTGTTCGGCATGACAGTCAAAATGATATCATGTTATACCTATCAAAAAAATGATAACTTTTGGAAGTCAAAAAAAAGTTATCTTTTTGATATCATTTTAAAGATAACTTTTAGAGGTATCGCTATGACATTAAAATGATAACTTTTTGATGTGTCTACTGTATTCCTCAACTATAAAGAAAAAGAAGAACGAAGAACTTTATCACCACCTGGTTTTTATAACCTAAAAATATTAAACGTTTGTTGTGCTTTCTCTAACACACCGTATAAACATAAACATTTGTGTATCGTTGAATAAATAATACAGCAAAACAAGACTTATCAAAAAGTAAAAAAAATAAACGCTTGTGCCAATTTATGACGTCTGAATTAAATACTTCTTCGGATGCATCTACTAGTAACACATGTGAAACTAATAATGAAATTAATTCGTGGTTTGTGATAAGTAATCAAGATAAAATGGATAATAATGTAAACTATGATAGTGATAGACGTGATAGTGGTAGTGAAGAAAGTAATAGTGAAATTGGTGATAGTGTAACTTGTGACAATTTTCGTATACAAGACTTAATAATCGTTTTAGCTGGTGCCAATAAGAGTTTAGCAACAAAACCATCTCAGTGGATTACTGATTATAATAGGTTTGTTCCAACCGTGTTATTTTGTAGCGTTTCGAAACGGTCACAGAATTACTTGTACTGATTTAATGCGCAACTGCTAACTTTGTACGATTCCATGACGATCCGGAAATCTTAATGTGTTGGAACGTTTTTGTTATCACATTGTGATCGTTTCTTCTTTTTTATGCAGTTTTTGTGTTAACTGCAAGTAAATTTATTTAGTATAAAATAATTGTGAATATTATGGATAATATGGATGGTAATTATAAATCAGTCTTTTAATACATTTTATTAATAATTTATTGTTTTGTATATTTAGAATTGGACGACCTTATTGTTATACCAAGGACATCTGTTCAACAAATGAAACAAGATTTTAAATAAAACGAAAATCAACCCAAATTATTAATTGACTCTTATAGAAAAATAAGTTGGGCACCATTGATTTTCATTCTAAGGCTAATTTCATTGACTAGATTCCTTGAAAATCTAAAGTGTTCAAAAATACAATTTCTGAATAACGTGGAGCCGTAACCTATGAAAAATAAAATAAAATAAGAAATGTTTAAAATAACAAATAATCTTGGTTTTTGACACGTGCTTTATATAAATCTTCATCTGTTAAAATATCAATTGAAGAAAAGTCATTGTCTTCCTCGTTATCACTCATTTTTACACATTAACTAATAAAAAGTTCGAATATCAAATAGAAAAAATTCTCAAAATAAATAATAAAAGTTGAAATATTCTATAGAAATAACTACTAACACAAAAAGTTCAAATATCTAGAGAAACAACAGATCAAATTCACAGCGTACGCAAAGTTCATAACCACAACATCTAAAGCTATCAAGTATCAACGAACAAATGACTAAAAAAGTTACTCTGCGCAACTCGATCCAATCAGTTTCTACTCCTTACCAAGTACTGAAATGACGGTACATAACACGATTCACAAAACGATAACGAGTAGGTTGGAACACGAATATGCATGGTACACTGTACGGTAATAACGCGGTTGGAACGTTTCTTTCGAAATGCGCATGACTGTTGTCGTACAATGTACGGTTTTCTGTGTGGTTGGAACAAACCTAATATTACACGAGATGCAGCGTATAAACTTCTTCAAATATTAAAAACATCGAGTCAAGAAGAAGTTATCAATCTGCGGTTGGATTCTGGAATATTTCTGGGTACAACAGATGCACCTATGAATATTCGTAAAGTTCCTCCAGGTGAATATTTTCATTATGGTTTGCAAACAGTTTTGGTTGATTAATAATTTAGATTTGTTGATTTTCGTACTCTTTTAAATTTTAGCGTAATCAATGTTTACATAGATGGGTTGCCAATTGCAAAAAGCTCTACCAGCCAACTCTAATTATATGTGTATTTTTAGATTCTAGCACGCAAAGATGGAGTGCTGCAGATATGAAAAAGGTAGAAGCAGTAATTAAATCATGATTGCAGCATGCCGGCGACCGTCTAAAAAAACAATAATGTATTGCTTATAATAAAAAAATAACTGAAAATATCTCAATTCTTATTATAATGAACCACAGGTTTCTCACATAAAATTAATAACATTATGTTATCCAAAAAATGTTATCTTTCTGATATTTGAAAAATGTTATTTTTTTGATATCTCCTCAATGATATCGAAAAGATGCCCCTAAATGGCTCATAAGACATCCATCTGAAAACTTAATGTTAACTTTAAGATAATTATTTCGGATGTCAGATCATAAAAATGTTATTATTAAGAGGTCTTTATGATATCTTTTTGCCGGACGGGAAGTGAGGATAGCTCACGACCAACATTTGAGCTGTTGGAGGGTGTTTGTGAATTTGAAGTGCCCGGCAAGATTAAGGGATCATTTTCAATATTAGTTTCTTCCTCTTCATTTGACACATTTTTTGGCTGTGTAAAAAAAACAGACAGCTTCTGTTGGCCTTTCTTTGCCTTCTCCTCTCTTTCACGTTTTTCTTTCCTCTTTACGGCCCCAGATTTGTGTTGGTATTCCATTTTAAACTCTAAAAAAATAAAACCTATGTAAGCTAATTGATTAAAAAAACTCGTTAGAAACAAAACAATTCATTTAATTACAAAAAACAAAGACCATTTGCACTTAAAAACTTTCTTTCACCAACAGTTTCAAATTAAGCTAAATCCAGTGCAGTATGCTCAATATAAATTTGTTTTGTAATTCAATAAATTCATTACATAATCTTACTTATTTATAGCATTTCATAATTGGATAGAACATAAAATAAAATAACAGACACGTTAGCTAAACAATAAAGCACTTCGTGAAATTCAAATAATCTATGCCAGAGTACAAGATTAGAACTAGGCCTATTATAACTACATATAGTTTTAAAGTTTTAGTTGTGAAAACATACCTTATTTTGTTAATCTCAATATGCAATATCATCACATATAATCTTCAGAATCTTCTTAATTAATCACATAACAGCTACTAAAAACTGAAAGTAAACAACAGAATAACACCAAAGCTGTGTTCAGCGTCCTATTTGAACTCGAACTGCCGAAAATTGCAATTGAAACCTTGACGAAGGGGGTGGTGGGAAATTCTTCTGCTTCTGCGAATCGGGTGGCAGTGGCCGAGTCCTGGTGGCGCGCCCGCTTCCGCTCTCACGGTCCCACGCGCAATGTATTCCCGATCTATTTTTATTAATTGTAACTTATGCAAGTAAATCATTTCTTGCACATTGCCTTTTCCAAATGCATAATATTCCTTATAATAATTTATATTTCATCAATAATTAAAACCGCAAGCAAATTCAATCTGTTGTAAAATATTTTAATGACTGGAATTTTTGGAACTTGCTAAGAAAGAAAATCGCGGCCGGGCCCGGGCCCCCTTGGGCACCGGGCCCCGGGGATTTTGCCCCCCCTGCCCCTCCCTCTGGTCGGGCCTGAATATGAATGTTAATATTTTATAAATTCAGACTAAAATCACATTTTGTAAAATCATTATTAAAGAAATTTAAAGGCATTGTATTCTAAATTTGTTTTTACTTTTAAAGATCTAATGAGTTTGAATGCTTTTCTGGTCAATGTATATCCTTGGATGATAAATGTAATGGAATAACAGACTGTGCAGATAAGTCAGATGAAATTAAAGAAACTTGCTTAAACATGAATTGTCCAGGATTCACGTTTGTTTGCGATTATGGTGCATGTGTTGATGGATACGCAGAATGTGATGGAATTAAACAGTGTGTTGATAATTCTGATGAAAATGGATGTAAAGATCCGTTAAGTGGTACTACGCCAATTACCGTCGTTAAACCAGTTCCCACAGTAGTTTCTAATGGAGGAAGGTAATTTTGTTTTAGTTTAGTTTTTTATTTAGAAGAGACAATTTGTGATGATTATACAGAAATTAATACTCGGTTGACAGATATTGAAACCAACAGTTTTCTAATAGTGCTGGATCCCGCGTACCAAAAAAAGTTTATTAATAACAATCTGAAAATTTGTTCATAGCTTAACGGTGTCGAGTCGGAAAAACTTTGCTATATAAGAACACTGGAACAGGGAAAGCTGTTATCGTACAAAACATCAAATTGATTTTTTGACCCTTTCATTAAACTCTCATGCAAAAATAAGACTGCTAGTTATAACCAACATATCATTTGACATATTCTACTTGTTGAACTTGTAAAAATGTCCCACATTTTTGTCGGACAAACATTTTTTCAATGAACTTATCAGGTATGGGGGAATGGAACTTCAAAAAAAATTCACCAGCCTGTTTAAAAAGATAGTTACATCCGGAATATACCAGATGAATGGAAAGTAAACATATCTACCCCTTAACATAAAAAAGGAGAGGGAAGAAACCCAAATAACTTTTTTAGAAATATAACACTACTGAGCTCGGTCCTTAAGCTTTTCACCAAAATCATTGCAAACAGAATCATGAAAAAGGTGCCAATATCCGAAGAGCATCAAGGTTTTGGTTCCAATAGATTTATAACGGTGGGCGCAGTATTCATATTACATTAAATGATAGAAAAATTGATAGACTTCAACAAACCCATATTCATCTGTTTTGTTGATTTCACTAAGGCATTTGACATCGATTATAGGTACCAAAGAATTATACAGGAACTAAATAGCAAAAGTAGAACCCGAATATAAACGAAGGAGTGAAGTACGAATTAATAAAACAAGGTGACAGCCTTAGTCCTACCCCGTTCAACATTGTCACGGACCAAATCATTGAAAATAATAAAAAAAGTGAACGCTGGATATAGAATGGGTAATCAAGCCATTAAAGTAGTATATTTTGCAGATGACGCCATACTCACAGCAGAGAATGAAGACCACCTACAATGTCTGCTATACAAGATAAAAGTGACAGCACATAAACTTAACATGAGCATCGCAACAGAAAAAACAAAATCAATGGTTATCTCAAAAGAACCCATAAGGTGCAAACTGGCGGTAGACAACAAAATTGTTCAGCAAGTGACCTGGGAGTAGAGGTATCAAGTGAGAGAAATCTGATTGAAAAAACGAGAACTCAAGCACTAAAACAACAAGAGTCAGCGGATACCTGAGAGATATCATCTGTCGAAACAAAATTATGACTGCAAAGAATACGATGAGAATATACAAAACATGCGTAAGACCTATACTAACGTACGCGACAGAAAACAGAGCTGAAACATTAAAAACGAAAAGAATAATGAGGACCACCGAAATGAAAATATTAAGAAGCATCAAGGGTGTAACCCTCAGGAATCAGATAACGAGTCAGGAAGGAACTGGGAGTACAGGATGTGGTAAGATGGGTTAGAGTTGGAGAGACCATGTAGAAAGGATGCCAGAAGAAAGATGTACAAAGTCGCAAAAACCAAATACGCGAAGACCGGTGGGCAGACCACCCAAAAGATGGTACGAAAGTTGTTCTCAATATCACAGAAAGAGCTCCAAAAGGAGGTTAAACATATCTGATTAAAAGGAAAAGAAGAAGAAACATTTGTTCATGTATTGTATAACGTTAGCTTTTGAATAAACTTAAAAACAACCTGCTAGTTTTTACAATAATAAACTTTTCAGGATGACACTTTTATCCCGTTCCATAACTAAAGCTTCTCCTGTACCAGTAGTGTTCCCATACATCAAAGTTTGTCCGACTGGTCACCCTTAAGCTATCAACAAATTTTCAACTTGCTATTAATAAACTTTTTTTTGTACAAGGGATCAGGACTATAATACATCCGCCCAATTTGGGAATTTCTGTGTAGATATGGATTGTAGGTATTCAGAATAATTTTTTAACATATCTAGTACGGTTTTTAACTCTCCTATCTACGATTGCATCTGTGTAAATTATATAATTTTTTTGAACGTGTTAAAATTAAGCCATATTTGCAATTTATTTCTACTTTAATGCATAGTTTTTTTCCGTTTTTTGTAACAGTTGTATATTACCAAACCACCCTGAACACGGAAAGTGGGAAATTCAAGGTGGAGCAAAAGCCACACCAGGATCCAAAGTTCAAGTAAATACCATTCTAAAAATAATTTGTGAACCACAATATTTGTTATCAAGTGAAAATAGTTTCTTAGCATGTATAGAGGAAGGATGGACCGCTGAAGTACCAACATGCCAAAGTAAGTAAGTAAGTTGTTTTTATACTTACTTAATTCTGATTACTTTATTTTAGAAAAATGTCCCACACTATACACCACAGAAATAACAGAAGTCAATTGTTACAACCATAACAAAGCGACTATTAAATGTGACTCAGCAACAGATGGTTCCAGAGCTGAATTCAGATGTGCTCCTTACTATGAATCCGCAGATCACTCTACAGCCACCAGATTTTGTTGGGATGGTATGTGGAACCTTCCACCTCCACAATGTATACCAGGTCAGCCAAACGTTATCATGTTGCACGTTAATATCTGGATACCCAGTCCTTTATTTCCATTATTTTCTGTGTATAAAAAACACAAACAAGAACCAAAAAGTGATTTAAGTAAACGAATTATTTATCCTGATGAATTTAAAACAATGTCCATTAATATAAGATGATAATAAAAAAACATGGCACATGTGCACATAGGCAGCACTTTAATAAATTAACACTAATTTTTTGTTTAATTATCGTCTAATATTTACAATATTGTTATAAATTTACTACCTCAAAATAGTATAGTTTATTACATAAAAACTAGAGGCGGTTTTTGTCGCATTTTTATCATATATTGCGATTTTATTGTTATAGTGATATACAAATCATTTTATATATTTTTTTAATAATTAAATATAAAAATAATGTTTTAATTAAATTTTTAACTCCGCCATAGCCGGTCCCCAGCCCGGTTGAGAAAGGAGGAGGGCACTTGAAGTAATCTTAAATTTAAAAAGTGCTTATTGATATTATATTTTAAATTTTGGTATCTGGAAAAGAAGGATAATAAATGTAAGGTTTTATTAACATTTACACTTAAAAAGTTGTGATTATCTATGTTTACAATACATTTTCTTAATTTCTAGTATGTGGAGAGAAAAGAGTGACTGCTGAACCTTTAATAGTTAATGGACAAACCGTCGAGAAAGGGGATTATCCCTGGGTAACTGCTATTTTCCAAAAAGTCGGTGGTGATTTTATGACCGTTTGCGGGGGTTCAATGTTAACACAAAGAGTTATTATAACAGGTACGTAAACTAAAAAAAAAAAAAAAATAATAAAAAAATAAAAAAAAAAAGAGAAATTTTGTCATTTTAGCTGCGCATTGTGTAACCAGCCAAACAGAATCTACCCCTCTGGCTACCACTCTTATAAAAATTGCAGTAGGAAAGTATTATAACCATTATTTGGATCCCAGAGACACTCAAGCACAATATTCAGATGTATGTATTATCACTGTATAAAGAGAATTACAATAATTAATTTAGATTTTTAAATTGCCTTATTTTATTCACAGGTAATAAAAGTTCTAGTGCATAATAATTACAGAGGAGAAAGTCAACGGTATGCATCTGATATAGCTTTCTTAATAACAAAAGATAAATTACTTTTATCGAAAGTTGTACAACCTGTCTGCTACCAGAATCTACAGCATATTCATCTTCAAGAAAATATGGAAGGAGTGGTAAGAACCAATTAAAATACATTAAGTATGAAAATATTTAGATTTTTATTTGTAGGTTACTGGTTGGGGTTTTACATCTGCTGGAGGATCTCCTTCAGAAGAACTGAAAGAAATAACAATTCCGTATAAAGATGAGGCTACATGCACACGTGAACTTCCACAGGATTGGGTTACTCAATATCTAACGTATGACAAATTTTGTGCTGGGCATTTTAACAAAAGTAAGTATATTGTAACGTTAAAACGTCCTAAAAGGCAAAGGTCGAAGAATAAAGAGTTTGGAAGATAAATATGATAATTTTTTGGGAATTTGGTATGTAAGAGGACCCTGTTGTAGGACTTACGTCCTTTTCAGGGAATGGATGGGAATGTTTGAAAAAGGTTAGTATCTGTCGTCAGCCCTGCTCTCACAAATTTTCCCATTTGCAGGTTTTGGATCTTCACTTCATGCATGGTGCTTGAACGTGCCTAAACAGTCTTCTTCTTTATTTGTTAACCGATTTAAATAAAAAAACACTAAATGTTAAGTGAAGCCCATCACTATATATTCCTCTTCTTCTTTAGGTGCCGTCTTCTCAAATTTAATAACTTGATGAGTATATTTGACACAAAAAATTAAGCATTACTTTAAACATTTTCATAAAAGAAACAATTAGAGATTCTAATAAGATAACCAAAAATGTGTTTTTATTTTTTATTAGGTGTATCAGTCTGCAAAGGTGACAGTGGTGGAGGATTAGTGTTTCCCTATCATGGTCGATATTATATTCATGGTTTAGTAAGTGTTGGTAAAAGATCTGCTCAGTCCGAATGTGATATACAATTATCAGCTCTATACACAAAAATCGAAAAACACTACGACTGGCTGGAGGAAGTTACTTCCCAGTACAAATAATTTAATTTTAATGTAATAAAGACAATTACTCATTGTTAGTGTATATTTATTTCTTTGTAAACTTTCACAAATTATAAAAAAAAAGAATACATTTAAATATCTTATTTGGTTTGTGTAATATAACAAGTTTGATTATTTGATATATATTTTAAAAAATGTAACATATCACAGTAAAAAAATCTTTTAACAAGTATTAAATTTGGGAACGACTTAGTCGTCCTAATTTTAAACATTTAAATGTATATTCAATAACTTACAAAATTTGCCTCTTAACCCATAAGTTTTGAAGAATATATAAACACAAATACCACAAAAATAAAGTAATACTAAATAGAGTAAGATTAGAAAAATAATGTTCCAATATTGTAATAATTATTCCTTCTTTGGTTGTTTTTCAATATCATTTTGCTTAGTAGTATCAGTCTCAGTATTTTGTTCTCCATTAGTTCGAGTATTGGATGTACCTTCCATTGCACTGTAAGCTGTACTTGCTCTAGCTGAACTTGTATATTCATGCATTAAACCTACTCCAGCATTTCTGATAAATGTTTTAGGTTTTATAATTTTAGCATTGCGAGTTATGTTGTAAACATTTCCTACCGTTGATAAAGTATCACCTGTTAAAGTACTTGCAGGATAACCATATCTAAAAATTTAATAAAAATATAAAATTTGTTGTTTCAGATATCACGAAATTAAATTGAAATTTATGATTAAGAATTTAAATATTCTTTACAACTTCACTGTGACAATTTCTACTTTTTTAGTACTTGAAGATCTTCTTGCCACTTGAAAATAAGATAAGTGTTTTAAAGCAAAGCTTTTAATGTTAGATTCGGAAGAGGTGTTGCGACAGAAAAATCGTCACAAAAATGAGTAACAAAACTGATATGTATCGCAAAAAATTAAGAATACTAATACAACAGTACTTTCAAATGTACTGCTTTTAAATTGGCCTGCGAATGTATTTGCACACTAAAGTTTGGTCCAGAACATCTCAAACGTTGACCATACATGGTTTACATGTACACGTTCCAATAAAGTTATACTTACTTATGTTCTACAATTTTGACAGTATTTTCCTTTAAACTATTTCCAAGGACAGATGCGGATGTTTCCAGTCCTCTGTAAACTGTTGCAAAACCTTCAACAGCTCCAGCAGCTACTGTTAGCACTCCTTTCATTTTGTTAGATGCTTCTTCCTCAGGTACATTAAAACCTTTTACTAACACTTTAGTACCTCCTCGTTGGATATGTGGGGCCAAAAACTGTCCTAATTTAACGGTAGCCTGACTAACTTTTCCAGCTGAGATAAATATATTACAAAATTATAAACTGCAATAATACATTTGTTTTCGTATTGAACTAACCTACAAATCCTGTAAATTTCGCTGCCTTATTGGTAGCAGATTCTGCAACTTGCATGCTTGAGACTACAGCTGGAGATATGTTAGCTGGTTCTGCAGAAGGTTGTATTTTATTTAAAAGAATTGGTGTTTTAGTGTTGAAATATTCTCCAGCTTTTTCTGCACCTCTTACAATCCCACGTGACAATAAAAATGCTCCTAAACATATGAATAAACAAAATATAATAATTATTGACAAAATCACTGAAAACTATTTTGTGAAACTAAAATCTTTATTTATTGCATGGCCAAAAAAGAATAACCGAATAAAATTAGAAACAGAAATTATAATCAAAAAACAGAAATGTATGTAGATTGAAACAATACATAAAGAAAATCAACAGAAACTATGGAAAGAAAAGAACTAAAAGACTACAAGAAAAAACTAAATATAAGGGTCCTTTGTTTTACTTTGAGTTGTATATGATTATGATGATGTGTATAGAAAAAAATGAAAAATTAATGGATCTGTAACTATTGAGGAGCCAGCAACTTGAGAACCAACTTATCACACTATATATAAACACTAATTAAAAATACTCAACGTCCTTTTACGAGACACATACAAAGCCACTCTTCTCTTACACACTTATTTTATATTTATTAATACCATGGCGAAACAGTTCTGTGTTGTGTAGAATTGTTAATCGAACGCTTGATTGTAACAGAAATTGATAAATTGGAAAAATAATGAAGTTATAAAACACAAGAGAGTAGAGAATTCCGACTGGCGAGAAAGCTAAGAGAAGAACCACAGGTTATCACGGAGAAATGTGGCTTCAAACTTTGCAGTTGTTATTTTTCTGAAATATAAACTGCGTGATTTCAACCCTCAATTTAGACATCCCAGTCAACGAGAAAATCTCTCTTTCGACTATATCAACCTTCACTATGGGGGGAACAGCTTGTCCCTCATGATCAGGTGACCTACCTGGGTGTTCAATTTACTCGAACACTCAGGTGGGACGTCGATGTTGAGCTTACACTCAAAAAAATGAGAAGACGAGCGTCCTTTCTACGTGTTCTGGGCGGTAGAATCGGAAGAAGTGACACCAAAACCCTCCTACACACATATAAAACCTTTATCAGACCTCTTGTCGATTACAAGGCCTCAGAGACTTTTACATTCCATCCATGCCACAGAGAGAGCGATCTTACGGAAAGTGACAAACCTACACTACCTCTATCCAAGCCACGTTGTCTACAATAACACCCTTCTCCCTTCTTTTTTTCAGACGCTTCAACATCGATACGTCGTCTGGACTCTGCAAGGAACTAACACCGTAGCCCAGAGGACCCTTCATACACACTGGAATGGAGGACTCCAAAGAAGATCAAGAGTTCCAAAAAAGAAGATCCCCCTTCCTAACCTTAGACTCCTCCAATCCGTAGTAGACTTGGACCTTCCTGAAGACTTGGGAACCCTGCTGGACGAAACCCCCCTTTCCTACCGCTAGATGGTGCCCCCAACTCCACAGATGGATACTGAAAAAAAAAGGCCCTTGGCAAAGGTTTCTGTGATTCTCTTCGTCCTTGCAAAATGGAAGGGCTGAAATGACGGAGGAGACACGCCACAGCGTCAATCTCCCAACCCCACATTGCACCACGTGGGTCACACTTCCACTTAAACTAAAGAAAAAGGACTTTTTAGACACGTTCAAGCAACATGGATGGATGAGAAGATCTAACTACACTGGGAAATGCAAATTGGAAAATTTGTTAGTGCGGGGCCGACGACAGATACTAACTCCTTTCAAATATTTCCATCCATCCCCTAAAAAGGACGTAAGTCCTACAACAGTGTCCCCTTACATACCAAATTCCAAAAAATTATCATACTTATCTTCCTAACTATAAATTCTTAAGTCTAAGTCTTAACCCTCAATTACTGGTAGGTATTAAAGATTTAAAAGAAAAGTTAATCGATGCATTCCTAATTTTTTAGCGACCGATTAATTTGATACCTCAAATATTTGTAGTTTTTTTAATATGCTTCTGAAATGTGCAAAAACAGGTGAAAACAGCGGTTCTTTCGCGGCTACTTTTTGCAGATACGAAATGTGGATCGAAACAAAGTATCTGTCATGTACAAATCATAAAAAATATTTTTGCAACGGTAACCTTTCAATATTTACTTACCATCAACAATTTTATTAGAAATCATTGTACTGTAATCTTCTGTTTGGGGAACCGTTCTATTTTCTCTCCATTCTCTAATATTTTCTGCTGAAGTAGTACTAATAATACCATAAAGAATATTTTCTAGTAAATCAAACAACTCTTGATCTGCATCACTTGGCAAGATTATCCCAACTGAAGAACCTTTAATTTGAATATTTACAGATAGAATAGTCTATTTATAGTTAAATTTCCTTAAAAATATTTACCTGAAATCGAGGCATTTAAGTCGGGTAGAATGAAGGCTCCATAATTAGTCCTGTAACACGGCGATACTCCTGGAACCAAAGGATAAATCCAATCGCCAACTTGAAGTATAGCTTTGGGAGTATTTGGGTCATCACCTGAAAATTTATGGGTAAAAAACATACTTTGCATTCGCATCAATTAGTTACCTTCGACCAAAGATATCTTCAAAGTTTCTGGTTCTTTAGTGGATAAAACTTCTCCATTAGGTGATATAAAATAAACTCTAACATTATCATGTGTATACACAACTTCTTCATGTAAATTATGATTAGGGTCTACACTTAATTCTCTCAGAGCTGTTGCTAAATCTACGTAAGTTATTGGGGTCTCATCTTCAGAGCTAGACGCCATCGCTACGTCGTAAGAAGGAGGATCTTCCAATGAATTTACAGATATAAAACTCGATGATTGTTGAATACAATTAATGCGT
Organism: Altica lythri; assembly: GCA_964028335.1. NCBI lineage: Eukaryota > Metazoa > Arthropoda > Insecta > Coleoptera > Chrysomelidae > Altica > Altica lythri. The sequence goes on along the minus strand of OZ034805.1, from coordinate 62,572,534 downwards.
GTTAATACCTCAGCTCTGGTTTTTTTAATTTTTTGTATCATCGAACAAGCTTTATGCCAAGTGTTATCTGGATTTTCTGGACATTGTACTTGTATACTCAAGGCCTCATCTATTATTTTAATACCTTCTTTGTATTTTTCTATAGCCTACAAACAACACGGTATTAAAAACAATTAAAAAAATTCAAGTTGACTTACTGCACTTGGCTGTTCTCTTTCTTCTAATGTAATAGCTTCATCTATAATTTTAAAGGCACTATCGTGTTTTGTTTTAATATTATTAAAAGTCTTCTCCCACGAGTAAGTTTGTTTTTTAATTGCGAACATTTTCACTCACTAAATTATTATGGTTATGTTTAGTTTGTCAGATCCAAAAACACTCAGTAAACTGCCCTTTACATATAACAAAATTTAAACACACAACTTTTGAACTTTGTACTCATTTAACACTTTACTGCACATAATTTTATATCGCAATCAAACGCAATAGCTAATTGTGATTAAGCAACTACTTTCCAGCTGATAACATTTGAATAGCCCGCTAAATAAGTGTATTCTAGAAGATGATTATACATCTTGTGATTGGTGGAAATAACTCTCTACTCTAGTGTCATCTTTCACTGATTTGTTAAAGTTACAAATTTTGACCTTTGACAGCCGGTATTTTCTCAATTTCATCCATTTTGTGCTGTTGCACGTGAAGATCGTAGTGCTTTAAAAATTTCTAGAAAAATATGTTGTCTGCAGCGCGTGTTATTAGCAAAAAGGCCCTCGATTGCTCAAAATTGAGTTTCGAAAAAAGTGGAACCAGAAATTTCAGCCATTTACTAAACAAGGTAAGACCGCATTTGCTTAAATGAAGTTCAATTTTCAAAAAATTCGTAAATTGATTAATGTTTAGGTTACATAACCATATTAAAGACATTTTATTCATTTATAAAATCAAGCAAGTTATATATATATATAAACTATTTTTACAGACCATTTTGCGTTTGAAAAAGTGAGGTTAATTAATCTAAGACATTGCACAATATTAATCTACATTAAATTTTGTTTCAGAGATCTCCCTTGTATTCTTTAAGTCCTAAATATGACGCTCACTTACGAAACAAGTAAGTTTTGGATCTAAAAATATTAAAATTTAGACTTCATGATTTGTTTCTTTTCTAGGTCTGAAGGCGTTAAAGGGGCAGTTATCGGAATTGATTTGGGTACTACAAATTCATGTGTGGCCGTTATGGAAGGTAAACAAGCTAAAGTTATTGAAAATGCAGAGGGATCTAGAACCACACCTTCGGTAGTAGCTTTCTCAAAAGATGGAGAACGATTAGTTGGTATGCCAGCTAAAAGACAGGCCGTAACGAATTCAGCAAATACTTTTTATGCTACCAAGCGTTTGATTGGTAGAAGATTTGAAGACGAAGAAGTTAAGAAAGATATGTAAGACAATTTCATTAGATATTAGATATCGTTAGTAAAGGTTAATTTATTTATTATGATTGTTATTACTTTTAGGAAAACTGTTTCTTACAAAATTATCAGGGCATCCAATGGAGACGCCTGGATTCAGGGTAGCGATGGCAAAATGTATTCTCCCAGTCAAATAGGTGCTTTTGTATTAGTAAAAATGAAAGAAACAGCAGAAGCATATTTAAACACAAAAGTTAAAAACGCTGTTATCACTGTACCTGCGTATTTTAATGATTCTCAACGTCAAGCCACAAAAGATGCTGGACAAATTTCCGGTCTGAATGTATTGAGAGTCATCAATGAACCTACTGCAGCTGCTTTAGCTTATGGTATGGATAAAACAGAAGATAAAATGTAAGTCAACATCATTTTACTGAATTTCTTTTTGCTAATGTTATTTTTTAGTATCGCTGTCTATGATTTGGGTGGTGGAACTTTCGATATCTCTATCTTGGAAATTCAAAAGGGTGTATTTGAAGTAAAATCTACAAATGGAGACACATTCCTTGGGGGAGAAGATTTCGACAACGTTCTTGTTAATCATCTTGTTTCTGAATTCAAAAAAGAACAAGGTATCGACATTACGAAAGATCCAATGGCCATGCAACGTCTCAAAGAAGCAGCAGAAAAAGCGAAAATCGAATTGTCATCATCTGTTCAGACCGACATTAATCTTCCGTACCTTACAATGGATGCCTCAGGTCCCAAACATATGAATCTCAAACTGTCTCGATCTAAATTTGAAAGTCTCGTTAATGATCTTATAAAAAGGACAATCCAACCATGTCAAAAGGCTTTAAAAGATGCTGAAGTTTCGAAAGCTGACGTAGGTTAGTAACATTTAAAAATAAATAATAACCAAATTTTAATCAATTTCAAATTGTTGTATAGGTGAAGTTATCTTGGTTGGTGGTATGACTAGAATGCCTAAAGTCCAAAGCACAGTCCAAGATATCTTTGGAAAACAACCTAGTAGAGCTGTAAATCCAGACGAAGCTGTTGCTGTAGGAGCTGCTGTACAAGGTGGTGTTTTGGCTGGAGATGTAACGGATGTTTTACTATTAGATGTTACTCCATTGTCTTTGGGTATCGAAACGTTAGGAGGCGTGTTCACTAGACTAATTAACAGGTGAGATGATTTATCTTTCTTAGGGCCAGTTTCTTCACCGTTATTACCTGACAACATGACCTACAAAGTGCATGATAACTGTTTAACAGATAGTTTATTACCTCAAAAAATTAAAATTTAAAATTGTACCATGGGTATATTTGAAGATATAGCAGATTTGCACTATAATGCGGATATTGATGCACTAGAGAAACAGCGGAAATACAATGTAAGAAATCGTTATCGCCATGTGGATCATTTTAATTCTTTGGACGATCATTCTTTTCGGCAACGGTTTCAGTTATTTGTATTTAAATAAATAGTGTATTATTATCGGTATCTTCTTATACCAAAGAAACCACTCTCATATTTACGAGAAATTTCTATCTTTTCATTTTTTTACAACCACGCCTCACAAAAACACAAATTAGAATGAAAATCCAGAGTAAAAATTTATTCAAAACTAAGAAATATTGCAATTTTTACTCTTCTGTTCAGACACACAGTTATAGTTCAAATTATTCTATCTTTATCTTTTCCACCAGATGGTTATTACCTACATAAAAACATCGGGCCATGTAATAAAACTTCTTGTTAACCACCTAAAAGACACAGATTTTTGAAAAAACCTAAAACGTTTTAATTGGTATATTAATTTTATCTGTTCGATAGTTATCTACCACTTTATTTAATGGTGAAGAAACCTTAGTGACTTAAATTTTTTAAATCGTATAGAGAAATACCGATTAGATATAATAATAGTTATTTATGATATGAGTGTTAAAAGTGAAGTTTTATTTTGTGAGTGAAAACGTTTGTGAAATGAGCGGAGCGAATTGAACAATTTCACGAACAAAATAAAATCACTTTTAACACAAATACCATACAATGTTTTTTGTACAACTTCCCTATTTTGATAATGAAACGAGCGAATTTGCAATGACAATAAACCAAACCGTGTTAAAAGTAAACTAAACCGTGTTAAAAGTAAACTTGTTTACATGACAACGTGTTAAAAGTATTTTTAACACGCTGCTATGTAAACAATCGTTTTTAACATTGTTTGCTATCATTAAAAGTGTCACTTTTAATGACAGTTGTACAAAAACATAATTTTGTCTGATACTAAAAAAGTTATGGTTTAGTTAGTAATATTAAATAATTATTTTAGATTTCATACAAATTCAATAAAGGTATGGCAATAAGATACTTGAATTTGTTTTGTAAATTTAATATTTGTTTCAGAAACACTACTATTCCAACCAAAAAGAGTCAAGTATTTTCAACGGCTGCAGATGGTCAAACTCAGGTTGAAATCAAAGTTCACCAAGGAGAACGAGAAATGGCTGGTGATAATAAATTATTGGGTCAATTTTCTTTAGTTGGCATTCCTCCTGCACCCCGTGGTGTTCCACAAATCGAAGTGACTTTCGATATCGATGCTAATGGTATAGTTCATGTGTCTGCTAGAGATAAAGGAACTGGTAAAGAACAACAAATTGTAATTCAATCATCTGGTGGACTTAGCAAAGACGAAATTGAAAATATGGTTAAAAAAGCTGAGCAATACGCCCAACAAGACAAAGTAAAGAAAGAACGAGTTGAAGCTGTTAATCAAGCAGAAGGTATTAAAATCATAGTGGTTTCTTATTATACAACTTTTATAACTTTAATTCATTCGTAGGAATCGTCCACGACACAGAAACTAAAATGGAAGAGTACAAAGACCAATTGCCAAAAGAAGAGTGTGATAAATTGAAAGAAGAAATTACTAAACTTAGGGATCTGCTAGCTAAGAAAGATGACACCGATCCAGAAGAAATTCGAAAAGCCACTTCAACGTTACAACAGTCATCCCTTAAATTGTTTGAAATGGCATATAAAAAAGTAAGTGTTTTTAAATATATACGTTTTATTTCATATTGTTCTATTTTGGTGTTAACATTTTCATTTATTTGGGTGTATATTTGGTGTCAATATTTTTTTTATTTATTTCTAGATGGCAGCAGAAAGAGAAAGCAGCAGTAGCACCGATGCAAATAAAGACCAGCAACAACAACAGTCTGATGAACCACCCAAGAAAAAAGAAGAGAAAAATTAGAAAGTTATTCCTAAAAGTTCAAATGCAAACATTCTAGTGTAAATATGTGATGTAATTTCGTTCAGCAGAGGTACATTTTTTTATTGAGTTACCTTTAAGACGGAAGTGTTTATCAAACAGAAAAAATTGCGGTTTTCGTGCCTATTATATTGCAATTTTTCATTGGAAAAATTCAAATTTTAATTAACTGGGCGGACTGAAGTTGAGATGGTGAATGAATGATGTGTGACTGTCGTTAGTTTCTGTGTCGTGTTAATAGTTATCACTTATTTTTACCAGATGTGTTACAAGTTTCTGTTAATTAAAAATAAATTTCTTATATAAAATATTTATCATTTATTTGGTATATTACATCTAGGAAAATTGGAGAATAAAAATCATTTGAAGTAACAATTTTATTGGATCGAATTACACACAAAAAATATAATTCTAAATAAATGCAAACAAAAAATATATTATTCACTACACTTACAATATTTACAATTAAATTTAGTATGTAAAGATTATTTTATAAATAGTAAAGTGACAAAAGTACAGGCATTCAATTAAACAGTAAAAAACGTCCATTCTTTTTATTTTTTAGTTTTTTATTATCACAAAAGCTTTTCATAAGTATTTTAATAAATCTAAATTCGTCAGAGAGTTTTGATTAAAGTGAACAATCTTGATGTTTTCAAATTATTAGTTCTGGTATAATGAAGTACTGAAAAATATATGTAGACGCTCACATTTCTTATATTCTAATAGTCGCCATGTATTTAACAATATGGCTTCATAGATTTTATGTGCATACAGTTATCTAAATTTTAATGTACAGCGAATTTTATTGATTTAATACAATGATTATTTTTAGTAAATTTACAAAACTAATTTTTACTTCATTCAAAACTCGCTGTGCTACATATAACTATTTTGGCAGAAACCATAAAGAGTTACAGCCAATTGTACAATTTTATTTGTACGTACTACCCCAACAGTTTCATATAAAATACTGACAAGTCTACAAATTTGTGAAAAGCAACAGCTACATAGATGTATTTACAATATAAATCGAAGGTATTTATTAATATAACAACTTTTAGATCACATCTTTTTAAAAGGGTAAGTCTAATTTCGTAGAGGTAATTTAATTCTCTTTATAGCATATATCTTAATTCTAAATACGTACATGTGCAGAAAAATGGATCTACTATATTCTTAAGGTCCATTCACATTATAGTTCAGGTCACGTTCAGCTCACACTCGACTCAAGCCGCGGTTAAATATTATTGCTTGCTTTTAAACCAGACTATTCATACTTGGCGCTTCGCTCATGCTCATTGATCGTGGTCTATCTCTCCACGGATATTTTGAACAGACCATGAGCGAACCGTTGTGCTAGTGTACAAATGACACTCAGTCAGCGTGCATTTTTCCCCTGAATATACTACGTGTTCCTTTGAGCTAGTTTCAAAAGGCAAAATGGCTGAACAATTAATAGAATTAGTTAGGATTCATGACGAATTATACAATATGGACGATAAATTATACTTTGACTCAGTACTATTTTGTTTCGCTATATCACTTAAAATTTTATTTAAAAGATATTGAAAAGTATGTTTGGTCATACGAAAATATTTAAAAAATTAAGTTTCATCATCACCTCTATATAAAGTGAAAAATTCTCCTTCCATTTTTCGCTTTTTTGTTTTCGTTTCGGTTTTCCTCCTCTTCATCATCCAAACATATAGCAATAATAGCTAAATCAGCATTTGAGAACTTTTTTAACATTTTTGATATTAATTAACGCAAGGCTAAGGTTCTAACTAGACTCGATGTTGATCACTCAATGTGAATAGTATACATAATTCTTGATTGTGACCGAACGGTGAGCGAACCAAGACCTGAGCGCCTAATGTGAATCGACCTTTATACGGACTGATACCGACGATCATTACACAAACCAATAAAATATGAGTAAAGAACTGTTTTCGCATTGGAAACCCGAAAACTTAGCATTTAGCATAACTTCTTGTTTCCTGAACTTTTTTTTTTGGGAATATTTCTTGTTACCTTTTTTGAATTTGTTTTGCTAGACAAACGCCATTTCTTTTCTATAAAAAAATCCTGAGTATTCACCTTTGTAATCCAGTACCTCAGACTTTTTAAACTTTTGGTCCAATAAGTGGATATTATTAAATGAAAATTGCTATCGGTGCTCCTCAATAGTTTAAACTTAATGGAAATTTCATTTCTATATAAATGCTAGAATTAACAGACCCATTTTAATTTTCTGCCAATATTTAGATATGATTAGATTATAAATTGTAAAAAAAAATGAATTACACAAATCAGAACCTTCAATAATGCTGATTTAAAATCACAATTACCTATAAACATTCGACATATGAGATGCAACAAAAAATACAATACAGATCATCTTTCATAATATTCACAAGTGCAGTCATACTAACAATTAATTATATAATGTAAGTTAAAATATGTTTTTTTGTCATGAAACTTTCGTGACTGTCGTTGATTAAATCACAAGGCAAACCACAAAGTGCCAGAAATAAATAAAAAAAAACAAAACATTTTCATCACTCCGTGCGGAAAGCATTGCTTTCGACCATGCAGGACCGTGCGGAAAGCAATGAATGACCGAAACAGAGTTGATAAGTTTTTGTTTTAATGGGGGGAGGGGGGGATCCACCTAATACTACTTTTATTATCTTCTTTCCTTTTATTTTAGACAAATTCAAGAGCTTTCCTCACCGAGTGATAAAAATTAAATACGCAACGTGCGGTGCGCAGGTAATCCCATCACTCGTGCTTTTTATCGCGCTCGCCTTCGGCTCGCACTCGTGACGGGATCAGCTGCTTTCCGCACTCGTTACGTAATGTACTATTTCCTCACTTTCTGTAGCATTTAAAAGTTTTTTTTATAAACATCCATAGGATGTTGCTTTAGAGTGTGTCCCAAGATGAAATACTTACATTATTACAATGATAAAATTATCTTATAGTAACATCTAGCTAAAACATAAATAAAGTATAAGGACTGTGGCATTACATTTGAACGAGGTAATACGTACTGTCATACCAGATGCCGTAAATGTAGATGAAAATGTATAAGAACTGCATTGACAGATAACATTACCTCAGTCTCAAGTAGCGACATGGTATTAATATAAAATTAGGGTAATTAACAAACATTTTTCATTTTTTTAACCACCCGTTTCTGAAAGGTGTGAATTCTAGCTACTTTCAATTATCTGTGCACTTCATTGTTTCCTTACGAACTTTTCAGTTCAATGCTTTTAGATCAATACATAATAAGTAAATGTTAATTTTATCTACCTACTTGATAAAAAATACAAAAGACACAACTAAAAAAAAAATTTAATATCTCAAAAATAAATTACTTTTAAATATACATACGGCTATAATTGTACAAATAATACAAAATAAAAATTTGATATTTCTGAAGTTTACAAAATATTGGTATTTTTTTAATAACAGATGTCATGATATAATATTTATTATTTTTTCATTAACTTCAACCTTAGTAGCTTATTAAATTTTAGTACGATAATTTAATTACCACTGGTTTACAGCAATCGTCTAGTATACTAAAATTTAAAAATCCAATACAAATTTTGAAACTTGTATCTATCTCAAATATAGTTTTTAGGATTAAAAAAAAATTAAACTATTAAGGATGAATAAAAACCCGAAAAAAACAACTAAGCATATATACAATATAGTTTAAGTTAAATGAACTTTATGTATTAAAATTGGCAACAACTAATAAAGTTGAATACATTTTTCACAATTATTAGAAATTTAAAGTGAAGATTTTAAGCAACTATATTACTATCAACGTTAAATGACCCATATATTTATTTTCATCAGAAAAAAACGGAAGAAAAGTTTGTAATAATAATTCCAATACAATATGAAATATATATGATTTAATCTGGCTCCATTTTTCCATGAATTTCGGAATATTCACATAAAATAAAAAATAAGTACTACATTATTTAAATTTTATCGTTGTGATGTAGTTAATATAATTGACATTCGAAGTTTTACAAAAGGTATAACCAAATTTGAGAAAACAAATAATTGAAATAAAATACTATTTATGACATGTGTTATATCTTGAGACTCGACTTTATTCATACATATACTATCATTCAAAACAAAAAATTATATACATTCTTGCCGCATCTTGAGACACACGGAACATCACGAATAAATATAAATTTATTTGTCTATACAACCATAGTTAACATTGTTTTGAAGATTCACTCGTAAGCAGCAAATGCTGGAAAAAATAAACAATTAATTGTGAACTTCAGTGTCAAATAAATTTAATAATACAATATTTTTCTTTTATCTTTCAATTTATAAATCACAATTAATGTTACTAACTTAGTATAAAAACATGAATACATTCTTCACATAAACAAATATAACAATCTATGGAACAAATCTTCATCTGGCTATTGATTTAAAGGTGAATTTTTCTTGTAACTTTCAAAAATCGTAACATATAAACGAAATAAGATAAAGATTTGGCCCCTTTCCTATGGAAGGTCACAATTACTTACGAGAAGGAGATCGAGGTTCTGGAACGGAATTTAAGAAATCCCAGATTAGTATAGTGTCATCATGAGAACTACTGACTATCTGGAATTCGTCGAATTGTAGTCTGAATACACGACCTGTGTGTTCCTAATAAAATAAATAAGTAAATTAAATATTATAATCACATAAGATATTTACATTTTTTTACCACATTAGAAAACTGGCCCTACTAGAAATAGCTTCAGAATAATATAAATTTAATATTTCTTGTCAAGACATTCTAACTGGTTAAACCGTGTTTGACCATCGCAGCTAAAAAATATATTCACTATCTGCAGTCTGCAGGTAGGTAAAGTTTCGAGTCGAATCTTTACCGTTGGTATTTTGACAGTTCTCATATAAACCAACAGTTCAAGCGGTTGATAGAATAAAGTCGATTATTAGAAGATAACAGGTTGGCAGCAAACTCAAATTTTATATTCCATTATTAATAATTGTTCTAGCACGAAATCAATAAAATTATGATTTTAGACATCTACGAATGTCGTTCTAAAGTAATTTCACCATGGAGCCTTTTATACTAGGAGAACCAATGCAATAGAAGAAACTATCCAAAAATACAGCGCCTTTGTACATCTACGTTTAATGTTATATCGGCTATTCCGAAATTTTACTTTCGTTATTGTAAATGATGTTTCCAGATCATTCTTTTATTCTCAACATAATAATAACATCACATCAACACGTAGTATTTTAAATTCATTTAAAACTGTTCGCGCTATTCTCGCGCATGCACAGTAGCCCGTACAAAACTGATTGTCGCATTGCAGCGGTCGATGTATCCTGCGTTAATTTCCATTATTGTTATTTTCAGCTGAAAAGTGCTGACGTCGGTTCTCCTCATGAAGAGGCTCCATGTAATTTCAGTTTAACATATTTACCTAAAAAAATTGTATACGAAAAACCAGCTGAAAAGTCGTCGGTTATAAAGCCCTACAGCGCCATGTGTAGATGAGGCGAATATAACTTTTCTTATACGGTTGTTACAAAATGAAGTTTATGTAAGGTTTTAAAAGTACTTGATGTGTACGAACAAAAACTATGTAAGATTTATAATACAATCTCTGTAGATAACAAACTGAACTAAAATTGATAAAATAGCTATTACTATTATTTTACTTTTTTTTAATATAGTGCCATTTAGAAAAAGTGGTTTTAGATAGGTTAAAAACCTATTACAATTCTAGTAATATTTTTTAATTAAATTACTTTAAATATAAATATATTTACAAACTAATAACTTACCACTAATGTCCTGAGACATAACGAACTAGTAGGCGCTCTAGGATCCAATGCTGCTAATAAATCCCATACTTTAATTTTTCCATCATAAGCACCACTAACAATACGTTTTGAATCAAACCTTATACACCTTACAAGTTCTTCATGGCCTTCTAAGACTCTAAGACAAGCGCCACACTCTATATCCCATAATCTAAAAAAAAATAAGTATTAATCGATTGTAACAGGAATTTTAAGTAACTAATTTTAACTTACCTAATGGTGTTGTCCGAACTACCACTAACCACTAACCTATCTCTATACTGCAAACAAGCAATACCCCGCTTATGTCCATTTAATGTTCGCACAAACTCACAAGAAGATGTGTTCCACACTTTTATAGTCCTGTCACCCGACGCGGACACTATGTATTTTTCGTCGAAGTCCACAACGTTCACTGCCGCTCTGTGACCCACTAGCACCCTGCGTAATGTTATTTCTGTCTGGGAAGTCATATCCCATACAGCAATCGAACGATCCTACAATGGAAAAGATTGTTAAATCACAATTAACTGAAATCAAAAATAAAGTACCTTAGAACAAGTGACCATCATTCCGTTATTGAACCTAAGATGTAGGACGGCTTCACAATGATGGATCAAGGTATTTACCATTTCACCAGTGTTAACATTCCATACTCTAACAGTAGCATCACTAGACCCACTTATTATCACCTGAAACATTATTTATTCTGATCTGTTTTGTATTATTTTGAATAAAATTAAATTGTAAAGAAATGACTGTTCGTAAAGTGCAACCTTGTTAACAGAAGGACACCATTCACATTATTCTAAATGGTTCTAATCTATATATCCATATTTTTCCGATTTGAGTTGCAATGAGTTGTTGGTATTTTTTAATTAGTTTTAGAATTTTGGTGATACCAATTAAAAACACTAACCGACAACATTTTGGCTTCAAATTATTTTACTTTTATAATTTTTCATATTGATTAGATGTCATAAATACCTCTAAATATGTGGAACATAAAGGTTAAAAAAATCTGTTTTTTAACTCTTCTTAACTCTGTGTTGTTTTACCTTAATTTATAAATAGGACTATCAAAATTCTAGAAATCTATAAAAATTGAAATTGTACTTAAATGCAAACTTGTTATATAATTTAAAATTTTTTTATTAAATCAAGGCTGGTGAATATAAAATGGTATAACCAATTTTATTTAAAAAATGAAAAATATAATATGTATTATGCATCAACAGTCTACACATAAGTTATGAAACAATTCGAGTTTATGAGCTTATTCAATGATAATTTTAATTATATAATTACATATATTGACGTTTTTTAATGAGATAAGTTAAACAAGGTACGTGATAAAATAATTTATTGCTGCAGTATCTAATGACGGATGTTATTGTAAAAAAATAAGACTACACGAAAATTAAGAACACATACCTCAAAATATTACTTATTACAGTTTATATCTACTAAAAATATTTGTCAGTTCTTAATACGGTATGCGCCAAAACAAAGGACACTGAAATCAGGAAGCCTGTGAAATATAATCGCGTCATATGAAACAAGTCACAATAGTTGTCATTGTATTTTTAAACATTGTTTATTCTAACAAACTGTCAAAAAGATTCGAAATGGTGCTTACAACGCAACAAAAAATATTTATTATTAAGTATTATTCCCGCTCATACGGGAATGGACGATCAAATGGATCTAGTTTGTTAATGGTTGCCAATCAATTTCGGGAAGAGTTTCAGAAGCCTGCACCGACTAATAAGGACTTGTTAAGAGTCGTTGCAAAATTTCGACGAACAGGAAGCGTTCTAACTCAACGCAAAAGCTGTACTGGTCGTCCAGTTACCGTGACAACAAATGCGAATCAAGGAAGGCTATTTCAACAGGTGTTAGAATCACCAAAAAGAAGTCTGCGCAGAACATCTCTAAAAATGGAATTTGAGTGAAACGTCTACCCGAAGAATGTTTAAGAAGATTGGTGGTTCTCCCTATAAAATACAGATTGGGCAACACTTGACAAGACAAGAAATCAAAAGTTGTTTATTGTGCTTCAGTCTTGGCAATGGTTTACGAACAACCCCTATTTTTTTCTAATGTTGTTTACAGACAAATGTCACATCCATCTGAATGGATTTATCAATCGACAGACACATCGTTTTCTTGGTTTTGAACAACCAGACATTATCGTAGAGAAACCTCTTCATAGTGACCGTGCAACGATTTGGTGCGCAGTGTCAGGTAATGGATTATTGGGCCCTTACTTCGTGGAAGACGATCGTAGAAGACCCATTACACTAAATCAAGTGCGTTATAGAGAACAAATTTTGACACAATTTTTTATTGATCTCAGACAATTCTGTCGTGCCAGAAACATACAGTTGAATACCCAATGGCTCCAACAGGATGGGGCTACTTGTCATACCACGACAGCTTCCTTAGATCTGATTCGAGAAAATTTTGAAGACCGCGTAATTTCCCGTAACACGAATTTTCCTTACCCTTCTCATTCACCTGATCTAACAACTCCTGATGTTTACGTATGGGGTATGCTGAAACAAGCCATTTTTACAGAAAACTCACCGGCAACTATTGATGAACTCCGTGAAAAAATTTTGACCTTTTTCAGAAGAATGCAGCAGCCTATTTTTAATAACATGCTAAGCAATCTTGTTAAGCGTTATGAGTACTGCTGGAACGCAATGGCGAGCACTTTGAACACATTTTGTATAGAAGCAAAACTTAAAATTCGCATTATTTGAAATGTTGTTATTTAATTTTTCATGTTTAATAAAGCTTTAGTTTTTCAGTGTCGTTTGTTTTGGCGCATACTGTATTTAGTTCAATTTCTTTTTTTCATTTCAGTGTAAGTTCAATTCTTTCGTTCTATGGCCTTTGTGAAATGTACGAGTATTAATGGTTCTTTCTGTCTCTCCCAACCTTTAGGAATTAGTCGTTTACTGTTTTCATTCATTATACGTATATTATATTCTGACAAAATATAAATATTTACCAAAGTTCCTACATATATATTTAAATTTCTCGAGGGTTTAAAATTATAAATAAATACAAATAAAACTGCATATATTAAATATAATAATGTTAATAAGGTAAAAAAACTAACCTTATCATCGTATTGTAGACATAAAACACTACCAGTATGTCCAATTAGTACTTTCGTACACTGTAGAGTGCTTCTGTCCCATATTTTTATTGTATTGTCCCTTAAACCTGAAACTATTTTCTGATCGTCGTATTGTAAGCAATAAACTCCTTTACTATTCTCTGATCTACAATTGATACGTTGAAGAATATGTTTACCATTTCTCCAATTTGATTCAATACTATCTATATCCCGAATTATTTTAGGATAAAGGGAACGGTAGAAGCCGTGTGGACGATGATTTTCTCCGGGTCGAGGCTTAAAGAGGTATTGAATCCTGAGAAAAAAAACTTATTTACTTGAAGAAAATCTCCATAAAAAATTTGGTTATACATATTTATCCTATTGGTTTAGTCTAAATGATGTAGCATTAGTTTATTCAACTTACCACATTCGTCTTTCTGCTAAACCTCTCCATAAAGAATCTGTTCTCACTTTTCTTTCGATTAATTTTTTCCATAACATACCCTCTGAGATCACTCTAAACCATTCTTTACACACCAGTTCCGCATTTCTAAGACTATCTGCATCCAAATAGGATAGAATATTTTCTGCCACGTGATCAAGTCCTTTCTCTAAAAAATATTGATAAATATTATAACATTTTTATAAGTTTGATATTAAGTAAACGTGAAATTAAACATTTCGACAATATACAATACAAATTACGTCAAGATTAAATGCAAGAATTACTTACTGAATAAGTATGTAATTTCCTGTGACATGAGAAAGTGGTAGAAAGTAAAATTATATTTGTCGTACGTGATGGTGAGTACAAACAAATTATTTTTTGAAGTATAACTGTGTAAAATAGAAAAATACATGCTTAAGAAATTGTCGGTGAAATATATTTATATTAAGTCGGCATCATATGGGAAACTTTTTTTATTCTTAGTTTTATGAAAAAAAGTTATTCTTTATAAAAAGTTGTGCATTGTCTCTAAAACTTAAAATACAACCATCAGATATCAATTTTTTAAACCGTATACAAAGTGTGTCAAAAAACATGAATTTTACTCAAGAGTAAAGTACCTTTATATACCTGAAAATAGCAACAATTGTTATTAAGAAAACTTGATCGTAATTAAAAACTATTGTCAGATATCCAATATTACCCATTTGCAATGAAAAACGATCTTTAATAATTTTCGGTATAAATTATGCAAATTTTGTAAGCAATTTTATTAAAAAACATGACATGATAAAAAAAATAACAAAATCTGTTTTCTCATGGCGGATGGATAATATTGGATATTTGACAATTGTTTTCAATTACGATCAAGTTTTCTTAATAACAATTGTCGCTATTTTCAGGTATATAGAGGTACTTTACTCTTGAGTAAAATTCATATTTTTTAACACACTTTGTATACGGTTTAAAAAATTGATATCTGATGGTTGTATTTTAAGTTTTAGACGATGCACAACTTTTTATAAAACTAAGAATAAAAAAGTTTCCCATATGATGCCGACTTAATACAGGGTTGTCTCATTATATTCTGACTGTTTTTAAAAGCTTATATCTTCGAAACTGTTGTAGATAATAAGATGCGGTTTTCACAGTTAGGTTTATAATTATCTTAAGTTTTGTTGTGACACGTTTATACAAAATGGCCTAATTCCGGTTTACCTGATAGAAAAATGGCGTGTTTTCAGAATCCAGTAGATGTAATTTTTTAATTTTAACTTCACTTACTGTGCACCGATTTTAAACTTTAAGGTATTGTTATAAAGTAAAAATATGCGTTTTTTAGGAAATTGCTAAATATACAGGGTCTCACATTTAAAAAATTACATCTACTGTTTTCTGAAAATCCGCCACTTTTCTAGCGGGTAAACCGGAAGTAGGCCATTTACATAAATGTGTCACAACAAAACTTACGGTAATTTTAAACCCAACTGTAAAAACCGCATCGTATGATCTAGAACCGTTACGAAGATATAAGCTCTTAAAAACAGTCAGAATATAATGAGTCACCCTATAAGAAAATAAAATGGATTTCTGAAAACATGTATAATAAAAATACAGTTAAATATTTTCTACAATTTTGTTTGTAAATAAGTTCATGAATTTATTCAAGGTCACTATTTAATATTCAATTTTGTGTTTTCGTCAAATATTGTTAACAAAAGACAATAAAAAGTAAGGTTATTGTCAATTTTTATTTCACGTTTTGATCATTAATGTTTTATTGTTACTAGGCAAGTCTTGCGTGCATGAGAGACCACGCGCCCGTATTTGTGTGTATTGTATACAAAATCAACATATCGTATATATATAAAGATAAAGTCAAAAAGTGTTATGACAGATGCATACTTTAAGGCTTTCGACAAAGGATTGAAAGTCAACTGTAATTTATAATTAAATATTGCTTGTAACTTCTTTTGCCACCAAAATCAAAATAATAAAATGATAAATCAATATTTTGAAAATGATCCTTGATCCTCGTTTTTTCAAAACTGAAAATGCCTAACAAAAATAATAGTATATTGTGTGGCAAGGGGTGAAACAAGACGATTTCTGACTAGGGCGAGAGTTGACTGCCAAGCGAAGCGAGGGCTGTCATCCCCCGGTCAGAAATCGTCTTTGTCACACAATATTTTTCATATCACATGCATTGAAACAGCGAGTTCTGATCTCTGTAACCAGTCAAAGTAAGACTATTTCAGACCAATGCAACTGTCAGTCAGAAACCTTATGTCAGACAGACTTGAAATAATGACAATTCTTTCTGACTGACAGTTACATTGGTCTGAAATTGTCTTGTTTCGACAGGCAAAACAGGGATCAAAACTAGCTGTTTCAATGCATGTGATAGAAAAATAATTTTCTGTTCTGAGCTTTCGACAACCAGAAATTTATTTTAATTTTTGTTAGGCATTTTCAATTTTGAAAAAACGATCCTTGACAAATTTGACATATATATCAAGATAAATAAGCAAGGGTCATTTTCAAAATATTGATTTATCATTTTATTACTTTGATTTTAGTGGCAAAAGTTCCCCAATTAAAGAAGTAAATATCAACTGTAATTTATTATAGACTAACTAAAACCAAGAATAAATATTTAAATATAAGTGCTTCGAAGACTGCATTTATTGATTAGTTTCTTGTTCTATTAATTTAATTTTAAAGGCAAATAAAAAAGTTGAAATTAATAAATCTATGTTAATTAGTAAAATGGGATTAAAAAATAAGTTTAGCTATTAGTTGGTACTAATAAATAAATACGGTTTAATTAAAATGGAACTTACTTGGCAATAAAGAAATAAAATCTCTCTGCAACATAGGCTTGAGATAGGAGTTGATGTGACCGTGTTGATAGTGGCACATCCTGGCCAGCAGATTTTCCACAAATTCGACTTGGTCCGTCTCGCTCCATTTCTCAAAGTATTTCAGACATGCTTCTCTCTCCGTATTAAATGTTGGTGACGGATCTTTCTTCCTTGCCGTGTCGTATGGGGGCAAAATAGTCATTTGATACTGTAAAAAAAAAGATCGAAGTTAAAACCATAAATATCATAAATTGAACTCTCTATATCTACGACACATTTATGTCCTCTATTACTCTTTACACTATTTTCGCAGTGCCAAAATTTAAAGGACATATTGTCAAACGAATACCCACGCCGACGCCTATGGCATCGATAGCTCCGCCTCTTAACATCAGTCTCGAATACTGACTTCCTGTAATTCCCATAGTCTTACAAGAATGGACGGTTCCAGATTTTTCGCTAGGCTTATATAAACAGAAACGGAGCGTCTAGAAGTTAGTCGAGCGTGAACATAGTGTTGTGACTAGTTTTATCACAAAATAAATTAGCTTAATATTATATTATAATATTGTGTATTTTTTTAAATTGCGTTTTTTTTTAAATTTTATTTCCTTACTATGCAGAAATACCAAAAAGTTTGATACCTGGGACTATGCTAGAGTTGGATGGTTTATTTAGAGAATTTGTTCAGTATCACAACTATTAACCACTTACGATGTTGATATCGTTCTGGAAAACTAAACCTTCTCACTGACAGGTGTTCAAATGTCTTCATCTGCCAAGTTTAGCTGACTCATGTGTTTTCTGAGCCTACAATGTCCTGTCAAGAGACTGACAATCATTCTGATATCATTTCGCCTTTGTGATAGCAGCTCTGCAGTAAACTTCGCCGAGTATCCCTTTATGAAGAGTTTGGCTTGTCGCTTGCCCGGTGATGTTTCCCACCACTCCTGACTGACAGGTGTTACCGAGATGGTTCGTAAATGGTTACATTAACTTGGAGATACGAAATTAATAGTAAAAACTTATCTTCCAAGTTTGGTCAAAAAATGTTTGCATCTAATCCTTTTAAATTAAAATTGATTATTACAGCTTCTAAAGAAAGTCACTCCTTTAGTCACCACCTGATCTTTTTTTCTATACAATTTTATGAATGAGTTTTAAATATTAGAATAACTTTGATTATGATATACAAATGTCAATAGGTACACAAAATTTCAGTTTCTCTTTTGATTTGTCCCGGTAAACAATTACCGTATCAGGTGATATGTAAATAAGTATTAAAAAATAAAAAATATATTCAAAGCAGTGTAATTCCACCATAAATTTTAAGTTTTTATTTTACCTTATTTTTTTTTGATTTTTGAACGTTTATATTGTTTCATAAAGACTTTTAAATTTTTTAATCCTTTAATGATTTTTTTAAATTTGTTTGAAAGTATGTAAAAAGTTTCATATTAAATACTAAAATATTTTTCTCGACCAGTCTAACGCACCTTTACAGGTGATTTACCGATTCCCCGGATAATTTGACGTGATCACTTTTCTTTCCCGTTTGACGGTCCTCTCAGGTCATTGTCGCTTATTATCTCAAGGTTCACCTGACATGACAGCTACATGATCATTTATCTCGAAACAATTGAAAATAATACTGCACGGAAATAAATGGCAGAAGTTGATTCAGGACCTTCGTACTTTTTTTCTTCTATACTTTTATTATTTGTTCCTTAATTGTACTTAATGATTTGTCTTATTACAAAAACAAGAACAGTATACACTGCCTATTTGGGTATTAAGATAATAATAATGACAATATGTAACCATTCATTAGTGTAAATTGCAGTGATAAAATTAGTTTATTAGGAGAACATTGTAGGTGTTCAATAAATTACGGAAAGGTGATGTGATGAGTGAATCTTTTAATGCAGTTCGCACCAATAAAGTACTTTTCATACGAAATTTACTGTTAGTTTTTTATTTCATTAATTTTACTAAGAAAATACAGTTTTTGAAACTATAGTGTTTTCATAATTAATAAAATACAAATACCAACTGAAATTTTTTATGTAATATTGACGTTTTTCAAAAATTTGCTGTAAGTCTAAAAAATGGAAAGATCGGTTTAATATTACGCATATCGTTTCTTTTTTTAATTTATTTTCGTTTTTCCTTTTAGAAATGTTCGGTTTAAAAATCGCATTTGCATATTTTAATGGACAAATCAGTGCATATTACGGTCCCAAAATTATTTGGATCTGGAATGTTGGGAGATAATAGCTGTTCTCTACCAACACTTAGACTACACTTGACTCATTGTGCAACCTTCCAAAAATGATACGGAAACAATCGCCGCAGGTCGTCATCAAGTCTTAAAACACGTGACGACGTTACCGAGACAGGTTTTCCTAACTTCGTTTAGATTCAGCTAATAATCACCAATCATAAATTACCCGAGTTTGAGGAAGAGGAAATAGTTTCAAAGTATTTATTTCACTGTATCATAGTTTTGTACGGATTCCCGACATTAGAGGTAATTGATCTAATTTCATCCTGAAAATATGTTCTCCTAATTGGCGTTTACCAGTTGCATTACTTCAGTTTCTGTGTGGGTACCTGATCAGTACCTTATTGCTGTGCCCTCGCCAGGATAAAGTTTTAGTTCTCTCGCAAGTCTGTACTCAGTAGTTTTTTCTCAGCATCTGATTAAATTCCGCTAGGAAGTGTTTACAAGCTCCATAATAGACATCATTACAGGTTTATTGGACGGCCGGGTACCAACAAATTTGTGGCCAGTAGCATTCCTTGTCAATGTTCGCAATATCTTTTGATCACCTCAGTGTGATTGTCTTCGTTCAGTTTAGATTTGATGACGTTTTAGTACTAATCCTTAGATAATGTGTAGTCTATTTAAAGCTAGTATTGCTTCTTGGTAATGCGTACGTTCCTGTCTCTGATGTTCTTGGAGATCAGTTTTTTTGCTGCTATGATTATACTTGTGAGTTAAATTAAAATTTAAAAATATGTTGATGTAGCTTATTTTAGTTTTAGGTTTATAAAACTAAAGTATAAAACACATACTTTTTAGTTAAACAATGTATGAATTGTTTTTGGGAAAAATACGACCCCGTATAACTGGGTTAATTTTCTCTTCATTTTTTTTATACAAGGTGATACTTGAAAAACTATCTTTTATTTAAAACTCAAAAAGTTAAGATATTCCGTTTTTTTATTGTTGAGATTAATTATAACAACGCATTTAAAAAAAAAATACATCCAGAGGAAATTGTGCAAATAATATATTACAAAACTCAATACATGCATACCCAACCATTTTTTCTAGAATCTACACAATTACTTAATAAACAACGATCTTATAAACAAAGTTGTAATTATCATGCTTAAATACTTGACTTGAAACAAATTTCCAGGAATTATAAACCACTTTTTTATAATTGTAATGATATACGTTATTAATGTTATTTCTCTCAGAAAAACGATTAAAATATTAGTCACACGAACAAAATTAGTTTAAATACCAATATAACTTTCCATAAACATAATATAACATGTTGCCAGATTGGCTTTCACAAAACATTACACGAAGAAATAATAAGGAAGACATTAAAATTGGCTTCTAAAAAGTTCAAAGGCATAGTTAAGCTTATCTTAATATATAATAATCACAATTTATAAAAAGAATTTTTATAGCAGAAAGTATATTTACTGATTTATATGTCACATTACTATTATAGAAATTACAAAATAATTTCTTGAAATTGTGTCAAAATATCTATGTATATGTCTAAGCACACTTGAAACATGCATTGTCATCCAGTTCTTAGCTACCTTAAAAGTTTCAGAGCTCTAGGTGGTCGGAAATAGGTTTACATTCGATTATAAAATTCCACCGGAATGACAAAGAGACAAAGAACACGACGAAAATAAAAAACCTGTGTCACGATTTATGTTCCCAATGAACTCTTCACTGATGAAAGTTGGCATTTAGGTGTAATTTTGTCCAACTTTAGAGATAGGATAGTTTTTATTTCGATTAATGGTCTCAATAATTTATAACGCACAATAAATTGACTATCAATATTGATTAGTGTTATTAATCATAATAATAAGTTTCATAAATCTCAAACAGATGGCGCCTTACATTAATTTTTTATTGTACACCGATTGGCGCTTCATTAAGATCTAACTGTGATTTATTTTAATTAAAGTTAATCAGATTATTTATTAATAAAATGAAATAGAAAATGTTAAGCTAATTTGTGTAAAATTTTGTCTTTTAAAATCCTTTCTAAATCTCTCAGCCACAGCAATGCGTGGCCGGGTCTGTTAGTATAATATATAAATTTAATATGTACAACGAAAAAACTAATCGATAAAAATTTTATCGGAGATAATCTAACTCGTGTATTAAAATTCATATATATATATTGACGTTTTGCCGGTTTTATAGTAGATGATGGCACTTAGATATATTACATACAGATAAATTATTGAAAAAATATATATATATACATATATATATATATACCGCAGGACTAGTTGGCAAATATATTAAAGTAAATAAAAATTGGAAAATGTAAACTTAAAATATAAAAAAATGCACTCAACTACTTACCGTTGCTTTCAATGCTTTCTAAAATGATTTGCTGCTTTTGTGTACTTTTCATTTTATTTTCGATTGTTTTTCATTCTTAACATCTTTTATGTATATCTATTTTTTGTTTAAACAGTTTACAAGCGATATTTTCACAAATACGATTTAGTTAAATATTTAAAATCATTGAAGAAAGTTTAAAGCAATGTTGTATTATTCAAATTCTATGACTTACTTTTAAATAGTAATTCTTACGGTAATTTATCAATTTTTTATGGATGGTGCTAATAATTTACTAATTTATAAGAAAAAAGTTTGTTATCTTGTAAGGTAGGTTACAATACGCGTTCCGATCACATCGAATAATTAACAAAACAGGAAATTTGCACGATTCCAGACGATTTATATTATAAACCAAATATCAATTATTATAATTAAATACAGTGTAACCTCTATATAACGATACTGAAGGCACGTTAAAGTTATAGGGAGTTGATGTTAAAGGGAGAGAAAGAAAATCATAATACGAAAAAGAAAATCATTATTTTAGAATAGAATAGAGAATTTGTATTTTGGAATAGTATCATTAATTACATAAAAAAACAATCTTCTATGAGCGCTCTTGTGTATATTCTATTATTTTTGTCTGATGTATTTTACTGCACTAGTAATTTTGATGTATTTTCTTACATAGCTTGCGATATTGAGGCATCTTGGTGTTGGAAGAAGTACTTCCATCCAACTTAGCTACTCTTTACAAAGCCCAAATACGACCTAATCTTGAATACTGCTCGCATGTATGGGGATCGGCGGCTCCGTCAAGGCTCGGAGTTCTTGATGCAATACAGAGAAGAGCAGTTCGACTAATAAACGACACCAGTATCACCAAAAACCTAGCCCCATTATCCCACCGAAGAGCAGTGGCTGACCTTGCCTTGTTTTACCGATACATAAACGGATTTTGCTCAGAAGAACTCCACTCTATAATGCCTCCACTTGTCAGACCAGCCAGAGCAACGCGACATGCCCCTTATACTGTTCAATGCTGGACATCGAGAACGGATCGATTCGATCGTTCCTTTATCCCCAGGGTCTCCAGATTATGGAACTCCTTACCTTCCCACGTCTTCCCCACTCGTCCTAACTTGCACCCAAATTAATAAATTGTCTCTTCTGCCCCAATAAATGTTCTCGGTACATTTGTATTTAGGTCTATACCTATGAGGACATCATTAATAAAAAAAAAATTTTTGTTGCTACAGAGCTTCTTTAATGCTCGGCGGAGGCTCATCCGTTTCATCTCCTTTATCTCCTTGTTCGTGATCCTCAGTTTTTCTCACTGAATCCAAAATTTCTTTGTGAGTGATGTAAGCAGACAATCGTGTATTTCGATGTAGGATTGGAAATTTTCCGTAAAATTTTCTGTCATGTTGAACCCACTCAGTTGATAAAAGATCGTCGTCGTCGTTATCAAACTCAGATTTTTTTACATCATCACTAGTAAAAATGGTTCAAAGTCCAGCATGTCGAAGAGTTCTGCATAGTTGTGGGTGTCACTTGTTCCCAGGATTTAGCTAAATAATTTATTGCATGTAGCATATTAACAGATGTTTTAACCTTGGATTCGACTAGCTGCATCAATAATTTACTTCGGTTACACACTGGTCTATCTAAGACCCAGTCGTATTTGGAAGAAGAAAGGTTACCTGTATGTTTTGAAGGTTAGTCATAAATGGTTGGTAGGATAGTAGTCAACAAAGAAGTTGACTGGTCAACCAAAGCTTTCAGGATCGGCTCCGAGATAGACATTTTGTTCTGGCGCTGTCGGTGAAACTATAATAGTACAACTTGATCCTAATCTTCGTATTTACGTTTCTTCAATTGTTTGGAATATTTACCCTAGCCCACTGCTTGGAGATTTTTTCTTTATTTTCCATATTATGGACACTGTTGACTGACTTAAATCCAAACAGTCTACCAGCATCACTTATTTTTTTGTTCCGCTTCTATTGCGCGTATAAGTAAAACTTTTTCATCAATACACAACGTTTTTCGCTTACTACCTATCCAATACCATGTTTACAGTTTAAAAATTTGTGAGCAATAAGAATACTGTAACGTATTGATTAACCATGACTCCTATTTATCAACAATAGTCTACACGTGCAAGTAATCCCTTGCAAAAAACGAAACAAAAAAATTTATAAAAGATCGGCATGATGCATAAGATAGGGAGCTAGGAAAAAAAATGCTACAAATTTTGGGAGACAAGCTAAACCAACCAAAACTAAAGTGATTTGGACGTTTTAGAGAGTTTGTCGTTGAATCGAGTGACGTTATATGGAGTTTACACTGTACTTATAAAACCTGTTCTTACCTACATACAGTGGTAAAAAAAGAATACTTTAGTAAATTCAAAATAAATTATGATATAAATTTATAAAACCTACTTACAAAAGAAATTGAACAAATAAATATCAAGGTCTTTGCAAGAAAAATATATTTTTACTAAAATGATAACAGAAATTATAATTCAAAACATTTCAAAGAACATATAAAATTTGTAACAAAACATTTAAAAAAATAAATAAAAATGAACTAATTTATTTTATTATTTTTTCTTTTTTTCTATGTTCATTATTCCAATATTTCTTGGGAGATCAAGAAATAATTATATTAAACGACTTGAAACGGGTAATGAATTAACAGATTATGCAATTTTTATATTTTACATAAAATGAAAGCCATAAGTGATTTTTCGTTTGTTGAAGCTATCTCCTTCGACTGAGTGATTTTCATGTTACATAAAATTAAATCTTTTTGTAACAACACGAATAACTATTACGAACTCGCTTCTAATGCAGTAGTAGTGTAATTACCTGAGACTTTTTATACACATAATGCCGGAAATCGTACCTACATCGCATTTTCGAGTTCTTTACTATAAAATAATCAGTCACGGACAATTAATCTCCGGTTGCATTTTCTTGATAATTGAGCTGTATCGAAAAGCAATCAAAAAGGGGAATCTATTTATTTAACTGCACTGTTTGTTTTTAGAATTAGTACGAGATTAAACAAAAAAGTCTACAAACTTACCAGAAAGTTTGATAGTGGAAACTTGTGAAAAGAATTAAAATAAAAAATAATGCTACCTATAGTGATGGATAGTTAACAAAAAGTAGTTGTTCTATACTCGAACAATAAATTGATGTTCCATCTTGAATCCACAGTGTGTCAATCGTGTATCTTTTGTCACCGTTGTAATTCCTGGCAGTAAATTTAAGGAAGTAAAAAAATGAGTATTAAAATAAGCCATCAACGGACACTGATTCTTTTTACCGGTAATAAATTAAAAGTATAAAATGCTGTCTATAACATTGCTAGAATGAACAATGTTATTAATTTTTTGATAAAACGTTTGAAAATAGGATTTAGAAATGTTTCTCCAATAGTTACGTTCCAGATTAAACGTTAAAAACTAACTCAGAACAGTACCGGTACATCTCTTTCGTGAAAAAGAAAACATACTATTTATCTATGTTTTTAGTGCTCTTCTGTATATTTGTAATTGTTGTTAATTTGTAAATCTATGATCAACTTCAATTTTTAATTAAAAAAGTATTCTGTTTTAAAGGTAAGTGTAACAATAGGTAAAATAACAGCTACAAAAGTAACACCCACCTCTTGGTTGATCTAAGTTCATTTGCCAACCATGACGATCAAGAGAAAGTTGCTCCTAGTAAATTCAATCGCTACTTTTTTACTTCTGATTGAAATCATAACTATATGAAAGTTTTTTTTTCGTTTTCATAGGTTGCATTACGAACCGACACGCACCGATACCCTTTTACAGAATCATATTCATTGCTTTCTGATGAATATAAATATTATTAACATTTGTTGGCTGAGTAGTGCTTATTTGCCGCTTTTGTGCAAAAATGAAAGCTAACCACAGGTGAGACGATTATAGCGTCTCAAAAAAATTAAAACTCACTTACTATAAAATCGGCATACCTAAATTTTGAATTATGACGTTGTAGTTGATATTGAAAAAGATATAAACCGCAAAAAAAACAGTGCGAAATTTCTTCGATATTAAAATCTTAATATCTAACAATCCACATACTGTAAAATAATGTAAAAATGTTTTTTTTCTTGATTATACATGATACCTCACTTTTGTTTTATTACCTTTGGTATTTTTCAACAATTTAATTAAACGAGCGTCGAATATAATAAACCATTGTAATTTAATAATTACTATATTATTAAATTAACAAATACAATTATTGCTAAACAACACACAACCTTGTATATTTAATATTTACACAATAAATTTTAAATAGAAACCTTTTGAGTTACGTCCACAGATAATATCTTCAACATTAAAAAAAAAAAAAAACAAAAGACAACGACGAAGATACTAAGACGAAACTGACCTGAATCACGAACTGGATTGTTTAAAAAAAATCTTGTTTCGGAACTGGAATAAATAATACCTCCAGTTGATTTTATTTATCTATTTGTCCTCGATGATGACTCTTCATTATTCACGGAAATATTTTACTGTAGACAAATAGAACGATTTAATAAAAAAACGTGTCCTTTAATGTTACTTTCAAAACGAACTAATCATGCGTTTAGGATTTATTACAGAAAAAAACTTTTTTATATATTTGACAACTTTTAACTTAATAGCGAACATACAGATTTTACAAAAAGGTAGCTTCCACAACTAGCCAATACTTTTCAATGAAACAAAAAAATGTTATAGTTTAACTAATATTAATGTGAAAAGACAACCACGCCTTTTAACCCCAACAAAGGAACCGACTTTCGAATCTAGGTTGCCAGATATATTTCCAAATATTCCTAAGTTTATATATTTTGAAAATTTTCTCTCTACTTTACTCTTCAATTGTTCGTCAATGACTCTTAGAAAGATAATATGAAAATATTCTTAAAAAACATATACTTAAATTAATTAACTAGGTTCTTCATATTTAAACAGTTTTCACTAATGAAATCAATTTTTTGTATATATTACTTATACTTAAAGAAATTTTTAAATAATGGCAACATTGATTATTTTTTTAATTTTTTTGCCGGCTCTTTAGATATAAATTTAAAGAAATGCCGAAGAGTCGGTCATATACAAACGAAACATCAAAGACACAAAATGCGACATTAGGTGAGTACCGGGCTTACACTTGTGCCAATTACACTAAACAGTTCGTTTTTAGGAATTTTTACCATTTTGCTTTTTTTGTTTTCATTGATTTTTTATATTAGATATCCGCTGCACTACCTTACGGTGGGCTTCATAATACTTAATTTAGTAAGAATTTCTCTTTTAAATATATGAGATAATAACTGCGGCACCTTACGGTGGCGTTATATTATTTGATTTGGAAAGGTAGTATTTGACTTTATTTTTTCCGTATTTTTTCTGTTTTTAATTTTCCATTTTCTTTTCGTTTATTTATTTATTTATTTATGAATCGAAACTCAACACTATCTATTGGGTTTTCTTACAACCTAAATGTTGAATAATCTAGAAATCAAAACACAGTACCATCTACCGGATGTCTATCTAACCTACATGTCAAAGGTGTATAGAGTTACTTCAATTAACTTAAACTGTGATCTATTAGGAATTCGTAGAACTAAACTATACACGTCTCTTAGGGGAGAACAAGAGAACAACAAACAACGTGTTATTATTCTTCATGCCAGAAGCAACTTATGCGTTGCTATTGTCGGCCAAAAATATAACAAAGTCTTCTGCCGATTATCACGAAGATATGACAGCCGATTTATTTGAAAAGTAGTTTGTCGAACAGTTCTTGCCTAACATATCGCCGAATTCGGTAATTGTTATGGACGATGCGTCGTATCATTTCCGCATATTAAACAAAATACCTAATAATAACACGAAAATGAATCAAATTTTAAGATTTATGGCAATCAAAAATATCACTGTTTGTAAAAAGGTTCCAGTAAAGAAGGAATTAAGAATGATCAAAAGTCAGAATTTTAAAAATGAATACGTCATTGACACCATTTGTAGCAGACACGGTCATACCCTTTTGCGTTTACCTCCATACAACTGTATTTTTAATCCAATCGAAATGGTTTGGAGTACTGTAAAAAAAACGTTTACCAAAATATAATAAGTCAACAACCTTAAGCGCAATTGTCCTTGATAATATTCGAGAGGTAATTTAATTAGTGGCATTAATAGCGATGTATGGCAAAATTTCGAAGCTCATGTTATAAAAATAGAAAAGGAATATCATGTTGTATCGCTAATAGCACCATCAGTTATTCAACCAGGGACCGATTCTATTTCCGAAGACTCTGACAATTCTTGTTAGTAATTCCAACCAATTTCCTTTACAGCTATCGTGATGTATCTTGAAAATTTGTTTTCAAAAACAAACTAATTTTATATTCTTACTAACATACCCAACCCTTTCCTTTCCAGGCAAGGAAGGCTCACACCTCCTCGTGGTCCTTGCTGGACAGACAATCTTTTAAGATTGTCTGACAAAATGAGTATTATTTGTACACAATTGTTATAAAAATATTATGAGTTATGTACTATTTGAATAATGAGTCAAATGTTCTTATTAATAACTAAAATTAACAAGTTTTAATTTGAAAGAATTAATTTGTTATTTGACAATTTTCAAATTGATACAAAATTTACAAATATACAAAAACCGATTTTCTTTTGAAATTGAAACCAAAAATTAATAAAAATTTATGAACCCGTTTTATTTAATTCCCCGCCAATGGTCGGCAATGCCATTAAAGGCATTTAAATTCCGACAAAGAGCAAAGAATTTCACATTTAGATTGGAAAGAGTATAACACGACTTTTTTTATCAAATGAACTGCGGTCACCCACCTACATTACCACATACAAAATAACTATTAGGAAATTGTAAATATTAAATTGATAAGAGTTCAAAATAAAAACACAAAATATACTTTGGTGTACAGTTGGATCGTCCACCATAAATTTTTGCAAGCTTCGTTTCTTAAATATTCTTTATCTTCTTGAATGAGATTTTTCGGACCTTTTCAAGTAAGTCTTTAAAAGAAATATTTGAAAAAGGTTTTTCGACAGAAAAATCGCGACAAAAATGAGTAACGGAACTTCCCTATCCTCTACGACTCTAGTTGTTCCCACTTTTGAATATGCCAAGCTGATAACTTGTAACGTATACGAGATTTGTTCAGAAAGAAACGAGAATATTAAATTTCACGGGCTATGTACATTCGATTCTCGATTTTTTTCCTTATGTTGGTACACATATCCCGAATATATGTTGACAATATCAGCCATTTTGCATTGTGTTTGACAGAAAGAAAGGTTAGACGTGTTTTGGTATACTCTACGATTTTCTACTATTGAACAAAATGGATCAAAGAATCTGAATTCAAAATGTTGACAGTGGTATTTGGTGAATCTATTACGAGTAAACAAAGAGTGTATGAAAGGTATAAACTCTTCAAAGAAAGCCGAGAAGACATTGATGACGATGATCGCTCTGGGCGTCCGAGCACGTTAACTACGTCGAATCAGTAAAGCAGATGGCTTTGGAAAATCGTCGAATTACTATTAGGGAAGTTGCTGAGGATCTTGGCACATTAATTGGATCATGTCATGCGATTGTATTGGATGTTTTTGGCATGAAAAGTGTGACAGCGATGATTGTTCCAAAATTGCTCAATTTTGACAAAAAACAACGTCGCATGAATATCGCTCAGAAGCTGTTTAATACCGCCAAAGACGATCCAGATTTCCTCAAAAGGATCATAATTTGTGACGAAACATGGATATATGGCTCCAACATCGAAACCAAAGCCCAATCATAACAATCGAAGCGGCCAGATGAGCAAAGACCGAAAAAGCACGTCAAGTTCAGTGAAGGCTTTGCTCACTATTTTCTTCGATAACAACGGCGTAGTGCATCACGAGTTCTTGCCACCAAGTCATACGGTCAACAAGAAATATTACCTGGAAGTTATGAGACGTTTTTTCAAAAAAATACGACTTAAACTCAAGAATTTGTGGGAAAATCAGTCATGGATTTTGCACCATGATAATGCACCGGCACATTCATCACTATTTGTTGGCGAGGCTGCGACTTTTTTCTATTTCCAAAACTAAAGAGACCGATGAAAAGACGTTTTGCCACAATTGAGGAGATATTGACCGCGTTGAAGAGCTGATGGCCATATCCAAAATCAAGTTCCAGAAGTGCTTCAAAGATTGGAAGAAGCGCTGGCACAAGTGTGTTATATCTAAGGGGAATTACGATGAAGGGGACAAAATAGATAATGATGAATAAATAAATTTATAGTTCTTTTTTTTTCAATTCAGCCTTCTCCGCTATCATCGGAATTTAACGAATTTCATGCGGTTTTTTAATATTTTCTGGCTCTAGTAAAAGTATTGCTTATATATTCATACTTTTAATACGAAATAAAGTTTTAAATTAAATAATTATATTTTATATCTTCCTGTCATTAGTTTACCTTTACTTGATGAGAGCAATAACTGCTTTCGAAAGACAAACGTGTAAAAGTAGGTCGAACACGAATTTGCCATATTGTGCAAAACTCACATTATTTACTTTTATAGGTCACAGTTTAAACGAAAACGTTTTGTCTTTGATTGTATGAATCTGCCTGCTTTACCGCTGTATTTCATACAGAACTATTTATTTATTCTGGCATTTACAAATCTGTTAATTAAAATCTTAGGGCAAGTATGCTTCTAAATATGGTAAAATTAACAAATTAATAAAACAACTACTAATCAAAATTTGTTAAATTAACATAAGAATCAGTATTCAAAAGTAGCTTATATAATTGAATCATTCACACTTGATTAAAGGTTTTCTCATCCATTGTAAATTTAACCTCTTTGTTAAACTTGCTAATTCTTTCGTCTAAAAAGAGAATAGATTTTGTTAGACGCTTGAATTTGTCGATGTAGGTCACATTTAACATTTGTATTTTACAACAGTCTTCATCGTAATAATTACTCTCATAAACGATTACCGTTATTTCTTATTGCGAAGACACAAAAGCTATTTCTAGTTTTATTTTTTTTTCTGATAAAAATACTGGAATAAGCAGAACTCACAAACCATTTTAAATAAAAAATAAATACATAATAAACACATAAAAAAAGGTCTTCACCCAAAAGTTACTACTGGTTGTTGTACCATTAATATTTAACAAAAACTTGTAAGAACCAACTATCAAATTATGTACATTTAACAACATAAATAGGATTTCATTTAACCTAATCCAAAGAACTTCTTTATTTCCAAATTCTTTACAATTAATATTAAACTTATTTACTAGTGCCAAAACTGATTACACCTTGTAAAATAGTAATTAATACAGGTTTTAAAGGAAGTATGCACAAATATACGAGAAACCTAAAAAATGGTCAACGGAAGACATTTTTAAGCAATCGTCAAATTATAATGTACAAAGAAAAGTAAAATAGCTTTAAGAATTTAAAATATCTTCACAAATTCATTAGAAATTATATAAATGAGTCTATAAATATATTAACTGCAGCCATCGTATTACTGATGAATAATATAATTGAAACTGATCTATACAAATGCCAATTATAAATCGTTTTTAATTGGTTTGATAATTCTCATCTATAATATAATTTGTTTTTCTACTTGATTAGATACAAACTCACAGAAAACGTATGTAAAGTATTAAATCAAAGAATATGTTACTTAAAAAAATATTATTCTTAGTGGTTCATTTGAAGTGTTTGAAAATATATTTAATACCTAATGTTTGAGATTAACGATTGCTTCTAGGTGATAATATTTTAAAAACATTCGCAACCTCACTTTCTCTGCTTACAGGAAAGTTGGGATTTTCAAAATTTTTACAGTTTTAAGACCTACAAATCTCCTGGAGAGAATGGCATAGTCTCAACAGAGCATTGATATCCTAATCTCTCATCTAACAAGAATATTCGAGATGAGTTTCATCTAGGGATATATTCCAAAAGAATGGAGAAAGGTAAAGGTCTGCTTTATTCCTAAGACTGGCAAACGGAGGAACCAAAGTCATATAGACCTATAATCCGTATGTCCTACCTACTAAAAATTATGTAAACAATACTCGACACTTGAATATCTATCAAAGATACCACTTCTATCTGCCTTGCATTATTTCGTAAAAAAACTTGAAAAGGCTAT
Source organism: Altica lythri (assembly GCA_964028335.1). Taxonomy (NCBI): domain Eukaryota; kingdom Metazoa; phylum Arthropoda; class Insecta; order Coleoptera; family Chrysomelidae; genus Altica; species Altica lythri. The sequence continues at coordinate 62,540,645 of OZ034805.1, read as the reverse complement.
TGACACAAAGGAGGTAACTTTATGTGCGTTTATTAACACGTCTATTATCACAGCAGCAACAAAAATGGGTATAGAACCTACCATTATCAAATCGATACAATCGATTCTAAACAATTGGCATATAGTTAAAATTCAAATCTTAATAAAGTAAAAGAAATCTTGGAACTAAATCACCATAAGTATCTTAAATAGAATATTTACCTACACAAGTAAAACCGTTTTATAACACTAAATCTACCTGGGTCCTAACTTCGTACCTGTGCTAATTGTTTTGGATTATTGACCCCCTATTGAGGGATTATAACTCTTAAATCATGTTGTAAACAGACGTCAAGACGATATAGTTTGAAATGGACTTTACCTAGACCCTTTGCATTTACATATACTTATTTTTCGATAATTACTAACATTAAAAAAAGTTGTTTTTGTTCTTTTTTTAATTTTTTCAAAAACAATAAGACCAATTTAATTCTACCACTCAAATTGTCGGTTTTCAAAAATATAGAATTAAAAAAACCTTGCCTACAACCAAGTATTTTTATTACCTGGTCAAAAGTTTCGTCATGTTTTTTGTCTCTCTATAGATAGAGATCTCAGGTTATAGTCCTACCGGATGTCTTTTTTTCAATTGCTTCTTTATCATTACAGTCTAATACAGTCATAAATTATGGTGTACAAAAGTAACAACTCTACGGCTATTACCTATAATTGGAGTATCAAATGTAGGGTATAGATGAGGGTGTATGTAATAATATAAATATTATTGTTATTATTATTTTGAAGTATTAGGTATCATGATTATATTCCTTATACTTAACAAACAATCAGCAATCTATGTATTGCTTCTGTAGTATCATGTTTATTTACCACATAATAAGAGTATTATTTGTTAAATAAATAAACATTAGTATAAATAGTAATAGTAACATTTAAAAGCAGTGAACATCTTTGATCGTTAGAATTCATGTAAGAATGATAAAATTTCGTAATGAGTTTTAATAATATTCACATATATGTTTTTTTAGTTCTTCCTTTAACTACCTACCAATAAACTAGAAATGGTAAGAAAGTAGGTGATCCACAAGTATTTCCTATTGTTATGTTTTGCAATTCTTCGACATAAATAGATCTTTGTAAACTAACCAAGCAATTAGTTACGTCACGTATATTTTAATTTCCAAATGGCGTTCTCATTCCTTAAATTAACACATCGTTTACGTAAATATAAAGCATATTATTTGTAGGTATTCACAAAAATTATGTAAAAATTCGCTTAAAAGGTATAAAATCGATAATTAAATATTAGTTGTTGATGATAAAAATGTCAATCATTTAGAATACACTTGCTTCTTTTTCTGTTACAATTTTTCTTTTAATGTATTTATGATCTGCACTTCTCGAAATCTCATTTTAGTTTTGTTTTTGCTAAAAGTTTTTATACATTTTTTTGACATCCTAATTTTCCATTCTTCCTCACTTTTTCCCCAAAGACTTTCGTTTCATATTACTTGAAGTCAGTGACTCGCGGCATTTAATGATAACTTATCATTGATAAGTGAATTAAGATAGGGCTTTGTAGAATATAATGTTGAATGTTATACATTTCTACTTAAACAGATTATAGAAGAATCCGACTGGAAATGAACAAAAAAAGTACAAGAAACAACTTATTAAAATTGTAATTACTTAGGTTGCAAGCTGTTTATTATCCTTACAATTCAAATTCTCAATTTTATATTTCAGGATATTTTGCTTGATTCCATCACCTTGATAAATGCTGCATATATATATAGGTAAGCACTAAAATAACATTCACCTCATTCTGACCAGTAAACTATGCCTACCTATAGTGTAGTACTTTTATAATCACGGGAAAATAAAAAAGTGATTTTATTTTCTTGGAATCATTAGAAATTATAATCAAATACATTTTTAGACGAGTTCATATTAATAAATATTGTCATATGATTTGCTTTTCGTTTAATTAATATTATCTTGTTTGGATATTAGATGAGTAATAAATTTCTAAGACAGTTAACTCTCAAGTTATTTTATTTAACACATTCTAATAATGGAATTATCATTTAATAATCTATCTATATAAAATGTATGTACCATAACAAGTGTTTTTGCCAATGTTTTGACTATAAACTATTTGGAATAAATTTATGCTATTTGAATATCTAATATGACAAAATCCAAACTACAACAATGAAATTCAACAAAACAACATAACAAAAACATTACAAAAAAAGAGATAAGGAAAATGACTATTTATGTTTATTTCATATTCATGAAACTTTTTAAGTCACAACATATAAACAGTCAATGATATTTTTGCATTACATGTATTATTTGTTTCAAATATGTAAAATAAATTGTCCTTATTAAACCTTATAGTCTGCACCTCGTGTTTCTTCTAAGACTTTTATACGAATTTAACACTTTACAATAAGAAAATTATTTTCTTAACGCCCTTCTTATATTGATTGTGAATTCTTAGATTAATGAAATTATTTTATGTAGAAATTTACTAAAGACAAAAATGTAGGACAGACGACGGTTTTGAGTTTTGACAGATGACAAAATAAAGGCAGAATGATGCCTACGTAAATCCATGGTTATTATATTGAACCAAATAGAGAACTTTTACCTAAACCCATATTTACGGATTTAAATAAACCCTTTCTTTACTATTAAGTTTAATAGTGCATAATAACTTACCTGAGTGTTGGTCGTTGAATCCTCAATTTTATCAGTTTCCATTTTTATCATTGTAAAGTATTATCAACTAAACGAATCGATTACGATAAAATCATACGAACTAATTTGTTAAAAGTCGTTTTAAGAACTATTTACACTAACACATTATATATCTATATTAAGTTTTAAACTAATAACTAGAAAACGATCGTCTGAACACAAAAACGACGACGATCACAACACACTTCTTCCTCCGACGCAGAAGTGTGGCATGAAAGAAAAGTCTTAAAAGTCATCATTGAACTAAACTGCCAAAACCATATCCAGAGCTACCAACATAGTAAATTATAAATTTCAGAAACAGTTGATAAATTTAAAATTAAGAACAAATAAGACGATTTTTTTGTTAATTCTAATATGTTATATATATACTATTGTTCAATAAACATCTAAATTTAAATCATGTATCATGTCATGTATATGGAATTAGTTAACTAAATGTCATAAAAAAAACTTTATTGATCAAGTAAATTTATGTTGGATATGCTGTTTGTAGAGCGGCTATTTAAAAAATGTTGTTACGCAATGTTCGCTTATTTGTTCAAAATTATTAACTAAAATCTTGAAGAAAATGAACAATTTAAATTTATTTGTAGAGAACGGAAAGAAAATTATTGGTATCGCAGCTAATTACAAGTATGAATCAATTTGTTTGTTTAAATGTTATTTAATTTTGAAATTTTTATCTTTTAAATTAAATACAAAATTTAGGAAGCTATTAATATTTTAGATCGTTACTAAAAGTGCTTAATCGAGAAGTTCCTAGTGCTCCAGAAATATTTATTAAACCCACCACCTCCTATATCACAGAGAAGAATCCAATAGTTGTAAGTAGTAAGTTTTTATTATATTATGTACTAGTTGTACTCGCAACGTCGTTCGCGTGGCGTGTAATTGTTGTATAAAATGTTCTTACCCCACCCCATTTAAGGAATGGGAGAGAAATTTTTATACATCAGATGTTAAGTTGAAAGAAGACAAATACATCTGTGAAAACCGCGTTCCAATCGGATCAGTAGTTTTCATGTGATGCGCGAACAAACATACAGACAGACAGACAGACAAAAAAATCTAACCACATTTTTGGGTTCTATTTCGATGTACCCGCGACGTCGTTCGCGTGGCGTGTTGATTTTTGTATAAAAATTTCTTTTCTCACCCCGTTAAAGGGGTGGGTGAGAGAAAGTTTTATACACCAGATGTTAAGTTGAAAGAAGACAAATACGTCTTTGAAAACCGCATTCGAATAGGATCAGTAGTTTTCATGTGATGCGCGCACAAACATATACATTCCACTAGTTTTATTATATGTATAGATTTACCGTTAAAAAAGATAAAAATTTTGCAATTTAGTTGTAATACATTTCACTATTAATGAATGAATAAAAAAAAGTAAAACCAGATATAAATCGGTAAAAAAGGATATTAAAATTGATTCGTGTGCCATGTTTTTCTCAGCGTTGTAACTTCTCTATAATTTTTAACAATAAAAAAAATAACTAATGTTACTAATATTTAATGTTTAAGTTTATACATTGTAGATTACAAAAGGGGTCGATTGGCTCAGGTGAACTTTCTACACTGCGACCTAAAAGAATTTTTGTATATACCCTACATCTAATTATGAGCCCATAAGGTCTTTACTTTCAAGAATGTCTATTATCCGCTTAGTATGTACGTTTGTAACCTGATCAGGCTCTAAGAAAACCTGTCCCAGATAGTTATATGTTGTTGGTGAACAATTACTCTGCAATTACAGATAATATGTATATACATACTTACAGAATCTGCATGTTCGACTGTTTACTTGGCCCATTTTACAGAAATGGTACCTCAGTGGACAGCGTGCTGTGAGAATGCCAGCGATTGCTCTGACTTCAGATTTCTGAAGCTCTAAGCGTAATTTACAGTAGCACAGTCAAGGTCGTATTAACCTTTTTACTTGTTTTTGGCCTGAAGTGTTTTTCCATAGTAGGCTTTTTGAGATGCCACAGAATGGTTCAGGTCCGACAAAAGGGGTACTAGCTCCTTCTTTTCGAGAGTATCAGCGATCTCATTTTCGACAGTCCGTTTATGCCCTGGTACCCACAGCACAGTTACTTTGTTGTGTTTAGCCAATTGCTTAAAAGACTGTTTACAGTTTCAGGTTCTTTTAAAAGTGGTAGATTGTATAGCCTTTAAAGCTGCCAAACTATCAGACGTAATAAAGGTTTTGGCTGACGTTGAGCGTTTTTTGATGCACTCTCAAGAACAGAAGTCTATTGCTTAAAGCTCCGTTGGAAGATCTCATTTGTCTCGATGTCTTTAGACATCTTCAAGGATTGCTCCGACCCGCAGAATCCCAAGATGTCCTTTTAGATCGCCTGGTTTCAGAGATTCAGTCAGGAGACTTTGGAGGTTATATTTGCGAGGTGTGGATCCACGTGTGTTTCCTATCAAGGATAACTCCTAGGTATTTTACATCTTCTGACAACGAAAGTGCCATTCCATTGATAACAGGAGGTTGAATCATTATGTTCCTTCTGGTGGTGAATGAAATGAGTGTCGATTTGATAGGATTGGCTAAAAGACCTTCCTTCGAACACCAAGTAGTGATGAGGTCAGAGATAATAGAGATAATTTGTCTATGGATGAGGTTTAAGGCACTTTATATGCAGTCAGCAATAATGTTGATATATTTACCTCTTACCGCAATACCTACATCGTTAGCATACCCTGAGCACGAAACCCTGGTATGAGATCGTCAACTATCATTGACCACAGTAGAGGCGATAAAACTTCTCCTTGAATAAGACAGCCTTTTACTGCCTTTATGATAGTTAATCGTTCTTCAAGGTAGATATTCCTAATGTTAAAAATGGATTGTATCCATTTGATAATGGTAGCTTCTATTCCCATTTTTGTTGCGGTAGTGCTAATAGTGAGGTGTTATTGATTGCTTTCTCTACATCTATAAACACAAATAAAACCACATTCTATTAATCAATAGCCTTTTCAAGATCTCTTACAAGATAATGCAAGGCATGTATTGTAGATTTGCCAGGTTGATAGGCAAATTGTTCTTCGTGAAGTAGTATCTTTGATAGATATTTACTTCTTATACGTTATATGAATGTCAAGTAAGGCTTATAGTTCTTAAATTTATTAATATTATTTCTATTAAAATTTGCTAAAGGCTGAGGTCTAAACCTATATGATAGCCTAAACCCTAATAAATCTAGTTAAAGACATATTAATTAAGAAAACTAAAGTTTATTAATTTTGGTTTTAAATGCATTAATTGAACCCACACTAATAAGTTCATCACTAAGATTATTCCAGACATCGAAGATACGACGATTTCAGAGAAAGGTCTGTCTGTGTCTGCTATTAAAGCTGCACTTTTTAAATTCCTTATACCAATCAAAATTTACTAAATATGTGACACTTCGATATACAGCTGTCATGATGATTTCTGTTAACAGGTGGCCAGAGATAATAGTGTCTATGCAGGTGGCGCACGCACTGCTAAATATAAATGCTCAGCTAAGAAATATTTCAAAAAGGTTTTTATAGAGTTTCTGACCATCTCAGTAATTAATTTTAGTTGAAATCGCTTTTTAGATACCAACCGGGTTTTCAGTTAACCAGGAAGTTGAATTAGGAGTGATAATAGGAAAGAGGGCTAAACGAGTGAACAAGTACAAAGCCATGGACTACGTAGGTGGCTACTGTGTAGCGCTAGATATGACCGCCACCTGTAAAATTGTGAGTCTAATGGTAAATCGTTAAAACACATGTGTGACTGTTTATCTGCATCTCTTCTTGTCAGTTTCGATCTATAGACAAAAAAAAATTCTTTCCTTACTACAATCAATCGTCCCTGTTAGATTAATTTGCATTTGAATTAGTCGTTTTTCAGAAAGAAGCTAGAAGTAAAGGTGGTTCTTGGACATTAGCCAAAGGATTCGATACTTCAACACCTGTAAGCAAATTTATTTCAAAATCATCAATTCCAGATCCGTACAATCTGACACTATGGTGTTCAGTAAATGGTCAAAAGCGTCAAAATGGTTTAACAAACGATTTAGTTTTTGATATAAGCGATTTAATTAGTTATATCAGCACATACATAACATTAGAACCAAATGATCTTATATTAACTGGCTCACCTCCAGATATGGGTCCAGTGAAACATGGTGATGTTGTTGAAACGGGTATTAAGGATATCGTACAAATGAAATTTAAAGTAATTGATGAATAATTAGTATATTGTAAAACTATTATAATAAAAACTCTCTATTTTTCCAAGTGTAATACTTTTCTTATATTTTCTTCCAACACAAGATCTTGTGTAGCATATAAATGTTCCGTAATTAGAGCAATAAGGGTGCCTTGAATTGCACCTCCCACAACATCTGAAAAAAAACTTTGGGATGCATTGAATATAAAATATTAAACAATTAATTACCTGAATAATGATGACTATAATCAACAGTCCTAGAAATCCCAACCAAACAAGCAGTTAAAATCATCATATATAAGGTTGTGACAATAATCCCTTTTAAAAATCGGCTTTTTGTTAGATTTAACATTGTGTAGAGATGAAGGGACATATAGACCATACAATTAAATGCAAACGAAGAATGAGCACTAGGAAAGCTTTTTCTTCCATCCATTTGTCCATCATACTCACCATCACAATTATCTATATCTGTTCCGTATCTATGAAATAAGGATACTAACGTAGATAGTTTCCACACAATAATAATAATATTAAAATGATTTTCACAACTATAAACTACTTTTTAAGAGTCTTCTAAAGAAATATAAATATAATTATTTGATGTGACGGAATATGTTTTATCACTATACATATTTAGTACATTACAGTTAAATATATGAGGGGTATAGAAACAAAGGTGACAATCTCTAATTTTGTTCGGAATGTAACTTTTAATGTCAGCTAATAACAGAGATTGAAAGCTTGTGATCAGTCAAAACCTCATTATTAAATACGTCTATATCCACAAGAAATCTATGGTTAAAAATGATAAGTCAAAACTGTCTCCACTGGAGATTGTTACTTTTGTTTCGATAACTTCAAAACTAACTTCTTAATCAAAGCAACTACCGCAGCATTTGTAAAAAATGCAATGTAGCCGAACCAAATTCAGTAAACATTAATTCGCTGAAAGTTAGAGATTTCAAAAAATTTATGCAAAAATACTTTGGAGAAAACTGGAAGAATTAAGAAGATTTAAAATTTTATAAAGAATTTGTCCACAATACCCACATTGTGGAAAAAGATACTCAGCAAGAAAAATATTGTAATGCTGCAACAGAAGAAGCAGCAATAATATATTAGAATTATTGTTTAAAAAATGTTTTCTTTACAAAAAAATTTAATAGGTTGATTTTTGTTAAGTTTAAAGAAATATTAATACTACTGTTACTAAAACATATGCACGGGTCTGTGGTCCACGCAACCTTAAGCCGTGTCCAGACATATGTAATGTATCGTGTAATATGTAACGTGTAATGTAATGCGAATTCATTTGGACGCTACCTGAGCATAGAACGAATGCAACCAGAATACTTACCGCGAATTGTCTATCCATTTAGTATTCGCGAACATGTCGAGAGAGGTAGTAGTTGCGGGAACGTCCAAACGTAGACTGCGAGCTCAGCGCGAGCGCCTTTGTGTAAAGGCAAAAAACCGACATCCGATGGATTCCCTCGAACCATTCGGCAAGCGTTACACGTAATGCTCGCAGTGCCGTCCAAACGGAGAATTCGCGTTACATTACACATGTCTGGACGCGGCTTTAGCCAGCACTTCAGCTTGGGAACGGCTGAGGTATACGCCTTACTAAAAGCTGCCGACCACGCCCGAGGCCGTGGCTGGAGAGGGGAGAGAATAACTTTCTTCTCAGATAGCCAGCCTGCACTGCTGGCCTTAAAACAATTCCGGGTTAGTTCCAAGCTGATCTGGGAGTGCATACAAAACCTCAATGAACTGGCTAGACACAACAGGGTCTTCTTGGAGTGGGTTCCAGGGCATAAGGGTTTTGAAGGTAATGAAACCGCGGACCTTCTGGCCAAGAAGGGAGCGGACACACGATTCATTGGTCCAGAACCTGTATTGGGACTGCCTAGAGCCTGGGTAAGGACCAAAGTCAAGAACTGGGTCTGGTAAGAGTCTACCAAACACTGGAGTAATACTGTAGGGCTGAGGCACTCGAAGCTGACGCTCAAAGGCTACTCCAAAAAACTGACGTCTGACATACTGAATCTTGGCAGGAGTCAGATAAGAGTAATGGTAGGCCTGCTCACTGGGCATGGACCATTCAGACTACACCTTCGAAGGATGGGGATTCTGACACAGGAACCCACCTCGTGTGCGCCATGGACGATGAAACGGCAACTCACATTCTATTCGAGTGTATAAACGGTTCCTCATCTTCGGTGACACGAATCCTGAATCCTATCACCACCTTGAGGAGCTAGTCACATGACTCAAATCTCTTATAAATAAGGGAACTGCCCTATGACAACAGTAACTCAATTTGGTACACCTGGATTCAAGCCTACCTGAAGATCAGCTTGGTGTTGATTTTCAGCTGAACAAACTAGAGTCCTGCACGCATCGGGTGCATGTAAAGACTCTTGGTGCCGAACCTGGTCACAATATTCCCATAGGAAGCAGTGCTTAAAACATGGGGTTCCACAGGAGAGACCATGCCAGGTTTACTTAGATTAGATTAGATTAGATTACTAAAACATATATAACTACTTAATTATAAAATTATAATTATTGGAAGCATACTTAATTCAAGTTACTATAAGCAAATAAAAAATAAATAGGGAATATGCATGTAATTTAGATTTATTTGATTTTAATATCAACAATACTTTATGCTCTTAAAATTATATCTAAACCATTATTTCTATATTTAATTTGGACTTCATTCCATAAAACTTAAATTAAAATGTTAATTTTGTGTGCGATATTCAAATCTGAGAAAACGGCCCATCATTGGTCGAAGCGACGTTACGTCACATCGCATCCCTTTGAGTTGTTTACATGTGTTTACAAGATATTTGTGCTTAAAATTGTGTTTTAATTATATCCTGTGGTGTTTTGTACTGTGTGTAGTAAATATCGGTAAAATGGTTTTTTATCTTTTTGCATGATTTCACAGCGAATTAAACTCAAAAATCTCAAATAATCACACTAAATGTAAACAAATGTCACTGACAGGTGGTGCGATGTGACGATTCCGAAGCGCGCGCAAAATGGAGCGTTTGAACATGACAAATTTAAGCGACTTTTTATTTATTTTTTTTAAATTTAATTAGTACATTTTCAACAATACTTTTATTTTTTACTATATTAAAACGAAGTGAAAAATGAATTAAACGAATAAAAAAAATACATGCATATTCCCTATTCAAACAAAATAAATCAGCAATCTGTTTCAGCGCAAATCAAACCATATTATATCCATTTATGATTATTACAAACATAGCTATGTTCACTTGATGAAAACAAAAATAGCAATCTCCAAATTTCTAACCAGGTTTGTACATAAACCTGTATGTGAATCTGCTTCAAACTTGCTTCATATCTTCTTATAATTGTACCCTATTGAATACTACAATATACGGTACAAAAAGATGTGCATCTTACCAAACCAGAAAAAGTGGAGATTATCACCTTTCTTTCTATACCCCTCATATTAAAAACACATAAAATATGTAAGAATACATACCCTTCGGGAAAACATCTCAAATAAAAATTTGGTCTCGGTCTACCTACACTTAATTTAATCGCTGCAGTGAAAATGCCATTAATACAGTAAGACAATGTAAGTCCGTACAAACTTCTAACTATGCTAGGTACACAATGTTTTTCGGAGTGATAATAAATGTATTGTACAATGTATACTGTAGCCGGGACAGCCACCATTAGTGCATACAAATACATCTTCGGTACCAAACTAGGCTGCGAAGGATATTTGTAGTACCATAACTCATCCTCATCAATGTGACGAACAACTGGGCTCTTTTTATCTAACCATCTACAAAATATATTTGCAAATATTTGAAACGACTTCTCTAGAAGTTAGTAAGCGAATCTGTGTGATAAACTTTATTATTCAAGTTCAAACCCCGTGTTATACATTTTTCTAACTAGTGGAGAAATTTCGAAATCAATATTGGAAAGAAGGAATACAAATACTATGCCTTACCGAAGAAATAATTCTAATAAATCTAATAAATACATTGTAAGTGATTTACTTACAGAAAAAACAGCCACATACCAGCACGAAAACCACATTCAATCAATAAGTGAATATAAGTTGTTGCTTTATCCATTATTGATACATATATCTTAAATGTACATGGTTGTAAACACGGTTAATTAATATTTAATGTTAATACTTGGTTACAATTCGTTTTTTACAATTTTATTTTTTTATTGCTTATCTACTAAAAATTTTGAATGTTTTTGACATTGTCAACATTTTAACCTTGAACAGCACCAGAAGCACACTGGGACCATAGACATATAATACCTAGACTGCGCTCTAAGATCATAACCCGTTCCTTGAGCAAACCCTGCAACTCTTTCTAACGGGCGGAATATACCTATAGTTAATTCAATTAGAAGTGTCATCAAGTGGGCTGGGTACGTGTGAGATCATCTTTACTTTTATTACTAGATTCAATGGAAACAGAACTTTAGTTAGGGAATTATATGTCATCGCGATGTGTCAAAAGTTTTATACTTAATGTCGCAATCTGATCACAAGCTGGCTAATATTGCGATTCAAATTTCACTAAACGTGGGTACTGCCACTACAAATTTGAATTTTCCAGAGACTACTTGATGACACTTCTATTTGAATCAACTATACCACATGACTTCCCCATTATCAAACCATTTCCAGACAAAAGCAGGGTCGCAATTTAAATATAACTTAAATATTTTTTTGAACCGTCAAACGGTAGCGGCGAACTATTATTTTTGAATTTATACTTCTATTCGTACACTCTGTAGAAAAAGATTGTGTAGAGTTAAATGAGAAAAATCATTACATATGTAATGGTGTGAGTAAGAGAGAGACAGAAACACATATAAGGTATATTGGTCGGTAAAAACAAAGATGAAATATTTACCACATGTTTAGTCATAACTATAAAGGCGGAAACATACTATCAAAACGTGACACGACGCCACGCCACCCGACGCATGTTAGTACCTCTCAATTCCATATATTTAATACAGTTAGAAGCACATAGACAACACGCTATGTGACCACACGCCGCAACATAAATATATGGACTAACATGCGTGGCGTCGTGTCACGTTTTAATAGTATGTTTCCGCCTTTAGTCCTTTGTATACCGTTTAAACATTCAATACATTGAAAAGAGATAGATATACAAAAAACAGTCTGAGCTGATGTTTTAGTATCACATTGGGTTTGACAGATTATTTTATTCTCTCACCTAAGAATACATATTAAGTTTAGTACTTTATATTAATAATAATATTCAGTAATGAGTATTGTATTGTAGTCCATAGTACCGTCACATGGTTGCATTATATCCTGCACTATGTATTTGAGGTTGTTGGCTACATAAACAGAGTTTTTAAGAATAGTCGAAAAGTGCATTCCGAACAGACAATAGATAGAAAAATTACAACTCGGTAAGTATTGCTACAAATGGGTTCAATTTATGTACTCGGGGTTTTTGGGGTCGCTGAACACGAATATCATGATGTATTTAACTCTTCTCCTGGGATTTTATGTAAATTCTGTACAAAATCAGTGCACACTTGGAACTCGGCGGTTTTTTGGGTCGCTGAATACGAATATGATAATGGCGATGGTGTCCGAAACACCTGGTGCTTAAGATTTTATGCAAATTCGATACAAAATGAGTGTGCACTCGGTACTAGGTTTTTGAGGTCGCTGAACACGAATATCATATAATGATTTTGCTAAATCATTCGCATACAAATGTATGAATCCGGGCGCGTGCATAGAAGTATAACTCCTGTCGGCAGTCCCACTGACTGCCACACCCGTTTTTTTTCTTTCGGCCGTGAGTACTCGAGGTTCGATTTCATTTATAATTGGATACCTACTACTTGCAATTTTCATTAAGAAACCTTTTTTACTTGTATTTGATGATACTGATACTTTAACAATAATTCTAACACTAAACAATTTAGAAGCGCTTATAACTTTGTTCTTACCTACCGACACTACTTCACAAAGAAATCTGTTAAAACTGATGGTGTCGATAATTTAGAAGAAATTGCTGATGTAGAAGAGAAGTTACGTAAATTCCTCGAGTATGCAGAGGACGAAATATTTTATATTTTTGGTGCTATGTATAAAATGATGCAAACAAAAATTACATGTAAAGACTGTCTTAAAAGCATAGAACTCGATGAGCACAGTCAACCATACTTATTTTTATAAAGCAGAAAACTTACGGAACTATAGTTTTGGTATTTAATGCTATTGCAATTTGCAAAGAAAGAGAGTTTTTCGGCTCAGATTAATTTTTTGCCAAAAAAAATACTTAAATGATTATGTTATCAATTTGTCAACTGCTTCAATCAATTATGATCAATTACCATTAGATTAAAATGGATTGAAGTAATTGACTTTACAATGAAGGTATATTATAGAGCTGCAAATTAATAAAAAAAAAAAGAAAAAAGAATAAGAAATAAAAAGTTGATATTAAAATCTTTATTGCTCAAAATAATTGAAAGCAACTAGGCATCTGATTTCGTTTTCTTTAAAGTCTGCTTCAAAGGTTTGAATGTTTTTAAAAAAGAATTAAGTTACTAACATTCGAAATCTAGATTTAATATCTAAGAATAAAATAGCGAGTAATTTGCCATTGTAGCCGAAATCAGATGCCTGACTGCTTGCAATTTTTTTAAGAAATAAAGATTTTAATTTTTGTTTTTTTCTTTAATTGATGCTGTTCAATTTTTTAAAGAGTTTTAATTTTATCCTTTTTAACTAAGAATAATTCAATATCCGTCGGGGCACATAGCCCGGGAAGTAGTTGTTTCTTCTTAGTTAAATGGTCAATGTCTTTGAAAATGTTTTTCAAAAACTCGTAAAGCGACAGAATAATAAATATTCTGCATTCTGCAACATTTGTTGATATTTAAATTAGGTTATCCTTTTTGAATTTATCAAGTATTAGAGACAAATAATAGATTTCAATGCATTTATTTATTTCTTCTCATTACTCAAATACTTATAAAAACCTATCATCAACGATTTGCAACACACACCGAGCAATAACAAATAAAAATTACATTTTCGCTTGTATACATTTTTCCAAACAAAATAAATGCAAAGTGTACCTAAAAATAACAATATTTCACAATACATACAACAGCACATAACCTCACGATTTTAAGAGCTACTCTTAAGATACTATGAAGTCATCATATCACTAACTGAAGAAGTATTTACATTGGGCCCTTTCAATGAGTCGTTTATATCTCTTCTAAACATTGATAGGTTTTGTGTAAACCTGTAAAAAAATAAATTTAAAATAAATTTTTCATAAAATAATAACGTACGCTTACCTATCCCTATTTTTAGTTAATAAATTCCTTTCTATACCATCCATTAGATTCTCGAACCACTGAGCCATGGCTGCTTGCTTGTCAGGAGGTTGGCTCCGGATTATGCTTTCACGCATTTGATTGAAGTACTCTTCATTGAGAAGAATTAGCCCTAAAAGTGGACGAGACATGGACCACTGGTTTCTACAATCTTCAAACATTATCACGTTCAGTACAGTACTCAGAATTTGCTGCAAGATTTCAGGATGCATTTCTAACACTTTAAGGAACATATCACTGTTGGCCGCCATTCCCACTCTTTGTTCTTTTCCAGGATACACTTCAAATACAATTTTCACATTATTTATAATATTAATATTAGTGATGTATTACTCACCTTTCTGTGTTAGTTGTTTAAATAAATAAGTTACTATATGATCAAGAGTAGCACAGCATCCAGTACACACCATTGTATCTGAAAAATATATTAAAAGATAAAAAATTAGATACATGATTTTTATTATGTGGAGATATAAATGTTGTGTAAAATATATATCGTAACACATAATGCATTCACTTTTTATTTGCGTCTCAGTAGCCCATGATAGGGGTGATAAATTCAACCATGTGAGTGCAAGTGACATTGAAATTATTTTTAAGTTTTGGAGCTGTAACCTAGAGAAAACGAATTGAAATGCCACAGAGACTCAAACAAAGAGTGAGTGTATAATATTTGTGATAACCATATCATAATTGAAGATAATACTTTTGCTTATACCAATTAAGAAGTTGTGTTCATTAAGTTTTTTTACTGTTAAGAGACAATATACAACAATATAGAAAGATATTACAAAGTAGATTTAAAAACAATAGAAGAGTATTGACTCTCATAATTTCTTGTTAATAGGTTGAAATATTAATATCTTATTCGTAACCTATTTATTATTGCTTGTTAAAAAAATCTTTAAGTATATTACGAAAAACTATATTCTTCAACAAAGAAAATGTAATAGCGAAGTATAGGTTATCTTTTTGTATTTTATACGTGCACGGGCTAGGCACCAAACCTTCATCAACATCTAAGTGCCTCTCGACATCATTGTGAAAGGGGAGGCAGGGATGGCAGTCTACAGAATGGGTTGCAGTGGCAACTGGAAGTATAATGCCTCCAGTGGGCATACAAGGATTGTGGACACTGTACAGATGGACACCTTGATAATGTTACCAGACAGGATGGTGAAGATCACAGATCTAGAAAAGCCATACAATGTCAGTATTACTGACAGGGCTGCCTGGGATAAAGGTGAATACATGAAAAGGGGGATAACTTGGTATACGGATGGCTCGAAAAAGCCAACAGGCACTGGGGCGGGAATATATGGAGTCAGACCCAAGGCGCAGTTTTGCGTAAGCCTGGGTAAACTGGCTACTGTTTTCTAGGCTGAAGTTGTTGCCCTATCCGAGTGTGCAAGGGTGTGTTTGGAGCGTGGTCTGAGAGGCCACATCATATACATAAACTGGGACAGTAGAGCAGCGCTAATGGCACTTGACAGTTTTGACTTTACCTCTAAGGCAGTATGGGACTGTCATCAGGCCATGAAAACCCTGGAAGAGAACAACAAGGTTATCCTTAGTTGGGTTCCGGGGCAGAAAGTTATTGCTGGCAATGAGGGAGCTGACAAGTGGGCAAACAAAGGAGCTGAAAGCCCGCTCATTGGTCCAGAGCCGACGTGTGGTATTGCTTACAACACAGCACGAAGAGCTGTCCGCCAGTGGATTAGCATATAACATCGAAAGAGCTGGGAAAGAACAGAAGACAACATACAGTCAAAGAGAATGCTGCAGACACCTACTGGTGCTATAGCGGCAGATGCCCTTGGGCTGAGTAGGAAGACCCTGCGGAAAGTGGTAGGCTTCATCAGCGGCCACTGGGTATTCCGCGGACATCTTCATAAGATGGGAATTAAAGTAGAAAGCTTTTTATGTGGAAAATGCGGTGAGGAGGAGGAGACAGCCTTCCACGTGATATTTATGTGCCCTGCCCTGCAAGGTCTGCGTGTGAGATCCCTTGGCCTACCGATCGGAGATCAAAGGGAAGAACGGGTAACCATAGTCAAAAGGATCTCATGGTTCATTAAGAACCTGGGATTTGACGGAGAATGAGGACCTGTGAATGAGGGTGCACAATAAGCTGTACTAGCTGCGATGCAATCCCATGGTGTACTTCTAAGCCTGGCCCTCTGTTAAAAATAAACAAAGTGTTGGAACATGTTTTTTATACCGAAAACATTTTACTGGAAATTGTCATATTTTAGAGCCAGATTCTCACGACTGATAGATTTTGTAAGTATTTGTCACTTGCCGATACTTTTCATTTCGTGTGAATGGTTTACTTGCGCAATTACTGTCACCGGCGTTTTCCCATAGTCGTTCGGAAAAATTGCGACAAGTCAAAGGTATCATATTCAGGACGATCGCTTTCCATCGTCGCTACACAGGCTAATGGCGTATTTGGTAAAATTGTTTTCTACACGTTGGGTGAAAGCTGAAAATATATTGGTGGACTTGCCAAGCACAGTAGTATTGATGTACTTGTCAAATACACCACTTATAAGAATCCGGCTGAAGAACATTTTTACCTGTTTATGTGTGGAGTTTTTGTAATTATACTACAACAATTAACCTAGTATCAAAAATTTGAGTTAATATTCTCTATTCAAATCTCTCTTCACTATTTCAACTTTTCGACGAGATTACAATAAAACAAAATGATTGTCGAAAAACAGAAATTAATAAAACAAAAAAAATCGACTATCAATCAGATTTTCAGTTCTTCGGAATATTTTGTTCGATATAGGTTTGGTCTCTATTCCCATAGACGGTTATAAATAATAAATATTAACACAAGCAAATCTAATTTGCAAAACATATTATTAAAATTTCAGGGATAACACTAATCCTTACCTTTTTTAAAATTTAAAATAATTTGATAAACTATACAATAATATACCTATTTGCGTAAACATTTGTACAGTCAAGGACTATAGACAGCGGCAGACCTGAATACAACAATAAACGACATAAATTTTAAATGATATCCGAATGACATGTTAACGCCAACACGTATTAATGACACTTATCAGAAAACATGTAATATACAAAAAATTATTGATGAATCAACAGATCGAGTTAAATAACATAAGCAAATGAGTAAATACACTCCATGTAACTACCACATAGCATTTAGTAAAATATTATTAGAAATAGAATATAATCCATATCACAAATGTGGTCAAATGGTAATACCAAAGAAAAAACTCAAAGTCTCGTACCACAAAAATATTTTATTTGAAGTCAAATGTTAATAGACAATTACGACTAGTTTCGACCTACATACAGGTCAAATGCAAAAAAATATTAATTTATACAACGGTAGATAAAATTCTATAGAATGCAGCTTAGGTGGTAAACAGGCTTAAAGTCTTCTATATAACGTATTCCCAACTGGTTCTGCAACCCTTTTATCTACTTTCGTTCTAACGCAGACCATCTAATCATTGTTTTATCGGTGATCCTTTGGCTTTCTTTACCCTTCTTCGTGGTATACCTACTTGACCGGACGTGGTTAATTTTTGATCTTGTTCCACCTCCAGGTCAAACAACCCCTTCCTTTGTTTGGCTCGCTTATCGCCAACGGAATCTGACGCTGTAGCTCATTACTTAACAATTTCAGTTTTAGTTTTTCAATTTGTTATCTTCCCGTACTTCTGCCTTTCTTTTTGACTACCAATAGTGGTTACTACCTTTAGTTTTCTTAATTTTTCCATTACAATTTTCCAATACCACAGGATATTTATGTAGAACACCTTAAGCCTGTTTACCACCTAAGCTGCATTCTACAGAATTTTATCCACCGTTGTATAAATTAATACTTTCTTGCATTTGACCTGAAGATGACCTATGAAGGTCGAAACTAGTAGTCACTGTCTATTAACATCTGACTTTAAATAAAATATTTTTGTGGTACGATACTTTGGAGTTTTTTCTTTGGTATTAAAAATATTATTATGTAAAACAAAACAATTAATAATTCTGTATTAGCTAACATCAATTCATGTTAAAACTAACTGAACATTTTATAACTACAAATAGCAACAGAAAAACTACACGTAAGTTTTTTTGTTTATAATAAAACCACAGATATTTTTGAGAATATACACTGAAATGCATAAGAAATAAAAACTGCATATAAATGATCCTAGTTCCAAATAAAAGAATCAATAAATAGAATTCAGATTTGATTATTTAAATATTTTAATTAGGTGATAAAACATTAAGCATACATGCAAATGAATTACAATGAAACGATATTGGTATTTATTAGGACACAAGAAAAATTTTTTTCGGGGCATTCAGTTTTAAAGCTTTTCATTCATACATACGAATCGTGTGCTACGCAAAAGGCGCTAACCTGTCAAAATATGCAAAATCTACATCAATACAGACCAAGTTTAGCATACATCATCTACCATGCTTACAAGTACTCTAGTTACATGCCATGACAATCATAGATGACAACAAGAAAGTTGTGATTATAGAAATTATTTCGCAACTGATGATTGTGTATTGCGAAAAACCAGTTGCCGTTTTTTTACATGGCTTATAAGCTAGGTACCATAAAACTAAACAAAAGAAAAACACTTCAGGTCTGCATTGAAGTTTATCTAATTTTGTCTTTTGCTGTGTCCCTGAGCTGCACGGACCTGTAAAATGATTTAGGTGCCCACCTAAGGCAGTTAATCCTTCGGATATTGAAGATAATATATACAGAAAAACTTGTGGTTCCAAAGTAGACAAGAAACTCATGTGATCTTGGGCTAGGCACTCCAATAAAACATAATAAGTCTGTGACAACTTCGGATAATCCTAAAATATTTATAATATAGTAAGAGTTGATCGCAATAAGCCAAAATGTTACTTACCAATAGATCTGATTGGGAAATTGACAGCAACAATTTCACAAATATATTCAATGCATTATCTAAAGCTTCATCTCCATATAATCGAAATACTCCGAAATTCACGTAACTACCACACAGGGCAGCTTTCAGCATCGAAAAACATATTGATATTCCTTTTAATTTTAAAGGGTACGTTTGTTCTTTGGGTACTTCTACATTTAATATTCTACTTCCTACAAAAGAGTAAGTTCTTTATAACAATTTGTTATTGATATTTTATTTTATGTCAACTTTTTGAAACAAAGAATTTAAAAATACAATTTTTTGTCACTCTAGATTTTACTTAACAAGAGTTTTCTGTGTCATTACAAATTTGATAACTATATTAATATAAAAGGTAAAAATGAACTTACCATAACTACAAATAATTTTACTAGCTTCCCTAAATAATAATATTCCATTAGGAGATGAGACGTCAAATTGTAGCCTTTGTGACCTATTTTGTACTAACTCCGCAAATAACTTCAATACTGGTGTTGTAACTTGGGGATCATGGTACCATAATTCAATAGCTCTAAGTAATATTGGTGTATAATTAGGGTAGCTACAATATATTTATTAAGAAAAATAAAACTATATGATAAAAATCAATAGGGAACTAAATAAACAAAAAAGGATACATCCAATCAAACAGCATCATATACGAAGTTTTGGTATTGAATGAAAAAGCTAATCCTCGTAAATCTCTCGCCAACCCTATAAGAGCTTTTTTTGCTTCATCTGAGGCAAATAATGGTGTATCTGCAGACCCTAATAACGTTCCTATACTTTCAAATGAAGCTAGAAAATAAAATTATGTAAAAAGCTTAAATGAATTATACTCAGATTATATACTGACCTGTTAAAGGTAACATAAATGTATGGAACCTATCCTCATCTTCACCCAAATCCACCATTAATAATCTCCCCAAAGAAGTATAAAACATAGATCTACATCTCATTTCGGTAACGGCCACCGAATTGCCAAGAAATGGAAAATGTTCACTGGTATGATTGTTTAACATAAACTGCACTTCATCAAGTTTAACTAGTTTCCTTACGCAACTGTATCCAACAGAGAGATCGTTGAGAAGTTGCAGTGTTTTACTGATAATTTGTTCACTACGTCCCCAATATTTTAGATTTGTAATACTAAAAATATAAGTTACTTAAAATGTACTACAGTTCTTTTATCACAAAAATGGAAAAAAAAAGAGGAAAAACTTTAAGGATAAAATAAAAAATGTAATATTACAAAAGTATTGTTAATAACCATTTTGTTTTAATTGCCTACGGCAACGATGTTAGCAAGTATACCCCTTGTGTGTAGAATATTCTATGGAATAAGAAATAGTACATTAAGAAGAATAAATATAATAGTTTAAAAAAATATAAATATAAATAAAGAATAGTGTTAATAAAAAATTGTATTGCAATGTAAAAAAGTGTTGAGTACATGGTGTCAATAGATTACTTACAAGCTCACCACACTTTCTTACATTGCAATAAAGGATGTTTTTTCAATGTTTATAAGATATTTTCCAATTTATTCAAAAATCTGTTTTATTTATTAATTTTTTTATATTATTGCATTGTCATCGGTCCTTGATAAGTATACTACGTTTCAAATTTATACGACATTTTAAAGTTGGTCAAAATCAAGTAGTTTCCGTTACATAGATAGATGGATACGACCGAAGCTAATAAAGGCTTGCTAAAAGGATATAAAAGTATAACCTAGTAAGGTAAAAATTCCATGTATTTTCAAAAATAAGCATGAATAAATTTTGTTTTCACCAAACTTTAGTTTATTATTCAACCACTGGAGATACGATTAAATTTCAATACCTATGAACCTATATATCTCAAAAACGAAATTCACAAATATATACTTGTTAGGTAGTTACTCCAAAGTTATCTTGTTAATTACATGACTAAATCCAATAGTGAAATTCATTAAAGCACAAAACTAAAATGATTTGGCCACATACAGACAAGGGGACCGAAGGAACTAATAAGGAAGATAACAAACTGGACGCCAGTAATAAACAGACCCAGGGGAAGACCGAAATTAAGATGGGAAGATCAACTGCGAGAGGATATATCCAATATGGAAATTACAGGCTGGAGCCAAAAAATACACAATAGGAAAGAATGGAAACAGATCACCGAGCAAGCAAAAAAGCATGGAAATCTATAATGGATATTGGATATGGAAAAAAGAACCTATACGGACCAATCCACCGCATGAAATTGATTAAAAAAGCTCATGAACATGAGCGACCTATACTCCACGAGAGTGAACGGTCTATATATATATATATACTTCCAAAAAAACGTACTTACATTTTTCTAATAAAAACACTAAGAACTGTTGCTTCATCGTTAAGACCTAAAGCTTCTGACAATCGTCTATATACTTTGGAATTCTTTTGAACTTGATCACCTACATAAATTTTACGAAAAGCTTCAAAAAAACTTAACATGGCCAATTCTAATTTTTCACAGCCTCCCTGCACTAATCTAGAATCCGTCAAGTTCATTAATTGTAATACCCTACACACCAATTCTCCATCCATAGTATCATGTTCCTCATTACTATTAAATGAAACTCTACCTCCAATTGCAGAACTTATTATATAAACTAACCAAGTTAATTGACCTAAAATGTTTATTTTTATTTTACACAAAAGAATGAACTTAAAGATATTGTTACCTTCTTGAATGGTGATTTCTATGCGTTGACTAGGATTCCCCAACAGTTCTGAATAACTTCTAACAGCCTGATCAAACAGCTGAACAAGAAGCATACAGGTTTTTTGATATTCGCACCTCCCTATTACCGAAAGTTGTTCTAATTGTTGTTGAACCATCCCCAAATCATCAAGTGGATCTTCAAGTCCTTCACGAACTACAACACTTACAGATTCAAGCCGAGAAGTAATATAAGCATTGGTAACCTCAGGTGTATATGTTTCTAATAAATGAGGTTCTGTTGCTTTAACATAAGGTACTGAAGCTACCATTCGTTGCCACAAGCTAAGCAGATAATGGACACTATTTGGAGCAAACTGCCACATCTGTAATATTATCAATAATAAAAGATTTATAATTATTTCGTTAAAAAAATATATTTTACCTGTAAGCTTTGCACTGTGAATTTAGCTATAAGTTGTATTGCTTCTGGATAGTTATCTACCATAACCAATTCCCCTAGTTGATAATTAGATTTAAGTCTTGCTAATAGTCTACAAAACTCATGATAATTTGTTGGATCGCTCAAACCTTGTGGATTTTGCAAAATATGTTTTACCCCACTGACCAGATGGGTCAAAAACTTTGCTCTCTCTGTATTACTGAACAAAGATCTTCTAACAGATGCAATTTGAACTAAACATGATAATGCTAAAGATGACAGAGTATTGGGAAGTGAGTGATACAGATCAAAAAATAATTTTAAAGTTGTAAAATCAAGAAATGCCGGTCGCCAACTAGTTGGAATTTGGACAGTACATAAATCATCTGACGATTCATCAGTAGATGTACCTAGAAAAAATAATAAATAAATATGTAATACTACCAGAACAAAAATTAGTAACATCAGAGGTTGAAGATTTTATAATATAGGGAAACTTACTAGTCAAATTATTAGGAAATCATCACGAAAATTACAGTTTCGGATTACTTGTCTAGATAAGAGAGGAAATTATTTTAATTGAATAATCCTGAAATAATAAAAATCTATTTCCATAATTATACAAATTCTTACCTATAAAATCAAAAGTGAGACAATTCTGAGCAAGTCTTAATAACTGGGTCATCAGTCCGTGTTGGCTTTCATCATTAAAGTTCAGATTTTTGCAATTTTCTCTTGCATTTCCTAGTAGAGTACAAGAGAGTCGAAAAATTTCAAAAAGCTGAGTATCTCTAAATGAAGATGCAATTTTACGATGCTTGGTGAGGGATCTATTAGCTTCAACTTCAGATATTTGGTTCATTTCACAAGTAAGTTGAGATAATAATTGTACACCTATCATACAATGTTCGACTGAACCCTGAAAAATTTATCCCTTTAAGTATCACTACTTAATAATGAATTAACCCCTTATTCATAATCAATATAAGATTTTTATGTTTTATATAACTTAACTAATGCATCGTAAAAAAAATAAAACTGATAATATTCTTAAATACAGTAAATGCAAAAATTATTAAAAAAATAAATCAATATGTTTAAAACTGTCTATTTTATTAAAAGAAACTTGTCAAAAATATAAAAAATTCAAAAAACACAATATTGAAAGAACAGTTAGGTGTATAATTTAAGCATTTTTCATTTATTTATTAATTTTTATCTTTGAAAATAACAAAAAGCAGTATAACTAAGACTATTTTTTATATCTATTTAAATTTGTTAGGTATATTCAAATTTTAAAGATGGCCCTTTACAAATTTGAGATATCCATTAACATTAATAAAATAAACACACATATTTATTTTAGTTCCCCGAATAATAAAAGAAAATATACATTTGATGCCAAAAAACATATAGAGAATATTTGAATATAAAATTAAAACAAAAATGATCAATTCTGTCAACAACCAGTAAAAAAGCAAAGTGGTAGGTATTAAATTATTAAATAAGGAATATATTGTACATCAGAGTAATAAAAAAAAAGATATTGTTTGCAAAAATTTTTGGATAGCTTTAATTTTATAAAACTATACAGTTTTATAACCCAAAATCTGTGTCTGTACATATATTGTACCAGCGCTACAGCGACAAGATAATGGGAATTAAATTATCTTTAAAAGTAATTTACAAAATTTTAACTATGTTCGAATCTAGAGATATAACTATTTCTGTAATCGAAATCGGATAACTAATATATTTTTATCAGATCATGTGAACAAAACAGTAAGATTATATTTTTATACACAATAGCAAAATTAACTTACTTGTAGAAACTTTCCAATATCCGCTACAACATTTCTAAATACAAACTCATCCTTATGAGAATCAAACCATCCCAGTTTAGTTATTCTTGCAAACAATGTAACTAAAGCTTGTAGTACAAAATTTGGTAATTTTGGTCTAGTAGCTAAATAATTTAAAACATAATTCCTGATGTCAACTCTCTGCTGTAAACTTAAACCTTGTGCACTTCTTGAAACCAATTTTGTTAGGGTGGTAGCAGCCAATAGTTGAGCATAGCAAGAATCTCCTCTGTCGAGAAGAACTTGGCACTTCGTAAGTGCATCTGGACCTGATTGGAATACTACTAATGTCTTTTCTGCATCCGCTCTTACACTGGTATCTTGCGATTCATACAACTGTTTGCAGAGAAGTTCTAATTGCCTAATCTCCTGTGACATAACAAAAATCTTTTAATATAATTTAACTTATCGGAACACATATTATATACACTTTATACAGATAGGCTACGATTGTAAGACTAACTACTATCAATCTCATCTTTCTGTATTTTTTAAACCTTTTAGTTTAAAGTATTTATAATTAAAACATTAAAATTACAAATTTTGCAAATAAAACAGTAATATCTGAATTGTAATACCTATTATTACCAAAATATTTGATAATCACTTAAGATAATAAATTGAAGTGTTAACCAAATTTTTATTGACAAACCTGTTCGTCAGCCATTTCCTGCTTGGTTCATTTGTTTAATCAGGATTAAAATTTGAAAATATAAGGAAAGACCCCTGACCCAAAGAAGCCGGATTTTATCCCAATCACTCACACAACACTCACCTCCACTCAAAAACAACGCAAATTTCCATGTTATTGCCCTCTACTTGACATAAATCGAAACACAGCGGCAAATTCAAAATTGTCTCATATTTGTGAGAGTAAACTCGGTTTTTTTCTTGATTTATAAACATAATCATGCAGTATTATATATCATTATAATCAATCAATTTCGTAAATAAGTTTAAAATATTCTTTAAACGTATACATTATGAGGTTGATTAGCGACAGTGTATATAGAGTACAAAACGAACGGACTGGCCTTCTAGGTTGTGTTAAATAATCAGTTGAAAAATAAAAAAGAAGTCCAATTAGTTTTGTCATAAAACGTCAGTTTAGTTTAAAAACTTGAAATTTGTTTGAAATCAATTTAATTCATTTGCGAACTGAGAGAAAGAAAAATAACACAAAGCAATGAGAAGATTACAACTGGATAATGATTTTTTTTAGGTTAAACACAGTCATCCAAAATTTTTTTGGAAAATAAAAATGTACTATAATAATATAATTATGTATATTTATAAAAGTATGCATGAAAAATTTCTTCAGAAAACTTTTAAGCAACCTCGAGCATTCAAGAATTAAGTAATATATGGTAATCTGGATTAAAAAGTGAGTTTATTAAATTTCTGAAGTTTTAGTTTTAATATTTTTGTAGTAAAAACTTTTTCTTAATATTTTTTACAATAAATTTGATTTAACACGTCTCATTCGGTTTCGCCGATTCCAAAAAATATGGTTGAGGTGTTTTATTTTCTGTTCTTGCTAAAAAAAAAATCTTGCATAATGTAGTTTTTACATCTACAAATTATTCATGAATAAAGTATGAGAAATAAACTAACTCTTCACGATATCATTCGTTTTTATACTTTTAAACTATTTGATATAACCAACCTCTAAAGTTAAGATTTTTCTGCTATTTATAGCAGATCAAGTTTAGTACGCAGTTAAGCTTATTATGAGAAAAACTTTTGAAAAATGTCTTATTTAAATACAAACATTGAAAAAAAGTTAATATCGTTTTTATTAGTATTGGTGTCTGTTGAATTCCAGAAAATATTTGACGAAAATTAAAACAAGATTTAATTTAGATTTAATTTTCGATGGTTCGATAAAAATTCATAAAATTAATTGTAGATATATATAACCAGCATAAGTTAGATATAAAGTAATTGCTTCATGTATGTAGGTATTTATGTGTTCATGTTCTTAAAATGGTGCAAATTTGCAAAATTTTACCGTATTGCTATTTATACTGGTTTTACTTTTCAAAGTTTTATTCTGTTTACTATTATAAAGTGTGGAAGTATTGCGTGCTGCTTACTTTTTCAGTAGTGACCTTATTGTGGTGACGTTGGTATTTTTTTCTATTTATAGAGGTATATTGGATTAAAAAAAAATGTAAGTAATATAATTACATGCAGTCAGAGAAATTTACTATAAATTATATTTATAAAATATTTGCATGTTACTCTTTACTTTATTTTTCTGGTGTCATTTTTCTATTTGTTTATATTATATTTTTGTTCTTTAATTATTTATTGAGTATATTAAAATGTCTTTCTCAAGCAGAGGTGAGATCGACGTTGGTCTTTAGTACCATTTGATTCTCTATTCAATGCCTCTCATTTTCGGTCTTCCTCTCTTTTTCTTACTCCCAAACTCACATTCATCTACTCTTTTACTCACATAATTCTCATCCCTCCTCTCTACATGACCAAATCATCCCTATTTTCTTGGATTTTTTTGCTCAGCTGTCCCACTTTCACTGTACCTATTACTCTATTTCTACTCGTTAATCCACAGATCCAACGCAACATCTTCATCTCCACCACTTTTAACTTTCTCTCTTGCTCTTTCGTTATTGAACTGGATTCTGAGTCTTACAACTCTCATTTACAGTCTACCTTTTATTTTTGCGCTCATATGCCTGTCACACAAAACTCCACTCTTTCTTTTCCAGTTCATTCATCTACACTTAATTCTATGATCCATCTCACTGTATAAGCGTCCATTCTTTTCTTGCACATACCCTAAATATTTTGGACAGCTGACCGCATTGGGTCCCGCAGAGTGATATTAAGTTTCATCTGTTGTCACATATACTCAGTCTTCGTCCTACTCCCTCTCAACCCTCTACTCTCAAGCACTTTACCCAGAGATGTCTATGACTTCACCACTGAATAATAGGTACTACGATTCTTAAAGAAGCACGTGTATAATGAAAGTTTTGTAGAACAGTCGTGTAGAAAAGCTATTTTTTTAATTATCCCTTCTATTATCAAAAAGTGTTTTACCTGTTAAATTTTGTCATAAAAAATGCCCTCTGGCTAGAGTGACACCTTTTGAATATATTTTTACCCTTAAATCATAGGGAATAATTTAGAAAAACAAAGTTCATGTTTTTAGCTCTTCTCGGTTTTGACTTTTTTTCTTGTTTTTGTGTCCTGAACTCAAATTTGCAATTTGGCCACTTAAGTCCCAAACACATTGTATATAAGAAAATTTGAATGTTCTTTAATTTTCTCGACACAGCGCAGAGACACATGCGCACTTAAATGAACTTTGTTCTGGACAGCTGGAATGCTACTGTTAAATCCAGCTGGAAAACTAGTAATCAATAACAAAATAAGAATGTAGTTGCTTTAAGTTTAGAGTGCGATAATCGTAGGAAATGCTTGATTTAGCATTAGTATGTAATAAAAGTATATAAAAAAAACATTGCCCCGAAGAAGCCTGCATGCAAAACACCAAAAATATTTTTTAATCCATTATTGTGACAGTATTTGCATAGTCGTGGGGCCAAAAATAAAAATTATACAATAATGTTAAGCAGTAATCGTAATTTATTATTTAAAGCTATTATACTGGCATTGTGCATAATATCTTGTGTACATTTGTTTCTTTTTCCACTTTTCGAAACTCATAACAACATTAAAACTTACCTGGATTTAGAACAATCATTATGTGACAGCAACATTCGAAAGCGAAGTAGCTTAAAAATGCGAAAATGTCCTCATTATGGAATTATAACTGTGATGCAAGGAGGACGCCTTGGAAACCAGATGTGGGAGTACGCTTCAGTGTGGGCATTAGCCAGGAAAACTGGACTTGAACCATATGTTCCAAGATGTATTAAAGTGAAATTGGAACTCTTATTTGACAAATTATCACTCTCAACGCTTGATGATATTAGTCACTGTTCAGTACAAACAGATTTTTCCATTAATTCATTAGAGGCTTGGAACTTTACTAACCAAAGTATTATTCTGCCAAGATGCGCTAGGCAACATGAATTAATATCAACCTGGGTCCAAGATATTGTTCAAGAGTTTAGAATTAAAAAAAGTTTATTACACAAGAGTCAAAGAATATTACAGTCTGCCACCAAATTCGTGAATAAATCATTCGATACATTTATAGGAATTCATGTAAGAAGAACTGATTATTTTAGCTTTTTAGAAAAAAATTATAATACAGCAGTTTTTGCGGATGTTCATTTTTTTACTAGAGCAATGGAATATTTTGAAAACAATTATCCTAATCCTATATTTATTTTTGTGAGTGATGATCCTGTTTGGTGTTGGAAAACGTTTAAATCAAAGAAAAATGTGTATGTAACTGCAAAACGTTTTCCAAACTCTCCAGAATTAGATATGGCTATTTTAGCATCTTGCAACCATACGATTTTCGATTATGGCAATTTTGGTGAGTGGGGTGCTATTTTAGCTGGCGGAGAAACTATTTATTTTAACGTTCAACATTTCCCTGCTAAATTCGGTATTCTTATGAAAAACTGGCATACTCTATAAATCTTTAAATCACTGATAAAATACTATTAAAAGTCTGAACCTTTTAGAATTATTACTTTATTTTTATAATAAAATTATTTTCTCATAATATATTAGAAAATAAATATATTTTACAAAGAAAAATTTCTAAAAATAGGAAATTATTTATGAAAACATTTAGAATTCACATTTAGTATTGAAGAGTTTAATGCGTTAAATAATTAAAAAATAAAACTTAAGGCACCTGTTTGTAGTCAATATCCAACTTTAACCATACATTCCATTATATCTCACATAGATTATCTACAATTTTTTCTCAGAGGTCAACCATACCAGGTTAGAAATGTATTTTCTATTCATCCGTTTTTGTCGTTTGTTATTCTATTAGTTTATTTTTTTAATGTAGTGCGAAATACAAATATGAGAATTTGTAAAAATTATACTCAGCTCAACTGTTTCAGGGTTATCATATCATTGTCTTTATATTACAACTGCACTGTTATTACCAAAAATCTAACAGATAACTGTCCAATAATAACTACTCATTTTTACTTCTGATTACAAAAGTAGTTCTCTAGAGCTAGCACAGCCATGTTGGCACAATCAACTAAGAAAATATAGCTATAATTTGTTGCTAATTAGTTGCCGCAATTAAAAATTTATTGCTTTTTTTTCAATAAAACATGTAGCTATGCCAGCTATATATTAGCTGGCACAGCCATAGTAAAAAAGGGTACGAATGCTGTACGAAATTGACAGAAGGATTAGAGGCTATGGTAAGATTCAGCGTTGATGTACGGGAAGATTTATAAAAAAAATTCTCTGACAGGGTGTAGTAGAGATTTGTGGCTGAGCTTGCCTAATCATAATCAGCACAGCAACGAATTTGTGGCTGAGCTATTTTAGTCATAACTATAACAACAGCCATGAGTTTGTGGCTGATCTAAACGAGTAGCAGGTGACTCTGCCAAATGTCTAGAATCATATTTTTTTACTGATAGCCAGTGGAGATAAGAGCTTTGCTGAGCTAACTGAATCATAATCAACACAGTCACGAATTTGTGGCTGAGCTAGCTTAATAATGATTAGCTCAGCCACAAATTCGTGGCTGTGTTGATTGTGATTAGGCTAGCTCAGCCACAAATCTCTATTACAACCTGTCAGAGATTTTTTTTATAAATATTCTTATACATCAACGCTGAATCTTACCACAGCCTCTAATCCTTCTGTCAAATTTCGTACAGCTTTCGTAGGTACCCTTTTTTACTGTGGCTGTGCCAGCTAATATATAGCTGGCACAGCCACATGTTTTATTGAAAAATAAAAAAGCAATCAATTTTTAATTGCGGCAACTAATTAGCACCAAATTATAGCTATATTTTCCATATTTTCTTAGTTGATTGTGCCATCATGGTTGTGCTAGCTCTAGAGAACTTACAAAAGTATCATCTGCAGGTTACCTTAAAATGTGACTGTAACACGAACAGTTAAAAGATTTAATGCATAATTTTAAAAATATTAGGTATTTATTAAATTATACTTAATCGCCATTACTAGCATCACTGACTTAGTTTTATTTAAATATTGTCATCTTTGTGAAATGAATCTTTCTTTATTTATTATCTATTATAAAAATAATAAAATATTTATTATAAAGGCACTTTTAGGCGTTTACTGATTAGCTTTTTAAGTGTAGTAATGATGATAAATATATAATAGCAAATAATTTGGTTGTCGAAAGACCAAAAACTAAAGAATTTTTTGTATAAATTCAGTAAAAAAGACTGCACTTGACAATCGTTTTTTTTTGCTTTGTTTATTGTTTTATTGATTAACTTACAATTATAGAGTTATATAAAAATATTAAAATTTTTCCTATACCTTGCTGTGGGACCTACTGTCCTTTTCAGGGTAGTGCTATAATTTAATGTTTCCTGCGTTGTATACAGGAGTTGCCTGTGGCAATCTTATCCTCTTTGATAATAATCATTTGACAGTATTTCCTGAAACAGAATGTTTTAAGGTTGAGATAGGTCGAACTTGGATCGAAGAAACCACAGAATACATCGGCTTACTTTTTTTATTAAATATGAATAGAAACAAGCGCCTTTATAACAAATATATAATTTTTCTAAAAAAATAAATAAAATTGACATAAGTATTTAACTTCAAATTTGATATTGATTCATTTCCATACCATCCAAGAAGTAAATGCTGAGTGGCACTGAGTGCATTAATCGCCTACATGTAAAAATACCTACATTTAAAAAAAAAACAATCTAAACCAAGCTTCTAATTTCCATTAAAAATTTTATTTGGATGTGAACACATTTTTATTTTTCAAAAACGGCAAGAGACAATGTAGAGCTGATACTAGTTATAATATGTGCAAATCGCCTGTTTGTATATTTTTGAATTAGTTCGTAAAAAATTTACTTTGGTACTAATGCGATGTAATTGTGAGCTTTTGTATAAAAATTAATTACTTTGAATTTGTGATATATATGTTGATATAGTGAAAATAAGGCTGTTTTCAATTTTAGTGTGCCAAAAGAATAACTTAAGTTTTCCAAATTTTTGTCTAGGTACAGCGTAGGTGTTAGTTCAAAGTTATTTTTATGTAGGTACTAAAAAAGTCGGTATATCTAACTCGACCTAATGTAAAATTAGATATTGTCCTTTGGTAAAATTGATGAATGGTTAAAAAAAAATTAAAATTAATATATTAAAATGTGAACACATGTTTTTCTATGTTGTTTTCAAAAAGAACTATTGGACTAAAATCTGCACTGAATATCATTTATTGTATGCTCATGTATCGTGACTGATTATACTTTTAATAAAATTAAAGTATATGTTGCAAAAATACAATTATATAATATTAGCTGTGTATTATCCTTAGCTTTGCACATTATTTCTATATCAAAACTGTTCAAGATGTTATTTCTAATTAAATTACTTTTATTCAGAGTAAGTAGTTTATTCGACATTTTTAATACCTGTATTAAGGTAAATGTCCCAATTATCGACATCTTAAGCTGTTTTCGCTAAATCAAATGGTAATAAAAATTTGATTATTAGAGTTATATTTTTAACAAGTTGATTGTAGATTGTTGCAATATTGATTATTAAGGTAAAATATATATATTTCAAATAGCAATACATACTTTTTTTATAAAAAATAAAATAGTTGATAAGTTCCATTTGACCCAATTACCGACATGGGAAAATTTGTCTTGTACCAAATATCGACACACACGAGTACCTAATACTGACACATGAGAATGTTGTTTTAAAATACCTAAATTGACTTAAACAATTGAATAAACAACATAAAAAAAACAAACAAAAAAGCAGTTCATTAAGTACCCAATTAATCACTAAATCATAAATCTCCGGTACACAATAGAGTCCACGTTTATTATTTATTTTTGGTTCAGAATTTTTTTTAACAAATTCGTCCACATTATACCAAAGAATGTCATCTCTTCGGGGCCATTTCCAATTGAGCCCATTTTTCTCCATGTGTGAGACTTCATACTTCATCTCTTCACTTTCTTGGTTACCCCGTATACCAATAATTTTCCCTGGTAGTGCTCGGCCGTTATAATTCACTATAACATAGTCATTAATATATAACTCTTTATTCATACATTCAAATGCCTCTGTTAATTCACAATTTTTAACGTTTTGACTGGTGGAAGGCATATTTTCTACATTATCATTTCTTTCTTTATCATCATCTGTAACTTATTTATTTTTATCTTTACTTAAGGCTTTTTTCATTTTTTTGTTTTGTAGCTCTTCCTTTTCAGTCCTTCTTTTCTTTCGCTTATTTTTGTTTTCTTCTTTTTTCTGTAGTTCAATGTTTTTTTTTGTTCTTTACGTTTATAATATTCCTGCCATTCTTTTGAAGATGCCACCGCTGGAACTTTTTCAACAATCTTTCTCTTCGTTGGATTTGTTTTTGGTGTCGGCCAGAATAGAGTCTTTTTAAATGGTGATGGAACATTGAGTGGTACAGTTGGTGATGGTACATCGAGTGGTGTATTTAGTGATGGTACATCGAGTGGTACATTGTCTCCCACATTTAAAGCTAGATTCGGAGATATATTTTCCTTATCATTTAATTTTAAACTCTCTTTTGTAGATTCGTTTTTGTTGTTTCTTGTTGTTTCATTTTAGATTAACATTAGTTGTGGTGCTTCATTGTCTAGTACATCTATCGGTTTATCAAAATCTCTATTTTCATTAAGTGACTCGTGTATTATTTCTTCGGCATTCGGCAGTTTTGTCGCGGGAAATCCACAACTGGCAATGTGAAAAATCCATTTTACCAATAACTGTACTGGTTAGGGTTGTATCGGAACCAATTTTCCTTTGCATTGGTACTTTCCTTGCACTTTTCCAATTATAGTTGTTCTTGGAACTATAAAAATTTGACTGGGCTGAGCAGTAGGCATTCCATTTCTAACAGCATTGACAGCTTGTTCCATGGCTTCAACAGAATATTGGAATCTTTTAGTGTTGTTCATCTTATATTCCTAGTAAAAAAAATGTACCAGTTATTGACATATTTGGTACCAAACACCGACAGACAAAATACGTTAACTCTATCTTTTTACTATAGCGGAAAATTGGATGTCGATAACTGGTACAGCTTTAATTTAAAATATTATCGTTTAAATTCTTCTGACTGAATAAGGCTAATGTATGTCTACATTTAAATATTCACAAATAAAGAGAAAGCTATATTGTACCATTTATCGACACCAATGTCGATATATGGTACAAACATTAAAAATGAATGTACCAGTTAGCGACAGTTCAGAATAATAAATTTATACCGATTTTAAGTAAAATTATTGGCAGAAAACACAAATTTTAGACTCTATATATAGATAAACATCTATTTTCAATAAATAACTGAAATATTTTAAACTGAAACTACCATAATCAACTTACTTGTTTCTTAGCACTTTTCTTAACGATATGACTCTGTTGACATGTGACGATAGAATGACGAAATTTATTTAGTTGCAGAATTATTATTTTCTGTTTTACCTGCCGAAGCTTTTTAGTTTAGAGTGAGAATTACATACTTGTTACTTATTATGATATGATACTAGATGTAGCAAGCATCATATTCTTATTATTTTGAATTTTAGTGCACAAATGTCGATGATTGGGACAGTGTCGATAATTGGGACTTTTACCTTATATCTTCAATTTTATCGTGAAGAAGTTTATGAATTTATTCAAGGTCACTATTTCATATGCATCTTTTCATCCAACTTTCAAAACTAGAATATGTTCTTATTTTTATGAAATATCATGAATTCGTGCAAATATTATTAAAGGATAACAAAGAAAAGTATTTGTCAATTTTAGCTCCACATTTGTCTTATTTTTTTAATATACAAGATACAAGATACTATTGCTATTTGGTAACTCGAGTGCGTGTTTGAGTATTCGCTGTGGTTTTTGTTTTTATTTCATGGAATAAAGAGTAAAAGTTGACAAATACAAAAAGAACATTAAATTACCATAATTTTTAAAACCTGTTTTGCTTCAAGAAATGTGATGAATTTTGATATAAATACGAGCGCTATTATGAAGAAGACCTTGAATAAATTCATGAAATTGTTAATCAAACTTATTTTAGGTATAATACCAATATTTCTTATTAATTACATATTATCTTGAATCGTTAAATTAATATATTTACAGTTTACAGAACTTCTACATGCATATTTCATTATATTGTCAGTACTGACCATCAAAAAGTTTGAATGTATAATAATTTATAGGTGCTTATGAATACTCTAGCCGTCTGAAACAGTACTGACAATACGGCTATCATAAAAGGGTCTAAGAACATTTTTACATGGAATTATATATTTTCTGTCAGTACTGACCCTCAGAAATTATTAAATAAAGCTAGAGTATAAATGCTATCATCTAACTTTTCATCTAAACAGAACTGACAATATACTACATATAACAGTAAAGGTTACAGTTACAGTATGATTTCGCTTCATCAGAACTGCTTTGAAATAATGCGTCCGAAATAGTCACAAAGTGGCCTTTTTGTAATAGATGAAAGACTACTAGGAAAAATTCAGCTTTCAGATAAAATAAAAAAGATGTATTTTTTCCCACCCTTGTTTAAATTTAACTTCCCTCCCTTCCACGAAACTCCATGCTTCGGTGGAAGTATGTAGTGATGAAACATATTAAAAATTAACCTCCACCGAAGGTACTATTTCTTCAACTAAAGCTATCGTTGATGAAGATTTAAAACTGAGCGTGGGTTGCTTCTAATATGACAAAGAAGATCTGATCGTAATTTAAAAATTTTTTTAGGCAACCTAATTTTTGTTTTAAGTTTTTTGAGCATTTTCTAACACAACACCTTATAACATATTAATCATTATTAAAATTATATGATTAAGAAAATATTATTTGCAATTATATAAAGGTGATAGCAAAGCTAACCAAAAATGATGAACACCTGACAATTACTATGATGCAACTTTTGATTTCACCTCATTTCACGATCTTACTCTTATTTTGGAATACTTCGTCCAACAGGTCATAACACATCTCCAGAGATAATTATCTCAATCTCCATCTGAATTGAAGCCAAGAAGACTTCGTCAAAACTCGCATCTGCTGTAACCGTAACTTTCGTTTTTGTTCGAACTGATACGACTTTTTTATTTTATTGGTAATATACTTGATACACTATAAAAATTACTCTATATATTTTGTTTAAAGTTATAATATATGGTTAAATACCTAGGTATTTTCAAGTTTAGGCACACGGAGTAGTAGTTAAGTTAGTAGTTAAGTTTATTCTTAAAGTATGTATAAAAATGTTTACGATCGAAACTATGTGACTATTTTTTTCATTTTCTATATAAATATATAAAGAAATGACTTTTTTTAATATGTAAAGCTCTATTAAATATACTTTTATTTTCTTTCTCAAACTTTGGTTTTATTTATCAATTCTATAATGTAAAACAGTTTTCGTCTAATTCATCTAACAATTGTATCATATGTTCTTATGGATAACTACAAATATGATAATTTTTATGAGAAATAAGAAATAGGGAGAATTTTATGATTAGTTTTGAAAAAAAAAGCAGCCAGTGCAAGTCGGACTCGTCCATGAAGGGTTCCGTAGAAGCAAGTAACATAAATATAAACGATCTTGTAGTTCGTTGTAACTTTAATCAATGTTTTTATAAAAGTACATTTTTTTAATCATATCTTGTAGTATCAAATGAGTTTTTTGTATGTTAGTTGATAGAATGAAAGGTAAATTGCGGTGCTGTTATACACTCCTTCTAATGTTTTTATATTTTTGTGGAATATTAAGGATTTCGGTAAGTATTCTAAACAAGACCAACTAAACTTTTGTAAAGAACTTGATGAAGCATTAACCGACAAAGAACAAAACGAAAAAGATTTGTACGAAACATGACTTTTACATTACTATTGTATAACATATATTAAGTACTTATTTTTTTAAAAACCGGCCAGAAATTAGTAGTTTCCGGTGTGTTTTTAGGTCAGAAAACCTCATTTTGTCGGACAAGGCCAGAAAATAAAATTTTTATTTACTTTCTGGTCTATCTTTAATAAAAAAAAAACAATAAAATAGTTAGTTTAAGATAGTAGTACGAGAGCTAGCAACGTCGGGAAAACAAGAATTTCAGGTAGGCCAGTTTTTAGATATGTTCTCTCTCTTACTTTCCCGGACATCATACGAGCTGCCTGGCTGGCGGTAGTGGTTGCGGTCATCAGTGCGCATCGTACCTGTACAGGTAAATTATCAATTTTTCAAATAATTTTAAGAAGTTTTTTATTTTTTTTATTGTTTTTATTGAACTGTTCGCAGCATGAATCTATTATTGCCAGGCATTTTTAGTGTTGTTAAAACTGTGCCAGGCGCCAATTTGGAACAAAAAAAAATTTTTTTTTCGAATTATTTTAGTATGGCTAAAATTTTAATATGATGTTATTTAAGTAACTAAAAACACAAAATTAATTTGCCAAGCAATAATTCGATTGTTAACCTTCGGCCAGACCGATCTAAAAGTGAAAATAAATTACAAAGATCGGATTGAAAACTATTGAACTAATCTGTGGATTAATACGGTTTCAAAATAATAATTTATTGTTGTACAAAATTTAGATATTTATTGATGTCAAAGTATGAAAATAAACAAAAATTTGGATGGTTAGGTACATAAAAATCAAGGTTAGATATTTTAATCAATAATTGTATCCCAAAAAAAGGAGGCATTTTGAGAATCATCGTCATCATCTTCATCACTGCTGCCATTTTGATTGTCATCATCGTCTTTTAAATTGGTATCATGTTGTAATAAATTATTATTATCTATATACATATAATAAAACTGTAGAAATGTATATGTTTGTGCGCGCATCACATGGAAACTACTGATCCTATTCGAATGCGGTTTTCAAAGACGTATTTGTCTTCGTTCAACTTAACATCTGGTGTATAAAACTTTCTCCCCCCACTCCTTTAACGGGTGAGGAAAGAAATTTTTATACAACAATCAACACGCCACGCGAACGACCTCGCGGGTACATCGAAATAGAACCCAAAAATGTGGTTAGATTTTTTTGTCTGTCTGTCTATATGTTTGTGCGCGCATCACATGAAAACTACTGATCCGATTCGAATGCGGTTTTCACAGATGTATTTGTCTTCTTTC
This sequence comes from Altica lythri, assembly GCA_964028335.1. Lineage (NCBI taxonomy): Eukaryota > Metazoa > Arthropoda > Insecta > Coleoptera > Chrysomelidae > Altica > Altica lythri. The sequence goes on along the minus strand of OZ034805.1, from coordinate 62,502,969 downwards.
AACTTAACATCCGGTGTATAAAAATTTCTCTCCCATTCCTTAAATGGGGTGGAGTAAGAAATTTTTATACAACAATCACACGCCATGCGAACGACGTTGCGAGTACAACTAGTCTGCAATAAAATGAAAAATTTTATACTTTTTTCCGGCAAAGAAATTTGTAAGTATTTTATTTTTATTTTTACCTTTAATTATAATGTCGGCAATTAATGATGGTAATTGTTCCCCAACAAACCAGACAAAATCGTATTTACCGTCATTTATGGTCCAGCCGGAAGCTTGAGGCGATAAAGATGTAGGATATTTCATATAAGCATTTCTCCAAAACTTTGTTACGTAACGAACTCGTAGTAAATGCTGATATAATTCAGCTTTACATGGTGGTAGGCTTGATGGGTCAAAATTACGAAATCTTTTTTCAAAATTATTATCTAATTTTTTGGACCTGTAAGTGTTTGAGAACAGTTGGAACCGAACTTCATTGACGTTCCAAGAATCACGAGCTCCGTAAATATGACAAATAAACTTTTCTAAGATCTTAAATGTCTCATCTAACAATTCTTCATCATCTGTTATAATATTTTGACAGGCCGTCTGATACGGTGTCGGCCACTTTGCGCCCGACCGTTTTGCGCTCCTACCTGAAATCGGCCACTTTGCGCTCTGCTACTTTCATAATCTACTTTATTTTCTTCGATCTGCCCATTTGCAATACAATTTTAAATTCCTCCTACCTACAATAATAGTCCGGTAAAGGGTAAGTTAAAAATATTAGTTTTACAAGAAAACAAGAAAGTACAAAAATTATATTTATTTTTTCAAAGTTTGTTTATTCGAGCTTCTGAATATAAGCTAACGTCTTTAAACATGTTCTCAAGTCTCTTGTGTCTTTATATTTCTTTAATGTTTTGGAAATTCTTTCATCTAAAGTAATATAGGTTTTTTTGCGCCGCTTTCCTTCTAAATTTAAAGTAGATCTGTCATAAATGTGATCAGAATATTCTGCTTCTTTAAGTAGGCACTTCACCAATTGAAATACATTGGAATGTGGTTTTATCAATGTATTTAAACGATGGTTCCAACCTTCCAAAGCATTGTTACTGCGATGTCTTTGCTCATGGCAATTCCACATTTCCTTGGAAATGTGTGTATTTTCTAACCATTGCTGAACAAAATAATCGTAGAATTGTTCCATTTTTTCAGAAATTGGAGAAGTCTCTTGAATGCATAACCAGCCATCATCAATATCTTCCACAGGCAGATATGCTAACGCTGCACACATTCTTATATGTAAACGTATTTCTTCGTTATTTTTATATTCAGCAACTAATCCCATATTTTGAATATTTTTCCATATGCATTGATTAAAATGAAAATTACATCCAGAAATTTGAGCTTCTGGAAAATTGTTTTCTAAAGCACTAATCGTTGCCTGCTCATAATCAAGTTTCACAACAGTTGGTTTCCAATTCGGTAGTTTCTGTTTGATTGATGAAAACAATGTATTGTAAGTCTCTTTGGTTTTGTTAGGAAGTAGTGCATATATCAATGGAATTATATTTGTCTCCTCTGGTGTGCTACCAATATCAATATGGATGGTATATATTTGGCTAAATTGCTTACTGCAGCTTTTGAACGTTCCATCCATAAATGCGGTGTTCCTACTGTTAGTCAGAATTGCCTTAGCTTTGTTGCTGGCAAATACCAATATTCTGTACCCGGAAGGAGTACTTTCGTCGATAAATAAAAAATTCGTTTTGTCACTCATTGTAATAACTTCTTCTGGAAATTCTATTTCTGATGCTGTAGCGGGATCCTTGTGCAGACCATGTGCACGTCTTCTACAGGCATTTAAACCACTTTTCACTGAAGTGAATGTTGGTATTTCGGTCACGAAATCTAGTCCTTGATTATACAATTTATGAAACTCGTCCTGATATATTTTTGACATTGGCAAATACTTGTCGTCTTCCCTAGCTCTCTTCCTCGCATTGAAAGTACAATATTTCACTTCTGTTGCTGCAACACTAGGTTTACACATATGATCGGCTTCTCTTATTATTCTGTTGTTATCCATAATGATATTGCCTCGACATTTTTCAGTTTTTTCTTTCATACAACTCCAAAAAACCGAGCCATCTTTATTGGTTTTCTTTATACGAAAGCTATATCCCTTATACAGTGCACAAGGTTTTCCCTTCGAGGTTTCAATAATTTGCACGTCCATTTTTAAAATATGATTCAAAAATGTAAAAATATCACTCTCCACAATTCTCAATACTTCTGTATCAAAGAACGAAACGAAACTGATTAAACATCAACAAATTAGGTAGGCAGGTAATTTTTGGGGAAATCCTGGGATTTAAGACATACCTACCCTACCCTAATTACCCCTAATTTACTTTTCTTCGAAATAGACATTAACAGAAACAGAAAAGAAGATGTTTATTATTTTTCTGTAGTAGGTACCATGGGTTTTAAGCAAATTTTCTAAGCTAACCTTTACCGGGCTATTATGTTATAATAAATTTAAAATCAGATTGCAAATCGGTAAATCCTAGAAAAAAGGATAATACATTTCTATTATGAAAATCGCAGAGCGCAAACAGGTCGATTTCAGGTAAGAGCGCAAAACGGCCGTATTCGTCTGATACTGTTCCGATTGCTCTAACAGTTTAAAAGGCCGAAGTTTACCTTTCCGGAAAAAGGCTGGTGTGTAGTCGCATCCAGTGAGGGCATGAAAGCACGGTAGAGCTTTCGATAACGAAATCCCGAGAATTTCGTATGTTTGATTGACGCTTATAAATCGTTGGTGATTCCCGATACCCAAATGTATCCAGAGTTTCAGAGATGCATTTAAATGATCCATGTTACCAAGAAGTATTATTAAAATATCTGTGTCGGAGCAGCGTATCACAACTTCGTCATCAACATTTATGTGACAAATGTGATATATTATTCGTGAATCGGCCTCTTCATGTTCTTCGCAAGACAATGAATCTTCCACAGTTTTAATTACTTTATTACTTTCAACCCGGTATGAATAGCACTTGTTGAAGTTCACATAAATTATTTTATTTCCAATAATAGGAGCCATTTCATCACCAGCCCAATGGTCACTTAAAAAATTGACAAGGGCTTCCTTAAAATTTATATTTTTTAGTTCAGTTACAAAGTTATGTGGACGGATTTGATTGGGCCCGATTGTCACTTGGCTCATTAATTCATCCCGACGTGTGCGCTCAAAATCTTTGATTGAAGGTGTAAAATATTGATCGAAAACAACATCGACACGAGTAGATTTAAATCGTAGTATCATACTCAGAAATTTCGTAGATAAAGCGTCGAAAGTTACAGGTACTTCTTTCATTAAGTGTAGCATGAAGAAACCATCTAAAATAGCTACATTAAAACACGAAGGTGGCTTATCAACGTTATCACCGATTTTCTTCTCAATCAATTTCTATAGCACATTCAGTAATGAATTGCTTTCTTAACTCATCACCACTTTCTTCGATGTTCAGGAGGAACTCTGCTATTTGTTCAGAGACCGACTTTCCACTAGCTATATTGTAGAGATTATGTTTGTTTAAATCTGGATCGAATGGATTACAGTTTTTTTCCAAAATATCGATGAATAGGGCAAGTTGTTTTTCAAAAATTTTAATACGATTGGGTTGTAAGTCTGCGGTAATATCTTGCAAGTATCTTAATCCACAAACATCCAGAACATGGGAGATCAAAGCAGCCCTAATACTATGGCTTTTTGTCCAGCGTTGTGATACAATTATTGATTAAAATATCTAACCTTGATTTTTATGTACCTAACCATCCAAATTTTTGTTTATTTTCATACTTTGACATCAATAAATATCTAAATTTTGTACAACAATAAATTATTATTTTGAAACCGTATTAATCCACAGATTAGTTCAATAGTTTTCAATCCGATCTTTGTAATTTATTTTCACTTTTAGATCGGTCTGGCCGAAGGTTAACAATCGAATTATTGCTTGGCAAATTAATTTTGTGTTTTTAGTTACTTAAATAACATCATATTAAAATTTTAGCCATACTAAAATAATTCGAAAAAAAAATTTTTTTTTGTTCCAAATTGGCGCCTGGCACAGTTTTAACAACACCAAAAATGCCTGGCAATAATAGATTCATGCTGCGAACAGTTCAATAAAAACAATAAAAAAAATAAAAAACTTCTTAAAATTATTTGAAAAATTGATAATTTACCTGTACAGGTAGTAAGAGTAAGAGAGAGAACATATCTAAAAACTGGCCTACCTGAAATTCTCTCTCAAAAACGTTGCTAGCTCTTAGCCTATAGCGGTCAATTGGTTTCTATGGTAAACCGAGATTTGTATATATTTAAAACTATAAGATAACTTGACATATTTTGACGTTTAGTTGAAAACGTGAAATTTATTATAAAATGGATATTCAAAATGATGCATTTGATTGTGAATTAATGGAAGATGAAATTATACCAGATGAAATTGTTTAGGCCGCCACCCAAGCAACGTTTGTTAAAAAAAATGTTAAAATTAGTAAAGAGTTCTTATAAAAATTTAAACTGAATAATATGAAGTTTATGGTACAACAATGCCCGTTTTAAAAAAAATATTGTACGTAATACGTCCCAAAAGTGCTTTTACTGGACTCGCAGGCTTGCAGGATTCGCCTGCGGGTTGCCCTGCAATTTGCCCACTCGTCCAGTAAAATACCACTTTCGGGACTTGTTACGTAACTACTATTGTTTCTATAGATGAGAAATCATTATCTAAGTCACTATCATTACATAAGACAAAGTTGCTTTCCGCGTTATGTCATGTCTGTATGTGTGCTTAGATCTTTAACGTAATGGATTTTGATGCATTTTTTTGAATCTATAAGAGTTACTCAAGAGGAATATGTCTATTTCTTAGGGATAACACACAATAACCATTTTTCATTTACTGTTTGAGAGAAATAATGGTTTATTTACGAAACGATTTTAAGCAATCCTTGTCCAAGTAAGTACCTACCCTAAATACATTTGTGCATGTAATATAGATCAATATGGCGCTTTTGGCATGTATAGTTTGGTTCAAAGTTAATTTTTGCTTTTTTCATTAACACTTTAAGCCGACAAAAAATCAAGGAATGAAGTATGAATGCAAAAAAAGCAAAAATTAACTTTGAACGAAACTATAGTTTAAATGAATATTTCATTGCGATTGCGGCGGTACCTGCCAACCAAAGATTATACTAATATACTAATCTGTGCTGCCAACTCAGAGACTGGGCCAGCGTTGCCATGTCATAAAATCCACACAAAATCCTCACTTTTCCACACTTCGAAAAAGTGGCGGCAAATTTAATATAATTAGTGACATAAATAAAACTATGTATTGACTTTATTTAAATATATTTCTTTTAATATAACCAAAATAAATAAGTATAAACATAGTTGCAGAAACATTCAAAACTATTATGTATTATATAATATGAACCCAAAAAATATTACTAAAAAAGGACTGTTAGAACTAGACTAAAAAGAAATATAAAATTATCCATAAATATTGGTATATTTACTTAACAAATTTGAAGAAATTTTATAATTACTATCCCCTGTCACACTTTTAGAATGTAAAACGCCTCGTAGGGTGTCTTTTTTGTAACTTATTTCTTGTTTTCAGTAAATTTTGTCAGAAATGAATATTTATCTACTTAACGTATTTTCGGTACGCAACATATAATATGTTTTATAAACAGATTTAATTTGCACCTAACAATTATTTAAAATTTATTTATTTTTACTTTTTTTCAAAATAACTGCTTGGGATTACCCAAAGAAAGTATCTATATCTTTTGGTTATAAAGCAAAACCATTGCATAAAGAATAAACGCAAAACTAGCTTTCACTATTTGTGGTGCTTTAAGCAATGTTATATTTACATTTCCCGTCAACATTAGGGGTTTTACAAAATAGTTGCAGTCAGCGCGTCACAGAATAGCGGCCATAAATAATTGTAGCTATATTTGTGGTGTAAAGGCATAATTTATTTAAACACCATAATTATTCCCCATTTTAATAATATTTTTTAATAAATATCACCAGTTTCACCATACTGCTTTTATTTGTTGAAGTTTTACCCACATGTGATTAAAAATTACGACTAATGGCAACACTGCTCTGGGCCAACTAAAACCCTGCACTCAGTGCACTCATGTGAAGCCGGTGAATTATATTATAGAGGTTAGAAATATAGAAATTTTTGCTATTATAGTCTTTACTTTATAAAGAGACTTTATTAACGAATTTGCCAAAAGTTAAACTGTAAAAAACTTACGGCGTTAAAGCATTGAAGTATTTTAAGTAAGTATTGTGGTAAATTTATTTAAATATAGGTATTTATTGTGGGATATTTTCTTTTAGGGGTTGGTATTTGTTGACTTAAAGGGATGTGTTGGACAGTTGTTTATTAAATGTGTTGTAATACGGAGAGAATTTGTGAATTTAAGTTGTTACTTTTCGTTATTATTATTTGTTTAAATAAAAACGAGTTTACTTAGTGACCCTAAAAGAACAGAGAGCCAGATTGTGTGAATGGGTCTGAAAAAATATCTTATTAAGCAATATATTTAGCCGGCATGTTCTTGCTTAGTTGTCTAAAATTAAAAATAAACTATGAAAGTTTGCTACCACTTAACACTGTGTATCGTAGGAAAGTATTAAAAGGAAACCAATATGAATTAAATCACTTTTACATGAAAAATATAAATTAGAGTGACGGATCCGGATCTGGAGAAGAAACGTGAACTGTTACCAAGGGCAAACCAGAAATAAAAATATACCTACGAATTATCAGTATTATCACTTTTTTGTGGTTATATATTTGGACGGTTTACGGGTTCTCTTTAAAGAATTTGGGTAATGATTTCATGTGTGTTAACAAAAGCACTTCGTTTCCTGCTTTCTCTGAATTAACGGTGTGTTAATATGAACTTATAGCGTGGAAAGTGACATTTCATATAATATGAACTTATAGCGTGGAAAGTGACATTTCATAGTGATAAAATTAGCATTTTTTATAAAGAAGGTTATTAAAATACTTGATCATTATAATACAATAAATACCTGGTTATTTGAGATTTAATTTGTTGATGATTTTGTGAAATTAGTGTGGAAAATGACGTTTTAATGTGATAAAATTAGAAGATAGTTTATACAGTTATAATATTATTCAGTCGTCATTTGGTTTATGCCTACCTACTACGTCACTCTACTTTTTACAAACAATATCATTAAATTTTTTATTTAAAGGTGATTTGCCCATTTGATATTAGAGCAAGTTGCTGCCACACTTGATATTACTGATGTAGTAAATGTGGTCAGTTGGCTTCTACAAATGATGTTAACAGCAATGAGAAATGAATAATAGGTAATATGTGAACATTCAAAATTTAAAAAAAAAACTTGTGACAAGCGTCATTACTGTAGTAACATTTCCACTCATATATTGGATAAAATTTGTCACCTCTGTCCGCTGACGCTAATATATGAAAATCGACTATATTCTTTAAGGTATAAGATGGTTCGTTCATTTATGCAAAAGTCCACATTTCTTAAGCTGAATATAGTTGCCTTATTTACGGTATTTATCATCTATAAATCATCAAATTATTTTAATTATACTAATTATTCTTCGTATCAAGAAACTGTACTATGCATAAAAAATATAGAAAAACATATGAACACAAATGATAAATCCCTGAAAAAAAATTGTCCCGAAACAGGAATTATAACAGCAGAGCAAGGTGGACGCTTGGGTAACCAGATTTGGCAATATATTTCCATATGGTTAGTTGCAAAATATACCGGATTAGTCCCTTACGTTCCCCAATGTATAAAGTCGAGATTATGCGAGTTATTTGAGAATCTTTCTATAGCATCTATTGATGAAATTGGACATTGCGTTGTACAACCAAGTGTTACAATTTTCTTTATAGAAGAATATGATTTGAGCAGCAACCTTAATATTAAATTAGAACGATATACATACCAACCAGATTTAATGGGAATGTTTTACGAAGAAGCAATACAACAACTTCGTATTAAAAAGAATCTTTTAGAAGAGAGCCAAAGAGTACTGCATTCAGCGGCTGGCTATTTTAAAATGAAAAACGTAACCTTTATTGGGGTTCACGTACGAAGAACAGATTACATTCTATTTATACAGACTGTATTTCCAGGAAAACCAGCTACTGTAGATTTTTATAAAGCAGCTATTGATTATATGAGGACCAAATATAAAAATACTATTTTTGTTGTAGTTTCAGATGAGCCAGAATGGTGTGCTGATCACTTTCAGGGAATTAAAAATGTGTATATTACGGGAGTACACGAAAAAAATAGTTCAGCTGAACAAGATTTGGCAATTCTATCATCTTGTAATCATTCCATTATAGATTATGGAACTTTTGGCCAATGGGGAGCACTTCTTGCTGGAGGTGAAACTGTATATTGGTCAGTCTCGAAAAATTATATATCTGAGTATTTAAGTAGAACCATGCTTGACTGGCATACTTTATAAAATAAGTAACATTAAAAAAACATAAATCTGTATATTGGTTAGTCTCTAAAAATTATATATCTGAGATTTAAATAGAACTTTGATTAACTGGCATACCTTGTAAACTAAGTAACATTAAAAACATATTTTTTATATTTCTACTATTAGAGTCCGATACATTTCTTGTTCTAATTTCTCTGTTTGTCTTAGTGTTAATAAAAATGGAAATAGCATTTATTGATTTCGATATCTGGTCACCCAATAGGTATATCTGAAAAACAATAAATTTGGAACCAGAGATTGAATATAGCAGAACTTTGCAGATAAAAAACAGGAAGCTTGGACGTGAAATACTGATCCCAGATAGATAGTAATTTTATCTACATCTGTGGTTCAAATTCAAATAGTCCAGACACAAAGGGGGTTCTGTAAAAGTTAGAAGGTTAGAAGATTTGATGATGATTGTTTTTTGATGCGCTGAATCGATGCTTTTATTAATTTAATTGTTTATAATTTTATAAAAGACAAATAAAAAGCAATTTTGAAAAATTACAATCGTTTTGTTGGATCCTGAGATACTGCTATTTTGTTGTTAATTAATTGAAAAAAAAAGATACCCTCTCGAGCCTTTCCGCTTATAAATCGAATTATTAGAAATGTCTACAATACGTCATTTTAAAGCTTATAGCCTAAGCTTTAAGGTGTTATTGATAAAACCTTTTAAAATTGTTTTGACAAAAGTTATAGGAGGTAAAATATGATTTTTTTTAATAAAAAAAGGGAATCAATGTATTTATAAGTAATTTAAACATTGTTAAAAAAAGAAACGAACTAAGCACTGTACCTGAACTTGTTCTAGGCTTCGATCTATGATAAAATTATTTTCGTTATAGCATTGTCGAGTTTCATATGTACCTAAATCTCATCGATATTGCAATCCCTAGACTCGCGCGTACTCATGGAACATTTGCAAAAAATATACAATTAAACTAACTTCAATTAAATATTAAATGAAGTAATTATTCTTTTTATTTTAAAGAGTAATGTTTGTAGGTATTTCTAAACTAGAAGTCGAAGAATCAATTTTGCAAGCTGAACAGTATTTAGTAATTACAGTTACGTAAAAAGAGCATAACAAAATTAAGCTTCAACGAACTACGATATGAAATGTACAAACTTGCAACAAAACTGGCCGACTCTACAAGAAAATTTGTCTACGCTGCAGATACGAGACAACAGGTTTCATACTACATATATGTGTAATTTTATAATGACTAATTTTTAGACATTAAATCTTGATGAAAAATTACAGTTTACTCTAGACAGTTCACGAGGTAAATAATAATTGTAAATGGCGAAAAATTGATACAATTAAAAGAGGAAGGGAAGAGAATAGCTTTTTAATTGGTTTCAAAATATTAACATATCTTAAGAAAACGTTAATTTAAAATATATTATTAATAATAAAGAAAATATCTAATAGGCGAATTTATGGGTGAGAATATAGGTCAGCCATTTGCGTCCTGACGAGTTTAATGCTGTCATTATCTACCTGCTTCCAGGCGAGTTTAATATCTAATATTTACATTTTGATATGGTTGATGACGAATTCAAAAACCAAAATGATTATACCCATTTCAGATTGTGGATACGACTATTGAAGTAGTTTAACTCATCAGCTTATATAACACGTAAATATTCCAGTGAGTACTTGTGCAGTTTCATTAAAGGTAGGAAAGTCCAATTGGCTAAAGTGAACAAGGGCTTGAATCTCCGAATCTTGGAGCTCACACTTCGATATTACAATTCCAATATCGTCAGACATTTTTTACTAAAAATTTTAAGTATATGTTAATTATAATATTTTTCTCCTCGACACATCACAAATAGTGCGTATTATCCTAGCTAAACTCCCTTGGAAAATAACGGTTTAATTAGTTTTTTTTTGCATATAAGTATTACACAAACCTTCAATTTCCTTCAATCCGTCTCTGTGAAATTAAATTATTTTGTGCTTCTTTAAGAATAATAGTAGGTACATATTATTCACTAGTGAATAATGGTTCATTATTCACTATATGACGTCACAGCAGAATGTATATCGAAAGGTAAATGAGAATATTATTTACACGCTTTTTAATTACATAATTAAGTACCCATTCTAATGCTTATAAACTCATTGTTAATAGCACAAATTTTTAATCGATATTATTTTAAGATTACTCACTTTTGGTACTTACCTAAATAAAGACTCTTCCTCTCCTATGTTCTTACTTGCCTTTCAGCTACCAAGACAACCATGGACATTACAAACCTTTCCATTTCTTTTAAATATTATGGAAAAATCTACACCGTTCGGACTCCTGGTATTTATATTTAGTGTGTCAAAGCAAGAGTTATTCTCTTTAATTTTAAACACAAGTAAACCTTAGACAAAGTATTGTATTGTATTTGAATGTAATGTCTATTATTCACTCAGATAATTTACAAACACTCGCCTGTGGCTCGTGTTGTAAATGAAAGCTACCATTATACGCTGGTTAAATAATATAGGTACTACTATAATATGAAGGTAATGAACATTTCAAGAGAACAATTTGTTTTTACGATTATAACTAACTCAAACCCCCCTTCCTAGGGGGTGTTGAGGTAGTTGAGTTCCGTCAGTGATCTTAACAAATCCCATTTTGGCCAACATTTCTTAATAGATAATAACAAGTTCTTCAGTTCCTGAATTTCCTTTTATTTTTATAGATAAAATATATAGGTAATAAAGATAAATAATTGATGCTATTGATAAGTTATCTTTTAACAAAAAACCTCTAAAAAAATTCGATCTTAATTTTTTATTATTGTTAATATAGTAAATAACATTACGATGTCTGGTTTCACCTTTATTATCATTTATAGGTAAGTTAATATTTTAAGTAGCCATCAAATACCTTATATTATTACACCTATTTATAAATTCGGTATATTTAATTAGATACATGATTGTAATATATATATATATATATATATATATATATATATATATATATATATATATATAAACAAAGTGCCAAGAAAACGCGTATTAATATAAAAAAAAGGAGGATAACGGGAATGCAACGCAACAAGGATCATGGTTACAAGTAGGAATGGTAACCGCAGACATGCATGTTTCTGGCTCATTAGCCGTCATCAGTGCGGCATAACCAAGAAGAGTATTGCACTTGGCTAGCAAAAGTGTTGGGTACTTGGGAGCAAAGGATGTTGGGGAAACATGTGTCAAGAAACACAAAAACAACGAACGCTCACACAGGAGTCCTATCGCCATTTTGTGCTTTCGGCCAGCTGTGCTAATGGGTTTTCGGCTAGCAACTAGCGTCGCCACGTTGGCGAAACGGACTCATTGTGTTTGAGTCGTTCTAGCCCAGGAAATGAAATAAACAAAGTGCCAAGAAAACGCGTATTAATATAAAAAAAAGGAGGATAACGGGAATGCAACGCAACAAGGATCATGGTTACAAGTAGGAATGGTAACCGCAGACATGATGAGTCCGTTTCGCCAACGTGGCGACGCTAGTTGCTAGCCGAAAACCCATTGGCACAGCTGGCCGAAAGCACAAAATGGCGATAGGACTCCTGTGTGAGCGTTCGTTGTTTTTGTGTTTCTTGACACATGTTTCCCCAACATCCTTTGCTCCCAAGTACCCAACACTTTTGCTAGCCAAGTGCAATACTCTTCTTGGTTATGCCGCACTGATGACGGCTAATGAGCCAGAAACATGCATGTCTGCGGTTACCATTCCTACTTGTAACCATGATCCTTGTTGCGTTGCATTCCCGTTATCCTCCTTTTTTTTATATTAATACGCGTTTTCTTGGCACTTTGTTTATTTCATTTCCTGGGCTAGAACGACTCAAACACAATGAGTCCGTTTCGCCAACGTGGCGACGCTAGTTGCTAGCCGAAAACTCATTGGCACAGCTGGCCGAAAGCACAAAATGGCGATAGGACTCCTGTGTGAGCGTTCGTTGTTTTTGTGTTTCTTGACACATGTTTCCCCAACATCCTTTGCTCCCAAGTACCCAACACTTTTGCTAGCCAAGTGCAATACTCTTCTTGGTTATGCCGCACTGATGACGGCTAATGAGCCAGAAACATGCATGTCTGCGGTTACCATTCCTACTTGTAACCATGATCCTTGTTGCGTTGCATTCCCGTTATCCTCCTTTTTTTTATATTAATACGCGTTTTCTTGGCACTTTGTTTATTTCATTTCCTGGGCTAGAACGACTCAAACACAATGAGTCCGTTTCGCCAACGTGGCGACGCTAGTTGCTAGCCGAAAACCCATTGGCACAGCTGGCCGAAAGCACAAAATGGCGATAGGACTCCTGTGTGAGCGTTCGTTGTTTTTGTGTTTCTTGACACATGTTTCCCCAACATCCTTTGCTCCCAAGTACCCAACACTTTTGCTAGCCAAGTGCAATACTCTTCTTGGTTATGCCGCACTGATGACGGCTAATGAGCCAGAAACATGCATGTCTGCGGTTACCATTCCTACTTGTAACCATGATCCTTGTTGCGTTGCATTCCCGTTATCCTCCTTATATATATATATATATATATATATATATATATATATATATATATATATATATATATTGATATGGATCCTCCTTCCGGAACACCCACTTTCAATAAAATTATCGGTCGTGGATTCCAAAATTTTTAAATTGATTGTCCTAAAAATAAAGTACAAAATTATAAATATAAAAAAAAATTCTTTCGCGTCTTTCTAAATCTTTCTTCTTCCGTTTTTTCCACTCTTTCTCTATCTTCCTCTTCCAACTACTTTCCAACTCCTTCTTACTGCTGCCTTTCCATCTATTTAATACCTTTCTGCTGCTCAACTCTTTCTCTATACCTTCTTCTTTTACAATTTTCCAACTCTGACCTCTCTGTATCCTCTTATCTAATTCCAATTACCTTTTTATTTCTTTATTTTTTTATTTATAAACTCTTCTTATTTTAATTTAAATTTCAATACTTAATTTTTACAATTTTATTTCATCTGACATTTTTCAAAATTAACTTAATGACAATCTATCACCATAATAATAATAATCCTAATCCATCAAACAATCTCTAAACTAAACAAAAACAATCAAGATATCAAAAAATACTTAACCTGGGCAACCAATTTACAAATAATGAATCACGTTCCAACATTCCATTGAAAGAACGTGCACCACGAAGAAAAATCCATATCAATATATATATATATATATATATATATATATATATATATATATATATATATATATATATATAACGAACGGAGCGTTATGACCGTCTTATAATAAAAAGATGAAAAATGATACAAGTATCTTGCGTAATGCTGTCAGATTTGTGTAGACATGTTTCGGTCTTATTAGACCTCATCAGTACAGTATAGGTTGTCTCTTCAGTCACTAATGAAGCGACATCCCCGGTATAGAAAAGCTGATATTTGATGTCAAAAAGTCGCTAGTGCGCCATCTCTACTCTAAAAATAGCCGTGTCTGGCCGACACAATTTTTTTAAATGTTTCCCTAAGATAACTGTTAAGCAGGATTTACATTACGAAATTAGTGGCTTGAAATTAGTTTGATAAAACTAATTTAACCAGTAATTTCACGTGTAAACGTTCAGTTTTACAATGCATGCATTACTTGTGTGACACTGGAGTAGTTTCGTGCTATGCGCATATTTTTTGTGAAACTCAAACAAATGTCATGCAACTAATTTCATGATGCAGATGCGACGCGAAACTAGTGTCGCGACAGCGCCTGTGCAGAGTGGACTGTGTTGCACCCAGATGCTTTTTTTGAACCCATCCTCGAATCCACCAACGTCTTTCCTTCCGGGATAACCTTTTTTATATTTTATCATTTCTAAAATGACATTTTGCATCCTAAAATGTAACTCTGATTTTGACAGGGCCATTATCTACGCAATACTGATGATTTCATGACACTATAATTTTCAACGAAAGAAGTTTCACATGTGCTACAATTAGTTTCACGAAACTAGTTTTATCATGCATGACACTTGTTTCGTAATGTAAATCCGGCTTTAAAAGCTCCGCATATCTCCTTTTTGACAATAATACTTTTTTCATCTGCTTCGCAGTCTTCCAAACCACATACTTTAATGAGCATAATTAAATTATATCTCCAACGTCCGTTAGTAGGTTCTCCAAATTTTCCAACAATAGCCAAAGTCCGAATCTCACGTTGGTCGGCTTGATCTTCATACCGTACAGCTGGGAAATGTTAAACACTTTAGAGGTGCTCATGTTAACACTTTCGGCGAACAGAAAGTACTAAACTATAGTATAGTAATTTGTGGTACTAAATTACAAGAAGAATCTTTGGTAGCTGAGTGGCCTAGAAAAGGGAGGAGGAGTAGGGGTCATAGCAAATTCTCTTTCTTACCTATATGAATGTTTTTACCTCATTTCTAAAAACGTTGTTGCGATAAATTTTAGCGCTATTTTGATGTTTTGGCGTTTCTAATTTGGTACTGTGACGTTCATGAATTTAGTAACGACAAAATAACACATGTATCATTATCAACTTACATCTCTATCCACGTGAATCTCAATACACAGAGATAATATATTATATTGTCTCTGTCAATACACTTTTGTTCACCTGCTGGGATGTATGAATGAGCTGAAACTTTAATGTTTCGTTGAAACGATCAAAAAAACGTTTAAATTCGGCGTTTGGGCGTCTATTATTTGACACCTTGACGTAGGTATATGAATTTAGGAACGTTAAAATAGCGAAAAAAAAAGTGTGAGGTTTCAAGGGACACCCGGATGGAACGAAGTTCCTTTCGATTAATTAGTGAAGGAATTAGTAATTTGTAAACACAACAGAGTGTTTATACATACATAAGCATTTATTATTGCCTGTATAAAATCTCTACTTACCTAAGAGTTCGTTTCTTTTAACAAAAGTGACCATTTATACAATACCAGAGCTTTTATATAACACATCTTTTTAGAATTACTTTTTATAATTTAAAACAGAAATTAACAATTCAATACAAAATTTTAAAATTAAAATATTTGACAGTAACTGACAGTTAAGGTAATTTGACGTAGGTACCTAAATAGTCAAGTTACGAACTATTTTTAAAATGTTTATGAATTTATTAATTTATAAAAACAGGTTGAAATAAAATGTAATACTATTATAGTTAATTATTATTTTTTCTACAGTATTTTCTTTTTAATGTAGGTACATTTTCTTTTAATTTAAAATAGTGTCTTTTTAATTGTAATATATCTATCTATGAGAGAGAGAGGGAGAGAGAGTTATTTATTTTTTGGTCTGTGTCATAGTGTCGTGACAATTTTTGGTATGAATTTTTTTTGGCTAGCTCCTAGCGTCTGTTCGTAACGCGCGAAAGGGAACTTCGTTCCAAAAACTGACGCTTTTTTGTCGCTTTGAAATCACCTTTTTCCATAAGAAGTACATGTTAATCGTGAAATGTTTTTACCTGTTTTTTAAAAACGTTGTTGCGACAAATTTTAGCGCGATTTTGACGTTTTGGCGTTTCTAATTTGGTACTGTGACGTTCATGAATTTAGAAACGATTATTTCCTTCGATTCAAATTAACCAATAGAATGTCATAATTTTTTGAAATTGGACCAATCAGAATCAAATATCAGCGACTATTGCTCTAGAACAATATCAGCGACTATTTCTCTAGAGAAATAGTCACGTCAAATATAAATGTCAAATATTTGTCTTCTCAGGAAATAATCTTCCTAAATATAACACGACCTTGATTAATAGTCTGCTATTTTTGTTGCTAAATTTCTCGAAAATTTTACAATTTGTTTCAATATAATTTGACATTAATAATCAAAGATTAAAGCCCTCTAGCTAAAGCTCTCGGGCTTAATCAAATTATTAATGTCAAATTATGTCTCAACAAATTGATACTAAAATATTCTCGAAATCTAGGTACCACAAAAATAGCCGACTATAATCAAGGTCTTGTTATATTATCCTTGTATTGATAAAATATCATTTTTTGACGCTATAAATATCGATTTTAAAATAAAAGTCATTATTTTTTACAAAAGTTTATTACTAGGTATTACATATTATCTAAATCTCTTATTACATTATCTTTATAAACATAAATATACTAACGCAAAGCGTTACTTAACAAAGCATCTGTACATATTTCACAATGTAGGTATATAAGAAAAGCATATAACACGTGGGACGTACCAAAACTCGTCCCCAAGATTGAAATCAAGGACTGAGTTAATCTCCCACCTGAAAAAAGTACCAAAACTCGTACCCGAAAAGAACAGGTACCAAAATGAGGATACCAAAATTCGTCCCCATCGGATTAAGGATTATAATTTTATTAAAATATAATAAATTACCAGTAAATGTTAATTTTTTTAATTTATTGTTATGAGAAAAATAGCCTACGTCACATTTGACAATTAACACAGTGTAATAGTATATTACTTTACGAGTGGAGTAAATTGCATATTACAGCGAGTGTGTTTGGCCCATGAGCGAGCTTGCGAGCGAAGGGGCTAAAGAAACGAGCTAAATATGCAATTTGTTCCTCGAGTGAAGTACTATGCTTTACCCACGACTTACCAAATGGTTTTGTATAAAACTAAAAATAACAAATATAAAATTTAAATTTTGGCATAAGTTGTCATAAATATTCGAGTTCGCAGACAGTTCTGTCTGAGAAATGTCAAATACGTTAGTTTAATTTAATGAAAACTGTTGGTAACCAACATAATAATACAGGTTTCTATTTACTTACACCACTAGTTTAGTAAATGAAACTATAACACACCTCCTCAATAATTTGACACTTACTGACAGAGTTATAGGTTAAAAAATACGCAATTTACTTATGAGTCGTGGGTAAAAAAATAAAAGCGAACAAAATTTAGG
Organism: Altica lythri; assembly: GCA_964028335.1. Classification (NCBI taxonomy): domain Eukaryota; kingdom Metazoa; phylum Arthropoda; class Insecta; order Coleoptera; family Chrysomelidae; genus Altica; species Altica lythri. The sequence continues at coordinate 62,485,419 of OZ034805.1, read as the reverse complement.
TATAAAATATATTGTTATATTACAAAAAATATTTACAATTAAAACATAATCATTACATGTGTTTATAAAAATATGAAATACATTTGACAAAATTAAATCTGCATAAAACACCTATTTTATATTCTTCTATTTTTTATCGCATGCACACTTTACTTTTCCGCACCACTGGATCTCGTGCTCTAGACTTCTAGAGGGCTCGCCCTAACTTTGAATTTTTATATAGGAATCAGTTTGAAATTGCTTCAAAATTTCAATAAAATGAAACAGCGATGGGCGCGTGTTATAAAAACTTGAATTAAAGTTGGCATGAAAAGATTCACAAGCGTTTGTGCTTCTTTCCAAGCTGTCATTTAATTCCGTCCACAAAGTAGGAGGAAAAAGGGCATCTTCTGATATGTAGTTCTCAACTAAATAATCTGAAAAATTCTGTACACGTTCATCTTCTGGTTGTATTTCTGCAAAGTCAAAGGCAAAACAATTGCCTACTTCTCTCGGCTTTAAAAAAGGCAAACCAAATATATAGCGCAACCATTGTCCAATTTCACTACTTTCATCTCGGTAATGTGAGATAAAGCCTAGATTCTGAATTTTTCTAAACCAGGCTTGCCCCAAATGAAACCTACAACCTTTAATTTGGGAATTCATAAACACCGTTTTTATGCCGTTGTGGATTGCCATTTTAAAAAGAGCTGTAATAACTTTTTTACTAAGATGTAAATTTAACTTTTCGCACTCATCGTTTAAAATATAAAAAATATTTTTATAGGAACACTCCTTTTTTGTTTGGCAATAAATAAAATACTAGTGGTATGTAATGCCAATTTTTAATACATGCAATGTAAACATTTGTGGGCAATAATTAAATGTACCTACCATCGACATAAATATTTTCACTTTCACATAAAACAGATAAGTTGGTTTTACAAGAAAATATAACAGTTTCTTTGTCTTCATCCATTTCAAGTAAAAAATTTTCCTCCTTTAAGGTTTGAATAGAGATTTGTTTTAAACATTTTATTACTTCTGCCTTTTTTGGTAAAGGTGGCAATACTCTGTTATTGTACAAAGTATTTCGTAGGCTATGCATGTCTTTCACTGTCATATAGTATCTAATCGATTATTGTTTTCTTTTATGGCGGGATGAATAATTTTGGAAGGTTTTTCACAAATATCATCAGCTGCTTTGCGCTTGAGACTAGCACTAATTATTTGCCTGTTAAGCTTTTTAACAATTTTTTTGTGGGTATGTTCTTTTTCACTTCGTATCACTAAATTGTCTGTTTCCAGAGTGTATATTTTTGCTTTACAGGAACGACCCGAACACCTCCAACAAACTTCACCACTTTGTAAATTTAAAAGAGTTCACAATTAAAACAGTTTTACCACGTTCGCTTACGGTTACAAAGGTTTCCATGATATTTAAACGAATAACACTAACTTCGAAAGAAAGACTTTTACTAATTTAAATTGAATAATACCAAATTTATAGTGTCGCCACCGCAAATTGTTTAAATCCCTTATTGATATGTTTGTCTGCTAAGTATTACTTAATTTCTTGGAAAGTATAATCCCTTGACTGGGGACGAATTTTGTTGTAGGATTAATTTAGGGCAATAAACATTCATATCAATTTAGGGTTGGATTATGTGGTAGTACCTGCTCGGGGACGTGTACCTACAAAATAAGAAACAACGAAGTTTATAAAATATTAGATTTTTCGATCCAGCTATTATGCGAACTATCAAACCCTAGCCATTTAACGTAGATTTTATTGCCTTTTTTCCTAAGGACTTTTTCAACAAGGTCACATCAGGATTTTTTGTCTTTTGTAGCTCTTCCTCGTAATATGCTCCTTTAATTGGTGATTCATGTAAATCCTCCAACATGTATGTAACAGGATTAGTTCTGTTAACTTTGGTAATTTTAAACAGCTCCGTAGTCCAATTAGGTGTATACCCTTTATCTAATATATGCTTTGCCTTGCTTATGCGCACAACTTCACCAACTTTAAATTTTCGCGGGCCTGCTATTTTCAAATAATTATAATGTTGCTTCAGAATCTCGTTTTCATTGGACTTGTTTACCTGGGACGGTCTTCTACCAATCGCTCTATGTTTGCTTTCGTTGTACTCTTTTGTGATTTGCGGTAGTAGGTATAATACATCAATCCACCTGTACGTACCGTTTAAGCTAAAATGCTTGTAAAATTTCGTTTTCAGCGTTATAATAACTCTTTCAGCTATGCTTGCTTTCATCTTGGTAAATATAGATACTATAATGATTTATGCCATGTTTCTGTATTAGATTTTGAAATTTTGTGTTGTAAAACACTTTGACCTGATCAGATTGAAGATTTTTCGGTTTGCGTTTTCCTATAATTTCGGCAAAAGCTTTCGTGATTTCTTCACCAGTTTTCGATTTCAACGGCCGAATCCAAAAAAATTTCGAGAAGCTGTCTATTACCACTAGAATCATTTTAAAAGATCGATTTTGAGTTGCGTAATAACTCATTTCAGCCAGGTTCATTTGCCACAAATCATCCAAACCTTTGATAATTGTTCGTCGACGAGTATAATTTTTTCGAGCTGGTTTATGTAGCTCATTAACAACTTGAACCTTTTCCTTTAAAAACATGACTGTGACTGAATGTTTAGGGATTTTGTAAAACAGTCGATTCTCCAATGCTTTTATTCTATTGGTCAAATCTATCGCTTTAACATTATTTACAACACCACGCAGTTTATTTTGATTTATAGTTACTTTATCAGCCAAATCAGCCATTTTTTTTTTTCAATGGTCAAAATTAGTCTAGAGAGAACATTAGCATGTTTCGCTGCAGAGTACGTACTTTTAAGAATCTGATCCAAGAAATCTTGTCGTATATCTGGAATATCTCTATTATATAATTTTATTAACGCTTTCTCGATTTTATCTTTTAAGTTTTCTACTCTTTGATTTACATCTAACTGTGCAGAGTTTGCATTAATCGTTGCTATTTGTGATTCTAAACTTTTAAGCGAATTTTTATAATCTCCTCGTAGGTACTGTTTTGCGGTGACAATTAATTCATTTACATACTTTTTATTAGCCATATGTTTGCTGGCTAACAGAGGATCTCTTGATATTAAAGTGTTTATGACCATCAAGTCATTATTGAATGTAAGTTTCATAGCATTTTAAAGTCCTTTGGCTAAAATTAAATTTGAACTTTAATTTTAAAACTGACTTGCAAAATTATTGTACGATTGTGATATAAATGAGATTTACATAGTGGCTACAGTAAATTTAAACTACATAATTACTTTTAAAAATAATTGAATTTAGTTCAGCACGAATCGGCGCATGAGTACCGAAAACTATTCCACCTCAGTTTTTTTATGCGATCCTCTTCAAATTGCCCTACTGATGATATAAATGCATGTAAGCGACGCGTACTTGTGAGCGCGCGAAATTAACAATTAAAAAACAGGTATATATAATAAAAAATTTTAAAAAATGTATACTATTTATTCATATGTTATTTTTTTAAATATATTTTTCATGGGTCGAAAGTTCCCAGATTTTTCGAACTTTTAAAGACTCATATCTCTGAAAATATTAACTTTATCGTGAAAATTCATAGGACCTTTTTTATTTGTATTTCAATAAAGAATATAAAAAAAATTGTCTGGTTAAAAAATAACAATTGCATGTAATTGTTTAAACAATTTCGGTATAAACAATATGGCCCGGGGTTGCCCCCTGGCAACATGCATTTATATCATCAGTAGGGCAATTTGAAGAGGATCGCATAAAAAAATTGAGGTGGAATAGTTTTTGGTACTCATGCGCCGAATCGTGCTGGACTAATTACCTGCATTTAAAATTACCTTAATTTTATAATGTAAATTTACAGATATTTCTAACAGTGTTCGTACCATCTAACAATCAATGATTTATTTGTCTTATTTTCTGTTTTTTCCAATTTTTTACGATTTTTTTTTCGTTTTTGTTAACAATTTTTTTATCATATTCTTTTGCGGACGAAGACAAATACAAGTATTAGTTCCAACGGTATTAGTTTGAAATCAAAATACGACGCCAGGTCCCCAGCTACCGGGTATCTGCTCAACCTAGACGCCAAATGATTTGTATCGTTAAATTAAGTAAATACTCCATCTGTTAGAAACTCATAGACAGTTTTTTTAATTTTTGTTTAATTTTGTGTATATTTTATTTTTTCCTGTTTTTATTTTATTTTTTTGTTTTTTTTTTCTTCAATCTTGTTATTTTGTCTTTTTCAGATTTTTCCTTTCTTTAAATTTTTTTCGCTTTTTTACATTTTTTTGATACCTTTTTTTCAATTTATCCCCTTTTTCTTCGATAGTTAAACTTTTTTTTTTTCGTTTTTACGATTTTTCGTTGTTTCCTAATTTTTTCTCGCGAGATTTTTTTAGTTATAGTATTTTTCTTTATTTTTCAGGTAATGTTTGATGTAAAAGTGTCCTATTTGAAGATTCAGTACCTCCAACAACATTACTGTGAACATTGCTAGTAGGTCTGCTGACCTTAACAGACAATCTTTACAACGGCTATGAAACCTGGAGAGGCACATATCTATACAATATGATAATATGATACAGATGAATATAACTTATTTTTTTAAACCCTAGAAAGTTTTAGTAAAAACGTATTTGAAAATCTGAGAAACAATCAACATTATTATTTATGATGTTAAAGTAAGTATTTACGTCCATATTCTCTTATAGTAGTGTTATATTTTTCCTTCGTGGATTCGGGATAAGTAATAAACAGCAGACAAACATGACAATTTATTGATAAACACAAATAGATAACAATTTCTTAAAATAATCTACACAACTTTGATACAGTCACAATTACTGAATAACGTCTTTAAAATACCTCGAACAACAATTCGCACTTTAATCACTGTCTATCGCCAACTATTACAATTACCATTATTCTTACTCCGTCCCAAGCGATCCCTTATATATGAAATCAATTACTTCTAGAAGCATCTCCACCGTTAGCATCTCCACCGTTACATCCAGGACATAATCTTCCGAACGTTCGAAATCCACTAGAATATTCGAAGATTCTAAGAACAGCCTGTCCCGGCTCACCCACCTTGTGGGCGACAGGTACGAACCGGCTCGTAACAGTAGTATAGTTTCGAAGTCCGTTTAGCTGTAATCCTTACTTTCGAAAATCGCAAAAACGGATATTGCGTAATTATGTCCTAATTCGTTCAAGAAAAATAAATTTCGTACTAGTCAATAAAAAAAGTTATCAACAATTTAAAACAAATAATGGGTCTATGGCTTCGAAATAAATATCATAGTTAGGAACCAATTATGTATTTATCGTACCTAATTTTTGAATTTCGTGCTAGCAGCGTATCTAAAAAGTAATTAATGTTTGGGCCCATTAGCATTCAAAACGTGCAAGGGGCGCCACCATAAAGGCGGAAACATACTATCAAAACGTGACCCGACGCCACGTCAACCGACGCATCAATTCCATATATTTATGTTGCGGCGTGTGGTCACATAGCGTGTTGTCTATGTGCTTCTAACTGTATTAAATATATGGAATTGATAAGTACTGACATGCGTCGGGTGGCGTGGCGTCGTGTCACGTTTTGATAGTATGTTTCCACCTTAAAGCTTGCATTAAACGTCACGTATTTGATACTGTTGATATACCTCGAGGCCCAATTTTCTGGCAGTGACGTGTTGTGACGCAAATGCAAGTGGAACCAATACGAGATTTGAATGAATGCTAGTTGACATGTTTAACTAAGAAAGACTTACTATCTTTGTCTTATTAACGCGCAAGAGAAAGCGATACTTTTAAGAAAAACGTCAAGCGGCACTAGGGCACCATAGAAATATTATACATAGAGGAGGCAAGCTTCACGGCTGCCTGTAAGTGGGAGCGTCCGGCCGTTAGAGAGAGAAAGAAAACCACGGTGGTCTTGTATCTTTGTCTAGCTCTCTGCTGATTGGTCTCTCCCATCATTTTCAGCGTTCGATAAAGCGAACGATGGATGATCTTCATCCTTTAGTAGATCATCTGTATTTTGAATGTTGAACCTGAATATCGACTCTATATTTGATTGTTGATGTCTTGTTTCTTTTTTATAAAAAATAATTATCTCTATGTCTAATACACTGCTTTTCAAGCAGCCAATCAGTGACGAGGAGAGACAGAAATGCAAGACCACCGACGTTCTCTTTCTTTTTCTAATGAGCGGACGCGATTTTGGCTGGCTTGCCCCCTCTATGTATAATATCTCTATGTAGGGCACTTAATAATATTCTCCAGTGTTGACATTTTTCTTAAAAGTATCTCTTTCTATAGCGCGTTAATAAGACAAAGATAGTAAGTCTTTCTAAGTTAAACATGGCAATTAGCATTCATTCGAACCTTGCATTGGTTCCACTTGCATTTACGTCACAATGATGTCACTGCCAGACAAATGGGACTCAAGGTATCGTAAAATACAGTCACCATGAGCAATCAGTTGCAGCGGTCAAGTCATTAACTTTATATTACGTAGTAAGACGCGGTATCATTTCGATTTACTACATGAACAAACCAGTTATAAACATAATATGGAAAGATAAAAACAGGTGTAATCGAGAGCGCAAAGAATGCACTAGAAAGCAGAAGAGTAGGTACCTATTCTGTGTTATTGTTTCTTCATTGAATAGATATCAAGAATCTCGCAAGTAAACCAATAAAGGATCAAGAATTGTCAGATATTTGAAAAATATAATTTGTAAAAACAAACATGATCATTGAAAGCAAATTCCAAATTTGCAAGACTGTGGTGACACCTTTGCTGACGTATGTGGTAGAAACTAGGACAGAAACAGCGAAAACAAAAAGCACAGGTCCAATAACAAGGATAAAGGTATCAATAGCGATTAAAGGAATAACACTCAGAAAGAAGATAGACCCGAGCTCGAAATACAGGACGCAACACGGTGTGGCTGGGTAAGACGATGGTATTAGAGCGATCAGGTAGTTTGAATGGAATAGAACAGATGGGTTAAAGATGGAAAACTAAAGAGAACTCCCGGCCGACTACACCAAAAACCGACTCACAGTTAAGGATAAACCTCTAAAAGCAGATATGAACAAGAGTTAGTTTTACAAAAAGAGAAAGAATAAAAAGAAGACGAATGTCGATTTTCAGTAATAATACATTTTGTCGAGATTTCTAACGATATAAATAACAATGTAAATTTGTGTATTGAGTCTAACATTTGTAATGTTAACTTAATCGAGGGTTACCTGTTATTCCTGAAAACAAGGGGCAAGAGCGCCAAATACAAACTATACAACAACCCGGAAATACTTGACAGTAACTCGAGTTTTAATGTTCATCAAGCGGCACATCATATGAGTATAACTATTGTGATTAAAATGCGATATATACAGAAAATATTCAAGATGGTGTGTGCCGCACTCAGCTTTCGTCTCTCGTCGCACCTCTGCACATCAAATAACTTTTGAAACAATTGAAATTGTCAGTATTATTATTATAAATTTTGTTATTCTTAAAATTAATGAATCTTTTTAATAATGATTCGTTGAATCTGCAACAATCTTCGAGAATATTCTATCGAGAAACTTCTTTTGAGAATCTTCTATCGACCTTTCGCCAAATCTGGATGCACCCTTCAAGAAACACAATTTATTTTTAAACAGATAAGTTATATTGTTTTATTGCTTTCAATTACAGATTACCATATATTCTAAATATATAAAACTCAAAGGTGACTGACTGACTGACTGGAATAGTGATCTATCAAAGCAGAGCCCAGACCGCTGGACGGAAGGGGCTGAAATTTGGCATGCAAGTAGATGTTATGACGTAGGCATCCGCTAAGAAAGGATTTTGATTAATTCCACCCCCAAGGGCATAAAATAGGGGATGAAAGTTTGTATGAAACTTTGTCAATTTTAAACCGTTCGGGCTGAAACTTTGCATGTACCTATATAGTTACTATGACGAAGGCGTCCCCTAAGAAATTATTTTGATTAATTCCACCCTTCAGGGGATAAAGTAGGGGATAAAAGTTTGTATAAAACTTTGTTAATTTTAAACCGATCGGGCTGAGATTTTGCATGCATATAGCTACTATGACGTAGGCATCCCATAAGAAAGGATTTTGATAAATTCTACCCCTAAGGGGATAAAATAGGGGATGAAAGTTTGTATGAAACTTTGTCAATTTTAAACCGATCAGGCTGAGATTTTGTATGCATAAAGCTACTATGACGTAGGCATCCCTTAAGAAAGAATTTTGATAATTTCCACCCCTAAGGGGATAAAAAAGGGAATGAAAGTGTGTATGAAACTTTGTCAATTTTAAACTGATCGGGCTGAGATTTTGCATGAATGTAGGTACTATGACGTAGGCATCCCTTAAGAAAGGATTTTGATAAATTTCAGCCATAAGGGGATAAAATAGGGGATGAAAGTTGGTATGAAACTGTGTCAGTTTTAAACCGATCGGGCTGAGATTTTGCATGCACATAGCTACTATGAGTTAGGCATTCCCTAAGAAAGGATTTTGATAAACTCCACCCCTAAGGGATAAAATAGGGATGAAAGTTTGTATGAAACTTTGTCAATTTCAAACCGATCTGGCTGAGATTTTGCATGCACATAGCATGCAATTTTTTAAAGTTTTAAAATAATAATAGTCTAATACCACTCGCGCTTTACTGAGCGGGGTGTGTGGAGCGGTGAGACGGTAGCACGCTGTTGCTGGCCGACATGACACTGTCGATAGACGCGTAGAGTCTTAAAAATTCGAGAATAAATTTGTTTTATTACGTAGTGGTGTACTAAGAAATTAATTTTTTAAATTCCATCCCTAAGGATTTAAAATAGCGGTTGCAAATTTGTATGAAACTCGGTGGCAAAAAACTAAAATCCACGCGGATGAAGTCGCGGGCGGCCGCTAGTTATTACATAAATATATATTTTTTAGATTACCATTTACATCATTCATTCTGTGTAGAACAGACGCAAATGAAATCTGATCCCTGATCTGATCAAGGCTATTAAGTCTCATTAAGAGGGCAGGACTGGACAAGATTCTCTAATTAGTCCAAGATATGACGGTTTTCTGCTAGCAATTCTTTTTATATGCATGAATTTGTTTAAAATTTTGACAGTAGGTAGAAAATGGCTCAAAAATTAAAATCTACCCTATGCCAATATGTGCTTTTTCTCTGGGGGTGGTTACCACCCCAACTAGGGGTGGAAAATATTTATCAAAAAAAAACATGGTAATCGATAGAATAGTGCATTTTAAGACAAAAACGTCTTTTAGAGTTTTTTCGAAAATTCAATACTTTTGGAGTTATTGGTAACTGAAAGTTCACAAATTAAACGGCAGAAAAGCATGTTTTTAAACGATTTTTCGGGAATAAGTCAGAAAATTTACACTTTATCGGGAAAACTGTCATAATATAAAATGAAGCTTATATAAAAAGATAGAGATTTGTTTTCTTGTAATTATTGCAGATTTAATATTAACAAAGTTATGACTGTTCGAAAGTAGACGTTTATACATCCAATACAAAAATCCAAACATATGACGTTAAATAACCGGAAAACGATAAGTTTTTCATAGAAAACTTACTGAAACTTTTTTAAAGATCTTGAAAAATCCGTTCAAACCACCACTAGTAAAAGCGATTTGCATGAAAATTAGGGTAAGTTATAACAAAAATAAAGTCAGCTTATAGTTTTTGCGACGCAAAAAGTAACAAACTCACCCTCGCCAAAACCACCCTGGTTGAAACTATTTGTTGTTCATTTAAAATTTACTTCGTTTATATACAAACATTAAACTCTAGGAGTTTAACTGGTTTAGAAGGTTTAGTTTTGAAAAAATCTCAGGTTAAAGTGAAAATGTTTCTGAATTTCTCAAAAAATCTCTTTGTTTTGAAAATAACTCAAGAACTAGCAAAGATACAGAAAAAATTATAGCGTGCAAAAGAATAGCTTTTAATTTTTATTTTATTTTTATATTTATAGAATAAAAATTAAACGAGATATGCTTCTTTTAAACTTGTCTTCGCATGCGTTTAGCACCATCATCGAGCCCTTTCAGCGCAACCCTTTTTAAAACGAAGGGCCTGAAAAAAAATTCGTTTACGTCATCTTGTAGCTTTTAAAATTACTTACGAAATCGTCTTTTTCGGACTTCCTAGCTTAAAAACTGAAGAAGTTATGAATAAAAAACCATTAAATTTTTTTAGAATTTTGGAGCACGTATATTGTAGCATTCAAGAATTTAATCTAAGATTTACCGACACAGTATCTACTCTTATAAACTTACACAGGTGTATGTATGTGTATTTATTTATATATATTAGGGGTACATTTTAAAATTTGTTTCATAATAAGGTTTCCTACTAATTTTACCGTTTAATTTGTAAACTTTCAGTTACCCATAACTCAAAAAATATTGACTTTTCCAAAAAACTCGAAAAAACATTTTTTGTTTTAAAATTCACTATTCTATCGATTACCATGTTTTTTTTTAAATTTTTTCCACCCCCCAGTTGGAGGTGGTAACCACCCCCAGTGAAAAAGCACATATTGGCATAGGGTAGATTTTAGATTTTGAAGTGAAGGGTATATTGAGCTTACCTACAAATTTTCATTCAAATCCATGCATATAAAAAAATTGCAAGATTTCTTATTAATTTTACCATTTAATTTGTAAACTTTCAGTTAACCATAACTCCAAAAATATTGACTTTTTAAAAAAACTCTAAAAAACATTTTTGTCTTAGAATTCCCTATTCTATCGATTAACATGTTTTTTTTTTAATATTTTCCACCCCCGAGTTGGGGGTGGTAACCACCCCCAGAGGGAAAGCACATATTGGCATAGGGTAGATTTTGAAGTGGAGGGTATATTGAGCTTACCTACAAATTTTCATGCAAATCGATCCATATAAAAAAAATTGCGAGGTTTCCTATTATTTTTACCGTCATATCTTGGACTAAATCCTATTCTTGAGATAATGGGTGGTCACAATAGATCTGCAAAGGTCGCAGTGATACAGGCTAACAGCCAACCCAAAAAACATCTAATCTAATCTCCCCCCTAAAAAGTAATAGTATTTGGAAATTTTTCCAACTCCCCCCCCCAATTACAATATGGAAAGAACAAGAAACCAATAATGAATATTGACCATGATGAAACATGTATTATAAAACAATTATGTAAATTTTAATGCATTTGATATTATTGAAACACTTATGGGGACTTTTACACAATTTATTTACAAAATTGTTAAGATACACTGAACTCTGCTGAATAACGTCTAACTACTTGACAATACAATGAACTCTTGTGAATACTTGAACTTGAACTGACGTTAACTGCCCATACATCCCCTTATATACAACAAATTAAACAAATGACCATTCTGGAACTTTCTAGAATTTTCTAGAAACATTATTTAATCTAGTCAGTGTTATTTTTAGAAGTTTCTAAAAATCAACTGTCAATAACAATCGTTCAAATTAAGGTCCTTTCACGGTTATCCCGTTACACTGCCCCCTCCTTAGATTCATTTCTCCTGGAATGTTATTTCCTACATCGGAATCCCGCACACTCCCTGAGCCAGCCAAACCATCTTCTTGGAGTACCTCTTCATCCGATCACTAGATAATTGTAGTTTTCCACGCACCAGGTTGTGTATATTCTCCATTCGATTCTGAAGGTCGGCGACATATTGTTCACGGGCCATTTCTTCACCAGGTTTACAACCAAACACCAAGTCACATGGTAGCCTCATTTCTCTACCGAACAGGACTTTCGCAGGCGTTTGGCCCGTTGATTCGTTGATGGCCGATCGAATTGCCATTAGAAATAGTGGAATATGTCGATCCCAATCCATCTGACAATCTGACACCACTTTTGACAGATAGTTGGTTATAGTCCGGTTCATTCGTTCCACCATTCCATCAGACTGAGGGTGCATCGCTGTGGTTCTCGTTTTGTGGATGCCTAATCTTTGGCAAAATTCTTGAAACAGGTTGCTCTCAAAATTTCTTCCTTGGTCTGAATGTAATTCTGGTGGTACCCCAAATCGGCTTACGAATTCTTCAACCAATATATATATATATATATCCTAATTGGGAACTGCATATGCTTCAACCCATTTAGTGAAGTAGTCCATTACAACAAAGATGTACTTGTTTCCTACATCGGTCTGTGGAAGTGGCCCCAATACATCTACTGCGATTCTTTCAAAACGACTTCCAACCAGGTATTGCTGCATTTCCGCCTTCGGTTTTCGGTGCGGACCGTTACTGGCAGCACATGTAGGGCATTTACGACACCAATCTTTAACATCATTAGTGCAATTTACCCAGTAAAATCTATCTCGGATCTTTTGTAGCGTTTTCGTGATACCCAGATGTCCTCCAGAACTATCATTATGCATCTGTTTTAAAATTTCCGGTACAGCATTTCTTGGGACCACTATTTGTTTCCTTGTTTCTGTGCCCTCGGAATTTTCTACAAGTCTTTTAACGAGCCCTCCGTCCAAAATTAAAGAGTTCCATTGGGACCAGTATGCTTTTAAAGCAGGAGAGGATGAGGATATCTCTCTCCACAACGAACGACGGTCCATTCTATTCCACTCCCGAATATTTCTCAGAACGGAATCGTTTTCTTGTTGCTCCTCCAGCATAGAGCTCTCGTCTTCTGGCACAACCTTAAATAAGGCAAGTTTTTCCTCGTTCTGCTCCACACGGGTACAATGGGGGCAATCAGGTCGACATGGTCTTCTGGAAAGTGCATCAGCATTACGATGTCTTGTTCTAGGTCTGTGCTCGATTTCAACATCATATTCCTGCAGTTTTTCGAGACATCTTGCTATCTGTCCTTCTGGGTTCCTAAAGCTAAATAACCACTTTAAACTAGCATGGTCTGTTCTGATCAGGAATTTTCTGCCATACAGATATTTATAAAAGTATTCGACGGATTTTACAACTGCTAACAGTTCCCTCCGAGTTACACAGTAGTTCTTTTCAGCTTTCGATAAAGTTTTGCTGAAGTAACCAACCACTCTTTCCTTACCGTCTTGTAGCTGTGACAAGACGGCTCCAATTCCCACATTGCTGGCGTCGGTGTCCAGAATAAGCTTACCATCAGGAAGTGGATAAGCAAGAACAGGTGCTGACGTAAGCTGTTTCTTCAATATTTCAAACGCCTCTTGACATTCCTGATCCCAACAGAAGGACTTATCTTGTTCTGTCAAACGTGTCAAGGGTTTGGCGATGTCTCCAAAATTCTTGACATATCGTCGGTAATAGGAACAAAGACCCAAGAAACTCCGGAGCTGATGTTTGTCGATAGGGATTGGCCATTCCTGAACGGCTTGTATCTTAGCGGGGTCAACAGCAACGTCATCCTTGCTTACGTTATGTCCTAAATAGTTGACCTGTCTCTGGAACAAGTGGCATTTCTTAACATTCAATGTTAGATTAGCGTTCTGTAATCTTTTAAAAACTTCTTCCAGGTTAGATAAATGTTCCTTAAAGGTCTTACCCATTATGATGATGTCGTCTAGATAAACTAGACAAGTTTCCCATGACAAACCCCGCAGTATGTTCTCCATTAGTCGTTCAAACGTCGCAGGAGCATTACAGAGGCCAAACAGAAGGACCGTGAATTGCCACAACCCTGATCCACTGGTAAAGGCAGTATTTTCTTTGTCTGCAGGATTCATTTTAACTTGCCAGTATCCGCTTTTAAGGTCCAAGGTAGAAAATAAAGTAGAACCCGCCAAAGCGTCGAGGGCATCATCAATCCTTGGCAGAGGATAACTGTCCTTCTTAGTGACATCATTTAGCTTTCGATAGTCGACACAAAACCGCATTGATCCGTCTTTCTTTCTCACCAATACCACAGGAGAAGCCCACGGACTACTGGATGGTTCGACTATGCCATTTTGAATCATTTCTTTAAGGGCTCTGTCTGCTTCTTCCTTCTTAACTTGAGGCATCCTTCGGGGTACCTGTCGAATCGGACGTGCATCACCAGTGTCAATTCTATGTTGTACAACATCAGTTCTTCCCAGTTTACTTTTAGAACCAAATACAGGTTTATAACGGTAAAGTAGATCTCTTACCTGTTTCTTTTCTAATTTTGACAAAGAGGGATCTAATTTTGTCAAGAATTGTTCAATTCCGTTGTTCTCATCTGTTTCCGTAACGTTTACCTTGTGAATTATGGCCGTTACTTATTCTAAGCTTCCCATTTCCGTGTCCTTTCGGAGAAGAACTGGATGATCGTTCAACTTGATAACTCAGATGGGTACCTCTTTGGCGGATCTAACAAGAGTCTTACCCACAAGGAGTCCTTTTCCCAATTCATGGTCATGGTTCTTCGGCTCTATCATGGCTGGGGCACCATCTGGCTCCAGTCCATCCAACCGCGCTGTGACGACACATTTGCAGCTTGCCGGAAGTTCGATATCATCGATTAGCTTAATCGAGGCATTGTCAACTTGTTTTCGGTGCAGGAATATTTCTTCATTACCAGTACGAAGGATACGTCGGTGAAGATCCAAATGAAAACCACAGTGGAGCATAACATCCATGCCCAGAACAACATCTTCATCAACGTCAGCCACCAGCACCGAGTGAACCAGAGAGGTACGCAGTTTCCAACTGGTAGGCCACATCTTCTTTCGCATAATGATGGATGGTCGAACAAAAGTTTTCGTAGCTCCAGTGTCTACCAGCATGCTAAAGTTCTTCCCATCAATGAGGCCATCTACATATAAGCTGTTTGCGTGATGTCGCAGAGTTGCCAATTTAATGGCGTGAGGGGCTTCGGGAATGTTTGGGGTCGATTTCGCCCTCCAGGAGTCGACCCGTTCTAGTTTTCCTGCTGCTGGGGTACTTCAGCAGGAGATTTTTCTTTTTGGGGGCAAGTATTTCTTATATGGCCTAGTTCTCCGCAGTTCCAGCATCTCACTGGGCGCCTTCTTTTTGAAGATAACTTCATTAACCTCTCTACTACCGCTTCAACGTCGCTAGCGGAATGAACAGCATGGTCGTAGTTACCGGTGACTTCCCTTAGTCGAGCAACTCCACGTGAGGCCTCCGTCGCCGCCTCAAACTCCAGGGCAATGGTCAAGGCGTCCACAAGAGTCTTCGGCCGCGCCAACCGTACAGCGCGCTGCAACTCGACGTCTCGAAGACCATCGGTGAAGGTTTGGACTGCTAGGCGCTCCAGGAAATCCTCCGCTGCATTTGAATACGCAAGTCGTACCATTCTTGCTACATCCGCCTCAAATTCCTGGATAGTTTCTCCATTTTTCTGTTTTCGACTCTTTAACTGCATTCGGTACACCGGTTGTAGATGAGTTTGACCATAACGCATCTCTAGACGATTCACCAATAACTCGAAGTTGTCAGCTTCATCCGGTGTCAATGATTGCAAGACGTCTAAAGCTTCGCCTCGCAGAGCTACGGTTAGGGACAATGCCTTCTCCTGGGATGACCATCTATTAGCTCTGGCCGCTGCGTCGAATTGTTTCAGGTAATTTGGCCAGGAAGTCTTCCCGTCGAAGGTCGGGGGTTTCATCGTCGTTCGTAAATGGGTCGTCTCCTCGCTTCTTTGTCTTTCTTTGACCAGTATGCTTTTAAAGCAGGAGAGGATGAGGATATCTCACCCCACACCTGACACCAATTTGAAACACTTATGGGGACTTTTACACAATTTATTTACAAAATTGTTAAGATACACTGAACTCTGCTGAATAACGTCTAACTACTTGACAATACAATGAACTCTTGTGAATACTTGAACTTGAACTGACGTTAACTGCCCATACATCCCCTTATATACAACAAATTAAACAAATGAACATTCTGGAACTTTCTAGAATTTTCTAGAAACATTATTTAATCTAGTCAGTGTTATTTTTAGAAGTTTCTAAAAATCAACTGTCAATAACAATCTTTCAAATTAAGGTCCTTTCACGGTTATCCCGTTACATTATTAAAGTTCTTTATTTTTAGGTTTAAAACATTTCAAATCCAATCACAAGCAAAATCTTCGATATTCTTCAAGATCAGCTTTATTATAATCTGTGTGATTTGCCTGGTTTATCAGATTTCAGATTGTTTTAACAATAGTTACTCTCGCTTCCAGGATTCATTGTGTGAGCATGATTTTGTTAGGAGTGAATTTGTACTTAAACAGAATTGTTCTAAACGGATTATTGTTATTACATATCAAGGAGGTCGATTAGGCAATCAGATTTGGGAATATATTTCAGTTTGGTTAGTTGCTAAACATATTCGATTAGAACCATTTGTTCCTGGATGTATGAAATGGAGACTGAACCATATATTTGATAACCTCACAGTTCCTTCAATGGAAGAGATAGCACATTGCTCAGCAACACCAACAGTTTCCATTGAATATATTGAAGATTATGATCTTAACAGTAACATTAGCATTATTTTATCCAAATTTAATATGCAACCTGAATTACTATCAATCTATTATAAAGAAGTAATTAAAGAACTAAGTTTTAAAAAAAGTTTAATAGACCAAAGTCAAAAGGTATTACATTCGGCAGCTATGGAATTAAAAAATAATAATTCAACATTTATTAGTGTTCACGTACGAAGAACTGATTATGTAAGATTTGTGGAAGATATATATGGAGGAAAACCAGCTACGATAAATTTTTATATTTCAGCGATAAATTTTATGAAAACGAAATATCCTAATTCAATATTTATCATGGTTTCTGATGATCCTGAATGGTGTGCTGAACAGTTCAAATCCATGACAGATTTATACATTACTGGACAATATTACAAAGACAGTTCCGCTGAGCAAGATTTATCAATTTTAGCATCATGTAATCATTCTATATTCGATTACGGAACCTATGGACAATGGGGAGCTATTTTTGCCGGAGGGGAAACGATTTTTTATTCTGTGAATGAAGGTTATTTAACTAAAAAGATTAGTAAATTTATGCCAAATTGGCACACGTTATAAATCTTTATTTATAATATATAGACCCTATAAAACAGTTTTATACCTATGATCTATAAATTGGCATATGTCTTCCTCTTTCTGTTAAATGTTTAATGGCAGAGAGATTTCATTTCAAAATTAGTTTTGTTTGTATCCTAGTTAATTAATGTTTATTTTTTTACAGTAAAATTTTGGATAAGTTTAACAAAATCCATGGTACATTTTTTAAAAGTGTAAATAAATACATATGCATCTTTTTCCTATGTGTTGTGTTCTGGGCTACCTTACATTAGAAATAATAATAAGATTTATAATTCAATAGAAAATTAATGCTTATTGAGTAATGGTCTTTCTTACATATTGGTTATAATAATCAATTTTTAAAATCATGTTAATATAACGGGTAAAATAAAAGCTTTACTTTGCATGTTAAAATGCGTTATAAGAGTTCTCTTTAATCATTTGCATTATTCGGTTTTTTATAATATTATGATTATATGGTAATTTTCCAACAATATTCCAATTTTTCACAATTTTTAAATGTTTCAGGACTTTTTCCAATTTCACAACTTTACAAAATAAAATGTTTGTTTTTATCCCAAGATTTCTATTCGTTATGCTCAAAAATAAAGAAATAACTCCTATATTTCCGATAAAGTTTGCTTTTGTGGTGGTTATGATAATATTGATTATCGCATATAAAAAAGAGCATTAAATAGTTTTGGTATTTTTAAAATTACCGCAAGAAATTTAAGATGTAGGTAACTGTCACTCAGCATCTACAGATAAAAAAAAAACATGATTTGTTTTGTTGAAGACTCAAGAAGACGAAAATGTTGTTTAAGAAGTGTAAATATGATGCGAATATGCAGATGCATTTTGTTATATTTATTAAAGTACGAGATGTAAAATTTTATTTTATTTTTATTATATTAAGGATGTCCTCGTAGGTATAGACCTAAATACAAATGTACCGAGAACATCTATTGGGGCAGAAGAGACAATTTATTAATTTGGGATTTAAAAGCCTGCAAGTTAGGATGAGTGGGCAAGACGTGGGAAGGTAAGGAGTTTCAGAATCTGGAGCCCCTTTGCATAAAGGAACGATCAAATCGATCCGTTCTCGATGTCTGGCACTGAACAGTATAAGGCGGGTGCATGGAGTTGACACCTCGTGTTCCTCTGGTTGGTCTGGCCAAGTGGAGGCACTATAGAGCGGAGTTCTTCTGAGCAAAATCCGTTTATGTATCGGTAAAACAAGGAAAGATCAGACACTGCTCTTCGGTGGGACAATGGGGCTAGGTTTTTGGTGATACTGGTGTCGTTTATTAGTCGAACTGCTCTTCGCTGTATTGCATCAAGAACTCTGAGACTTGACGGACCTGCCGAACCCCATACATGCGAGCAGTATTCAAGATTAGGTCGTATTTGGGCTTTGTAAAGAGTAGCTAAGTTGGATGGAGAAAAATATTTCCGTGCTCTAAACAAAAAGCCTAATTTCTTTCCTGCTGCAGTTGCTATGGATGCAATGTGTTCGTTCCATAGTAAGTCCTGGGAGATCGTTATACCCACCATCAACTATTACAAGGCGAAATATTTTCATCGCAGTTTCGGTACTACTAACTCAACAGAATTATTAAAGCATATCCTTGAAATGTACTTGAGAATGGCGTGGAGGTAAGAATAATCCCTTTTCAAAGGCTAAAACCAGGACTAACCACCAAAATATCATTAACACCATACACACAATAGTCCAAGTTTTCAAATGGTCACTTTTAACAATAATCCCTTTACGGATAATTTAAATAAATCAAATTGTTTTTTAAGTACCACACCATACCACCACAGTCATTAAAGTGAACATCAAAAATGGCCTCCAAGTCCTAGTTGCTGACCTCGAGACCCTTGACGGCAACTTCTACAGTTTTAAAACAATATCAAAAAGATTTCGCTTATCGCTGATAATTTTAACTACTCTAATAAAGTACCTGATCACTAGGTGACCTTACAGATAAGGTACCTACAATTAAATTAATACACCAGAATGATACAAAATCCAAGTCATTTAAAATTCGGTTAAAAATTATAAATTATTTTAATTTATTTCCTGTAACAATTCCCCCTCTTCCTGGAGAAATTTTCCCCGAAAATTTCTTCAAGAGTTAGTCCAAGCTTTCGTCGCAGCTGGATTTAAGGTCCTTCACGTGCCAAATTCCTTTCGAGGTTCCAACTGAATCGCTAAGTTCATATGTCCACGGAGAAATTTTTTTCTTTATATAAAAAGGTCCAACAAACTTGGAAGCCAACTTTTTCGTAAAGTACTTCGACGCATCTGACAATACATAATTCCTGCGCCACACCAGTTGATTTGGAAGATATACCACATGCCGACGTTCTCGATGTCTGGCACTGAACAGTATAAGGCGGGTGCATGGAGTTGGCACGTCGTGTTCCTCTGGTTGGTCTGGCCAAGTGAAGGCACTATAGAGCGGAGTTCTTCTGAGCAAAATCCGTTTATGTATCGGTAAAACAAGGAAAGATCAGACACTGCTCTTCGGTGGGACAATGGGGCTAGGTTTTTGGTGATACTGGTGTCGTTTATTAGTCAAACTGCTCTTCGCTGTATTGCATCAAGAACTCTGAGACTTGACGGAGCTGCCGAACCCCATACATGCGAGCAGTATTCAAGATTAGGTCGTATTTGGGCTTTGTAAAGAGTAGCTAAGTTGGATGGAGAAAAATATTTCCGTGCTCTAATCAAAAAGCCTAATTTCTTTCCTGTTGCAGTTGCTATGGATGCAATATGTTCGTTCCATAGTAAGTCCTGGGTCCTGGGAGATCGTTATACCAACCAGCGTAATGGAGTCGCCCGCTACCAGTGTCTGATCGTTGATTGTAATGGATGAGTCGCATGTTTGCCTCTTGTTGGATAGGCAACATATGTCTTTCTCTTGGAAGCGTTGAAATTAACAAGATTCTTTCTTCCCCACTCGTCTACAACTCTCAAATCTTGATTGAGAGAATCCGTTGTGCATCTTCTGTCGTCTGCCAGAATATCTAGAGGTATGGGACGGTTGTGCGCTTTGCTACAGTGTAGGTTGCTATCATCTGCAAAACCATGTATCGGGTTATAAGTGACATCTAGTAGATCATTAATGTGTAATAGGAATAAAATAGAAGCTAGAGCCGATCCTTGGGAACTCCAGCGTTGATCTTGTAGAGGTTGGAAGAATGTCCATCTACAGCAACTTGGATGTGCCTGTTGGAGAGAAAGTTGGATATCCATCTGCAAAGGTTTTGCGAGAGTCCGTAAGAAGGTAGTTTGTTCAAAAGAGCTGCACGCCACACTTGATCAAATGCTTTTGAGATGTCTAGTGATACGATTTGAGTTTCCTTATAGCGGTGGATGGCATCACTCCAGACATGAGTTACATATGCTAGCACATCGGCTGATGACCTTTGTTGGCGAAAACCATATTGCCTGTCACTTATAAGGTTATGTGTTTCAAGGTAGCTCAGGATCTCGTGATTGGCGTATTTCTCCATAGTTTTGCTAATAACAGATGGAAGAGCTATGGGTCTGTAGTTAGAAGGCTGGGTTTTACAGCCTTTCTTGGTGACTGGTTGTATTCGAGCAGTTATCCAGGATTCTGGAAAAATACCAGTATCATATGATAGTTGAAAACTGGCGCTAGTTCAGGAACACAACATTTTAAGAGTAAAGCATGTATTTCATCAAGGCCGCTTGCTTTGTTGGTATTTAGAGTAGCAAGGACTCTCTGCACACACTTAACCCTGAATATGATATTTTTCATTGTGTGGGGAGCACGTGGAATAGAAGGTAGTTCCATGTTTCCCGGTGGGTTAAGTGTCGAGTTCGAAGAGAATATTTTGGCAAAGAGTTTTGCATTTTCTGTGGATGACGTAACTATTAAGCAGTCTTCTGATGTGAGTGGAGGGAACGAACTATTTGTAAAATTGTTGTTGATATGTTTGGCGAGAGTCCAAAATGACCGGCTAACCCTCGTGTCATCCATGAACGACCACTTCATCCTCGTCGAGTGACAGTTTGGTAAGGAGGTTTCATTGTACCTTTCATCTTTGAAGACGCTGAAGGTAATTCCCTTACTGTCTCTGCCGAGTGCTGCCGCGATATGG
The DNA here is from genome assembly GCA_964028335.1 of Altica lythri. NCBI lineage: Eukaryota > Metazoa > Arthropoda > Insecta > Coleoptera > Chrysomelidae > Altica > Altica lythri. Next base: position 62,464,198 of record OZ034805.1, on the reverse strand, counting down.
TGCAAACCTTTCTGGTTCCTCAAATCCAACAATTTAACCTGCAAAACATGTGGTTCCAGCAGGACGGAGCAACTTGTCACACAGCTACGGAAACTATGAATCTTCTACCAACAATCTTTCTGGGACGTTTAATTTCTCGAATTGGTAATGTCATCTGGCCAGCAAGGACACCGGATTTAATGGCTCCTGACTTCTTTTTATGGGGATTTTGAAAGGATTTATGCTGACATACCAAATACTGTAGATCAGCTTAAAAACAATATTACGGAAGCGATTAAAAGTATTCCTCTGGAAACCTACCAAAGAGTGATGATAGTTCAAATAGTTCAAGGACTCAGGTTTGCGCGGCTTCTAGAGGCGGACATTTCTCTGATATTATTTTTCATACATAATTTTTTAGTTTCAGTATGAAAATGAAAATTTCTAGCAACAAATATTCAAGATATTCAAAATAACAAATTAGTCAGTTATAATATATACTGTCCACCTTGTATATATAATTAGTTTTTTCGTGTACTTTTACAATTACTATACAATTACATTATATATAAATTCCAATAAAGTATTTTAACAACAAAATATTTGTCAAATCTTTTTATCTTTTTAAAAATTGATATTTATATTTATTCGCCTTATCTCTAAGTATAGGTATTAGATTAGGATAAGTTGTTTGATACTAGAAGAAATCAATAAACGTTGTGAGTGTAGTTGAATGTAATCTATTACCTATATATTTTTTTAACAGGTATCTATATGAATTTTATTCTAATTATTTTAAAAATCTTTTTTTACTGATCTTGGCCAACGTAACTAGATTCGGTAACGGTATTTTACTATTAATTAAAAAAAAAAATAGTAAAAACCGCTTATTTTAAAAGCAATCGTTTTTTATAAACGTGCAACTAAATCAAACATAAAAAATTAAAAATCGTACATCAGGGTCGAGAAATAAAATTCTGTTTAAATTAGCCATAAGAGCCCATATTAAAGTTTAACCTTGTCCTTTCTTATTAGTCAAAGCACGTAGAAAAAAAAAACTGAAAAAACCAGCAAATAATTTCATAGAGACAATTTCACCCTTTATATTTAATTAACAAATATTGCAGAATATTAATTATTCTATCGCTTTACGAGTTTTTGAAAAACATTTTCAAAGACATTGACCATTTAACCAAGAAGAAACAACTACTTCCCGGACTATGTGCCCCGACATATACCTTGTACTGACAAGGTGCAAATACACCGAAACCGGTCTACAAGTTATGTTGTCCCTTCTAACTACAAACCAGAATGGTTGGTTTAAATATCTTGTAGATATACCAACCCCGTTTAAATTTGAAGTGTAATTCAATATCCGTCGGGGCACATAGCCCGAGAAGTAGTTGTTTCTTCTAAGTTACATGGTCAATGACTTTGAAAATGTTTTTCAAAAACTCTTAAAGCGATAGAATAATTAATATTCTGCATTCTGCAATATTTGTTGATTGATAACTCGCTTTATTAAATAAGACAATATTACAGTTTCTTGTAATAATACTTTATATTTAAGTTTATTGTGAGGTATAAATGCCACTTAATCAATAAAACTTTTTTCATAATCGTTAAAATAAATACTGTATTTAAAAACAATTAAAAACTGGTTCAAAATTAAAAGTAAATAGATAGAAAATGTTAAATAGATATAGATCAGGAAATAAACTATACCGGTTCAAGCTCGATTTCCAATCAAAGAAAAAAGATCTAAGCAGTGTTTATTACTCTTTATAATACACGGTAACACTTTAAATATAAGAATATTAGAAACACACGCAAGTTGTACTTCGATATTTTATCTCTCCCGCACTGGTCGAATGGGCTAGAATCGGTATACTTTCGTTCAAAGTTAATTTTTGCTTTTTTTGTATTCACACTTCAAAAAATGCCGACAAACGATAACCAACTAATAAATACAAAATAGTAGTTGCCAAATGTAATCTGAAACAGAACACACAGAAAATGTGACTGATATATTATACATTCCTAAATCGTTCAAAAAAACCCTATGATACTTAGAATTAATTATTGCTTGGCAACATTGTTTTTCTCAACTCTTGTTTCTCGAAGAATCTCTAATCACAGTTAATTCGAAAAAATTCACAATTTTTGTTGGCTGATTCGTCTTGTCCCTGAATTCTATTGGTCGATAATAAGTATAATACAAGTCAACGTGGACTATTATAAGCTAATAATTTCATTCTATTTCGATCGTGATGTTGATATTCATTGGCTTGTGTTAGCCTTGCGTTATCATCTATACATATAATAAAACTGTAGAAAAGTATATGTTTGTGCGCGCATCACATGAAAACTACTGATCCTATTCGAATGCGGTTTTCAAAGACGTATTTGTCTTCTTTCAACTTAACATCTGGTGTATAACACTTTCTTCCCCCCACCCCTTTAACGGGGTGAGGAAAGAAATTTTTATACAAAAATCAACACGTCACGCGAACGACGTCGCGGGTACATCGAAATAGAACCCAAAAATGTGGTTAGATTTTTTTGTCTGTCTGTCTGTATGTTTTTGCGCGCATCACATGAAAACTACTGATCCCGATTCGAATGCGGTTTTCACAGATGTATTTGTCTTCTTTCAACTTAACATCTGGTGTATAGAAATTTCTCTCCCATTCGGGGTGGGGTAAGAAATTTTTATACAACAATTACACGCCACGCGAACGACGTTGCGAGTACAACTAGTTATTTAATAAGAAAAGGTACAGACTCCACTGGAAACAATTAATAAAAAACGTATCTTTAATATAATTACTAATTTTTGTCGCGAAAGAATCAAATAAAAACTGGATCAATTTACTCATAATCTACTAGTTCTAGTTAAAGTAGCCATAATATTCCACTTGCTTTTTCTATTCTTTCTGTATCAACTTTTACTTATTAGTGTGGTGTAACCTCTTTTTTCTCAAGATGTTAAAAGGGCTCGTTTTATCGAGGTTAACAAATGCGAACGGCACTCAGGGGGTAGGAGGAGAGCGAGCGTGGATTCGAACGAGCTAGATGATATTGTATTGGAAAGATATAAGGGGATATATTTACTAGAAAAAATGAAAGATAAAAGAATTTAAAAGGGACTAAAGAGAAAATGAGAGAAATGATGGAAAAGGGAAAGGTAAATGGGCGCCACTTATTTTTTTATCATAAGGATGGGAAAATATAAGAAACCCAGATGGAAAAAATATTAAATATATATGTTGGATAAAATGATTTATCAGATGTTGTAGATAAAGTTAAAATAAGAAAGATATAAGAGATATAAGAGGAGATAAGGTAAAATTAGATAACCCGGCAGATGTTCTTGCTAAAAATTTAAATTACACACTCTTATTTAAGATACTAAAAAAATGATACTTACACTTTTCTTTTACTCATCCTTATGGTTATCAATCTAATCGGTAAGATTAATAAAATAATATATGCTTAAGAAATGAAATCTATTACTTCAATAAGATAAGGTATATTTAAGAAACAAAATCTATTACTGTGGTAAAGTATAGATTAGAGAAACTGAAGGTATTGATCAGAGTAGCAGGCTCTAGCTAGGAAAAGAAATTCTATGTAAATAATAAACAGACTTTATTATCTGGTTTGATAATAAATAAGAGATACAATAAACAAAATAAAATAAAGAAAATATCTGTGTTATAAACAGTAAATCATATATCGGTATCATAAACAGTAAATAATATTATTAAACACATTTGTGTTTAAATTTAAAAACATAACTTTTACTACCATAAAACAACAGCTAAGTATAATTCTATTGTTATTTTTGGTATGTTTAAAACTAAAAGTGGGAGAGAAAAATTTAGATAAAAAAAATCAAAAATATCACTTTTGGTTTTTCAATTATCTCGAGATAAAACGTACCCATATAGAAAAATATAGAGAGATCTTAATTAAATAAGGCGAGATAATAATTAAAAGATAAAAAAATATGTAAAACAGTCTACAGATAGTAGACACAAAAAAAATATAAGAAATAAAAAATTACAAATAAGCAATACGCAAAAAAATCACATCTTGGATATTCTCATTACGGCACTGGCACTATACTTATGGATGTTACAGATAAGTACAATTACGATAAAATGTTCCATAGAAATAAATGGTACTTCTTGCTCGATACAGATATAAAAAAAATTGTTAAAAACTCACATTATCTCTTAAATGTTTCTTAGATACTCTTTTAGTGTATGGCTTCATCCTCTAGGTAATTGGTGTTAACGGTACGATATAATCTAAACCCATTCTTGTTTAGATTAATAGATAATTAGAGAAAACCATAAACTCACTTTTCGAAGCGTGGGTTTCGAAAAAGATGCGGTAAATGTAACAATGGCGGGCTTGCTGTTGTTACATTGAAAACCTAGGAAGCATAAAGAAAACACTGTCTGGAACCCTTTATGTGAATCCTCGGTACGGTAACGGTAAACGAAAACAGAAACACTTAATAGCAAGTAATTTTTTAAAAATCTTAAGAAAATTTGCCGGGAACTTGAAACTAGTGGTCGTGCGAAGGTGTTCGTCGCGCCAAGACTCAAACTAGAATGAATAAAAGTCCTTCATCTCGGGTGACGCGATGCTTTTTTCGCGCCTAACCAGCTGATCATAAACTCAAGCACTTATTGGTCGTTACGTTACGTTAAGAAAATCGATATTTTAGTACTCATCATGTGATGTTAAAATCGGAACCTTATTGGCTAATTCACCGATCGATATTCTGCTTAGCAACTAAAACCGTTAGAGATGTACAACGTCTAATAAGTTGAGAATACAGGGCGGTAATGAGTAAGGAAGAATTATAAAAAAATAAAAAATTAAATTTTATACTTAGAGTTTTTCAAACACGCTACAGTGGAATAGTGGAATAGATATCATTACCTTCTTCTTAAATAATATACCACAAATATAAAACGACGCAATGTTAGTTAAGTAAGTTTAATATAGATTATAATATATTTAATTGAAAATATTTTCGTGACAAAAAATACCGTCCTAGTGTTTAATTAATGAGTTTAAGTTATTCATAACAAAGTTTTATTCATGTTTAGATATCTATCTACATACACGCAATTACCAGTGGAACTGACATGTCTATACATCGACACACAACAGAGTAAATACTATTATAAAATTTTCACGTAAGCATTTTCTTGTGGAGTAGGAACATATGTTACCGGCAAAGTACGTGTTGCAGTCATTCCTAGGATTACCTAGACAAAGTCCGCATTGCCGGCCTACTTTAAGCAAAGTCCGAAATTATTCGATATTTCGGACATTGCCTACACTGTAGTATGACAGTCTTAGGTTTGCCAAATGTGTAGCAGGCAAACTACGAAACAACCTGCCGCATTACTATATATCAGACTGTCAATTTTCTATGTAGGAGTACGAGGCCCAGTTTGCGATAGAAGAAAAACAAATTAATTTGTATTAATAATTTATTGCCTCTTAAAGAACAATCACAAATAAAATAAACTTTCAAAGACAACAGAAAACATATTGAGGTATAATCAACCATTTGTTCTACCATTTGTTTAAAAAGAAATAGGTATTCGAAAAAAAACACAATCAAAAAACCAACTGAAAAGAAATTGAGGTAGAATCAGAGAGGTCTAGAGAGGGTAGAATGAGGGCTTCTGCATAAGATAGTTTTTACAGAGTACATATTATACAAGGAGCCTTATACAATACATTTAGTGGTAATTATGTCACTTATTATTACAAGGTTTCGAATGGTGACACTTGGAATTGCATAAGAATTTTAATCTTTTACATTTACAAGAGTTAGTGGTGCACTTTTTGGTACAGTTACATCTTTGAAACCCCTGCCCTCCAAATGAAGAACTGTGCCCACTTATTTCGCGAATTGATAGTTCTATTTTCGGGACGTCTTCAATTTTAAGAAATTGTTCCTTGCAACTTTGGATTTGGTTCCTTGCATATAGAGAACTGATTACACCATGTTTAGTGCCGATTTTATAAAAACCATCCGCAGTTTTTTCCATTACAACACCTACTATATTACGGGCATCTCCTTTGCCTCTGTCTAAACTCGAAACTGGCACTGTGACTGATTCCCCTACCTGAATTTCTGGAAACTTCCTTTGCGATAGCTGCTTCATCTTCTCTGCTTGAACTCTCAATCCTTCGTAGGCAACTTCTTTGTTTACAGTTGCAGAAATTGTCTGCGCACAGCGGAGGCATAGAACTGATGCTCCAGAACCCTCTTCGTTGTCGTTGGTACTGGTACTACTACTACTTTGAGCGCAATTCAAGTGAACAATTTCACCACAGTTTCTGCACTTGTGAGAACTTGAAGTTTCCTTAGAGCAAATAGCTCTTCAACAATGCAATTTGCAAATTCACGTCCGTTATCGGACTGCAATACAGAAGGAGTTCCCAAAATGCAAAAAATGTCTATTAAACAATAAGCGACCTCTTCTGCTCGTTTGGTTTGTAGTGGCCGCAAAAGTAGGAATTTCGAAAGATGATCCTGGTAATTAAGAATATATTTGAAATTACCATCAGGGCAAGTTTGCCTATCGATGAGATCGACTTGTCCTCTCGAATTTACTTCTCGGAATAGCAAAGGTTTAACAGTTATTCCTTTTTTTGGATGCTTTTTCTTCTTGTGACAGGTTTCACAAAGCTCTAAGTAAAGTGTAATGCATTCTCGAGTTACGTTAGCATATTTGTTGCTTAGTGCTTTAATCATAATATCTCTTCCAGCATGACCACATTCCTTGTGAGCATTGTCTAGCACCTCAAACAATTCTTCATTGGGCACAAAGTACTTTACTTCGGTGACTTGTGCAGACAATGGCAAAATTAACTTTTTAGTGCCCCCAACAAGTAAGACATAGTAACGTTTCAGACGTCGGTATTGAAGAGTTGTTTTTTTTGTAGCTTTCTTGGCTTCTTCAACTTCTTTAATTAATGCCTCGTACTTTTCTATCGATTGAATGTAAAAAGAATTTATTGGTTTCCGCATACTCTCTAATTTCTCAAAAAATCTCGCCCTCATTTCACCCGCCTCACTCATACTTGCACGTCTTCTTGGCCACAAATCCAATAACGATTAAACACAACTGAACACAACAGTCGCCTAAATACAACTAAACAAACACACAGAATGAGAATTTAGTTGTTACGTCGCCCCCCACCATCATATGTGAACACGTAGCGACAAGTTTCGACCACCTGCAATCAGGGATATCAGTTTATTTCGGAGTTTGCCTGCTACACATTTGGCAAACCTAAGATTGTCGTACTACTGTGTAGGCAATGTCCGAAATATCGAATAATTTCGGACTTTGCTTAAAGTAGGCCGGCAATGCGGACTTTGCCTAGGTAAACCTAGGTATGACCGCATAACGTACTTTGCCGGTAACATATGTATAATAACAATAAATGATTCGAAAACACTCATGGTTTAATAGTAGGTATTGTTATACTCTGTATTTGTATGGTGTTTATTTTATTTGAAATATATTTCAACAGTCAAGATCAAAATGAAGAAAATCTCTACATACATAAATTAACTACCAATAGGGACGCTTTTGTGACTGTAGTTCAAGGTGGGCGTCTAGGTAATCAAATTTGGGAGTATATTTCAGTTTGGTTAGTGGCTCAGGTAACAGGATTAAAGCCATATGTTCCTAGGAATTTAAAATTGGCATTAAGTCACATGTCCGATAATCTCACAATACCAACTTCAGATGAAATAGAACCAGGTCCAAAGAAGTTAAAAGATACAATCGAAATTCAATATATAGAGAACTATAATTTCAGCAGCAATCTTAGTATTATTTTAAAAAAATACAATACCCAACCTGAACTATTTGGCAAATATTACAAAGATGCAATAAAACGGCTAAATATTAAAAAAAGTTTGTTAGATTCAAGTCAAGAAGTGTTACATTCTGCAGCAAGTTCCACAAAGTAGGAGGAAAAAGGGCATCTTCTGATATGTAGTTCTCAACTAAATAATCTGAAAAATTCTGTACACGTTCATCTTCTGGTTGTATTTCTGCAAAGTCAAAGGCAAAACAATTGCCTACTTCTCTCGGCTTTAAAAAAGGCAAACCAAATATCAGGGTGCGAAGGATATATATCAATGGATATATATCATGATATATATCCGATATATATCCGATATATATCCAATGACTTTTTGTGATATATATCAATATATTCGTCATTCGTGCAGTTTTTACGTGCTTTTCTGTTTTGCCGACCGCGGTGGACTTGTTGCGTACCTAGATACCTAGAATAAGCTAAGTACATAAATATTCATTTTTGCTAAAATTTACTGAAAGACCCTTTTAGGTATTATCTGACTAATCCCATATCGTAAACAGATATTTTAGAATGGGCATTGAATTTAATACTTATACCAATTTAACATTTATTAGTTTAAATAGTTTTGGGTTTTTCCTGATTAAAGATGTTCGACGGTTGTAGGTCTGTTTAGAATTTCCGGTAGGGATTGTTACGGTTTTTCCAAATTACTTATTAAAAGTTATTAAGTACAATACCCTTTTCTAAACTAGAGGTGAAAAGGGTGCTTCACTGGGTTATGGCAGAAAGAAAAATAGTCTAAAAGTGAACACCAGAAAGAAAAGTTCCTTTAAGAATACCTTTTAATATATGTGAGTTTTGTTTCAGGGGTTGCATTGATAAAAATAAGTTCCCCTCAACTTAACTTCCTTTCATTTGTTTGTAGATAAAATAAAAATCGGATTTTGTTATATATGATTTTTGCTAGATTTTGTTAGTTGTTAAAACACGATTTAATTACATTTTCTTGATAGAATTATAAAAAAATATTTTTTTTAACATCCCGCTAAAAAAATTAAATTTATTTTTAAAATCGGGAAGTTACTGTTTCTACCCCGTTTTTTGAAAATCGAGTTTTCATCGGAACTCAACGTTTTGAGGTCTTTGGAACCTCCCCTGACTATTTTTACGAGGGTGTCTGTATGTATGTGTGATGTGTGTGTGGATGTATGTAAACCTTATATAACTTTTGAACGGCTTGACCGATCGGAATAAAGTAAAAAGCGCTCCAAAGAGTTTCATCTAACTTAGATTCCCTGTAAGTTTGAGCCGATTAGGACGGTTAGATTTCGAGAAATTAAAAAAAAACAATTTTTTTTTTTAAATGAACCTAATCAGCTCTCAAGCTTAAAAAACCACGTCGAATGCTGTTTTGAAAATTAAAATCGGTTGATTCGTTCGTGAGATATCGTCGAAAGAACACAAAAGAAGATTCTCAAATATAAGTGAACAACTCTTGACAGCTGTTGCTTCAACAGCGGGTCCTGAAAGGATTTTCTCCAGTTTTGGTCTGGTGCAGTCGAAGCTGAGGAACCGTTTGGGAATTGCCAAAACTAATAAATTGGTGTACATGCTTTAACGCCTCATCAAGCCTTTAGCAAAGAAAGGGAACTTAGATTGGATATCAGATCCTACACACGATGATTTTACTCAGACGTCAAAGTCAGACAACGACGTCAATCTGGTTCAAAATGTTGTTGATGTATCCGGACCGGAGTCAGAACATGAGACTGAATAATAACAATAACTAAAAAAATGTTTGAATATATTCTAGAGTTATTATAATTATAAATTATTTATATATTTATAAAAAGGTTTTTTTTATCAACTAACTTAACATTAGTTCGGCAGTCCTTCAACGTAGCCTTCCTGCATAGACTTCCAGGTTTTCCTGTCGCTAGCCTTCATTTTAAGACTTAAGTACTATATAAGAAAGCATTTAAAACTTTCATTTTTTTTTAATAATTTATTATGCTTATGTAAAACGTATGCAACAAATATACATAAATAATACTATAAAATAACAACATGACGTTCATACAAAATGGATATATATCAAACTTGATATATATCGGATATATATCATAAATATCCGATATTTTGATATTTATAATAAATATCGGATATTTTCGCACCCTGCCAAATATATAGCGCAACCATTGTCCAATTTCACTACTTTCATCTCGGTAATGTGAGATAAAGCCTAGATTCTGAATTTTTCTAAACCAGGCTTGCCCCAAATTAAACCTACAACCTTTAATTTGGGAATTCATAAACACCGTTTTTATGCCGTTGTGGATTGCCATTTTAAAAAGAGCTGTAATAACTTTTGGACTAAGATGTAAATTTAACTTTTCGCACTCATCGTTTAAAATATAAAAAATATTTTTATAGGAACACTCCTTTTTTGTTTGGCAATAAATAAAATACTATTGGTATGTAATGCCAATTTTTAATACATGCAATGTAAACATTTGTGGGCAATAATTAAATGTACCTACCATCGACATAAATATTTTCACTTTCACATAAAACAAATAAGTTGGTTTTACAAGAAAATATAACAATTTCTTTGTCTTCATCCATTTCAAGTAAAAAATTTTCTTCCTTTAAAGTTTTAATAGAGATTTGTTTTAAACATTTTATTACTTCTGCCTTATTTTTTGATAAAGGTGGCAATACTCTGTTATTGTACAAAGTATTTCGTAGGCTATGCATGTCTTTCACTGTCATATAGTATCTAATCGATTATTGTTTTCTTTTATGGCGGAATGAATAATTTTGGAAGGTTTTTTACAAATATCATCAGCTGCTTTGCGCTTGAGACTAGCACTAATTATTTGCCTGTTAAGCTTTTTAACAATTTTTTTGTGGGTATGTTCTTTTTCACTTCGTATCACTAAATTGTCTGTTTCCAGAGTGTATATTTTCGCTTTACAGGAACGACCCGAACACCTCCAACAAACTTTACCACTTTGTAAATTTAAAAGAGTTCACAATTAAAACAGTTTTACCACGTTCGCTTACGGTTACAAAGGTTTCGATGATATTTAAACGAATTAACACTAACTTCGAAAGAAAGACTTTTACTAATTTAAATTGAATAATACCAAATTTATAGTGTCGCCATCGCAAATTGTTTAAATCCCTAAAGGCGGAAACATACTATTAAAACGTGACACGACGCCACGCATGTTAGTCCATATATTTATGTTGCGGCGTGTGGTCACATAGCGTGTTGTCTATGTGTTTCTAACTGTATTAAATATATGGAATTGAGAGGTACTAACATGCGTCGGGTGGCCTGGCGTCGTGTCACGTTTTGATAGTATGTTTCCGCCTTTATTGATATGTTTGTCTGCTAAGTATTTCTTAATTTCTTGGAAAGTATAATCCCTTGACCGGGGACGAATTTTGTTGTAGGATTAATTTAGGGCAATAAACATTCATATTAATTTAGGGTTGGATTATGTGGTAGTACCTGCTCGGGGACGAGTTTTGGGCCGCCCAACACGTGTACCTACAAAATAAGAAACAACGAAGTTTATAAAATATTAGATTTTTCGATCCAGCTATTATGCGAACTATCAAACCCTAGCCATTTAACATAGATTTTATTGCCTTTTTTCCTAAGGACTTTTTCAACAAGGTCACATCAGGATTTTTTGTCTTTTGTAGCTCTTCCTCGTAATATGCTCCTTTAATTGGTGATCCATGTAAATCCTCCAACATGTATGTAACAGGATTAGTTCTGTTAACTTTGGTAATTTTAAACAGCTCCGTAGTCCAATTAGGTGTATACCCTTTATCTAATATATGCTTTGCCTTGCTTATGCGCACAACTTCACCAACTTTAAATTTTCGCGGGCCTGCTATTTTCAAATAATTATAATGTTGCTTCAGAATCTCGTTTTCTTTGGACTTGTTTACCTGGGACGGTCTTCTACCAATCGCTCTATGTTTGCTTTCGTTGTACTCTTTTGTGATTTGCGGTAGTAGGTATAATACATCAATCCACCTGTACGTACCGTTTAAGCTAAAATGCTTGTAAAATTTCGTTTTCAGCGTTATAATAACTCTTTCAGCTATGCTTGCTTTCATCTTGGTAAATATAGATACTATAATGATTTATGCCATGTTTCTGTATTAGATTTTGAAATTTTGTGTTGTAAAACACTTTGACCTGATCAGATTGAAGATTTTTCGGTTTGCGTTTTCCTATAATTTCGGCAAAAGCTTTCGTCATTTCTTCACCAGTTTTCGATTTCAACGGCCGAATCCAAAAAAATTTCGAGAAGCTGTCTATTACCACCAGAATCATTTTAAAAGATCGATTTTGAGTTGCGTAATAACTCATTTCAGCCAGGTTCATTTGCCACAAATCATCCAAACCTTTGATAATTGTTCGTCGACGAGTATAATTTTTTCGAGCTGGTTTATGTAGCTCATTAACAACTTGAACCTTTTCCTTTAAAAACATGACTGTGACTGAATGTTTAGGGATTTTGTAACAGTCGATTCTCCAATGCTTTTATTCTATTGGTCAAATCTATCGCTTTAACATTATTTACAACACCACGCAGTTTATTTTGATTTATAGTTACTTTATCAGCCAAATCAGCCATTTTTTTTTCAATAGTCAAAATTAGTCTGGGTCTAGGACAAACGGGCGCCGCCGATCGGGCGCCGCCGTTCGGGCGCATGGACCTTCGGGCGCCGCCGATCGGGCGTCGCCGTTCGGGCGCCAAATTATTTTTTTTCTAAAAGTTATTATTACCCATTTGTGAAAAAATAATTTTCAATTATTGTTGTGATGCAGATTGGAGAGTAGTCAGGTACCCATAGTATAAGTCTGGGGCAAGCAGGCGCCAAAGATAATTAGTATTTCATAGCAGGTATTAGAAAATAAGAGATAGGTAATCCCTTCACGGAAAATATCTTGTTATTAGATTATTTAATATCAGGTTCCTATTAAAAATAAAGAGATAATCCCTTCTTTCGCTGAAAATACCTTGTTATTGTAATATTCGACTTAAGTTGGGTTTTGCCCTTAATGTTACTTAGGAGTTCATGGGGATGACAAATAATTGAGTATAAATAATGAATTATGAGTATGAGTCTAGGGCAAGCAGGCGCGGAGGATAATTACTATTTAATAGCAGGTAGGTATTAGAAAATAAGAGATAGGTAATCCCTTCACGGAAAATATCTTGTTATTAGATTATTTAATATCAGGTTCCTATTAAAAATAAAGAGATAATCCCTTCTTTCGCCGAAAATACCTTGTTATTGTAATATTCGACTTAAGTGGGGTTTTGCCCTTAATGTTACTTAGGAGTAGATGGGGATGACAAACAATTGAGTATAAATAATGAATTATAACGTTTGTTTCAACAATTGTATGTTAGCTTTGCTTTCTTCAAGTTTTTAGATTGTGTTTTTTTTGTACTGTGCTTTTTATTACTGTTTACCTGTTGCTGAAGATGGAAGTTATTTCGAAAGCAGGAAAGAAAAAATTTGTTTATAATGGGTACTGTTATGTTTTCGACAAACTGAGTAAGTGTGGAACAATAGAATTCTGGCGTTGCGAATTGAAAAACAATGGGTGTAAATGTCGGATCCACGTATCCAATGATACTATAATTAAAATAATAAATGATCATTCCCATGACAGCAATGCAACAAAGGTGGAAGTTGACTCTATTCGTGGTAAGATGAAGGATAGAGCTGTCAAAACCATGGAACAAACCTGCCAAATTTTACTCAAATCAGAGCACTGGTTTGTCGATCGGACATTTTCTTTGGCACCGCAGTTTTTCCAGCAAATTTATGTTATAATGGCCGAAAGTTTTGGTGGGGTTCATCCTGTGGCTTACGCTCTCTTGCCAAATAAGCAGACCGCAACGTATTCTAGGATGATTGACCTCATCAAAGAAGTTGAGCCGAATTTGAACCCTAAAAAGATCTCTTGCGATTTTGAACTAGCCGCAATTAATGCATTCAAGAATGCATTTCCAAATGCTCAAATCTTGGGATGTTTCTTTCATTTAACACAAAATATGAGGAAAAATTTGGGGCATCTTCATCTAATAGGGAGATATAACAATGAAGCTGATTTTGCTTTACATGCACGCATGATCACTTCTTTGGCATTTCTCCCTATAGAAGATTTGGATAGCGCCATCGACGAGGTATCCACTACATTGCCTCCAGAACTGGAACCGTTACTTCAATGGTTCGAGGATAATTATGTAGGACGCCCAAATCGTCAAGGCAATGGAAGAAGATCTCCAATGTTTCCTCCAGAAATCTGGTCTGTCCACAATCGCGTCCTGACTGATACGGACAGAACGAATAATCATGCAGAGGCAGCCCATAGACGACTACAGACAGAATTATCAATGAGCCATCCTACGATTTGGAAATTAATAAGCAGTTTAAAGAAAATTCAGAGAGGAAGAGATGTTTATTATGAACAATTGGTTGCTGGAAATGAACCACAACTTAAAAAAAAAAGTATGTCGACGCAGACAGGAGAATCAAAAATTTAGTTAATGATTATAAAAACAGAAACATTATTGACTTTTTACGCGGAATTGCCTACAATTATATGTAAATATGTAAAATATATAAATATGTAAATATGTAAATATGTAAATATGTAAATATGTAAATATGTAAATATGTAAATATGTAAATATGTAAATATGTAAATATGTAAATATGTAAATATGTAAATATGTAAATATGTAAATATGTAAATATGTAAATATATAACGTATTTGATGCATTTTAAGTAAAAAATATTAATAAAAAAAGTATAAATTTTTAGTAATGTTTTGACAGTAATTTGGGTTATTAAGCGACCGACAATGGTCTTTAAAGGATATTAAAATTTGGCGCCCGAACGGCGACGCCCGATCGGCGGCGCCCGAACGTCCATGCGCCCGACCGGCGGCGCCCGACCGGCGGCGCCCGATCGGCGGCGCCCGTTAGTCCGGGTCCGAAATTGGGTTAGAGAGAACATTAGCATGTTTCGCTGCAGAGTCAGTAGGTACTTTTAAGAATCTGATCCAAGAAATCTTGTCGTATATCTGGAATATCTCTATTATATAATTTTATTAACGCTTTCTCGATTTTATCTTTTAAGTTTTCTACTGTTTGATTTACATCTAACTGTGCAGAGTTTGCATTAATCGTTGCTATTTGTGATTCTAAACATTTAAGCGAATTTTTATAATCTCCTCGTAGGTACTGTTTTGCGGTGACAATTAATTCATCTACATACTTTTTATTAGCCATATGTTTGCTGGCTAGCATAATCTCTTGATATAAAAGTGTTTATGGCCATCAAGTCATTATTGAATGTAAGTTTCATAGCATTTTAAAGTCCTTTGGCTAAAATTAAATTTGAACTTTAATTTTAAAACTGTCTTGCAAAATTATTGTACGATTGTGATATAAATGAGATTTACATAGTGGCTACAGTAAATTTAAACTACATAAGTACTTTTAAAAATAATTGAATTTAGTCCAGCACGAATCGACGCATGAGTACCGAAAACTATTCCACCTCAGTTTTTTTATGCGATCCTCTTCAAATTGCCCTACTGATGATATAAATGCATGTACGCGATTGTGAGCGCGCGAAATTAACAATTAAAAAACAGGTATATATAATAAAAAAATTTAAAATCTCTAGTAAAAACATTATTAACTATTGTATAAATAATTTTAAAAAATGTATACTATTCATATGTTATTTTTTTAAATATATTTTTCATGGGTCGAAAGTTCCCAGATTTTTCGAACTTTTAAAAACTCATATCTCTGAAAATATTAACTTTATCGTGAAAATTCATAGGACCTTTTTTATTTGTATTTCAATAAAGAATATAAAAAAAAATTGTCTGGTTAAAAAATAACAATTGCATGTAATTGTTTAAACAATTTCTGTATAAACAATATGGCCCGGGGTTGCCCCCTGGCAACATGCATTTATATCATCAGTAGGGCAATTTGAAGAGGATCGCATAAAAAAATTGAGGTGGAATAGTGGTTACTCACCCCCATCAAGGTGGCTGACCCAAAGTGGAGAAATTTGTCGAAATTTATTTCAAAATTAGGTGCTTTTTAGGTGCTATTTAGGTGCGCAAAACAAAAATTAGGTGCACTAACCATTTTTGAAATATTTACGAAAAACCATGGGACCGCCAGCCTTTAACAACCTAGCTGACCCTGAATGAAAAAAAACAAAAAACAAGGATTGAATAATCTTGAAATTAGGTGCTTATTAAGTGCTTTTTAAAACACGAAACATAAAATAAAAAATTTAAAAATTAAACGTCTTAAAATTGAATATATTGATTGTGTATGGCAAAATGCCACATTTCTTCTTGCACTTTGAACCAAAATGGACATCGGCAGTTTAAGAACAGTTAGAAATCGGTAAAAATTTCTTGTCCTGTAATTTTTTTAATGGATAATTCCGAAGGTCACCACAAAATTTTTTTTTTATTTTTTTTAACTCGGACCGCTGAGCGAGACTTGCAACCGGTCATTTCCGGAAATGATGATTAATATAAAATTCACTTTGTCAGAGATTTAAGTGCTTATTAAGTGCAATAGTTTCACGAGCAAAATAAACTGCTAATGAGCAATTTCAACTGAAAATATTTGGCCAAAGTTTTCTTGCGTCTCAACTAAGAGTGTCAATCTGCACTTTTTAAGCACATGATCAAGATCAAGATCATTAAAATTTTCTTGTAATTCTATTACTTAATAATTCTCTCCTCCGAAATGAAATAATTTTTCATTTATTCGGTTTATTTTTGTTTTTTTTTCTGTCAACTTTAAATCTAAATTAGCGTCGATCAAATTCTCGTTTGCATCTTTTGTAGGAAATTGTTTAACTTTAATGCAAAGTTTTTGATGAAAATGATAATAATCAGGATTTTCTTTGAAATTTTCGACTTTCTTGTTCGATATCAAACCTTTATTTATATTTTTGCTTGTTCGTAGGATGTGCTCAGGTAGTTTGAACAGGAGACCCTCATTTTGCCTATGTTTATGAACGTTTGCAAAACGTTTTCGCATGTTATCAAACAAACTGAATATGATAAAATCACTCGTCCTACGGACTCGTGATTTTATCACATTTCAGTTTGTTTTCGTATTTTTGCCAAATAAAAAAGTTTTCGTGGAAACTAAAAATTTATCGATAAAATTTTAAGGACTCGTGGTATTACCTTTGATAAAACATTTCTAGCTAAAATTTAAATAAAAAAAATAATTACCTATTGAGAAGTTTTTTAATTGTTCGAATTTTTTAGTTGAAACGTCTTGGAGGAGAAAAGTAATGGTATAAATAATTTTTGAGTAATTCAAATAGGTGCGCTTCATTTTGAGTACAGATAAAAAACGGCAGAGAAGTTTTAAATCCAAAAAAAACTATGGAAATTTTATGGGATTATTTCGTAGATATTTGTACCAGTTTTTAAGTGCTTAGAAAGTGCAGAATGACACACTTGGTTTAAGGTGATACACTCCAACATTTTGGCGCGAAACCTAGAAAGAGCAACGATACTCAAACAAACCCAGTACAGAGAATAAATGTAAAAATTTTGTCAGGTATAAATTAACCCCGACATTTAAAACAGATACTGATTCACCGAACTGTACTGGGAGGTTCATAGTAGAGGGCGTTTTAAATCAAAGAATAGAATATTTTAAATCTGTATTGCGTTTTTCTCAAAAATTTCAAAATATTTTGATATGAAATTTTAGTCATGAATAGTTCGTTTCATTTTACGTGGTAGACGCATGTGTTTATTACAAAAATTATTTTTTTTTTCTTTATAAACCATCATAATTTTCTTTAAGTTATCACTTATTCAAAATAAAAGTATGCGTCTACCACGTAAAATGAAACAAACTATTCATGCCTAAAATTTCATATCAAAATATTTTGAAATTTTTGAGAAAAACGCAATACAGATTTAAAATATTCTATTCTTTGATTTAAAACGCCCTCTACTATGAACCTCCCAGTACAGTTCGGTGAATCAGTATCTGTTTTAAATGTCGGGGTTAATTTATACCTGACAAAATTTTTACATTTATTCTCTGTACTGGGTTTGTTTGAGTATCGTTGCTCTTTCTAGGTTTCGCGCCAAAATGTTGGAGTATATCACCTTAAGACTTGGGCTAAGAATTTCTAGTTGACTTGTCTCATCAGCGGTTTGTTCTGCTATTGAGTCTGTTGCCCTTACTGAGCACTTAAATATTTGACAAAAAGTTTTTTTAATAATTATTATATTTGGAAGTGACCGGTAACAAGCTCAGCAGTCCCAGTTAAAAAAAAAATTAAAAAATTTATTTCATTTCGGACGAGGGAATTATTAAGTAATAGAATTACAAGAAAATTTTAATGATCTTGATCTTGATCATGTGCTTAAAAAGTGCAGATTGACACTCTTAGTTGAGACGCAAGAAAACTTTGGCCAAATATTTTCAGTTGAAATTGCTCATTAGCAGTTTATTTTGCTCGTGAAACTATTGCACTTAATAAGCACTTAAATCTCTGACAAAGCGAATTTTATATTAATCATCATTTCCGGAAATGACCGGTTGCAAGTCTCGCTCAGCAGTCCGAGTTAAAAAAAATAAAAAAAAATTTTTGTGGTGACCTTCCGAATTATCCATTAAAAAAATTACAGGACAAGAAATTTTTACCGATTTCTAACTGTTCTTAAACTGCCGATGTCCATTTTGGTTCAAAGTGCAAGAAGAAATGTGGCATTTTGCCATACACAATCAATATATTCAATTTTAAGACGTTTAATTTTAAAAATTTTTATTTTATGTTTCGTGTTTTAAAAAGCACTTAATTAGCACCTAATTTAAAGATTATTCAATCCTTGTTTTTTGTTTTTTTTTATTATGGGTCAGCTAGGTTGTTAAAGGCTGGCGGTCCCATGGTTTTTCGTAAATATTTCAAAAACGGTTAGTGCACCTAATTTTTGTTTTGCGCACCTAAATAGCACCTAAAATGCACCTAATTTTGAAATAAATTTCGACAAATTTCTCCACTTTGGGTCAGCCACCTTGATGGGGGTTAAATACTCCATCTGTTAGAAACTCATAGACAGTTTTTTTAATTTTTGTTTAATTTTGTGTATATTTTATTTTTTCCTGTTTTTATTTTATTTTTTTGTTTTTTTTCTTCAATCTTGTTATTTTTTCTTTTTCAGATTTTTCCTTTTTTTTAAATTTTTTTCGCTTTTTTACATTTTTTTGATACCTTTTTTTTCAATTTATCCCCTTTTTCTTCGATAGTTAAACTTTTTTTTTCGTTTTTACGATTTTTCGTTGTTTCCTAATTTTGTCTCGCGAGATTTTTTTAGTTATAGTATTTTTCTTTATTTTTCAGGTAATGTTTGATGTAAAAGTGTCCTATTTGAAGATTCAGTACCTCCAACAACATTACTGTGAACATTGCTAGTAGGTCTGCTGACCTTAACAGACAATCTTTACAACGGCTATGAAACCTGGAGAGGCACATATCTATACAATATGATAATATGATACAGATGAATATAACTTATTTTTTTAAACCCTAGAAAGTTTAAGTAAAGACGTATTTGAAAATCTGAGAAACAATCAACATTATTGTTTATGATGTTAAAGTAAGTATTTACGTCCATATTCTCTTATAGTAGTGTTATATTTTTCCTTCGTGGATTCGGGATAAGTGATAAACAGCAGACAAACATGACAATTTATTGATAAACACAAATAGATAACAATTTCTTAAAATAATCCACACAACTTTGATACAGTCACAATTACTGAATAACGTCTTTAAAATACCTCGAACAACAATTCGCACTTTAATCACTGTCTATCGCCAACTATTACAATTACCATTATTCTTACTCCGTCCCAAGCGATCCCTTATATATGAAATCAATTACTTCTAGAAGCATCTCCACCGTTAGCATCTCCACCGTTACATCCAGGACATAATCTTCCGAACGTTCGAAATCCACTAGAATATTCGAAGATTCTAAAAACAGCCTGTCCCGGCTCACCCACCTTGTGGGCGACTGGTACGAACCGGCTCGTGTTTATCCAATCTTAATGTGAAAACATAACCACGCCCTTTAACCCCAACAAAGGATCCGACTTTTGAATCTAGGTTGTCAGATATATTTGCGAATATTCCTAAGTTTATATATTTTGAAAATTTTCTCTCTACTTTACTATTCAATTGTTCGTCAATGACTCTTAGAAAGATAATATAAAAATATTCTTACAAAATATATACTTAAATTAATTAACTAGGTTCTTCTTATTTAAACAGTTTTCACTTCTAATGATATCAATTTTGTATATATTACTTATACTTAAAGAAATTTTTAAATACCGGCAACATTGTGTATTTACTTGGGCATTTTTAAGTCGGCTCGTAACGCATTGATCTTAACGCAAACAAATGCCGACGGTGCGCTTTTTATCAAACGAAACTTCAAAGAGGGAAATTGCAAAATGCGACAACAGTCAAATACCGCCAATAGTCTTCTTACCCATTACAGTACACAGTAGCGTGATTGATTTTTATTGATTTTTTATATTAGATATATTATATATTACGGTGGCTTGATAGTACTTAATATATATAGTAAGAATTTCTCGTTTAAATATATAAGATAATAACTACGCCACCTTACGGTGGCGTTATATTATTTGATTTAGAAAGGTATTTTTTTTAGACTTTATTTTTTTCGCATTTTTTCTGTTTTTAATTTTTCACTTTCTTTTAGTTTTTCGTTTATTCATTTATTTATTTGTTTATGAATCGAAATTCAACACTAGGTATCTATTGGGTTTTCTTACAATTCAGTAATTGTTATGGACAATGTGTCGTATCATTTCCGCATATTAAACAAAATACCTAATAACACAAAAAAAGAATAAAATTTTAAGACTTATGGCAATTAAAAATATCGATGTTCCTAAAAAGGTTCCAGTAAAGAAGGAATTAATAAGAATGATCAAAAGTCAGAATTTTAAAAATGAATACGTCATTGACACCATTTGCAGCAGACATGGTCATACCCTTTTGCGTTTACCTCCTTACTACTGTATTTTTAATCCAATTGAAATGGTTTGGAGTACTGTAAAGAAACGTTTACGAAAATACATTCAGTCACCAACCTTAAGCGCAGTTGTTCTTAATAATATTTGAGAGGTAATTAGTGACATTAATAGCGATGTATGGAAAAATTGCCAAACACATGTTATAAAAATAGAAAAGAAATATCCTGTTTTACCGCCAATAGCACCATTAGTTATTCAACCTGGAAACGATTCTACTTCAGAAGACTCTGACAATTCTTGTTATTAATTCCAACCAATTTCCTTTACAACTATCGTGATGTATCTTGAAAACTTGTTTTCAAAAACAAACTAATTTTATATTCTTACTAACGTACCCAACCCTTTCCTTTCCAGGCAAGGAAGGCTCATACCTCCTCATGGTCCTTGCTGGACAGACAATCTTTTAAGATTGTCTGATAAAATGAGTATTATTTTTAGACAATTGTTATAAAAATATTATAAGTTATGTACTATTTGACTAATGAGCCAAATGTTCTTATTAATAACTAAAATTAACAAGTTTAAATTTGAAAGAATTAATTTGTTATTTGACAATTTTCAAATTGATATAAAATTTACAAATATACAAAAACCGTTTTTCTTTTGAAATTTAAAACAAAAATTAATAAAAATTTATGAACTCTTTTTATTTAATTCCACGCCAATGGTCGGAAATGTCGTCAAAGGCACTTAAAAACCGCCAAAGAGTGCAAAATTTTACATTAGGATTGGAAAGAGTATAACAGTAGTATAGTTTCGAAGTCCGTTTAGCTGTAATCCCTACTTTCGAAAATCGCAAAAACGGATGTTGCGTAATTATGTCCTAATTCGTTCAAGAAAAATAAATTTCGTACTAGTCAATAAAAAAAGGTTATCAACAATTTAAAACAAATAATGGGTCTATGGCTTCGAAATAAATATCATAGTTAGGAACCAATTATGTATTTATCGTACCTAATTTTTGAATTTCGTGATAGCAGCGTATCTAAAAAGTAATTAATGTTTGGGCCCATTAGCATTCAAAACGTGCAAGGGGCGCCACCATAAAGGCGAAAACATACTATCAAAACGTGACACGACGCCACGTCACCCGACGCATCAATTCCATATATTTATGTTGCGGCGTGTGGTCACATAGCGTGTTGTCTATGTGCTTCTAACTGTATTAAATATATGGAATTGATAAGTACTGACATGCGTCGGGTGGCGTGGCGTCGTGTCACGTTTTGATAGTATGTTTCCACCTTAAAGCTTGCATTAAACGTCACGTATTTGATACTGTTGATATACCTCGAGGCCCAATTTTCTGGCAGTGACGTGTTGTGACGCAAATGCAAGTGGAACCAATACGAGATTTGAATGAATGCTAGTTGACATGTTTAACTAAGAAAGACTTACTATTTTTGTCTTATTAACGCGCAAGAGAAAGCGATACTTTTAAGAATAACGTCAAGTGGCACTAGGGCACTTAATAATATTCTCCAGTGTTGACATTTTTCTTAAAAGAATCTCTTTCTATAGCGCGTTAATAAGACAAAGATAGTAAGTCTTTCTAAGTTAAACATGGCAATTAGCATTCATTCGAACCTTGCATTGGTTCCACTTGCATTTACGTCACAATGATGTCACTGCCAGACAAATGGGACTCAAGGTATAGTAAAATACAGTCGCCATGAGCAATCAGTTGCAGCGGTCAAGTCATTAACTTTTTATTACGTAGTAAGACGCGGTATCATTTCGATTTACTACACGAACAAATTAGTTATAAACAAAATTTGGGAAGATAAAAACAGGTGTAATCGAGAGCGCAAAGAATGCACTAGAAAGCAGAAGAGTAGGTACCTATTCTGTGTTATTGTTTCTTCATTGAATAGATATCAAGAATCTCGCAAGTAAACCAATAAAGGATCAAGAATTGTCAGATATTTGAAAAATATAATTTGTAAAAACAAACATGATCATTGAAAGCAAATTCCAAATTTGCAAGACTGTGGTGACACCTTTGCTGACGTATGTGGTAGAAACTAGGACAGAAACAGCGAAAACAAAAAGCACAGGTCCAATAACAAGGATAAAGGTATCAATAGCGATTAAAGGAATAACACTCAGAAAGAAGATAGACCCGAGCTCGAAATACAGGACGCAACACGGTGTGGCTGGGTAAGACGATGTAGTTTGAATGGAATAGAACAGATGGGTTAAAGATGGAAAACTAAAGAGAACTCCCAGCCGACTACACCAAAAACCGTAAAGGATAAACCTCTAAAAGCAGATATAAACAAGAGTTAGTTTTACAAAAAGAGAAAGAATAAAAAGAAGACGAATGTCGATTTTCAGTAATACTACATTTTGTCGAGATTTCTAACGATATAAATAACAATGTAAATTTGTGTATTGAGTCTAACCTTTGTAGTGTTAACTTAATCGAGGGTTACCTGTTATTCCTGAAAACAAGGGGCAAGAGCGCCAAATACAAACTATACAACAACCCGGAAATACTTGACAGTAACTCGAGTTTTAATGTTCATCAAGCGGCACATCATATGAGTATAACTATTGTGATTAAAATGCGATATATTATACAGATAATTTTTTACTGAATATAGTAACCAATCAAATTATTCAATTTTGAGTCATATGTCAAATTCCATCCAATCACCTCTGGATTACAGCGACAACACTCTACATGTGGTGTTTTCAGTTTGGTGTTTTCATCAAAGATCATCGAGTATTTGATTAAAAATTAATTAAACGTCAAACTGACAGCTGGCTTGAAAATGTCGCAAAGATTTGGTGTTGCAACTAACGGTGCAAGAACGTATTTAAGAAGGATGCTCCACTTGCTTGGTGGGGGTATGCGTGCCTGATGGAAGCAATGTGGGCGGCAAGGCGAGAGAAGCGACTGGCGCAAACGGCTACTGCGCATTAGCGCTGTCTTTGTTCTTCTCACTGCTCGTTCAAGAGTGAGAAAGTCAGTAGCGTGCTGGTGTTTGGTTTGTTTTAAAATTTTGAATAGAGTTTTGAATAATTTTCTTGCAATTTGTAATGCGGATAAATTTAAGCAAAATAAGAATTCTATAATTAATCTGCACGAACTATATACATGAAATTTTTCTGAATTGTAATTGAAGTGTATTGATTCATCAATTTCTAAATAATTACCTACTTGGAAAATTTTTAATTAATTAAATTGATGCAATTTATTGATTTCTCAAAATTCAGAATTCAGATCAATTTATTTTACAAAAAACGAGTAATTAATTTTTATGAAAAAGATTAATTCTACTTTTCAAACTTGAAATTAGAAATATTTAAAAGGAATGCAAATTTGAAATTTTCAATTCATTCAATACAAATTAGTAAATTCAAATTTTGTAACTTCAAATATACTAAAATTTAGTTTCAACAATTTATCAAGTAGTTTCATTTTCCACATGTTAAAAGTTTCATGATGGTTGTTTTTTCTCTTTAAGTTCCGTAAAATTATGAAACTTGAATGAATGTCGATATTTCCAACTCTATGAATTTCAAGAATTTTGAACTTTTCTAAAACGTCCAGGTATTTTAAATTTTTACAAGTTTAAAAATTTATCACCGTTTCAAACTTTTGTATACCCAACGTTTATGAAATTGATTTTTTATTTTCTAGTTTTTAATTTTTTTGTCTTAAAAACTTTTCATAGTACTACTGTAGTATTATAAATAAAATACTCACCGGTGTAATCCGAAATAAGCAGCGCGGATTATTTTTCCCGCCTTGCTTGGAACCACAAAATTGAATGCAGCACACATACGGCATCGTTAAACGTAATGAACACTAACAAAAAGTAGTCAATTAAATGTCAACACGATATCACGACAAGGCAAATTTAGATCTCACTTTCTCTCATTTCTATCCACAACGCTTTGACATTTCGAACTGTCTTGACAGTTCACCAAAACAAACCAAACACTAGCACGCTACGCTACTGACTTTCTCATTCTTGAACGAGCAGTGAGAAGAACAGAGACAGCGCTAATGCGCAGTAGCCGTTTGCGCCAGTCGCTTTTCTCGCCGTGCCCACATTGCTTCCGTTTTCATTGCACACGGCAGCTCATAGTACAACATAGGGAGTGGAGCATCCTTCTTAAATACGTTCTTGTAACGGTGAAATAATCAATACCATGCGAGGAATTTCTTCTACAGTGGAAATTAACAATCCGTCAACTTCAGCAAACTCTTCCTCCAACTTAACATTTACCAATTGTACTTTTCACAACTGTAAATTTGTTTAAAAATGAATAATAGTTGATAGATTAAAAATAATAAATTTTGTTGAAAATCATTAAACGTCAGATTGACAATTTTTTGAAATCTACAAAGTAAAAAATTATCTTAACGAATACCCCTCAGGCCTTGATAAATACTCAAAATTTTGTCGTAGAGGATCCTTCAAGCGTGTTGCTCCAAGATAATAGCCCTCGGCCTGCGGCCTCGGGCTATTTTCAAGCAACACGCTTTCAGCATCCTCTATGACAAAATTATCTCGGTATTATCAAGGCCCTAGGGGTATTACTACTGATAATATTCAAGATGGTGTGTGCCGCACTCAGCTTTCGTCTCTCGTCGTACCTCTGCACATCAAATAACTTTTGAAACAATTGAAATTGTCAGTAGTATTATTATAAATTTCGTTATTATTAAAATCAATGAATCTTTTTAATAATGATTCGTTGAATCTGCAACCACCTTCGAGAATATTCTATCGAGAAACTTCTTTTGAGAATCTTCTATCGACTTTTCGCCAAATCTGGATGCACCCTTCAAGAAACACAATTTATTTTTAAACAGATAAGTTATATTGTTTTATTGCTTTCAATTACAGATTACCATATATATATATATAAAACTCAAAGGTGACTGACTGACTGACTGATATAGTGATCTATCAACGCAGGTAGATGTTATGACGTAGGCATCCGCTAAGAAAGGATTTTGATTAATTCCACCCCCAAGGGCAAAAAATAGGGGATGAAAGTTTGTATAAAACTTTGTCAATTTTAAACCGTTCGGGCTGAAACTTTGCATGCATATAGTTACTATGACGAAGGCGTCCCCTAAGAAATTATTTTGATTAATTCCACCCTTAAGGGGATAAAATAGGGGATAAAAGTTTGTATGAAACTTTGTTAATTTTAAACCGATCGGGCTGAGATTTTGCATGCATATAGCTACTATGACGTAGGCATCCCATAAGAAAGGATTTTGATAAATTCTACCCCTAAGGGGATAAAATAGGGGATGAAAGTTTGTATGAAACTTTGTCAATTTTAAACCGATCAGGCTGAGATTTTGTATGCATATAGCTACTATGACGTAGGCATCCCTTAAGAAAGACTTTTGATAATTTCCACCCCTAAGGGGATAAAAAAGGGAATGAAAGTTTGTATGAAACTTTGTCAATTTTAAACTGATCGGGCTGAGATTTTGCATGAATGTAGGTACTATAACGTAGGCATTCCTTAAGAAAGAATTTTGATAAATTCCAGCCATAAGGGGATAAAATAGGGGATGAAAATTGGTATGAAACTGTGTCAGTTTTAAACCGATCGGGCTGAGATTTTGCATGCACATAGCTACTATGAGTTAGGCATTCCCTAAGAAAGGATTTTGATAAACTCCACCCCTAAGGGATAAAATAGGGATGAAAGTTTGTATGAAACTTTGTCAATTTCAAACCGATCTGGCTGAGATTTTGCATGCATATAGCATGCAATTTTTTAAAGTTTTAAAATAATAATAGTCTAATACCACTCGCGCTTTACTGAGCAGGGTGTGTGGAGCGGTGAGACGGTAGCACGCTGTTGCTGGCCGACATGACACTGTCGATAGACGCGTAGAGTCTTAAAAATTCGAGAATAAATTTGTTTTATTACGTAGTGGTGTACTAAGAAATTATTTTTTTAAATTCCATCCCTAAGGATTTAAAATAGCGGTTGCAAATTTGTATGAAACTCGGTGGCAAAAAACTAAAATCCACGCGGATGAAGTCGCGGGCGGCCGCTAGTTATAAATATATATTCTATAGATTACCACTTACATCATTCATTCTGTGTAGAACAGTAAAAAGTAATAGTATTTGGAAATTTTTCCAACTACCCCCCCCCCCCCCCCAATTACAATATGGAAAGAACAAGAAACTAATAATGAATATTGAACATGATGAAACATGTATTATAAAACAATTAAGTAAATTTTAATGTATTTGATATTATTAAAGTTCTTTATTTTTAGGTTTAAAACATTTCGAATACAATCACTAGCAAAATCTTCGATATTCTTCAAGATCAGCTTTATTGTAATCTGTGTGATTTGCCTGGTTTATCAGATTTTAGATAGTTTTAACAATAGTTACTCTCGCTTCCAGGATTCATTGTGTGAGCATGATTTTGTTAGGAGTGAATTTGTACTTAAACAGAATTGTTTTAAACGGATTATTGTTACTACATATCAAGGAGGTCGATTAGGCAATCAGATTTGGGAATATATTTCAGTTTGGTTAGTTGCTAAACATATTCGATTAGAACCATTTGTTCCTGGATGTATGAAATGGAGACTGAGCCATATATTTGATAACCTCACAGTTCCTTCAATGGAAGAGATAGCACATTGCTCAGCAACACCAACAGTTTCCATTGAATATATTGAAGATTATGATCTTAACAGTAACATTAGCATTATTTTATCCAAATTTAATATGCAACCTGAATTACTATCAATCTATTATAAAGAAGTAATTAAAGAACTAAGTTTTAAAAAAAGTTTAATAGACAAAAGTCAAAAGGTATTACATTCGGCAGCTATTCATTTAAAAAATAATAATCCAACATTTATTAGTGTTCACGTACGAAGAACTGATTATGTTAGATTTGTGGAAGATATATATGGAGGAAAACCAGCTACGATAAATTTTTATATTTCAGCGATAAATTTTATGAAAACGAAATATCCTAATTCAATATTTATCATGGTTTCTGATGATCCTGAATGGTGTGCTGAACAGTTCAAATCCGTGACTGATTTATACATTACTGGACAATATTACAAAGACAGTTCCGCTGAGCAAGATTTATCAATTTTAGCATCATGCAATCATTCTATATTCGATTACGGAACCTATGGACAATGGGGAGCTATTTTTGCCGGAGGGGAAACGATTTTTTATTCTGTGAATGAAGGTTATTTAACTGAAAAGATTAGTAAATTTATGCCAAATTGGCACACGTTATAAATCTTTATTTATAATATATAGACCCTATAAAACAGTTTTATACCTATGATCTATAAATTGGCATATGTCTTCCTCTTTCTGTTAAATGTTTATTGGCAGAGAGATTTCATTTCAAAATTAGTTTTGTTTGTATCCTAGTTAATTAATGTTTATTTTTTTACAGTAAAATTTTGGATAAGTTTAACAAAATCCATGGTACATTTTTTAAAAGTGTAAATAAATACATATGCATCTTTTTCCTATGTGTTGTGTTCTGGGAATCTGGGCTACCTTACATTAGAAATAATAATAAGATTTATAATTCAATAGAAAATTAATGCTTATTGAGTAATGGTCTTTCTTACATATTGGTTATAATAATCAATTTTTAAAATCATGTTAATATAACGGGTAAAATAAAAGCTTTACTTTGCATGTTAAAATGCGTTATAAGAGTTCTCTTTAATCATTTGCATTATTCGGTTTTTTATAATATTATGATTATATGGTAATTTTCCAACATTATTCCAATTTTTCACAATTTTTAAATGTTTCAGGACTTTTTCCAATTTCACAACTGTACAAAATAAAATGTTTGTTTTTATCCCAAGATTTCTATTCGTTATGCTCAAAAATAAAGAAATAACTCCTATATTTCCGATAAAGTTTGCTTTTGTGGTGGTTATGATAATATTGATTATCGCATATAAAAAAGAGCATTAAATAGTTTTGGTATTTTTAAAATTACCGCAAGAAATTTAAGATGTAGGTAACTGTCACTCAGCATCTACAGATAAAAAAAAACATGATTTGTTTTGTTGAAGACTCAAGAAGACGAAAATGTCGTTTAAGAAGTGTAAATATGATGCGGATATGCAGATGCATTTTGTTATATTTATTAAAGTAAGAGATGTAAAATTTGATTTTATTTTTATTATATTAAGGATGTCCTCGTAGGTATAGACCTAAATACAAATGTACCGAGAACATCTATTGGGACAGAAGAGACAATTTATTAATTTGGGATTTAAAAGCCTGCAAGTTAGGACGAGTGAGGAAGACGTGGGAAGGTAAGGAGTTCCAGAATCTGGAGCCCCTTTGGATAACAGAACGATCAAATCGATCCGTTCTCGATGTCTGGCACTGAACAGTATAAGGCGGGTGCATGGAGTTGGCACGTCGTGTTCCTCTGGTTGGTCTTTCCAAGTGGAGGCACTATAGAGCGGAGTTCTTCTGAGCAAAATCCGTTTATGTATCGGTAAAACAAGGAAAGATCAGACACTGCTCTTCGGTGGGACAATGGGGCTAGGTTTTTGGTGATACTGGTGTCGTTTATTAGTCGAACTGCTCTTCGCTGTATTGCATCAAGAACTCTGAGACTTGACGGAGCTGCCGAACCCCATACATGCGAGCAGTATTCAAGATTAGGTCGTATTTGGGCTTTGTAAAGAGTAGCTAAGTTGGATGGAGAAAAATATTTCCGTGCTCTAAACAAAAAGCCTAATTTCTTTCCTGCTGCAGTTGCTATGGATGCAATATGTTCGTTCCATAGTAAGTCCTGGGAGATCGTTATACCCACCATCAACTATTACAAGGCGAAAAATTTTCATCGCAGTTTCGGTACTACTAACTCAACAGAATTATTAAAGCATATCCTTGAAATGCACTTGAGAATGGCGTGGAGGAAAGAATAATCCCTTTTCAAAGGCTAAAACCAGGACTAACCACCAAAATATCATTAACACCATACACACAATAGTCCAAGTTTTCAAATGGTCACTTTTAACAATAATCCCTTTACGGATAATTTAAATAAATCAAATTGTTTTTTAAGTACCACACCATACCACCACAGTCATTAAAGTGAACATCAAAAATGGCCTCCAAGTCCTAGTTGCTGACCTCGAGACCCTTGACGGCAACTTCTACAGTTTTAAAACGATATCAAAAAGATTTCGCTTATCGCTGATAATTTTAACTACTCTAATAAAGTACCTGACCACTAGGTGACCTTACAGATAAGGTACCTACAATTAAATTAATACACCAGAATAATGATACAAAATCCAAGTCATTTAAAATTCGGTTAAAAATTATAAATTATTTTAATTTATTTCCTGTAACAATTCCCCCTCTTCCTGGAGAAATTTTCCCCGAAAATTTCTTCAAGAGTTAGTCCAAGCTTTCGTCGCAGCTGGATTTAAGGTCCTTCACGTGCCAAATTCCTTTAGAGGTTCCAACTGAATCGCTAAGTTCATATGTCCACGGAGAAATTTTTTTCTTTATATAAAAAGGTCCAACAAACTTGGGAGCCAACTTTTTCGTAAAGTACTTCGACGCATCTGACAATACATAATTCCTGCGCCACACCAGTTGATTTGGAAGATATACCGGGTAATACCGAATTCCTAACTATGGTCAGATCATTACGATCAACCCCCAGCTGAGCTACCGGTCTTAGACCCTCTCCGTTAATCCTATGTCCGAATTCCTAACTGCATACAAATATTATTTAATTTTGAATTTAATAAATCTAAAAATGTCTTCAAACTTTTAAAAACGCATTGTGTTTTGGAAAATTTTACATTATTTTTTTCTGTACGATTCATTAATTAGATTTTACTCGTAAAAGTATCGCAACTTAAAATCTTGAAGTGAAGATTTTTAGTGAAGATAACCTATATAGTACAAGATAAACTGTTTTAAGTATTTTTTTTCTAACTTCGTGTGATTAATAAAATTAAATAGAGTTTAAAATTGCAATTATACATTTATTTTTAACTTCCCTTTTTCGCTGATCATTGTTTGAAGAGCCATATTGCCTACAATATATAAATCAGTTGATTAAATCAAAATTTAAAAAAAAATTAATCGTACTTAAATTTTTTTATAAAAACAGTAATAAAGTATAATTTTTCTGTAAATATAAATAATAATAGAATTACCGTGAATACGTACAATTAGATTCTTGAAAGATTTTTTTAACTTGTCACTTGTTGATTACTCGGTTAATGAACGTTCGAAAGTTTCGAAAACAACTAAATCAAATTTACATAAAACCTTAAATGTTTTGTTAATATCTTTGTTTCAAGTTTTTAACCAACACCGAATTCGCATTTTTCCCTTTCATTTTTATTATAATCCAAAAATCTAGTTTATAATTCTATTGGAAATTAATATTATTACTATTTTCAAGTACCTACTAATTAGGTGAAATATTTCTTTTCTTCAATCCGATTAAGAAATCTAAAGTAGTCGCAAAGATCAGGTAGAAAATGTTGAGTTAGGAATTCGGACATAAGATTACCGAATTACTTACTAATCCCCAAATGTTATGACCACGGTTAGGAATTCGTATATCCCGGATATACCACATGCCGACGTTCTCGATGTCTGGCACTGAACAGTATAAGGCGGGTGCATGGAGTTGGCACGTCGTGTTCCTCTGGTTGGTCTGGCCAAGTGGAGGCACTATAGAGCGGAGTTCTTCTGAGCAAAATCCGTTTATGTATCGGTAAAACAGGGAAAGATCAGACACTGCTCTTCGGTGGGACAATGGGGCTAGGTTTTTGGTGATACTGGTGTCGTTTATTAGTCAAACTGCTCTTCGCTGTATTGCATCAAGAACTCTGAGACTTGACGGAGCTGCCGAACCCCATACATGCGAGCAGTATTCAAGATTAGGTCGTATTTGGGCTTTGTAAAGAGTAGCTAAGTTGGATGGAGAAAAATATTTCCGTGCTCTACTCAAAAAGCCTAATTTCTTTCCTGTTGCAGTTGCTATGGATGCAATATGTTCGTTCCATAGTAAGTCCTGGGTCCTGGGAGATCGTTATACCAACCAGCGTAATGGAGTCGCCCGCTACCAGTGTCTGATCGTTGATTGTAATGGATGAGTCGCATGTTTGCCTCTTGTTGGATAGGCAACATATGTCTTTGTCTTGGAAGCGTTGAAATTAACAAGATTCTTTCTTCCCCACTCGTCTACAACTCTCAAATCTTGATTGAGAGAATCCGTTGTGCATCTTCTGTCCTCTTCCAGAATATCTAGAGGTATGGGACGGTTGTGCGCTTTGCTACAGTGTAGGTTGCTATCATCTGCAAAACCATGTATCGGGTTATAAGTGACATCTAGTAGATCATTAATGTGTAATAGGAATAAAGTAGAAGCTAGAGCCGATCCTTGGGGAACTCCAGCGTTGATCTTGTAGAGGTTGGAAGAATGTCCATCTACAGCAACTTGGATGTGCCTGTTGGAGAGAAAGTTGGATATCCATCTGCAAAGGTTTTGCGAGAGTCCGTAAGAAGGTAGTTTGTTCAAAAGAGCTGCATGCCACACTTGATCAAATGCTTTTGAGATGTCTAGTGATACGATTTGAGTTTCCTTATAGCGGTGGATGGCATCACTCCAGACATGAGTTACATATGCTAGCACATCGGCTGATGACCTTTGTTGGCGAAAACCATATTGCCTGTCACTTATAAGGTTGTGTGTTTCAAGGTAGCTCAGGATCTCGTGATTGGCGTATTTCTCCATAGTTTTGCTAATAACAGATGGAAGAGCTATGGGTCTGTAGTTAGAAGGCTGGGTTTTACAGCCTTTCTTGGTGACTGGTTGTATTCGAGCAGTTATCCAGGATTCTGGAAAAATACCAGTATCATATGATAGTTGAAATAGCTTAGTGAAAACTGGCGCTAGTTCAGGAACACAAAATTTTAAGAGTAAAGCATGTATTTCATCAAGGCCGCTTGCTTTGTTGGTATTTAGAGTAGCAAGGACTCTCTGCACACGCTTAACCCTAAATATGATATTTTTCATTGTGTGGGGAGCACGTGGAATAGAAGGTAGTTCCATGTTTCCCGGTGGGTTAAGTGTCGAGTTCGAAGAGAATGTTTTGGCAAAGAGTTTTGCATTTTCTGTGGAGGACGTAACTATTGAGCAGTCTTCTGATGTGAGTGGAGGGAACGAACTATTTGTAAAATTGTTGTTGATATGTTTGGCGAGAGTCCAAAATGACCGGCTAACCCTCGTGTCATCCATGAACGACCACTTCATCCTCGTCGAGTGACAGTTTGGTAAGGAGGTGTCATTGTACCTTTCATCTTTGAAGACAGTGCAGGTAATTCCCTTACTGTCTCTGCCGAGTGCTGCCGCGATATGATGCAAACCTCTCCTGTTCCTCAAATCCAACAATTTAACCTCCAAAACATGTGGTTCCAGCAGAACGGAGCAACTTGTCACACAGCTACGGAAACAATGAATCTTCTACCAACAATCTTTCCGGGACGTTTAATTTCTCGAATTGGTAATGTCATCTGGCCAGCAAGGTCACCGGATTTAACGGCTCCTGACTTCTTTTTATGGGGTTTTGAAAGGATAGGATTTATGCCAACATACCAAATACTGTAGATCAGCTGAAAAACAATATTACGGAAGCGATTAAAAGTATTCCTCTGGAAACCTACCAAAAAGTGATGATAGTTCAAATGTAGTCCAGAGAACCAAGGTTTGCGCGGCTTCTAGAGACGGACATTTGTCTGATATTATTTTTCATAGATACATATTTTTTTTGTTTCAGTATAAAAATTAAAAAAATTGACGTACTTTATTTCTAGCAACAAATATTCAAGATAACAAATTAATCAGTTACCTATATATTGCCCACCTTGTATATATAATTAGTTTTTTCGTGTACTATATACAATTACATTATACATTATATATAAATTCCACTAAAGTATTTTAACAACAAAATATTTGCCAAATCTTTTTAAAAATTGATAGTATTTACACTTTTAGATTTATTCGCCTTATCTCTATATTAGATTAGGATAAGTTGTTTGATACTATATGAAATCAATATAAGTTGTGATTGTAGTTCAATGTAATTTATTACATATTTTTTTAACAGGTATCTATATTAATTTTATTCTAATTATTTAAAATTTTTTTTACTGATAGTGATTTAATCGCTTGCGCACGTCCGATCCGTTCTGTCAAAACTAGATTCGGAAACGGTATTTTAATATTTATTAAAAAAAAAAATTATAAACAACGCTTACTTTAAGAGCAATCGTTTTTTATAAACGTGCGACTAATTCAAACATAAAAAATTAAAAATCCTACATTAGGGCCGAAAAACAAAATTCTGTCTAAATTACCCATAAGAGCCAAGTAAAGTTCAACCATGCCCTTCTTTATTAGCTAAAGTACGTAGAAAAAAATCTGAAAAAAACAAGTCTTAATTTTTTGTAAGAAACTACAACAAATCCAAAATTAAGCCTTCCTTAAATATAAATTTTATGGGCAACTTTTTTTATTCAGGTTTCAGGTTCATTTTTTATGGAATAATTTCATAGAGTTGGTATATTAAATAACAATACCTATAGATACATTATTCACTGTTAAAAAAAAATAAAGTAGGTTTTAGGATGAGAATTTCAATCTTTATATTTAAGTTTATTGTGAGGTATAAATGCCATTTAATCAATAAAACTTTTTTCATAATCGTTAAAATAAATACTGCATTTAAAAACAATTAAAAACTGGTTCAAAATTAAAAGTAAATAGAGATAGAAAATGTTAAATAGATATAGATCAGGAAATAAACTATACCTAGGCTACGCGTCACGGTTCAAGCTCGATTTCCGATCAAAGAAAAAAGATCAAAGCAGTGTTCATTTCTCTTTCTAATACACGGTCACACTTTAAATATAAGAATTTTAGAAACACACGCAAGCTGTACTTCGATACTTTATCTCTCCCGCATTGGTCGAACGGGCTTGAATCAGTATACTTTCGTTCAAAGTTAATTTTTGCTTTTTTTTGTATTCACACTTCAAAAAATGCAGACAAACGATAACCAACTAATAAATACAAAATAGTAGTTGCCAAATGTAATCTGAAACAGAACACACAGAAAATGTGACTGATATATTATACCTACATTCCTAAATCGTTCAAAAAAACCTATGATACTTAGAATTAATTATTGCTTGGCAACATTGTTTTTCTCAACTCTTGTTTCTCAAAGAATCTCTAATCGCAGTTAATTCGAAAAAATTCACAATTTTTATTGGCTCTCTAGTCCCTGAATTCTATTGGTCGATAATAAGTGTAATACGAGTGAACGTGGACTATTATAAGCCAATAATTTCATTCTATTTCGATCGTGATGTTGATATTCATTGGCTTGTGTTAGCCTTGCGTTATAATTATTTAATAAAAAAAGGTACAGACTCCACTGGAAACAATTAATAAAAAACTTATCTTCATTTAATATAATTACTAATGTTTTTCGCGATAGAATCAAATAAAAACTTGATCAATTTACTCATAATCTACTAGTTCTAGTTAAAGTAGCCATAATATTCCACTTGCTTTTTCTATTCTTTCTGTATCAACTTTTACTTATTAGTGTGGAATAGATATCATTACCTTCTTCTTAAATAATATACCATAAATATATAACGACGCAATGTTAAGTAATTTTAATATAGATTATAATATATTTAATTGAAAGGATTTTCGTGACAAAAAATACCGTCCTAGTGTTTAATTAATGAGTTTAAGTTATTCATAACAAAGTTTTATTCATTTTTAGATATCTATCTACATACACGCAATTACCAGTGGAACTGACATGTCTATACATCGACACACAACAGAGTACATACTATTATAAAATTTTCACGTAAGCATTTTCTTGTGGAGTAGGTATATACATAATAACAATAAATGATTCAAAAACACTCATGGTTTAAGCGTATTGCTATACTCTGTATTTGTATGGTGTTTATTTTATTTGAAATATATTTCAACAGTCAAGATCAAAATGAAGAAAATCTCTACAAACATAAATTAACTACCAATAGGGACGCTTTTGTGACTGTAGTTCAAGGTGGGCGTCTAGGTAATCAAATTTGGGAGTATATTTCAGTTTGGCTAGTGGCTCAGGTAACAGGATTAAAGCCGTATGTTCCTAGGAATTTAAAATTGGCATTAAGTCACATGTTCGATAATCTCACAATACCAACTTCAGATGAAATAGAACCAGGTCCAAAGAAGTTACAAGATACAATCGAAATTCAATATATAGAGAACTATAATTTCAGCAGCAATCTTAATATTATTTTAAAAAAATACAATAACCAACCTGAACTATTTAGCAAATATTACAAAGATGCAATAAAACAGCTAAATATTAAAAAAAGTTTGTTAGATTCAAGTCAAGAAGTGTTACATTCTGCAGCAAGTTATTTCAAGAAAGAAAATGCAACTTTTATAGGAGTACATATAAGAAGGACAGATTATATTACTTACATAAAACGTCGAGTTACTCCAGCAAATATAACATTTTATACATCTGCAATTGAATATATGAGGAATAAATATAAAAATTCAATTTTCATAGTAGTTTCTGATGATCCCAAATGGTGTGCAAAACAATTTGAATCCTTTAGAGATGTATATATTACTCAACAACATTACAAGAAAAGTTCACCCTTTCAAGACTTAACAACATTGGCATCATGTAATCATTCTATATTTGATTACGGAACATTTGGATCATGGGGAGCTCTCTTCGCCGGAGGAGAGACTGTGTTTTATTACGTGAGCAGTGATTATTTGACTGGAAGATTGCAAAAAGTGATGCCAAATTGGCATAGTGTATAAATATATAGGTATATGTAGCAGCTAACTAGCTTAATTAGGCTTGTCTCTTTACTAAACATCGCACTTCAACTAGCGGCCTGAATGATATTCATAAAACTGGTTGGCTAATGCTCGTAAATAATATTCGTAAATATTTATTTAATATATTAAAAATCATATTACTATTATTTGTATATCATGAGATCGAATGGCGTAACTAAGAACACCTGTAAGTAATAACAATATTATTTGTGAACACAAGTTAAACTTTGTTTTTAACACAAACCATATCCACTATTGCTACAGTGATTCACCGCAGATTTATAATTACAAAGATTTGCTACAGCCTCCCTCGAAGAAATCAGGCGTTCTAAACTTTCATCGTCACAGTCTGAATCTGAGTACTATAACTCTTGCCGATAAAACCAGTTTTTAATACTTCCAACTTTATGAACGCCGTTTCTTATGTCAACCATTTTAATACCTTGAATATGTTTCTTGTCTAAAAGTCTGCGATCCACTTTGGATATGCTTACCAAAACACTAGGGGAGAGGGGGGCAGATTTGAACAGTTTTTAAACTTTGTGGCATATTTTAAAATTCTCTAGTTCTTAATCCTTTTACTGTTTCACAATGCCTAGTAAGACCATTAAGGTATAAAATCGCAGCATCATATGAACCAGAATATATAAGTTGTAGCCGCAACATCAATTTTAGTAGCAGTAGTCAAATGTTCAAAGCTACCCCGCTCCTGGGGTACCTTTGAAGATATGTGGGGTAGTTTTGCACTTCCTGTTTCAGAAATGTAACAGTCAAACGCTATCATTTTCTACAACTTTTTCTACAAATAATAATGACCTTTTACCAGCCACAGATGAAACATTCGTCAAAACGAAGTCTCCAATATTTATTACGCTGCAGTCCAACTCTTTTTCGGCGTCTTCATCTGCACTGCTATTAGTATCTTCATTCCCTTCATAGTCCATTGTCGCTTCCTCTTCCGACTCCAAATGCATTTCTAAATCAGTTTCATCATCCAAAGAAAAGCTCAGTGTAGTTTTGGTTTTCTTTTGCGTACGCGTTTTTGTCTCCAAACAATCAAGTTTAAAATTCCTTCTTTTCTTTTGAGCTTGTGATTTTATTAGCCGAGCCTGGCGTTCGAAATAAGCTTTTTGCACCTCATCTTTTTCAGGGGTATCCGTTAAAATGCGGGCTTTCCCTTCTTTCTTCCTTGGCTTGAAGCTTTTCGAGGCAGTGCTTTAGGAAATGGCCTAAACTGTTCTGGTGTCATTGTAAATTTAACTGTGCACGAATTGCTTGAAAATGGATAAATGCCTGGTGCGGCAAAGCCAGCTAACATGTTTTTTGCAGTATATATGTTAATATAGGTAGGTACATTCGAGAGCCATGACTAAATAACAAAAAACAACGTTAAATTAACAATAACAGTATTTAAGACTGCAGTTGGGGTAGTTTTGAACAATATTCAAAACTACCCCCTTCATTTTGTTCAAAGCTGCCCCAATGCTATTTGAAAAATAAAAAACTTTTTTTTACCAAGTAAAAGTTTAAAAATTGTATTATTCTCTAGTTTATTGCGTGATACATGAAACATTCTGACTAAAAGATGAGGAAAACACTTCACACACCTTGAATTGGATTCCTGAAATCCTTACGCGCTTATTTTGAAAAAGTTTAGAATGTAAACTCGAAAGTAAACACTCCTTGTAACTCAACTGCGGGCTGTGAAACGTCAGCGGTGACAAGTGACAGTTGTGTAGGATAGTGTTGCCACTACGCCAAATAGAAACTACCATAATTTCGTTTAAAATAGCTTTGTAAACACATCTTTTCAAAGGTGCCCCTGTTCAAAGCTGCCCCCCTCTCCCCTATTACCTATATCTATCTAAGGAAATTTTTAAACGGTAGCGTCAATCATCTCTTCGGTTGCACGCATAAGCCCTTTGTGTGCTTCGTCTCTCTCTAGAATTATATAAATCCTGTTTACCCTGACAACCTTTACTCACAGTCATTCCCCATGTTGCATGTATATTTACTTTAGGACTTGCATTGAACCCCGCTTTAGGTTCGCTTCCAAATAAAGCTTTATATAAAGATCTTCCAATTATTCGACGTAATAAAGCATTTTTGAAATATTGCACGAAAAAAGCAGCCCACAAACAAGTTTGTGAATTTGTTTTTATTTATCCATACTTCTCTCGACACTGCCTTGAGTTTAAAGACGACACGGGTTCTTCTCAACAATTTTGCACCCAGGTCATATTGGAACTAATTATTTTTTTTTACATTGTCTTGTAGTTTCACATATAGGACACAAATATCTACTGCTTTCTTGGGGAATATAATATCTGTTTTTATGCCGTATATACAGTATTTTATCTCGTCTACCATGACTCAAGATTAATGGACATCTAACAAGATATCAAAATATTGTTATCTAGGAAAAATGCGTACTATAAGAGCAGTGGATGAGAGTATTTGAAAAATTAAACAATCTTCATTTACAGTTGTCTTAATATTGTATTTGTTCATCTAGTAATAATCCATGACCGTTCTTCGCTGTCCAGAATTAATGACTATCTAAGCTTTTTGAGATCATGCAAAATTAAAATATTAATCTCATAATTCAATTCGGTCGTAATTTGAACGGCGCTGTTTGGTAAAAAGGTTAGGCTGTTGATTGAACGACTAATTAATTAAGTGGTTGCGACATATACTTTTCCATGTAGGTAAATATTCTGTTGTGTAAATTTTCTAAATAAAATAAAACCAATATAAAATAGTGGTTGTACGAGGGTTGTCTTTTTAGTTTTGCACATAGCCGCTAAAAAGACGTTACCAATAGCACCTTCAGAGACAAATCTTTTCTTGACATAAATCTAGAGTTTCATTACGATACAACAAGTCGTGTAGGTAGAGTGAATTTTTGCAATTAGCAAGTCTGTCGAAAAATTGAACATTTTTTACAATTTTCGGTAAGGATTATCCTTGGATTAACAGCAATGTCTCACTGAAATGGTTTCTGTGTTTGGGAATGAAGTACCACACCAATCAAGTATTTCCCCCGCTGTTATTGCGAATTTCAACGTGTTCCCGTCAGTCTCAGCGACGAACCCAGAAAAGGTCCACCCAAAACAGCAATCACACAGCAAAACATTGTTGAGGTTCGTCAGCTAATTAAGAATGACCGCAGTGTAACATACCGGGAGATAGAGGCATCTTTGGACATTTTAAAGACCTCGATCCAAAAGATCCTACAAAGTTGGTTTCCCTCATTGGCTCACAGATAAGCAACAAGGAAGCTCAAAAACGTTTATAGTATTGTTAGTGGCGCGATGAATCTTGGAGTTACTCCCCCGAATCGGAAAATAAACACCAATCTGCTGTGTGGGTGTTTCACGATGAGGAAATACCAACAAAAGTGATCCGTTCAAACATTGTTTCAAAATCTTTTCATGTGGCAACAATTGCTTTAGAAGATCAAAGAACAGTTATCAACCGATTGATATATAAACTTTTCTTTACCAGAAGTTATCGCGAAACTCCGACAAAGCAACACACAACAGCGAATCATCCTACATCGTGACAATACAATTGCTCACACAGCCCAAGAGTCTAGTTATTGGAGCTTCTAAACGTCGAATAGTTAGACCATTCACCGTATTGTCCTGACCTAAGTCCCAACGACTTCTTCACATTTCCAAAAACAAGAATTTAATACGTGGGCAGCGATTCCAGTCGCCAGAAGAAGCCATCGATGTCTTTAAAATAGCGATTTTGCAGTTAACTGAAGACTGGAATAATTGTTTTACCAATTGGTTTAAACGTATACAAAAGTGTTATATTGATCTTGGTGGGTCATATTTTGAAATGCAATAAATTCTTTAAGTCTAGGTATATATTGTTTGTCTTAAATTGGTTTTTTATAAAAATTGAAATTCGGACTAAAATATTTCATGATTTATTAGAAATCACACTCTGAAGGGGTGAAATAAGGGTTGAAAGTTTATATGAAAAAATATTTAAATCGGTACCGATTTTTATAAAAAATAAAATTCAGACTCTTCAAAATATTTCATTGAACACGTTTATTAGAATTCACCCCTTAAAGGTGCAAATAAGAGGTTGAAACTTGGTACGGATAATATTCAAAAATTACTCCGTTTTCTATGAAAATTATTATAAAATGCGTGAAAAATTTTGTTGAGAATCTTGAAATAAATATAGTTAAAAAAACTAAAAAACACGCTTTTATAGCATATGAAACTAACAAGTAAAAAAATAAATGTAATTAAGGAAAACTAAAAAGCATGTTTCTGAAAAACATCGAACTAAAAAGTTAAAAATAATTTTCAAAATAAAATTAAAACAAAAATAAATGAAAAATACTAGTATTATTGTGAAAAAAGCGTGGGCGCTGCATACCATATTTTTCGAATGTCAAGCGCCCACGCTTTTTTCACAATAATACTAGTATTTTTCATTTACTTTTGTTTTAATTTTATTTTGAAAATTATTTTTAACTTTTTAGTTCGATGTTTTTCAGAAACATGCTTTTTAGTTTTCCACGGGGAGGTAGTGACTAAAAATAACGATACGGGACTCATCCGAGGCAGCAGCCGCGGAGTGGAGAGTTACAAACAAACAAACATACATACATACATACAGGTGAAGTTAATAAAAGCGTGTTAATTAAAAACGTTGAATAGGTATCCTAAAAAGTTGTTAAAAATCGTGAAAAATTTTAAAAACCTTGAAAATGATAATTTTTGAAAAGATCTTAAAATGAACAACATCAAACAAGCACATATGATGAACTTCCTACAACGGAACTCAATGACCTAAGTTTTACAAATGTACATCAACTTTACATTTATGTTCCGATATATATGTAGGTAAGTAAAAAAAATATACAAAAATACATATTATAAAATTGTTTATGTTCATGAATACGAATCAATAAATAGTATAAAACAAAGTCGCTTTTTCTGTCCCTATTTCCCTTTGTATGCTTAAATCTTTAAAACTACGAAACGGATTTTGATGCGGTTTTTTTAAATGGATAGAGTGATTCAAGAGGAAGGTTTATATGTATAATAACATCCATTAAGTAGTGGAGAAATACTGTTATTTTTTAGGTTTCTAATGTGATGTCGTTAATTATCAATTTTTTTCCGCTTACATTGCAAACGCAGGCTGAACCCTACGAGATTTATCAAAATAATGTACTAATTATTTGTACACATTGAAAACGTCTACAGAAAACTCCACGATGGTATATGTCTATCTCTTATGGATATCCCACAATAACATTTTTTTGTCATTTACTTTTTACGACAAATAATGGCTAATTTTCGAAGCAATTTTAACCAATACAGCATTAATCCTTATCCAATTAAATAGCTTAAATACATTGTTGATTTAATATAGATCTATATGGTCCTTTACAGCAAAATATTTAAGTGAATATTTTCGAAGATATTGCAGATTTAAAATTGCGGGACGTAACGCTTGCGGTGGTACTGGCCGGCAGGGGCGGCGGCAACGGAGGCCGCGATTTTCCTTATAGCACTTTGAATTTTGAAGCGATCGGACGCGTTTATTACGAAATTAAGCATTATGACGCTAGCCTAAGGTGGCGCAGTTGAGATGTTATAAATTTACACCTGTAATTCTTACATAATTAAGTACTATGACGCCACCGTAAGGTGGCGCAGTTGATATCTAATATGTTTAAAAGAGCACAACTTACTTACCTAAGAACTATGACGCCACCGTTAGGTAACTCAGTTAATATATAATATACCTAAACGATAAATTACAAAGTACTATAAATAATAGTAAAAACTGGTAAGTAACGAGAAAATATGATAAAAAATACAAAAAATTAATCGTAAAAATAAAAAAAAAATTGGAAAAAACATTAGTATTAGGCGTTGCGAAGTTCGCCGGGTCCGCTAGTGTTATTTAAATTTTTAATTTTAAATAGTGATTAAAATTCAAATTCATTTAAATAAAAGTAAATATTCAAGTAATTGTAAAAAAAAAGATTTTTTGTATCAATTAAATGGTATTAAGGGAAAAACTACGTGAAGTTTACAAACGTATCGTACAGGAAGATACCTGTATTAATATTAATACAAGATTTTTAACATTTTATATCAAAACAAACTTGAATTGTTAAAAATTTTACTTAGAAAAAATTATTACATGAATGAACGTATACAGAAAAATGAGTTTAAGAAGAATTTTCGAATAAGTAGGTACGTCGGAAGCTTTCCTTGTAAATAATTTAGATGCGGAATCTACAACTTCAGACATAGACTAAATAGAGGTAGCCTTTTTTATAGAAGCCGACTGACATACACCGGTTGTGTTACAACCTAATTATTGTATTTAAATATTCTCGATAGCTTATTTGTGGCATAATAATGTCTATTTTACTTCTTTATTCGGGGATCTTTTTGCCACTAAAACAAACTTATAAAAAATATAAATCAATATTGTGAAAATGACCCTTGCTTATTGAACACAAAAATTATCTTAAAAAGGAGATATAGATAATTCTAAGATTTGTGAACATGCTTTTAATTATCTAAATCACAAAATAAAATGGACTGAAACAAAAATTTTATGTAAAGAAGAAAATTCTATAAAAAGAAAATTAAAAGAAACAGCACACATTT
The DNA here is from genome assembly GCA_964028335.1 of Altica lythri. NCBI lineage: Eukaryota > Metazoa > Arthropoda > Insecta > Coleoptera > Chrysomelidae > Altica > Altica lythri. The sequence goes on along the minus strand of OZ034805.1, from coordinate 62,420,525 downwards.
TATTAAATCCAAATGAATGTATTTCAAATTTTACTTTGGATTTATCTAGATCTTGGCTAACCACCTTAAAAAAAGAATGAGTTAATAATCTATATATCTATAGTTACCAAAAAACAAATCAAAATTTAAAATCCAAACTGCGTATAGTTCGGGAGCCCAGAGGATTTTCGTAGCCGTTAAAGAGACAAGGCCCCACTAAAGTTTAGGTTGTAAACAACAATAAAATAATAAATCGTTCGATTTATTAGTAAGAACATTCTTTTTGCGTGTATTGCTTATTGTTTTGATTACGGTTGGACTAGAGAGATAGCAATAAGGGCAATGAAACTAATGTGTTGTAAGTTGAAGGATGTGGAGGGGGGAGTATGTTTTTTGGTAGCTGCGACCTTGTTGGGGGGAGTCCGGGGTGATGGATGACCAAGGGTACGACCGGCGGGGGGAAACAAATTATGCATACGATCCAAAAAAAAATTCCATCGGTCAACTTAATGTTCGCTCGCTTAATACAGGCTTTGATGAATTTATTAACTATGTGTTTTGTTATAAATTTGATATTCTTTGTCTTAACGAGACATGGCTGGATGCTGACATGCCAGACTTTAATTATAACTTACCTAGTTACCGTTTTGTTAGGAAAGATAGGGGCGGAAGGGGTGGTGGTGTTGCCCTTTATGTCAAAAACTTTTTACACTTTACGGAGGTTAGTACCCAAATTGCTGATATAGAAAACATAGCTGTATCGTTTAAACTTCAAAAAAAAAGTTTTTTGTTATTAAATCTTTATCGATCACAAACAGTAAACCCGACATATTTTCTTGATCGTCTAGAGGACTATCTTAGTTTAGTTGCATACAGTTATGACTATGTAATTATAGCGGGGGACTTTAATATTAATTTTTCAACTAGTTCCACCAATTCAAACAGACTAAAAAATATCATAAATAACTTTAATCTTCAGCAGCATATTACAGAACCTACCAGGTTAAATTTTACTACAAATCGAAATTCACTTATTGACCTATTAATAACAAGCCAAAATATGTCATGCATTAAATCTGGGTCTTTGGTTATATCACAGACAATTACAGACCACAATCTAATATATGCAATATTCGATTTGCCCAAAGGCTTAGACGCAAAAAAAACTGTCAAATTTCGAGATTATGATGCACTTAATACAAATTTAAATAACTTTTTAAGGGAAGGGAAGCTGCTCAACTGGAAAAAACTTTACAGATCTCAAAACATAGATGAAAAAGTTGACATTTTTAATAAGTATATTTTGAGTGTTTTAAATAAATATGCCCCAATTAAAACTAAACGAGTCTATGACCAACCTTTTGTTCCGTGGATAACTGAAACCATTAAATCACTAATAAAGTTAAGAGACAAAGCCTACAAAAAATACTTACGAACTAGACAACAAACAGACCTACAGTACTACCGACAACTAATTACACGAAACATTCTATAATAAGAGAGAAACGAACATATTTTAATACTTTTTCACTACAAAAGGGTAAACAGTTTTGGGATACAGCCAAAAAATTAAAAATCTCTTACAGCCAAGACCAGACTGACATCCCTGACAACTTAAAAAATGCTAATGACATCCACAAATACTTTCAAGAAACCGAAAATTTACCAAATACTGCTTCTCAAGAGCTAATTAATTTTTACAAAAATAATAGGACCGTAAATGACACCTTAAACTTTAACCTTATTGATAGTTTTGCCTTAAATAAAATTGTTACAAGTATAAAAAAAAATGCAGTTGGTATAGACGGTATTTCTATCAAGGATTTAAAGCTATGTTATCCATTTTGCAAGGAACCGTTAATAAATATTATAAACACCTGTATCCTACAACAAGTATTTCCGTCTTAATGGAAGAGAGCTATCGTCAAGCCAATCGCTAAGGTCCAAAGCCCAAGTGAACTTAAAGACCTTAGACCTATAAGTATTTTACCGGCAGCTTCTAAAATTTTCGAGAAACATATATGCCAACAAGTTATAGCTTTTTCTGACAAAAATAATATTATTCCAGAGTGCCAGTCTGGGTTTAGAAAAAATTTTAGTACAACTACAACACTTGTTAATATATTAAACGATATTAGAGAAAACGAAGAGCAAGGAAATAGTACCTGCATGGTGCTCTTGGACTTTAGTAAAGCTTTCGATACCCTAAGTCTTGAAATGCTATCGGCAAAGCTTCACTATTTTGGTTTTTCAAAGACAGCCATACATTTAATGAATAGTCTACTATTTGGTCGTGAAAATTGTATCGAAATTATAAAAAACTCTATAACAGAGAGATCAAGCTTTCAGAAATTGACAAAAGGCGTTCCTCAAGGGTCAGGGCTTTCTCCAATATTGTTCTCGCTCTATGTAGCTGACATGAATAAATGTGTGAAACTCGTCAAATTATCTCAATTTGCTGATGATTCCCAATTACAGATTCCCATAAACAAACACATTATTCAAGAAGTACAACAAAAACTTAATACTGTTCTTACTTAATCAAATAAATCATTTAGCAGAAAATCATAACTTAAAATTAAACGCTACAAAATCTCAACTGATCATTTTTAATAAGTCGGAGACAACTAGAGAAACAATAAAAAATAATCTTATTAATATTCAAGTAAACAACACCCCCATTCCTTTAGCCCATACTGTCAAAAATCTAGGAATCTTTTTCGATAACAATATTTCTTTCCATACGCATATGAATAAAAAAATTACAGCTTCATATTTACGCCTTAAAAACTTATACAAAGTAAAAAACTATTTATCCTCAAATCAAAAATATCTTCTTTGTCACAGTATCATTTTATCCCTTTTTGATTATGGAGATGTAGTTTATGGTGAGTCACTTAATTGGCAAACCAAAAAATCTATTCAAAAAGTGCAAAACAGTTGCATGAGATTTGCATTTCATGTACGATATCGCCAATTTATAACACCTTATTTAAATAATAATAAAATACTGAACATGTCCAATCGTAGAAAACTTCATTTGGCAACATTTTTGCATAAAATAATAAAAACAACAAAACCAGGTTACTTAAGAAAAAAATTTGTCCGCCTTTCATCAGATCAAAGGACCAGGAACTTTCATAAATTTGTTGTACCCCGTCATAGGTCGGCGTCCTTTCAACGCTCGTTTACTTTTGTTGCTATTAAACGATGGAATGAAATACCATTACATGTTAAAAATTTATCATCGGGTAGTTGTCGTGCTATGGGCATAGTGTCAGAAAATTTTAAATTTTCGTATACTCATTTAGGATAGTGTAATACAAATACCATTTAAATTTAAAGTTGATTGACCGTCTGTAACTCGAGATAAACTTTATTAAAGTTCGGACAATTAACATGGAGAGCATAGGAAACGCGGTGTTTTTGGCAAGATTTTTAATTATAAAAAAAGAAGTAGCAGACAGAAACTTTCAAAAAACTAACTGTTCATTGATGTACTGGTTCTGAGCTTAAAATAAAAATCCAAAAATGTTTGACCGTTTTATTGTTGAGATATAAAATCACAAACATCAACAATTTTAAAAAAGTGTGTGCACCGACGAGTTGAAGAAAAAAAAGTGAGATGTGTCAAGGGACACCCGGATGGAACGAAGTTCCTTTCGATTAATTAGTGAAGGAATTGTAATTTGTAAACACAACAGAGAGTTCATAAGCATTTATCATCGTCTGTATAAAATCTCTACTTACCTAACTCTATCAGCAATATCCGGAACTTGTGCAGAAACACTGTCAGGATACATTATTGTTTTTATTTTCTATTATTTTAATATTTATTATCTACAAAAAACCTGTATAAACTTAACAAAGTCGCGACACTACTACACTGTTCAAAGCAAAATAGAAAAAAAAAGTAAATCCATTATTTTCAACAGTTCGTTTCTTTTAACAAAAGTGTCCATTTATACAATACCAGAGGTATTGTATATTCTACCTAGAATTACTTTTTATTTCAATTTAATTTAAAACAGGAATTAACAATTTAATACAAAATTTTAAAATTAAAATATTTGACAGTCATCTCTGAGTCATCTCTGACTCATCTCTGAGTCATCTCTGAGTCATCTCTGAGTCATCTCTGAGTCATCTCTGAGTCATCTCTGAGTCATCTCTGAGTCATCTCTGAGTCATCTGTGAGTCATCTGTGAGTCATCTGTGAGTCATCTCTGAGTCATCTCTGAGTCATCTCTGTGTCATCTCTGAGTCATCTCTGAGTCATCTGTGAGTCATCTGTGAGTCATCTGTGAGTCATCTCTGAGTCATCTCTGAGTCATCTCTAAGTCATCTCTGAGTCATCTCTGAGTCATCTCTGAGTCATCTCTGAGTCATCTCTGAGTCATCTCTGAGTCATCTCTGAGTCATCTCTGAGTCATCTCTGAGTCATCTGTGAGTCATCTCTGAGTCATCTTTGAGTCATCTGTGAGTCATCCCTGAGTCATCTATGAGTCATCTATGAGTCATCTCTGAGTCATCTCTGAGTCATCTATGAGTCATCTATGAGTCATCTATGAGTCATCTATGCGTCATCTATGAGTCATCTATGAGTCATCTATGAGTCATCTATGAGTCATCTATGAGTCATCTATGAGTCATCTATGAGTGTGAGAGAGAGAGAGAGAGAGAGATCTCTTTTATTGACCGCCCGCTGGACGGTGACTTGAAACACTCTTTAATATTGATAATTTAGATAATCCACAATTATCTCAATTTTATAATTTTTATATTTATACGTAAATCGCTCCAAAAACTTGTTGCCCAGTCATTAGAGTAAATTACAACTTCAAAAAAGATTTTATAATTCCCTCGTATATTAAAAACTATAAAAGATATAAAAAAATTAATACAATTTGAGATTCCTAAAAAATGATAACATAAAACTATATAATTATATTCCTTTTTTCTGTTCCCTTGGGATGAAAAGTAGCTTATGTGCTATTCCCAACTACCATCTATCCTTATTTCAATTTTCATCCTACACCGTTCAGCCGTTTTGGCGCGATTCAAGATCAAGATTCAATAACAACTGTAATGATTTGCTTATAATAAAACTAGGATAAATATAGATATATCCCGTTTATCTAGTTCCAGACCATAATCTAATCCTGTCCCCTGTACCAAATTTCATCCCGATCCTTCCAGCCTTTTACTTAGTGGTAAAAATTGAAGCTTATTTATTCCTATGTGTATAGAAATTTTGTACAAAATTAATGAGTCATACCAATTAAAACCAGAACAAAGGATTTATTTATTCCAAAATACTAAAGGAAAAATTCTAAGACCTATTCAATATAAAACTACATCAGTATTCACGAACTGTATTAATAAACAAATAAATTATCAAATCTTTGATTGCTGTCTTCAGGAGTTTTTAATTTGAACACATTATTTATTACAAATTATTTAAATTTGTAAACAATGGTCAATTGCAACAAAACAAAGGATTGGATTCATAATGAAATAATCACAATTTATTAAAGAACTTTTTATAGTAGAAAGTTTTTTTTGGTGATTTATAAGTCATATTACTATTATTAAATTATTACTCCCTTGGCAAATAGCGCTTTACAAGATAGATTACGGCATAGTCCACAGTATAGTCTAAAATTTTTAAAAATTTTCTAGATTAGTTATTTTATTAACAGTTAAAATAATAATTACTGTTGTCACATGTAAAACAAAAAAAAAATTCTCTCTCGCGTAGTCGATCCCATTATGATAACATAATAGAACTGTCACCTTGATTCATATCCGACGCTTAATCAACTAGGCTACGAACGACATATTTAAAAACTTTCAAAATGATAACATGTATACACAATTTATATCATATTTCATATCAATTCAGTATAAATTTCGAAATTAATGTATATGCCTAAACACCATTGACATATTAATACAAATGGACCAGCTGTGCAGCGAAATAATTGATTCCAGAGTGAGACGGATAAGAAGGATAGCGCTAGGTCGGGCAGAAAGCTCCTAATTTACATTTGATTTACGTTGATTTTTAATGTTTTTGGTGTTTATCTTATAAATTAAATATATTTGACTGTGTTTATAGTGATATTTATAAACTATGTAATATATCGCACACACTCTATAATATTTTATAGTTATTAACCTATTAAGTTGGTGTCTAGAGTCATTTTAACTATAATTAATACTTGCCACTCTTAAATATTTTTGGATACATAAATATTTCATCAACAGATAATAATAAATAATTTCGAAGTTTATATTTCATATAATAATCAAGAAGAGTTATTTAATTATTATTTGTTTTATTATTATATATTAGGTGTAGAATTTTCAAATTTAATGTATCAGTCTCCTTATATATAGTGTGAACCATGATATAAAAAATTACGATATGATCTTCAGTTGTATTGACGTATTTTTCGATAGAAATATTAATGCATTTTTGAATTATCTATTTGAATTCAACAATTTTTTGTCACATTCACTGTTTAAAAAAAAATTGGTATTTATTGTATACAGGGTGTCCCAGAATTAACTACGGAAACTTCGTATACGTATTCCTTGATGACAAATAAGTAGGGTCTTTCCTATAAAAAAAATTTTTTTAGAAACTCCTGTCAGAGTTATAACCTACTTTGCAAATGTGCGCTACTTGATCGCGATACACGATACTCAATTGACATGGTCCTACTTTTTATTTTTTTACTCCAAACCGAAACGATTTCGCAAAAAACGACAAGGAACAAAAAAGTTTCTAAATAATCAAAACTTCCTAAAATAATTTTTTGTTATTGCAAATATTAATTGCTAAGAAAGTTACAAAAAAATTAAGAGGGGTTCCTTGATTTGCACCCTTAGAATGGGGTAGGGCAGGTGAAAAGTGGCAGGAGAAATGCGTCTTTATTAAAATGATGTTCACCCAAATTTTTAATTTTTTATCTTGGACCAATCAGAAGATATTAAATTAAAACCGTATTTTACCACCCCTCTTTAAAGGGTTATAACTCTGACAGGAGTCTCTAAAAAAATTTTTTTTATAGGAAAGACCCTACTTATTTGTCATCAAGGAACACGTATACGAAGTTTCCGTAGTTAATTCTGGGACACCCTGTATAAAATAATACAGTTTTTGAGCCTGCAATAATTGTTTTGTAAGTAATATATATTATTTTTGCTCAAATAAGTACACCTAAACATAAAACCAGAGTCTTTTCTCACTTATTTTGACTTAAGAAATTTTAACAAACTTAAGTTTCATCAAATACTTCGAACAACCACAAATGAAAAAGCTTTTTTTCACTACTAACCTGAGAAATTGCTATTATTTACTCCATTCCCCTAACGAGAATTAATATTTACAGTTCTATAATTTTTAAGATATTGACATAATAATAGCTCACTTCTCACTCTAAGTATATAATATACTATTTTTTACATAAAACGTTATAAAAAGATGTATTTCCCTTAAGCTCTCATTTAAACAATGTGCGTTTTGCCCGGCCTACCTCCGTCTCTCTCTCGGATCTCTCTTACTAATGTTGGCCGCAGAAGCAGCTGTTGCGAATATGGGTGGGAAGCGGCCGGTCCATTTGTATTAATATGTCAATGCTAAACACACTTGAAACATGCATTGTCATCCAGATCTTAGCTATCCTGAAAATTTCAGAGCTCTAGGTAGTCGGGTAATAGGTTTAAATTCGATTACAAAATTCCGCAGAGAGACAAAGAACACGGTGAAAATATAAAAAAAAAGTGTGAGGTGTCAAGGGACACCCGGGATTAATTAGTGAAGGAATTAGTAATTTGTAAACATAACAGAGTGTTTATACATACATAAGCATTTATTATTGTCTGTATAAAATCTCTACTTACCTAACAGTTCGTTTCTTTTAACAAAAGTGTCCATTTATACAATACCAGAGCTTTAAATAACACATCTTTTTAAAATTACTTTTTATAATTTAAAACAGGAATTAACAATTCAATACAAAAAATTTAAAATTAAAATATTTGACAGTGACTGACAGTTAAGGTAATTTGACGTAGTCAAGTTACGAACTATTTTTAAAATGTTTATGAATTTATTAATTTATAAAAACAGGATGAAATAAAATATAATACTATTATAGGTAATTATGTTTTTTTCTACAGTATTTTCTTTTTAATGTACATTTTCTTTTAATTTAAAATAGTGTCTTTTTAATTGTAATATATCTATCTATGAGAGAGAGGGAGAGAGAGTTATTTATTTTTTGGTCTGTGAGAGAGAGAGAAACATGCGTGTGTCGGTGCATTGTGTCGGTGCATAGTGTCGTGACAACTTTTGGTATGAATTTTTTTGGGCTAGCCCCTAGCGTCAGTCGTAACTGTTCGTAACGCGCGAAAGGGAACTTCGTTCCAACAACTTGGCAACGGTGTACGGTGTACGCGAGTATACTAAAATACTTGAGCGGTAAATTCAAACGGATAAAAAGAAAAAATGTATTTACGCTTGATTTAGGTACTATATATCTATATTTTCTTTATTTATTGCCGATCAATAATAAATAGAACAGTTTTATAATTTATATATTTGGTGCACAAAATAACATTTATTTAATCTTAAGGTTAAGTAGAATTAAAACTTGTACGTATGTCTTTTTTTATCTTCTTTAATGATAAAGTTTCCTCACAATATTTGCATTCTAAATTCTTTGCTAACAAATTAATATCAACAACACGCCGGCGCCGTCCAACTTGTAGATTAGAATCATCATTTATTTCTTTTTGAAATGATTTTTCTATTTTTTTCATGCGACTCTCCTCTTTTGTAGAATAAAATCTTAAACGTTTATCCAAAACTTTTTTTTTATAAATTTACCCTTATATCGTAATTGTTTTGACATTTTTAAAATTTTGAAAAATACTTAAATAATACTGACTTCTGACTATACGCATCGATCTAGCTAGACTGTACACACAAATTACTATTGACTCAGTGTTCGTTCAATATATCAGCGTTTGGAGCATATGCGACGTTGTCAGATTGCAACCTATGACAATGTTAAATGGTATTTGTGTATACGTACATATAAGTAAAGCCTCCGCAGGTACACTCTAAGACAAAAATATTGGTTCATTTCCCTACAAGCCCGCCTACTCTTACCGCGCATATAATCCAAAACTTATTGACAATATTGTAGCAGGACAACTACCTTAAATATGGTACAATATTAGGTTAACTTTATAATTACTTTTTTTTCCACCTCGTCGGTCAGTTCATCAGTTCATAAGTTCATCTGGTTCATCTAACGCATCCGTTTTTTCCCCTTCAAGGTTGGCGTTCCACGTGTTTTGCTCTCCTCGTTCTTTGTCTAGTCTACGCAATATTGCTGTCTCTCTTTCTAATATAGTTAGTATGTAATTAGTATGTAAGGTTAACTAAGGGCATTTTCACGCAAGCACAATTAGTGCTTGGCGGTAACGGTTTTAATAATCGCGAAAATGTCCTGTTTTAGCAATAATTTGAACTTATAACCAGAATTTTTTTGTTAATTTGTAACCCAACTGTTGCTAAAATAAAGATATTTGATTTGATTTGATTTGAAAGTTTTTTCTATGTATTTTGACCCCCTGATTCCAAATATCAAGGGTGGATTTACGAGAAATGGTTAGGAAATTTGTTATTAACAAATAATTTGTTACTAATAAACAAATTGTTTTTTCGCAAAACAAAAAATATTACCGTAATCCTTGGCAGATTTTAAGCAAAAAAGCTTCCTATGTATTTTTTCATCAGACGCACTGTTTTCAAATTAAAAATTGTTAAACATTCGAAAAATAGCATTTTTGACATGTTTCAAATTTGCATAACTTTTTATATAATTAATATTCTTTAACTCTGCGATTACTATTTGACACTTAAGATAATAAAGTATAAGATGAAACCAGTTGCAATACGAAAATACAATCTTTTTGTTACTTTTTTGTGTGAGTTTCGTTGTTTGTGTTTTTTTTTTGATACATGTTTCCCTACCATCCTTTGCTCCCAAGTACTCAACACTTTTGCTAGCCAAGTGCAATACCTTACTTGGTTATGCCGCACTGATGACGGCTAACGAGCCAGAAACATGCATGTCTGCGGTTACCATTCCTATTCGTGACCCTATGATCCTTTTTGCGTACATGCCCATTAATTTTCCCCCTTTTATATATATATTATTATGGAATGGATTTATTTATTTCTATTCTTTGCTCCAGCTGCTCCTTCTTTTTATTTGGTCTGGGTTCAAAATTGTTTTTAATTTAAAACCATATTCATATTATATAACTTTATTTTAACTTTAAACTTTCAAATACAAGTTCAAAATTTTCTAACAGTTCTAAATCTTTCTATTCAAAAATTGATCAAAATTATTTATATCCATCCCTAGGTAACTTCTTTCAAACAATCCAATAATAAACAAAATCAACAACTATCAACTCTTTCTGAAATAAAATTCTTAAACATCTATATAAAGACAGTTACCTAATATGAAATACAAACATTTTATTAACCAATCATATCATAACAATATATATATATATTATAACATATGATAACTCTTGTTCTATTATTATTATAGTATTTTATAAGTTACCATGTTATAAAGTACTTCTTACCTTGAAATTTTTTTATTTTAATATAGATGTGAAGAAGGTAAGATTCAAATTAATTTCTTTTATTTTAACGATTATTACTTTCATATGCTCCTATCTATTCTCTTTCTTAGGGTCAGAGTTCAAAAATCTCAAATAATAAATGGATTCAAATTTAACTAATATTGAAAATTTTAACAAAAATGATAATAAAATTCAACAATCATATACCAAATTATATTTTCTGAACGATAATTCTATTTTGACCTTAACCTTACTTATTGTTTTGTGCGCATTGACACATTACTTTCAAAAATCAAACAATCAAGTGTTATGAAAAATTCTGAATTTTGTAACCAATAAATCAAATTAAACTTAATTAAGAATGAAAATTAACTTATTTAAACAGTGAAACAGTGTACAAGTGAAATTAAATGTTCATCAAATACATAAAAATCAAACACATGGAAAGTTCTTTATTTAAAAAAAAAAATTGTAAATTGATACCGTGTTCTGAAGCTTTTGAATTCTCTCTGGACAACTAAGGCACAGGATATCCTTCTCAATTGGAATCCACCATTTCCCAGGACATAAATGATATACGGACACTTTAGAGATTTTGACGAATAAAATTGCTTCTAATCAGGAAATAATCCACTCTTGCATCAAATGGTAAGTACACTAATACTTTCTTTCTTATTAGAAACTAGTTTTACTTTCGTTGAATTAACTCAGGAAGCATTTATATAAATGAACTGCTCAGCATACAATTTCAAACATTCATTTCTCCATAAATATGAACTTTAAGTCTTACCAGATACTATCAGGAGTTGTCTTGCGGTTTTGTTAACACTTTTGACTACTTTAATACTTTCTTTTATAAGTATTTTCAAAAAAAAATCGAAATTTTAACGGAGCAAAATTTATTACATCTTATCCCCTCAAAAGGTAGAAAACAAGAGAGAGATTCAGAAATCAACAATTTAACAACTTAATCTCCAAACAAACTTACACTATACATTATTATGCTCTAATCGCCTACTAAATTATTGATCAAATAAAATTACTAAAAATCTAATACTTAATTCCTTATTTACATTTAATACAATAGTCATTCTTTTAAAATTTGCTATACTTTTAATGAATTGTTAACTTTATAATATCTTATCTACAATATAATCTAATATCTTTCTATTTTCAGAACTTTTCATTTGGAAATTAAACTAATAACAAATCACAATATGGCTTGAAACAAACATTATATATTTTGAAAGTAAGTAAAATTTTTATATATTTCTTCTATGATTTCTAATATTTTATAATAAAATTTATGTAAAGTTTTACATTTATGTTCTAACATTTAATTTTCTTATTTCATATTATCTTAATTTAATTAATCGGTTTTAATTACCAATGTATCGTAAAATTTATAAACTTTTTCAATATTTACTCTTATTATCTATTTAATACATGATCATTAAAATTTTATATATTATAAATTAAATTATTTTGACTCTTTGAAATAAATATCTCTTAGATGTACTTGTATATTTTAATTTCTTATTTTGTTTTATTTTTCTTTTTTAGGTATTGTGAAGAAGACGATTATAAATTATACCAAATTTACTGCATTTGCACTCTGCCTTGGAATAAAAATATGTTTTCCTTTTCTCTATTTTTCTTAATTTTCTTTATATGTACTTATTGAATATAGCATAGTAACTTATATCATCTCAAATCCCCCAATTAAAATTTTTGAATCAATCATATTTTAATATTTGATTAAAAAATTATAATTTCTATTCCCAATTTAATAATTTTATAACTGTTAAGTAACTTTGTTTTATACTTTTTATCTTTCTATGTCCTATTATATTTTAATAAATTTTATACAAATTTCTTTGTTCTATTTTATATTATAATCTGTTTATATATTATGTACTTGCTTGTAAATAATTATTCATGTACAATGAACACAAAAAACATTAATTTATCTCACATCATCTCCTGGAAATATCTTTTATGAAAAACATTCAGACTGTTTATTCATACCGATTTTAATTCTAATGATATAAAATTTAACTGAATTGCCTTAATGTTTATTCTATAAACACCACCCTAACTAAAAAAAAAACTATATACACCTAAAATTACTATTTACAACATAACATTTATTTACAAGATTGTTTCTACTTTTAAACTTGTTCCCCCTTATTTAATATATTTTCTTATACATCTAACCTTCTAATAAATCTAAATACCTTACCCCTTTCCTGATAATTCCAAATATACCTAATACCTATTATAGATTTAAATTTCTTCCCCCTTTCTTGATATTTTCCTATATACCTAACTATTACAAATTTAAATTTCTTCCCCCTTTCTTTATCTTTACAAATATACAATTCTTCCCAGAATACTACTTGTTTTGACTTATTCATTCTATCCGTATTCCTTAGCAGTATATCACTGCACTCATCTTTCTGCGTCATTTTATTTTCACACTTTTCTACTTGTTTTGCTTTATATTCATCTACGAATTTCTTAATAATCTTCTCCCTTTCTTTATCTATTTGATTTGTCTCTTCCTCCGTACTCTTCAAATTGTCTTCTTTTATATAGTTAATTTGTCCTCTAAATATCTTAGTATCTTCTTTTATTTCCTCCAATCTTTTATTTGTCTGATCCATTTTATCATTATTCTCTTGAAATGTTCCTTCAAATTCCATATTTATGTGTTCCCTCATATCTTCTTTTATTTCTTCCAATCTTTCATTAGTCTCATCCAATTCTTTATTGTTTTCCTCTGGTTTATTATTCATATCTTCTTTTACTTCATCTAATCCTTCATTATTTTCTTCTAGTTTGTTATTCACATCTTACTTTTTTATATCTTCTTTCATATCTTCTTCTCTTTCATCCAATGTTTCATTATTTTCTTTAAGATTTTTACTATCTTCTTCCATCTCCTCCAATATTTTGTTAGTCTTATCCAATTCTTTATTATTCTCTTCCAGTTTCTCTTCATTAATTCGTTCTTGTAACCGTATTTGTCCTATTTCTTTTTTTATAATTTCTGTTTGTTTGTTGACTTCTCGCTCAATTTCTTCAGGTAAATTTTCTTTAATTGATTTTCCTACTTCTTTTACTCTAATTTCCAAAACTTTTTCAATTTCCCCCCTAATTTCAATCGCTGTATCCTGGATTTCAGTTCTCAATTTCTTGTTTTGCTGTTCAATTTTCTTGTCACATTCCTTTTTTATAATTTTAACTTCTTCTCTTATCTTTAAATTGTCTTCTTTTATGTTATTAATTTCACTTCTTAAAATCTTAGTTATATCTTCCTTTTGTTGATCCAATTTCTTATCTTGCTGATCAAATCTTTTATTCGTCTCATCCAATTTTTTATTTATTTCTTCTTTCATCTTCATATTATCTTCTTTTTGTTGATCGAATTTGTTCATAAGGAATTGAAGTAAGCTATCCATTTCCGATTGTTTTTTTTCTTTTGGTCTTTCTTGTACCACTTGTTCTTCTCTTGGTTGTGCTTGTAACACCTGTTCTTCTTGTGCATTTCCATCAGCAGTTGCCTCTGTCTCTGTTTCAACCATAGTTCGATCTTGCTCTCCCCCTATCTCCATTAAATTATCTCCTTCTTCCGTTTCTGCTTCTTCCTGTGTCTGTCCTGTTTGAATCAGCTCTTCCACTCGATAATCTCCTGCTCCTAATACTCTCTCTTCATGTACTTGTACCGCCACACTCTCAACCTCAATCTCTCCTCCATCACTACTCTCGCTATCCTCTCCTACTACCTTACCATCTCTCAATCTCATTTTTCTATCCATACTTACAATTTAAATTCCCAGATAAATACAAATAATGTGCAAATTTTGATATAAATACCTTTATACCAATAAATATTTTACAAGCAAATACCTGTTTATAATTATTAGTTATGAATAATCCAGAATCACACAAACAAATAAAAATAAAAAAAATTACCAAACCAAGTTTTCTTGACTCGTGTTTGTAATATAAGAAAAATTCTCAAGTTTTTAATTATTTGAATGGGCTCTAGTTTTGATTATTTAGAGCCCCACGTTGGGCGCCAAAATTTATAACATATGATAACTCTTGTTCTATTATTATTATAGTATTATTATAGTATTCTATAAGTTACCATGTTATAAAGTACTTCTTACCTTGAAATTTTTTTATTTTAATATAGATGTGAAGAAGGTAAGATTCAAATTAATTTCTTTTATTTTAACGATTATTACTTTCATATGCTCCTATCTATTCTCTTTCTTAGGGTCAGAGTTCAAAAATCTCAAATAATAAATGGATTCAAATTTAACTAATATTGAAAATTTTAACAAAAACGATAATAAAATTCAACAATCATATACTAAATTATATTTTCTGAACGATAATTCTATTTTCACCTTAACCTTACTTTTTCTTATTGTTTTGTGCGCATTGACACATTACTTTCAAAAATCAAACATCGTTAAATCAAGTGTTATGAAAAATTCTGAATTTTGTAACCAATAAATCAAATTAAACTTAATTAAGAATGAAAATTAACTTATTTAAACAGTGAAACAGTGTACAAATGAAATTAAATGTTCATCAAATACATAAAAATCAAACACATGGAAAGTTCTTTATTTAAAAAAAAATTGTAAATTGATACCGTGTTCTGAAGCTTTTGAATTCTCTCTGGACAACTAAGGCACAGGATATCCTTCTCAATTGGAATCCACCATTTCCCAGAACATAAATGATATACGGACACTTTAGAGATTTTGACGAATAAAATTGCTTCTAATCAGGAAATAATCCACTCTTGCATCAAATGGTGAGTAAACTAATACTTTCTTTCTTATTAGAAACTAGTTTTACTTTCGTTGAATTAACTCAGGAAGCATTTATATAAATGAACTGCTCAGCATACAATTTCAAACATTCATTTCTCCATAAATATGAACTTTAAGTCTTACCAGATACTATCAGGAGTTGTCTTGCGGTTTTGTTAACACTTTTGACTACTTTAATACTTTCTTTTATAAGTATTTTCAAAAAAATCGAAATTTTAACGGAGCAAAATTTATTACATCTTATCCCCTCAAAAGGTAGAAAACAAGAGAGAGATTCAGAAATCAACAATTTAACAACTGAATCTCCAAACAAACTTACACTATACATTATTATGCTCTAATCGCCTACTAAATTATTGATCAAATAAAATTACTAAAAATCTAATACTTAATTCCTTATTTACATTTAATACAATAGTCATTCTTTTAAAATTTGCTAAACTTTTGATGAGTTGTTAATTTTATAATATCTTTCGCCTACTAATTATTTGTCAAATCAAATTACTAAAAATCTAATACTTAATTCATTATTTACATTTAATATAATAATCATTCTTTTAAAATTTGCTATACTTTTAATGAATTGTTAACTTTATAATATCTTATCTACAATATAATCTAATATCTTTCTATTTTCAGAACTTTTCATTTGGAAATTAAACTAATAACAAATCACAATATGGCTTGAAACAAACATTGTATATTTTGAAAGTAAGTAAAATTTTTATATATTTCTTCTATGATTTCTAATATTTTATAATAAAATTTATGTAAAGTTTTACATTTATGTTCTAACATTTAATTTTCTTATTTCATATTATCTTAATTTATTTAAAATCGGTTTTAATTACCAATGTATCGTAAAATTTATAAACTTTTTCAATATTTACTCTTATTATCTATTTAATACATGATCATTAAAATTTTATGTATTAAAAATTAAATTATTTTGACTCTTTGAAATAAATATCTCTTAGATGTACTTGTATATTTTAATTTCTTATTTTGTTTTATTTTTCTTTTTTAGGTATTGTGAAGAAGACGATTATAAATTATACCAAATTTACTACATTTGCACTCTGCCCTAGAATAAAAATATGTTTTCCTTTTCTCTATTTTTCTTAATTTTCTTTATATGTACTTATTGAATATAGCATAGTAACTTATATCATCTCAATATATATATATATATATATATATATATATATATATATATATATATATATATATGTATTTTTCCATTTCCACGGAGAAGGTTTGTATAATATGCTCATTAATGCCACTCGCCACCGGGTGGCGCTGCAGAGTAGCAGCTTCTGCCCCGTTCCACCAATTGTCATGAAAATTGGTATGTAAATGTATTTTTATAAATATTTCAGAACCCAACAATCATCACAGGTGTCACAAAATATTATTAAAGTAAAATTGAAGTAAAACTTCTTTAGGAGTAACTCAGATTTATTTTCTGACGGAAATAATTCTGATGGAACGAAGTAATTCTGACGTCAGAATCTGACGGAAGTAACGGTGTGACGTCAGCTATGGGAGGAGCTTACAAACCTTTTTGAAGTAAAACTTTTATGGTAATCTTTGTAATTAATTTTCAAAATTTTTTAAATTTTGAAAACGTTCAAATTTTTTAAAATTTTTTAAAATTTTCAAGATTTTTAGAATTTTCCAATTTTCAAAATTTCCAAAATTTCCAAAATTTTCAAAATTTTTTAAAAATTTGAAAATCATGAAAATTTTCAAAAATTTTTATTTTTTCAAAATTTTCAGAATTTTCGGAATTTTCAAAATTTTCATAATTTTCAAAATTTTTAAATTTTTCAAGGTTCACTTCAATCGCGCACACTCTTTTTAACTTCCCGCTAAAAAAATTAAATTTTTTTTAAAATCGGGAAGTTATTGGTTTTAACCCGTTTTTCGAAAATCGAGTTTTCATCGGATCTCAACGTGTTGAGGTATTTGGAACCTCCCCTGACTATTTTTACGAGGGTGTCTGTATGTATGTGTGGATGTGTGTGTGTGTGTGTGTGTGTGTGTGTGTGTGTGTGTGTGTGTGTGTGTGTGTGGATGTATGTAAACCTCTTATAACTTTTGAACGGCTTGACCGATCGGAATGAAATAAAAAGCGTTCCAACGAGTTCCATCTAACTTTAATTCCCTGTAAGTTTAAACCGATTCGAACCGGTAGATTTCGAGAAATTTCAAAATAACCGAAAAAAACAATTGGTAAAAATGATGTTTTTTGGGCATATCTTTTTGGCCATTACATCGATCAATTTCATAACCTAATCAACGTCGAATGCCGTTTTGCAAATTAAAATCGGTTGATTCGTTCGTAAGATATCGTTGTCGAAAAATTTCAAAAAAAGTTTTTTTTTTCAATAACAGAGATTTTTTCCTAGTAACGTTTTTAGGTCTCAAAAAACTGCGTCGAATGCCATCTTGAACATCAAAATCGAATAACGCGTTAAAAAGTTATGGCTTTTTAAACATTTCAAAAAAAGTCAAAAACGTCAAAATACGTCACGTTACTATAGCTTTACGGTTAAAACTAGCGGGAAGTTGCAAGGATGGCCTTTAAGATCAACCTCTTTTCGAATTTTTTTTATTGAATACTGCATATTACTTTTACAAAATAATGTCGATATTTCCTAAGAAAATTTCTTTTGATAGGTTATAACTTTTTATCTGTTTACAAATAAAAAAGTTATCGATTTTTAAAATTGTACGCAACTTTATTGTTTGCGAGAAATTTTAAAATTTTTGTTAATAAACCAAAAATTTATAAAAAAACTACAAAGTTGCGAAAAATATGAAAATTCTCTAACTTTTTTATTAAAAAGTAGCCCATGTGTTATTCCAGACCATAATCTATCCCTGTTCCAAATTTCGATCTGTTGAACCATTTAGATGTGATTAAGTAACAAACTAACAACCTTTTTCATTTATAATATTATTTTTTTATAAATAAAAATAAATAAATACCAGAAACGACAAGATATTTGTTTGTGATTTCAAGCATATATAATACTTACGCAAAATCTTGAAGTTTACAGATAAGGCACCAAAATATTCTACATTACATTGAGAAAAGAACAACACCCAATATAACATAAAATAACTCTAGCGCCTGTATCTAACAGGACTTATCAAAAATTATACTTCTCACCAACAAGCAAAAAAAAAATAAATTCAAAGTAGAAAAAAAACCTTAAATACCACAGAAATGCATAAAGATATTCCTAGAACTTGTCAATATAAAAAAAGTGATTAGTTCTCCAGCGGGTAAAATTGTTGTATCGCACTGGTGATATCCCTCCATTGCTCTTCATGTGTTGTGCATCGACTACGCCAAACATACTCCACCAAATATGTTTCAAATCGAGTAATGGACATTTTTCCCAATTTTCGACGAAGATTCCTTTTAACGGACCATCGATTGTTTGGATCCATTTGGAGTCGTTTGTGATTGACTTGGTAGTGATCGTATCCGAGGAGGTTTAAACCACTATATCCTTTCCACGAGTCAGTCATTATAATGGATCCGGGCAAAACATTTTCCTGGATAACACGCTCTAATGTTTTAGCGTCTCTGTTAGGAACAAACGTCAGAAAAATTCTCTTTGTTTTTCGGTCTATTCCTCCAACGACCCAACGTGTCCTTTCCAGACATCCTCGTTTCCCGAAAGCACTTAAATCAATTTCCACTACGTGTCCAGGACCGCCTATTGGCTCATCGAATTCCAGCATCCAGTGGAATAAAAGGTTCCTGAAATGTTGAAGGCAGCGGCCCACAGCTTTCCTGTTAACTCCAGTTTCTGCTACAATTACTGTGACTGGATATTCCTTAATCCACATTATTAAAATGTCCAGCAACTGAATTATAGGAAGTGATGAAAAATTCAGAAACGAATTTGTTCTGCAGGACGTTTCAATGCAACAGTTACGTCTACGACACCGGTAACTTGGTTCTCTTCCTTGTCTTTTTTGTAGTCCAATTTGAATTCTATTCCCACACACACATGTCTTGAAACGTGAAACAAAACCATGTATAATCAAAAAATTCACCAAACCCATTTTCTTTATGTAATCCTTTAAAGCTGTAGAACTTCGGAGGAACTCCATCATAAGATTATAACGATGTATATCGTGTCAAAAACAGAACACAACTAATTGCCAATGGAAACTGCAAACGCTTTATATTTTTTCTGTCCAATAGGAATTGATATTTCAAAAAATAAATTCAAAGAACAGAATATAAAATCATGGATGCACAGACTGCCCGCTGTGAGGGTCGATATAAGGTATGGATTTACGGACTGACTGCCTGCAGTTCCCAGGTAGGGGTGACTTTAAAGACCTTTTCTGCTTACTAATTGAAAAGAATTAAAGCAGGTATACGTATTACAATAAAGCGTATTGTGTTAGCTAGTCATCTTGGGTAATTACAGGTAAAAATTTGTCTAGACAGATAATAAGAAAGTTTAGCATATAAATATAATCAATATTAAAATGTGTTTAATATAATTTGATTTCTACCTGTGCAGTTTACCTCATTTCGGCTTAAATTAAAGCAATAAAAATTTACCTGCAAATATCGCACCGCACTTCAGATATTTTAAGGACCTAATATAATCCTTATAGGCCAGCGACAAACAACCCTAAAATGAACTGATCCTGACCAAAAAATCCGACCCTTTAAAACTAGTTTTATGAGGTCGCTGAACACGAATTTCAAGTTTTTCCCGCTATTTTTTTTTTTTTTTTTTATTTAATTTGAAAATTATACAAGCAAAATACTGAATTTTGGGCTTTTCCCATTGTTTATGAAAAAAACAACGCGTACCTGACTGTATCTTTTTATTCATTAGAAAGACAACTTTCTGATATCTGCTAAACTTTTTAACACGAAATACCTATTTTTTTCTCTGTAGCCTGGGCTATATTGTTAAAGTAGATTGGAATAACTTTTGGTCTCAAATTAATTACAGATGATAGAGATACGATTTTATCGTTATCCCCATTTAAACAAAGTAGATAAGATAAAAAAATCATCTTAACTATTTTAATTTTTCTAAAATTAACCAATATGTGAAGATTTAATCAAAATTTAACTAAAACAAATACAGATCAACATATTGTATCATCTTACAACACCCATAAAAAGGTAAGTAAATTAGGAAATTCTACAGAAAACACAAATAGTAGGTAGTCTATATTTATAACTTTCACAGTTTAACATAATATTTATATTGTGTTAATGTATGCAAGCTATCAACATAAACCGTTGATTTTACTCAAACTGTATTCTTGATGTAATTATTCTTAATATTTTTTTCCGGTTTTTAGAACACGATTTTCAAAAATTTTGTGTTATCTTCTCCGAAGTTTTCTACTAAATTCAGCCGTTCCATAAGGGTATATTAGGGGTGTGATGTTCATGAAAACACGATTTTTTTTTGTTTTCAACTAAAATAAGTTTTTAACAGTAAATTTTTATAAACGTGAGTTTCAAAAAAGTCAAAAATATTTAAATCATCTTATGAAACTGTCTAAGTAAACACTTGAGATTAAACAGAGTGCGTGGACTTTTTTCAATATACGAAACTAGAGATGTAGTCGCGTCAACGCCCGCGAAAACCTCGGAATTTTGTGCCACAGGTCGGATCGGGATGCGGTTTTCTGCATTCTCTTCCAAAACGATCATGTAAAAATGTGTCTGAGAACATTTTCCCCGGAGACCGAAAATTGGCCCGCTGCAGGCCAAAGTGCACGCGAAAAATGCATTATCTGGGAGGCCTTTTGGAAGATTTTCAATATTGATAAATAAGGGTCAGAACTCGCCCGGATCGGGTACTCGGCGGCGGTGGTCCCGAATTTCACGCCGAAAACAACTCCCGGAACACCTGGTGCACCAGAACCTCACCCTAAACGTCATCTCCGGGACTTTTCCTGACACAATCAAAGAAGGTCAACCAAAAATAATTTCTAGGGGTTTTTTGGCCCGCTGAATCCAAATCTGGCATCGGCGAGCACCTCACTGGCACCTGGTGCACAGAAACCCGGGCTAGAACGTCGTCTTCGAGAGTTTTCTTGACAAGACTGCCAAAACCCACCCGAAAATCATAAGAGGGCTGTTCTGTGGGGCGGTGGTCCCGAATTTCACGCCGAAACAACTCCCGGAACACCTGGTGCACCAGAACCTCACCCTAAACGTCATCTCCGGGAGTTTTCCTGACACAATCAAAGAAGGTCAACCAAAAATAATTTCTAGGGTTTTTTTTGGCCCGCTGAATCCAAATCTGGCATCGGCGAGCACCCCACTGGCACCCGGTGCACAGAAACCCGGGCTAGAACGTCATCTCCGAGAGTTGTACAGACACGACCCCAACAAACTCACCAAAAACCGTCTCATAATTTGACACATTTATTAATGTGTAACTCTGGCGTAGGGCCCTCGAAAGAGTTGTTCCAGTGCTGCAGGAACAACGAGAAGAATATATTGACTTCTTTATTTACTTTACATCAATTTCTCTACTCCTCGCATTGTGTAAGTAGAATCAATAATTCCACAAGATGTAAAGATAAAAATCCCAGCGTGGCAGGGGTCGAGAAGGTTGATTTGGACGTGAAATTCGGAACCACCGCCCCACACAACCGCCCTCTCATGATTTTCGGGTGGGTTTTGGCAGTCTTGTCAAGAAAACTCTCGAAGACGACGTTCTAGCCCGGGTTTCTGTGCACCAGGTGCCAGTGGGGTGCTCGCCGATGCCAGATTTGGATTCAGCGGGCCAAAAAACCCCTAGAAATTATTTTTGGTTGACCTTCTTTGATTGTGTCAGGAAAACTCCCGGAGATGACGTTTAGGGTGAGGTTCTGGTGCACCAGGTGTTCCGGGAGTTGTTTCGGCGTGAAATTCGGGACCACCGCCCCACAGAACTGCCCTCTTATGATTTTCGGGTGGGTTTTGGCAGTCTTGTCAAGAAAACTCTCGAAGACGACGTTCTAGCCCGGGTTTCTGTGCACCAGGTGCCAGTGGGGTGCTCGCCGATGCCAGATTTGGATTCAGCGGGCCAAAAAACCCCCCGAAATTATTTTTGGTTGACCTTCTTTGATTGTGTCAGGAAAACTCCCGGAGATGACGTTTTGGGTCAGGTTCTGGTGCACCAGGTGTTCGAAGGTCAATTTGAACATTATATTCGTGATCAGCGGCCTCGAAAACTCCCGAGTACCCGATCCGGGCGAGTTCTGACCCTTATTTATCAAATTTGAAAATCTTCCAAAAGGCCTCCCAGATAATGCATTTTTCGCGTGCACTTTGGCCTGCAGCGGGCCAATTTTCGGTCTCCGGGGAAAATCTTCTCAGGCACATTTTTACATAATCGTTTTGGAAGAGAATGCAGAAAACCGCATCCCGATCCGACCTGTGGCACAAAATTCCGAACTTTGTACCCATTTCCGCGAGCGTTGACGCGACTAATGGGCCGAGTACTCAGTTGATGTTGATACTCGGCGGGTTTTTTTATGCTCGTACTCGGTTTGAATTCCAAATATAGTTTGTTTAAGAAAAAGAATACATCTAGGTAGATATAATTAAAACAACAGTGTTAATCAAAATTCAATTAATAAAATCAAAATTATGCTAATGAATGAGTAGTTAGTGAGACAAAATTAAGAGAACAGTAATAATAATAATCAATATTTAAAATCTAATAAAGGTAAGTCTCTTTTCTCCTTAGACTTTACCAGCCTCCGAAAACAATCTCTCGCTATACACGGTGCTTGCATGCAGGTGCACATAAAAACACTCTTGCTAAACGTGCCCGCTCTGGATACCTTGTTTGGTGCCCTGTCCACCACTCGAAAGGACTCCTGTTTTTTGCCAACAAAGTTTCTTTTAAATAGCAATCTAATTCTAAAACAATGGGGCTTTTAGGATCATCGTGCTCTAGTGGCTGGGTGGAAGCTAATTCTTTGAAGCAATTCCAGAAATATACATGAGGATTTTGTAACTGTGGTAATCGTTCAGATTCGTTTTCTTCATGCTGATAGCACTCTCTGAAATGTCACTTCTTTTTACTGATTCTAATAGTAGCGTATTCCTTATCAGTTCATAGTTTTCTCGATGAAAAAATCGCATCCTGGATCTGGGGTCTAGCAAAGTTGGAAAACTATAATTGTCTTTTTCTAAGCCTTGAAAGCGGCCCTGAGTTATACCTTCAAGCTTTTGTTTCATACCTGCTTCATTTGAGCCAGTTTGGGAGGGCATTGGTGGGGGTATTAATTCAGAAATTGATGCTAATGTTGAGCTGGTAATTTTAATAATTTCATCGAACGGTTTAAGTAATGTAATGGACTCCCGTAGGATCTCCCATTGACGTTCAGTTAATTGTTGTAGATTGGCTGTACTTGCCTTGTCCGTGATGTAGAGAGATGTTGCCCTTTTTTGCTCTGTTTATCATGTAAAAAGTACTGTTCCATCTTGTGGTAACGTCTTGCACGAGTTTGAGCTCTGGCAGAGTTTTAGTTCTTTTTGTATCAGGGTTAGTTTTTCTTGTGCCACTGCAGAATCGTTAAAGTGGCCTACAATTTTTCTAGCTGAGGCAATAACGTCGATTACATTTTGTTTCTTCAACGAAGCTTTTACGGCTAATTGCAGCGTATGTATATAGCATCTTTTGCCAACATATTGACTATCATTGGGTCCATTGCCTCTCAAGACAAGATGAATGCGAGTATCAATATCCCAGTTCACAGATAAATCTGAAAGCACTGATCGAATATTGTGCGCCGTGTGGGGTCCTCTAACATGTGACATCTGCAACACTCTGTGTTGAAGCTCAAACTCCTCGTCTAGCCAGTGAGCGGTGTAGCTTAAGAATTCGAGTAAGTTATTCGTGCAGGTCCAAATATCAGTAGTTATTGATATAGCTTTAGCTTTTGAAAGTTCTGATCTTATTACGTTTTTTACTTTGGTGTAAACTTCTGGTATGACACCCTGGCTTATGTACTCTCTACTAGGAATTTGGTATTTGGGTTTTAAGGTACCTATTCATTAATCTTTGGAATCCATTATTTTCCAACATAGATATTGGTTGGTTACTAACCGCAATCATCTCCGCTATTGCTTTGTGAATTTCTTTAGCACGCGAATCAGTTATGTCCCATTTTGTAGTAAATGACTCGAAAATGGTTTGCTGTATTTTCATTGCATTCGATTGCGACGATGACTGGGTCATGAGTTTGAGATATTTCCCGCAAAAGTTTCATTTTCCAAATCTTTAAACTCTTCTGTGTATTTTATTTTAAAATGGTTTAACATTGCCTTCGTAGAAGTCTTTCGTCCGTCACCACTACGTGAAATTAGAGAATTGCAAAAAGTACATTTCACTTTCGCTTTATTTTCTACAATCTTGTCGTAAAACGCCCAAATTCAGGATCTTTACGTGAAGTCATCATGTCACAATCAGGTACTTCACACAGTTAATCGTTAATTAAAACTATTTCAATTAGCCTCTCGACCTGTTTGTACTTGAATTTGATAGACCAGAGTTTCTCGGCCGAGTACCTACTCGGTTGAAAAAAAATTGAACCGACTAAAACACGGTACTCGTTACTCGGCGGATCTCTATATGAAACCTATCTTTTTTTTGTTAAAATTAATTATAAATGTCCTCATTGAGATATCACAAAAAAATATGAAAATGTAGTTTCTGTCAACGATTACACGAAATATGCTACAAAACATATTTCTCATCTCAATCTCTTCTTAAATTCTAATATTGCAAAGTTTTGTGGATCCAAAAAGTAAATTCTACCCAACTTAAGTATTCATTTATTCTGCCTAAAAATATTTTTACTCGTTAAAATTTTAATCAGATTATATTTTAGTAAAGAATAAATGAATATTATTGCTATTAAATATGAAAATATAAGTACATAATATATTTCGCAAATACATCTGTATAAGGAAAAAAGTTGACTAGTGTGTCTTTCCTTTTATCTTTGCATTTTGTGCCACAGTAACACTTCCTGACACGTTTTTTATTAATACATATTTAAGATATTTGAAATTTCGATCAATTATTAAAATAAGTGCCTTACGTTTATATACTGATAAAACCGGAATGTTTTAAAGATTATTGTTGCATAAAAGTGATTTACAAAGAAAAAAATATTAACTGAAACTTTTTAGGTAAAAGATGTTACAAACATTATCACACACTCAAAGGTCTACTAGCTTTAAACGATGCATAGTGGTTTTCATTTTTATACTGGTTCTGTTTATATACGAAGAGAAGTATTTAAATGGTACTCAAACTTACTTCAATTACAACTTTAATAGCATTGATTTATTCAATAGTAATTGCCCTAAACATGGTATTGTAACTGGAAGTGGTGGTGGACGTTTAGGTAATCATATTTGGGCATATATATCTATTTGGTTAGTAGGTAGGCATACAGGTTTACAACCTTATGTTCCTAAAGCTATTAAGGATCAAATAAGTGGATTATTTGTTAACCTCTCCATACCAGATTTTGAAGATATAAAACACTGTTCAATTGATCCAGGTGTGTTTATTTTCTATATGCACGAATATGATTTCAAAAGCAATCGTAGTATTACTTTAACTCAATACGCTTTTCAACCTGAATTGATGGGAACATATTACGATGAAGCAATTAAACAACTTAACATTAGAGAAAGTTTATTAGCAAAAAGCCAAGAAGTGCTACATACAGCAAAAGTACATTTGCACAAAAAAAATCCAACATTTATAGCAGTTCACGTAAGACGAACAGATTATGGAAAATATGTAGAACAGAGATTTAAAGCTAAACCAGCCACTGTAAACTTTTATAAAACAGCAATTGAATACATGAAAAACAAATACAACAACACAATTTTCATTGTTGTTTCTGATGATCCAGAGTGGTGTGCCCAACAATTTATATCCATATCGGATATATTTATTACTAACTTATATCAAAATAACAGTTCTCCCGAACAAGATTTAGCAATTTTAGCATCATGTAATCACACCATATTAGATTACGGAACATTCGGAATGTGGGGTGCTCTTCTTGCTGGAGGAGAAACTGTTTTTTACAATGTCACAAGTGGATATTGGACCGACAGGTTGGTTAAAACAATGAAAAATTGGCACAATGTGTAGAAATATATTTACTAAGATAAGAATATAGTGATCCAAATTGTATTCTTATTTTAAGGAATTCCATCTGAAGTTAACAAATACAGTGTACTAGTACATAAATCTAACAAAACGAAAAAACAAATATTTAAAATAATAGAAGACATGTTAACATATGAGACCAAAAGTTAAGGATAAAAATGGGGAGTTATATTTTTATTTATTTACAAAACAATAAAGATTTTTTACATTTTTACTTCAGCTCTTAATTTCCTAAAATAATTATTTGTTTACCTGCCAATCTCTATCCAGTTGTTAAGTCTATTCGCTTTCTTTGTGTCTTTGAGAAGTAGGTACATAACCAGACCGCTGGATAAATGCTGCACATTTTATATACAGGCGAATTTTTATAAACGTTAGTACGTTATTCAGATAGAAGGTTGCTTTGTTGGTTGGATGATAGTCGCGAAACAAAAGGTCCAGGTTTCCTAGTGTCCGGAAGGCTAAGTTTATCGTGGATAATTTTGTATTAAATCAGAACGGAATGACAGATACGTCTCACATATTAACTAAAAAATTTAAAGTCTCTCAAGTGGTCATTCTGGGCAGTACCAATGGTAGGGTAGATACCAGTAGAATTGTATGTTAGCAATTGTACATTCTCAAGTCGATCACTATTATTCTGATAGTACGGACTCCACACAACAGATGCATATCCCATCTTCGAGCGAACAACAAAACCGTAGGTCCGAGTTGCTATGTTCAGAACAGAGTCGATATCGTCTTTAAATGAGACACGAAGGAGTCAAAAACAACACTAAGACTATTGAAATTCGCAGGTCATTCGAGAACAGAATTATCGATAACATAATTGTACTTTATGGGAGTCGATTTTAGTGTGAAGGACATAAATTTGCATTTGGCTGAGCTTTGGCACAAATTATTGATATTGCACCAATTCAAAAGCCTGTTGGGGTTCAATGACAGGCGTTTACAGTCCTCTACAGTTAATATACTCCAGCGTGGCTTTACGTCATCTGCATACTGTAACGATCTATATAACCTATTATAACTTGTTTGAGACAGGTTTGACTGATATCGGAGTCTTCTTTTTCGCTTCGATAGATTTTTACATTCAACAATACAAGTAAGTTAATTTTATTGTTTCATTTAATTTATTTTATTTGTATAAATTTCTCAAATTGAGGTGATTTTTTTAAATATTACTAACATCTAATTTCAAGTAGTTTCACCTTCGCTAAACATCAGTTTTTGTGATCTTAATTGAATTGTAGTCCTGTTTACACGTGTATTTAAAATTAATTTATTCTCAATAATATGGAAAAAACAGAAAGTGATTCTACTTTATTGTAATTCATTAAGGGATGGAATTCTGATTATTAATTTCATTATTAGGGTTATTGTCACATTTGTGAGGAGACCTACGTAGGAGCTAATAATTTTATTTGGAGGCGAGTTCGAGCCGTCCGCCATTTTGAGAAAAGAAAACCGAATTTCGAATTAGGTCCCAGTTCATCCCCGGAATAAAATTAATTTGAATTAACCGAAAAATATACAGTTCATCCCAGGAACAAATTTGTCCAAGGGAATCCTTTCCGAAAAATCAACAAAAAACATAAGAGTTTATATTAATTTACGAACTAAAATTTAATTTTGTTATTTTTACTGACAATTATTTAAAATAAATCATTTATACTGCTGTTTGAGTGTTATTTGCTTGTTTGTACTCTGGCGCCCTATTATTTTATGTTTAGGAAGGACTGATAAAACTCAGAAAGGAAGCCACGACTCAATTGAGCTAGCTAAGGGATATAATCCCTTCAGTGGGAATTTATACAGTTACAAAGTTTGGTTTTGACAATCAATATTCTTCGCTATATGTTGAGTTCCTGTTAGAAGATTTGTAGTTCTTGAACGCCCTTTCATAAATCCGTGATGTTGTATACATATTAACTGGTTATCATGCATGCTGATAAACAATAGGTTCTAAAAGTGGATAAGGAGATAATGAAACAACAAGTATTTTGTAAATAAGTAGAATAATATTACTGATATTCCACATAAAGATCAGAATAAATCACAAATATTACATAATAGGCCAAATATTGTAATAAACAAACCACACCAAATAACTTATTAATTAGAAAAAATATTCATATCACAATTTCATTTTACTGAATCTTGTCAGTTTTAGTCTTTCGATATAAAGATCAGAATAATATACAATAAATAGAAATCAAATATATATTATTCTAAAAATGGTAATTCTTACACAAATATATATACAAAAAATTAAAATGAACACATTTTTGTTTTTGTGAGACTTTTTCAAAACTTACTGTTGCATATTTTATTTATTACTGTTAAAAAGAAATTAATCAACATAAAAATGTTTAAAGTAATTTTAAAGGCTACATCAACAACAAAGTGTACAATTTTTATTATCCAGAGAGTTAAGTTAATTTATTATTAGACACACATTTGAATTCTAAATATGCCAAATCGGACTTAATTTTATTTTTTATTATAAAAATAACCAAGTCAATAGTGAGAACAATTTTATTCAGTCTTAATCCATCACTATTAATAAGTTTATAAATAAAATGTATTTCGAAAAAATCTCTTGACTAATCTCTAAAACAATGAGAGGTAAGAATTTTTAATAATGTATCTTTAACAAATGAATATTAGATCTGTTAACATATATGTATTAATAATATTGGTGAAACATTTATTTGTTCTAATTAACTAATATGAAAGTTGAAAAACTATACCTCAGAAAGTTTAACAAGTACATTATTGTGTATTGTTCTACAGTGAAATTATGGAGTCTGCAACATAATACGGAAAAACTATCAGTAGTTCTTCAGTTATCATTTCATTTCAAAACCAGAATTCGAACTTTAAATGCGTTCAACATACTCGAGCTTGAAAGTAAGTTAGATGAATAGTTTATATGAAACTAATTTCGAATCGCTGATAATCAGTTGTTGTAACTTTAAATCGGTTCTTTTCGGGTTCTTGGGATATTGTCAGTATAAAAATTTAGATTTAATTACACATACAGGGTGATTTGTAATGGGTGTAATATTTATGTTATAACTCTTATGTATACTAAAGATTTAAGAAATGTGTAAAACTGTTAGAGATATTCCAAAAAAAAATGTTTTTTAGGAAATATTAAACACCTTGTATCTCAGAAATGAGAAGGACTCCTTTATGCACTGTTCAAAATTTTTCCACCCATTATAAATCACCCTATATAGAATAATTTATAATATCCAAACTCCATAGAAGATATTATGTTAATAATGAAACTTTATTACAGCAATCTACATTGAATATAGATAATAGACAGTTTCGTTTATAAAAACTGATGCTAATTAACAGACATTTATTAATGAATTTTAATGACAATCACTTTTTAGATTGAAAAATATTTTAAATACAGGATATCTTACGCCTTCGTATTTATGAATGTTTATATATTTATTACTGAAAAAAAATAACAGTAAATAAGGCGAAAAATATGATAAGAATATCAAGCACTAAATAGTTTGATAGAATAAAAACTTTATACATTTACATTCATATTTTTTATATGATAAACAGCAATATTACCTTTCAATTTAACTCGATTATTTACTGTCTATACATCAGCTTCATTATTATCTGAGAGTCTAATAAATAAAACACTTGGTATCTTCACAAACTGACTAAGTTTATGAAAATATAGAACAGTAATAAAAAATTTTACCTCTGCTACTCATTTATTTGCTATCTTGGCAACGACATTGATTTCTAGCGGGTGCCAAACATCGCAAAGCATGGCATAATAGCCTACAAACAGAACCTTTGAAAGATTTAGTTGGTTGAAGCATTAACCATTGCTCCGGAAATCACCTAGAATTAAAATATCTAGTTGTAAATTTTTATACCTTTTAAACAAAATACCGCAAAATTAGAACCATTACAGAGTACTTCAAAATAGAACTAATTATGCTATTGTACGAAAACAAATAAATAGTTATAAAAATATTGCGCAAAAACATTATGGTAAATTTTCATTTAAACAAGGAATAAAAAAACATACCAAAATCTTGAGGTTCTTGATAATATCAACAAATATTATGTTGATTTTATTCTTCAACTGATAGAAAATACTAATCTTACGTCGTATTACAAGCGTAATGAAATATGCAATCCAGAGTTTAAAATTAATCTGATTGCCGAAGATGGTACAGTTTAAGTTTCTTATAGGTTCAAAAAACATTGTAGATTATAAGTGTGGTCGATTGGCATAGGTGATCTTGCTAAAAGATCTTTAGTGTATACCCTTCATCTAATTATAAGTCCAAGAGGTCTAAACTTTTAAGAATGTCTATTATCCGTTTGTTGGCGAACAGTTACAGACAATATTTTTAACCCCTTCATTTGTATACTCACAGAATCTGCATGTTCCACTGTCTGTTTTGTCCAATATACAGAGATAGGATCTCAGTAGACACTTCCTTGTGATATTTCCTGCGATTACTTAGGTTCAGGTTACGGAAACTCTATGAGCATTTTAGAGTAGCGCAGAGAAGGCCGTATTAACCTTTTTGCCTATCTTTGGTCTTGGTGTGTTTCCAGTAGGCTGCACTAAGTTCCTTTTCTTAATTGCGTTCTTCATCTTACGGCATTTTGAGATGCCTCAGAAAGGTTCAGGTCCAACAAAAGAAGTACTAGCTCCTTCTTTTATGAGACTATCAGCAATGTCGTTTCGGAACCGAACCCACAACAAAGTTACTATGTTATGTTTAGTCAGTTGCTTGACTGTTTGCAGTTCAAAGCTGTTTTGGACGAGTGATAGATAGATTGAGTGCACTGCTAATAGCTTCGCTTTAATGATTACAGGAATGTTTTCCAGGGCTTTTGAGAGCCTAACGTTTGGACCTACCTACTCCTTCATCAGTATAATAAGTAAGCGCTCTCTTTTTGTAAGTTAGCGATTTAGTTTCGTGGTAACTCACACACATTAATACTAACACTTAGTGTAAGTTCGACACCTCGTTTTGGAGACAATGTCTGTAGACACCATCATGGATTGGGTTGCTCCGACCATTAGAATCCCAAGATGTTCTGTAAGATCGACGGGTTTTAGAGACTAAGTCTTTATTAACCTATAAGCACTTTCCAGAGCAATCCTCTTTACATGTAAATGCAAGGGAAGAATGTCTAGAATCAACTACAAGTCCGCACAAAAATATGATCACAGTGATTCCTAAACAAGCGAGTCTTTACACATTTGGCAACACTATTACTGCCTTTGTTCCGTTGTTTTGTTCCACAAAACCAGCGCACCAAAGGTAATTAGGGTTCTGACAACCGCGCAATAGATCATTTTAGGTTTAAGACCCCATTTTTTCTCAAAAAGCCTACTGAAGGTCCACATAGTCCTTGCTGCTTAAGAGGTTATAGTCGAGGATAACTCCGTGCTATTTTACCTCTTCTGAGAATAAAAAGTGTCACTCCATTCATACCAGGAGGTTAAATCAATGATTTCCTTCTGTTGGTGAATGAAATTAGTGTCGTTTTGCTAGGATTAGCTAAAAGTTTCTTCTTCTACCACCAAGTAGTTATGAGGTTTAAGGCAATTTTCGGTCAGCAATAATACTGTCATGTTCAACTCTTACCACAATAACTAAAAAGTCAGCATAGCCCAGAGCACGAAAACCTTTTCTTTTAAGCTTTGCTTTGAGATCATCAAGTACCAATGACCACAGTAAAGACGATAAAAATCCCTGCTTTTATGATAGTTGATTTATCTCTAAGGTAGGTAGCTACATTCCTCGTGTTTAGCATGGATCTCAAAAAAACATGGCTAACAGGAAATAATAATCCGGATTTGATCCGGACTCTGTAGACTGTTCGGTACTTAATTCAGGTTTCTCAGATCATGAAGCAGTATTAACAAGTTTTCCTGTAAAATCTAAGCGTAGAGTTCCCTCTTACAAGTTAGGTCGAATTTTTTCTAGAAAGAATTTTTCCAATTTCAAGCAGTTATGTTCATCAACTGACTGGGAGTGCCACCTTGAAGACATTAATTCGTCATTTTCTTTATTTATAAACAAACTGTCTGGGCTGGTGGACAAAGCTTTTCCCATTAGAAAAATTAAAATTAAAAAACATAAACCTTGGTCTACCAAAGGCTTAAGGATATCTGCAAAGAATATGCGCTCATTATCTCACCTTAAAAAATTCACGACGAATCCCCTCTTTCATAATTACGTGAAAAATTACAGGAAAATTTATAAAAAAACTATAAAAGGTGCCAAGGATGTATATTATAAAAATAAACTGACAAACTCCAATAATGTTCCCAAGGATACGTGGTCTATTGTCAATGATCTGAGGAATAAAACCCATTCTACCATTTCAACCTCTGCTTCTCCGGACAGTCTGAATGATTATTTTGTGAATGTGGCAAAGAACTTAGTGAATACCATAGCCCCCTCTCGCGACCCACTCTTGTACCTTTCTGGTACCAGGTTGAATTCACACAGTTTCTTCCTTACACCCGTGGAGAAAACAGAGCTTTGCAGTGCAATCGACGACATCAAAAATAAATCATCATCTGGGTCAGATGGTCTTACCCTGAAAATGTTCTCTAACCTTCCGGAATGTACACTGTACTCTCTCACTGCCTTAATAAACAAATCATTCCAACTTGGAACCTTCCCCAACTGCCTCAAGACGGCAATAATAATACCTTTGTACAAGGGAGGGGATAGGGACCAAGCTTCCAACTATCGTCCGATCGCTCTTCTTCCGACGTTATCCAAGATTATAGAAAGACTGTTCAAAAAAAGACTTTTATCATTTCTTTGTAAATATGACATATTGACAAGTCAACAGTTTGGATTCCTTAGTGGCCGTTGCACAAATGATGCTATGTTTTCTGTCTTCCACAATATTTATTCTAACTTAAATGACCAGCATCATACAGCTTCTATTTTCTGCGATTTCTCTAAAGCATTTGACTGTGTTAATCATAATATCCTGATCAAAAAGTTGCGGCACTATGGAGTTCGTGGCATTCCTTTGCAATGGCTCAACTCTTACCTAAACAACAGAAATCAGCTGGTCAGAGTTGATTCATCCACCTCTTCGTGCAAACAAATAGATTGTGGGGTGCCTCAGGGCTCTGTCTTAGGCCCCATTCTATTTCTGTTGTTCATCAACGACATTGCTTGTCTGGACATTAGCGGAAAAATCTGCCTATTTGCTGACGATACTAGTTTTACTTGGAGCTGCCCAGATGCGTCAACTCTGTATAGTACTATGTCTAATGATTTGCTGACCATCAAGTCATGGTGTGATTCAAACCTTCTGTGCTTTAACGTTGCGAAAACTAAAATTTTGTCATATAACAGTACGTTACAACCTCTTGTACTTGATAACAATATTGTCGATGTCGTCGAGTCTGTAAAGTTCTTAGGTCTTATTGTGGACAATTCACTGAAGTGGCAAACGCACATTAATACCCTATCAAAAAAACTGAGTTCGGCATGCTTTGCATTGCGATCGGTCTCCGGGGAGCTCAACACATCAATAGCTAAAACGGTCTACTTTGCCCTGTTCGAATCACATTTGCGATATGCTCTTCCTTTCTGGGGCACCTGCACTCGGACTCAATTCGATCGTATATTCAGACTTCAAAAAAGAGCTGTCCGATATGCTCTTAGATTACACAGCAGAGCCCACTGCCAAGATATCTTCAAAAGACATAAAATATTAACACTTCCTTCTTTGTTTATTTATGAATCGATTTGCTTAATCCGCAAGCACCAAACAATTGTCTCGGAAAGGCCCCTCCATGGCTATGCAATTAGAAATGCGGATCATAATTTTCGTCTTCCTATCCCAACCTCCGAATTGGTCAAAAATTCTATTCTATACAACGCAAAAAAATTGCATAATCATCTGCCATCTGCGATTAAGTCCATATCAGCCCCTATTCTATTTCGTAAGACACTAAAATCATATTTGCTGGAAAGGCCATTTTATACAGTAAACGATTTTTTTAATAATACGAGCATTTCGCACACTGGTTAATGTTATTCATCTGTTTAATGTGTGATTTTTTGATTTTTTGATTTTTTGTTTACAGTTTGTAATTTTGTTTAGGAAACAATATTTAAGTTTATAAATTGGTTGGTGAAACAAGTTTTGTTTGTTATGGATTGTTTTGTCAACTAATGATGTTTTTTCTAAATATTTATATTTTTATGTTTATGTTTATGTGTATATGTATTATGTATATATGGTAGAACTAGTTCCTAGTTCTATCTTATATTTATCTGTTGTTGGCTTTGTCTACACAAATTTTTGTAAATTTTTTGACAATAAAGCTTATTTGATTGATTGATTGATTGATTGATTGATGTTCGTATATCTATCTGTTTTTAACTACGATGTAATGTATTTCTTTATGATGACAAAGTTGGTAAAGGTAAGTTTTAGTGTTTATAAAAACATTCGGTAGCGCAACTTATTCATTAAAAGAGTTGGTGCTGAATAGCCACATGATTAAAATTAAAAAATGTTTTTTTTTACTTTTTAGAATCTAAAGTATTTTAAGGTTTAGATTTTTGGCAATAGCTTGTTGTTAAAATATAGATACAAAATAAAAATCTATTGCCTTTCATACTCATGAGAAACCCTTATTTACCTGACTTCAGAATCAGTATTAACTGAACACTCTTCTGGTTTGACAATTTGGTACGTTATAAAATATTCTGGATAAGCCTGTTCTCCTCTGTAGACTACATATTCAGGAAAATTAAGCCCTCCTGCTGATGGACGACCAGCGACTGAATGATGACCAGGTGGTGCATGAGCCATTTTCATAGCACTAAATTGAAGAAAAGATTTTCCCAACGTCACTCTACATAACAAGAGATGCCTGAAACAAAAAAAAAAACATTTCGTATATCAATGTCTAAATAACTCAAGTAAAATGTTAAACTACTTCATTTATCCTTGGTTTTGTAGATTTGTACCTTGTTTGATAAAATAAACCCACCTATGACATGCATAACAGCTCCTATCTTTATGTGCAGGACATCCAGTTCCCCCACCAATTCCATAAACATATTGGTTACTTTTAGAAGAGTGTTCAGCAAAGTATATCCCGGCCCCGAACATGCCTCCAATATAAGCATGTCTTTCGTCGAAACCTTTTTGAACAATGGCATTGATAAAAGGTGATCCATGAAATAACATTCGTTCACTGGGCTGATTATTATTCTCCTCAGACACTTCTTTTCTTCGATGCGTATAACGTTCCCATAATTTTTTATTTTGAACTTTCTGTATCTAAAATAAATAAGAAGGTACCTAATTAGCTCAGAATTAATGAGTAATTATTATTACTTTTTAAATAACTAAAATCTGGAGAACACTATTTATACAAATTCGGCAGAATATATCGATAATAAACGGCAGATATCCAAATGTTTTATTCTCTGTTTGATTTCGATTTTTTTACTTTATCTTTGTAAATTGTCCGATTGACAAGTGAGATACAGTAAATACACAAATAATCGCATTCTTACTAACTTCATATATGTTCTTAAGGAAGAATTAAGTAAATAATTAAACTCAACTAGATATTGAAAAAAATATATATATTATTAATTATATTAAATATTATAAACATATATCAGAGTGAACGAGAGGAAGATACAAACAACACTTTTAAAAAATTGGACAGCAGTCAGACTAACTTAAAAACCTTAATTTGTTATAGGCATAAAAATAAAATTTGGAAAATAAGCTTTTTATATCAACTGTTGCGTAACAGACAAAATTTGAATTAAAATTTAAAAATTATTTATACTTACTCTAATAATATTGTAACGTGAGAAAATACCACCGGCATGACCATTATCTCTGTGTTCTCGAATACTATTCTGCATCTCTTCTTCTACAGTAATAAATTCTTTATCATCACAAAGAAGATCAACCAATAGTGTACCAGGATTTGACGGTGTTGACCAAAGTCCGCCACAACTTGCTACTAAACGTTCCATTCCTAGTTCAATAAACATTTATATCGAATAAATTTACATTTCAATATTCACATACCTTTTATAAGTTTATGTCTATGTCCATAAGCAGAAATTCCAATTTGTTTTAGATCCTCATGTGACATCTCAGCCAATATATCTAAAGTAATCTGTTCTCTATCGAAAATATCTAATAGATGCTCCAAATTTAAACTTGTTAAGAAATTGGCTACTGAATAAATGCCTTCTTCGTCTGCATCTCCATTTTCGACTTTAACAGAAGTACAACAGCCATCCGCAGCTGAACTCATAGAAACACTGCCTCTACTACCAATTGGTACTAACAATTGAACAGCAGCTCCAGAAGGCATAATTACAGTCTCCATATTTGTCGATGGTAATGGTGGACTTGGAGTATGCGATAAAGCTATAATATCATTTTATTCAAAATCAGAATATACCAACAGGAAAGAAACATCCGACAAACCACAGATTGAAATCTTACCTATAGATGGAGGTCGAGAAGGAGGTGCTGATGCAATGGGTACAGCTTGTTGAGAAGCCATGGCATCCTGAAGAAGGCACTTGACATCATCAGCTGTAGACAGGTCGACTGGAGCTTGACCTTCTTGATTTTTCAAGAAAGGGTCTGCACCGTGTGCTAACTAAAACATTAGAATGAATTAAAATAAAACGTTTATAATAAATAGCTAATAGTGATAATTTGTGAATGTATAACTTACTAATAGCGCACACAATTGGGTTCTGCCTTTTTGTGCAGCTTCATGTAATGGCGTAAAGCCCCATTTGTCTGTGGCATTAACAACAGTATTATATTTTATCAACAATGCCGCAATATCTAAATGACCATAACTGGAAGCATTATGTAAAGGTATAAGACCACCTTTATCTTGAGCATTGACATCTGCTCCATTTTCTAGAAGAAACTCAGCCACTTCTACATTGTTATATCCGGCTACAAACAGATAATATGAAAAAACAGTAAAATATTAAAATACAATATATTTATACCAGCTAAATGCAATGGAGTTGAATTTCTACCCTGGGCATCACGGCAATTGATATTGTCAGTATTAACAAGTCTTTGAACTCTCGCTAGGTTACCCTTTTTAGCAGCATCTAAAAGGGCTGCATTTCCTTTTAATAAATCAGCAACATCTTGATCACCTTCTCGTACCAAATCTAAAGGAGTTGCACCATCTCGATTCTTCTTGCTGGGATCAGCCCCATGCTAATATTAGAAAAATATAAAAACAAAGTTCGTTACATTTTATACCAGAAGATCACTTACTTTGAGCAACAATTTTACAATTTCATATTTTCCTTTGGCTGCTGCTTCGTGAAGAGGTGTGAACTTCCACAAATCTGCTACATTCACACTAGCACCATGTTTTACAAGAAGTTCTGTAACTTCGTAATGTCCATAAGAACACGCATTATGTAAAGGAACCAAACCACTGTAAAATAAAATTAGATAAACACGGTGTGAACGTTACTGATCAAATTTCTTTTTTTTGCGCAAACGACAATATTTTTGAGATATTTTAGTTGGAAATTACAAATGTTTGAAGTTAAAATACTGAGTAACCGAAACTCAACAAAAATTTAAACCGGTGAACATTTGATACCTTTTCCATGGAATTTTATCTTACCCCTTATCTTTGGCATGTACGTCAGCTCCTTGTTGGAGCAAAAAATCTACTACAGCTACTCTATTATAGCCCGAAGCAAAATGAAGAGGAGTTGAATGTCTCCCATCCAAATCTCGACAATTTACTATGTGGGGATAAGATCCAAGTAATCTCTGAACTTGATCGATGTCGCCAGATTTAGCCGCTTCTAATATTTGACATTCAATGTCTGCTGTACCTGTTGGAGGATCTAAAAAAAAGGAATGGTAAAAAATAATTAAAATAATTAACATTGCAATTAACCTTGAAGTATTTTCAAGACATTCTCGCCAGCTACTTGAGCCGCAGTGTAACCTTGTAGTGACACAATAGTCGTATCCACACTATAACTTAAAAGAATTCTACATGCTTGTACATTATCTTCTCTAGCACATCTATGAAGTGCTGTTTGTCCAAGTCCATCTAAAGCATTTACTTTTGCTCCATGTCTTAAAAGAACATCCATAAGATCATAATGTGAATGATCAGCAGCTACATGCAACGGAGTCAAAAAGTCTTTATTCTTTTCATTGAGAGGAGCACCTTTCCTAATAGAGAACAGCAATTTAACAAACATACTAGTATAAATAAAAAAATACTCCTCATTACCTTATAAGTGTTTCTAACACTTGTTTCCTCTTTGGGTATAAGGAGTTAACAGCAGCATGGAGAGCAGTATCTCCAGTATATATATGTTTAAAACTGATAATATCTGGAGTGAGGTATTTTTTTAACTTAGTTGTATCAGCTTGACGGGCGGCGTCTAGAAGAAGATGTCCTTTGTATTCATCTAAGGAGCAAATATTTTAGTTTGACCGTAAAGATATAATACTCTACACACTTACAAGCAAGCCTTTCCTGTAATTCCCTTGTTGGTGCTACATCTATGGCAGATTTGGAATGGCAGTTTAATTGATAAGGATCTGCTCCCTCTGCAAGTAAAAGGGAACATACTTCCAACCTTGATTTGGACGCAGCCTCATGTAAAGGTGTAAAAGCCCATAAATCATTCGCATTAACGTTGGCACCGTGTTTGATTAACATTTCTGTTACCTCAAAGTGGCCATATGAACAAGCATTATGTAAAGGTACTAACCCTCTGAAATATAAATTATATGTTTATTCAGTGCAAACAAATATAACAAATATTACCCTTTATCTTTGGCGTGAACATCTGCACCACTCTGAAGCAAAAGTTGAACAACTCTGTTTCTGTTATACCCAGCAGCTAGATGTAATGGAGTTGACCGTCTACCATCACTGGCGTGACAGTTAACATTTAAAGGATTCAATAAAGCTACTAATCTGTCTTCAGATCCTGAACGAGCAGCTTCTAATAATTCATCTTTCCTGTATTCACCAGTGAGCACAGGGCGCGTTGACACGTCGGCTACTTCTAATGGCGTTTTTCCTTCAGTATTGCGAATGTTAACATCAGCTCCGTGTTGAAGTAAAGCTACAGATTTAAGCATAATTAAATTGTATTGTAATACTTCAACAGTAAACAAATTCCATAACAAAAAAAAAGTATTTACCTATACAAACGTCAATCTTTCCTTTTATTGCAGCTTCATGTAAAGGAGTATAATTCCAATTATCTCTAGTATTAGGATTTGCACCAGCTTCTAATAATAATCTTACAACATCAGCATGCCCAAATGAACACGCATTATGAAGTGGATGAAGGCCACCATCATCTCTTGCTTGAATAGAGGCCCCAGAAGATAACAGAAATTCTACAACATCTCTTCTACCATATCCTAACAAATATTTAAAACGAAAATTTTAATTTTTTGAAACACATCTTTCATGGGTAGAACAAAATACATATGTACATATAAATCAATAGAATATCAATGGAACAAGCACACAGTTAACTACATATATCGATGGATTTATACAATAAAAGGGGAATTTCGAGAAACCAACATTAGTGTTTAACAAACCACTTATGACAGACTTTCAATATCGACAAAAGAATAAAAAAGGTATACATGACTTGAAACTAAGATGAGTTATGGACAATTTGAATAACGTAGTTCAGTCTGAATACACAAGTCCCAGGTGTAAAAGAACTGACTAAAAGAAATAGAATATCACAGACAAAAACATATTTAAACAGAATGCCTACAATCACTACTAGCTTATTAGAATAGA
Source organism: Altica lythri (assembly GCA_964028335.1). NCBI lineage: Eukaryota > Metazoa > Arthropoda > Insecta > Coleoptera > Chrysomelidae > Altica > Altica lythri. The sequence continues at coordinate 62,379,927 of OZ034805.1, read as the reverse complement.
CCAAAAACTAGTAATAAAATTGAAGCCGCTCAGAAGAACACAATCACCCTTAGCTGGATTATGACAACCATTAAAAGTAATCGTACTGCAGACACTTTGGCAAGGAGGTTACACACCACATTTAAGTTGATCCTCGTTCAATCACTGAACTAATAATCATCGGTCCTTGTTAAAAACAGAAATTATATCAACTAACTGCTGACTTTACAAAGAACTAATACCTTAGCTTGACGAGAGGACAGTATTGAAATATAAGGTACTGACCAGATAGAACAATTGTGAGATATCACCTATTTTATTCGATAGGCTTGATAACGATTTGAGGCGAAGAGTTCAATAACACTCTCAAAAGGCTAATGGTGAATGTGACCTAAATGCTGGTATAGAGCAGAGCTAACTTCCCATCTATAAGTCATTATAATGAAGTTGTTAAGAAGAGCTGCGGAGTTAAAAGACGACACCAACAAGGTCAATAAAACGAGAATTACCACGATTAAAGCAAGCACTATAAAGCAGATATCGTAAAATAGGAAGAAAAACATGGAATTAGACCAAAAAATTAGCACTAAATAAAGGCAAATTTTTAAACCATTTAAAGAATATAGGATAAACTACCAACTCCGTCTTAGTAACTTCTATAAAATTTTCAGTAAATAAAATTATAGTATCTTTATTTCAATAAATACAATGAAGTCCGTTTATTACTGAGTATGTTAAATATACCTTAAAATTCTATTCACTAAATTTAAAAATATTTAACAACAAACATTATCAATGATAATATTCCAAAACATAATGTTTTAAGTGGATAATTAATGAAAAATAAATACCAGCAGCAAAATGAAGGGGTGTCGACTTCCTTCCTGCAGTATCCCTTGCATTAACAGTAACAGAATTGACCAATTTTCTTACTCTGGTTATATCTCCTACTTTGCAAGCTTCAAATAATTCCCTTAAAGGGTCACTGGCACTGGGCAGTGTATCCATGGAAGTTTTTAAAACATCACGTCTATTTGCCATTATCACAATCTGGCCATTATTGTTATTCAATAGGTTATGCTATTAATGTAATGGCTAAATTAGAAAGTTGCACATTTACGTTTAGTAATTAATCGATTATATTAAGTCATACATATTACCTACACTTTTTTACCACTTTTGTTGTGTAAATTAAGAATGGGATTGGTACTACAAAACTACAAATAAAAGGATGTTATGACGTTACGTTATCTCGAATTTTGAATGTCAAAATCATACGTTTTACGATTGTATTAATTAGGCCAAATTTATTTTTACATCTTAATAACAATTAATGGCCATAACTTAAAAAGAACTATTTCTGTGTAAATGAAAAAGAAATGTCGACATAATATTTAAATTTTAATACTTTAATTTGCTGAATTAAGTTTAGTTACCGTTACCATTAACGATAAATTTCAGCTACCGTAACGTAACCAACAAATGACATTGACAAACGTCAAGCAAATGTTTGTTTAGGTCGTTGAATCAGATACCTATAGTATTAATATTTATTTAAAATGAGTAGTGTTCCACTTTTTCCTAATTTAAAACCACGATTGATGCATGTTTCTTGGTTTGATGTTGATCAACCTTGTGATGATGAAGACGAAGTGTCACAACTGGAACGAGAACATCAAAATTGGGTAGGTATAATGGAAATTAAAAAAAAAATTAATTCACATGAGTTAATGGAAGTTTTGTTTCAGATACAATCAATAAAACAGAAAAATGCCGATTTGACTCCGATAGGTAAAACTGCATCTGAGGTAAGACCAAAACTATTCTTAATAACAAAAAATCGGTTATTCAAAAATTATTTTTCTATAAAACAGTAATATAATTTCGTTTTTATAGATTATAGAAGAAGATGAAGAAGAGGACGACGAAGATGATAACGATGATGATGAATCAGAAACACATGATGAAGAAGAAGAAGAAGATGAGATTGAAATGGATGTTTCACAAGAGCGGAATTCACCACTTGATGTTAGTATTAGACTTGTCCAGGGGCATGGTGTGCGATAAACAATTATATTAATTTTAAGTTTTTTATTATATTTTTCAAATAATGAAATTTTTAAGTTTAAGGCTAAGAATTTTTTGAATTCATATTGTACATACACTTAATAAATTATCGTATAAATGTATTCCCAAAATATAAAATGTTTTTTATCCTGGACTATGAATAAAGAAACTATTGGTTTTCTGATATAAAAAAAAAGAAAAAAACTTCAAAATAATTTTATTATCACAGCGAAGTATAAACTTTCAGAACATTTAAAACTAAATCTTATAAGTTAAAACATTTATCTTCATAAATTATTACTAATGTACAAGTCACACTCATTTTTAATATTTGAAAGAACTTTTTCTAATTTCTGCACCAACTCTGTATACTTTAAATTATCTTTTAAATCGAATGAAATTTTATAACATTTTTTATATAGTTCTGACAACTTTTCACAGTCTTTGTTCGGTGCTGGTTTGGTAAGACAGTATTTTACTAGCAGTTTTAAAATGCATTGAAGACGTGTGCTAACCAATTTTAATAAAGAAAAACATGTCTTGAACTTGTTTTCTCCTTCATTTTCTTCCTCTTCTGAATTTTCTTCGATATCAATTTTTTTAGTTCTTATGAGTTGTATTAAATTGTTGAGCTCCAAAACTACCTGAAGACATTGCTGAAGGTGTTTAATTTTAGTGTTTAGATTACTTGTTGCTGAAATTTATTAAACCATTAGATTTTAAGATTAATAAAAATATATAATAACTTATTTAAATATTCTCGATAGCTTCTTTGTGGCATAATAATGTCTATTTATTTCTTTATTCGGGGATCTTTTTGCCACTAAAACAAACTTATAAAAAATATAAATCAATATTTTGAAAATGACCCTTGCTTATTGATCTTGATAGATATGTCAAATTTGTCAAGGGTCGTCTTTTAAAACTGAAAATGCCTAACAAAAATGAAAATAATTTGTTTAAAAATAATTCTTCTGAGCTTTCGACAACCAGAAGAATTATTTTTAAACAAATTATTTTCATTTTTGTTAGGCATTTTCAGTTTTAAAAGACGACCCTTGACAAATTTGACATATCTATCAAGATCAATAAGCAAGGGTCATTTTCAAAATATTGATTTATATTTTTTATAAGTTTGTTTTAGTGGCAAAAAGATCCCCGAATAAAGAAATAAATATAATAACTTACTTTCCGCTAAATATTCGAATAACGCAAACCTTTCCATCTGTGCAGTTAAATAGTATTCAGCATCAGAACTCTGAAAATATAATTTAGATGCTTTCTCATAATTTATTTTTGCCAGTTGGATAATATTTTTTCTATTCGTCGAGTCATTCGAAGTGGAGCGAATGTGATTATGATACAGAGATCCAATTCGGTAATGAATTATAGCGGCTCGATAAATATAAAGAGGATATTTGGGATTATTTTCATCGAAGTCACAATATTTTAACGCCTTTTGAAGAGTTTCTATAACTTCTTTCTCGGCCTCAGATTTGCTCTGAAATAAAAAATATTACAAATTGTTTAGTACGTTAAGAATCTGCAGATTTTATAAATTCTATAAAAGGTAAGGTTTTTAAATCACTCAACTTACCAAGTTAGAGGGAGGATTCTCATGCATAATCCATCCCATATTGAAAAGTGAAGTAGACAATTCCCATTTAACAGCATCCCAAATACCTGGACAATTTGCTCTATCTCCTAATACTTGTAAGGCTTTCTTGTAGTTAGTAATCGCTTTATTATAATGTATCTTTTCTTCTTGTGTAATTTCACATCGATCGACAGGTGTATTAGCATGGGCTAGTAACCTGTAAAGATGGCCTATGTTTGTGTACAATAAAGCAATATTTGCATCATCCTTCACTTTCTCAAAAAGTTCTAATCCACGCATTAAAAAAGATTCTGCTTTTTTACAGGTCTGGATAATATCTTCTACCTTCTTCTCTGTCTTAGCTCGGTTTAAATAGTACGAACCTACTTCATTTAAACTGTTTGCTAATCGCCGAAGAATTTTGTCACTTTCGGATAACCTTAATGCTGTCTCATAACATTCAATACTTTTGAGAAGCATTTGTTCGATGGTTCTGATATCGTATAAAAACACACATTTCATATCACTTGCACCAATATAAATGTTGTAGAATCTTTCTTCCTGTTCTAACTGTTCCATCATTTTAAAATCTTCTTCTTGGTTATTATGAAGTTGGTCATTGTAAGTTTCACATTTTGCTTTAAAAGTAAATTTTTATTATTAAATTCTTATTTTCACAATTATAATCAACATTTACCAGATTCAATAAAACTGTAGAGCCTATAATATATATAAATATACTTACCCCAGTTTTGTATCATCATCATGCAACAGTCTCCAGCTCGACCCAAAAGACAATTTTCACGTAAGGCATTAGAGGCATACTGTAACTTATTCATAACTAAATTGCATCTGGCCAGCAATCCTATATACTTTAAACTTAGTCCGTAATTTCCAACTACAAAATGATGTTCAGAAAGAGTAGCATAAACAAGGACAGCTTTTTCGTATAATAAAGTCTTTAAGTGTTCTTTCCACGAGATACTATTATTTTCTTTTTCTTGCCAGGTAGGTAAAGGCTGTGCTTCATTTAAGTTTTTAGGTAATAAGGCATTTGTAAGTTTTTCTTGATTCTTACTTTCCGCTTTCTTTTTTCGATCCTTTTTCTTACTCTTTTTTGAAGTTTCTTTAGTAGCATTGATTTTTGTGTATGGCATAGGTATTGGCTCAAACGGTTTCGCCATTTTTATTTCTTCTTCCTCTGGTTTATTAGTTTTTATAGATGGGTCATTTTTAGGAAAGAACTTAAGACAATTTAAACCGGAGGCAACGTGTTGAATAGCCTGAAAATATTAAATAGTGTTAACTTTGTTTAAAGTAAATCTACGATGATAACTCACCTGTTGGCACCTCTCTTCAATTCCGCCTATGATTGGAGCAGGAGGTTTATAATAATTTTTAAATTTCTCACATCCCTTATTATCTAAATTTAATACCTTCATAGCTTCTTTTTGATCAGTCTCTTCATCAGATATATCATCTTCGTAACAAGCCTCATTATCGTCCGGTTCTGGATCATTAAGTCCAGGATTTTCTGGATTTGTATTTGCAGGTACATATAAATCAGATAACATATATAGAGACGATGTTACAATTTCTGGATATTTTTCTTGAGGTAAAAGTTTAACACAATTCTTTAAAAGCATTCTTATTGTCCCAGGTTGAGATCTATCTGACGAATGCTTCATATTTCTAGCTACACGATATAAAAGCATCGCAACAGGAATTGTAAACGGATTTTGACCTTTTTCAACATCTTTTTCTGAACAAAGGCTTGTTAAATCGTAAAGTTTAATTACCTTAAAATTAAAAAAGGGATAGTAAATAGAAATTGTTGTGAGTATAAAATAGAGCACTTACTTCTTCATCTTTTCCTTTGAATAGCCAATACGTATGTCCTGCTTTTGTTGCATTAGATTTTAAAAAACTAAGAATACTTTGTGCTACATCTCTTATTAATTTTGCAGAAAATTTCGAGTTATCCAATCTTGGTAAATCTTCCGTTTTTATAAGCTCGTATTTTTGGACTATGCCATTTAAATGATAGCACATAACTACTTCAGGCACATTAGACATTAAATTATCTAACCAGTAATCTATCCCAGTTAAAACGCTGATTGGTTTACTCATATCTCTTAGACGTAAAGAGATACAAGGATGAGTTCCTCCACCAAATATTGGCATATCGGTCCCTGTAGAAATAATTGGGATATTTACAATTGTTTTGTATTTGAAACTGGTTTTCATATTCCGATTAGGTTAGTCTAGTTTGTAACTTTCAGTACTCTGAAGTCTGGATAATTGTTAGATTAAACAGCAACAGACATTTTTTTAAAGTTTTGATTAAATTTATTAGGAATTTTAATTTTTTTATTTCTGTTAGAAACCTTTTGTACAAAATTTTTAGATTTCTTTACAAAACAGTGTTTGTTTTAATTTTTGGTTGGAATTTGTAATTTTTTTAACTTTTGTTTTTAAGTGGTATTAAAGGATTATAAAAAAATATTCTAAATACTAAAATTTGAAAAAAAATTAACCAAAAATTAGAAATCTTAATATAAAGCGGTTGGCATAAATCAGGCAACGCTCTCGAAAAATCGGCATAAGTCTGGCAACGCTCATAAGTCGGGTAATGCTGTCGAAAAAGATTAAAACGAAGCATGTTCGTGCTTCAGACAGTTGTGTCGTTGCCATGATAGTATGTATGTATGTAGTATGTACGAGATGGAAGAAATTGGGAAATTGTTGGCAGCTATGGAACTGCGTCTAGAACAAAGCAGAAAAGAAGAACGAGAAGAGAGATTTCGATCGCAGATTGGAATTTTGCGAGTGGTACCTCGGATGTAGTCAGAATTTTCCGCAGTTCCAGCGTTCCAATTTGTGGTCGGATGCAGCAACCTTCAAGCTGAACGGTACGGTGAATCGGCATAATTGCGTGTACCAGAATCATCAAGTCTTCATTGAAGAAGAATTAAACCTGCCTGGGGAGTGTGTGGGGGCAGGTAAAGGGTCAAAGTTATCTGGAAATGCTCGAAGATTTACGTGGACAAATGGAAAACGATCCAACACTCTCGAACATCCATCATTTCATGTAGGATGGAGCTTCGCCGCAATACGCGTTATGGTTTCCAGACGAGGAAGAGTTGAGTGGTCCGGACGGTCGTGTGACCTGACGCCCTGTGATTTCATCCTCTGGGGCTTTCATAAGGACCGCGGGGTTGTAAGAAGACCACGCACCCTTCCCGACCTCTAAACTGCAATTGAAAGAGAATTTGAAAATCTTCGCAGACAGTGTGACGTGCTTCGCCAGACCTACTTCTTCGTTGAGAAACGTTGCAGGAATCAGGAAATGTATTGATCAAGATTGGCATCAATTCGAACACTTTCGAACCCCTTTATAATTTCTTTGAATAAATTCATTTTGACGCTGTATTTTTTCTCTTAATGCAAATTTGTTGCCTGACTTATGCCGACCTCTGTATGTCCCAAATGTCAATGTCCAGACTCAAATACACACATATACTATAAGTAACTTTCGTGTGAAAAACTTTGCATAAAAATTATTCCGTATATCTATATCAATAATGATATAACTTAATATCTATCACTATGTCGTTAAAACAATATAATTAAAATAAAAAAAATATGTATGGAATTTGGCTAATTCCGATTAATATCTTTAGTCGAGAATTATACTGAAAAAAAAAGCGTTTTGAATCATTTTGCTATTTGAATGTAACTGAATTATAAATACAAGAAAATTACAGACATTATGCTTTGCGTACTCAACATTGGGAGCAATAAATGAGAAGCAAGGAGAGAAGCATTGGCTTATTCGAAAGTAGGAGCAACGGGCCAGAAGTTCCGTTATTCATGATGATTTTTCTGTCGCAACATCTCTTTCGAACCTAACACTAAAAGCTTTGCATAAATAAGTTTACCTAAAAACATTTCTATATCCTCGAAAGTCCAAACAACATTTCTGTTATATTTGTGTCCAGATGTAGGAGAATCAGGGCACTCAGTTGAAGGAGCTGGTTCAGGTAAAACAGGATGAGTAACAGGTTGACATCTACCCGTTTCCAGAAATTTATTGTTTTCTGCACTTTCACTAGGAACTAAACTGTGATACAGAAATTTAGAAACAAGACTTTTTTCTCTCAAAGCTTCTCTTCTGCGACTGTTAACATATAAATTTCTGTCTTCATTATAAGTTGCTGCGCTTATATTATCACAGAAAAATTTTCTTAGCCACTGCCATTCGGTTTCAGCCGTTTTTAATAAATGTTTGTATATATCAAAATCATCTAGTAATAAAGTGTTTTCTATTCGGTGAACCATCATACTTATGTGACCTTTGTGATATGGAATTTTAAGTAACTTTTTTATGTTTTCGGCGTCTGATACCACGTCTACTTCACCGACACAATCAGGAAACATTTGTGCCATTTTAAAACTAAAAGTTGTTACATTGTTATTCATTTGGATAAAAAAAAATATTTTGTTTTTATACACTATATTATTTTAGGTATGTTTTTATTTACCTGGAAAATCCTTTATGGTGTGTAAAAACATGTTGTAAGCCATACGAATCTGCAGAGCTACTAAGCCAATTAGAAGGAGGTAAATTAAGATCAGTATTACATTGTAACTGCATAAATTGTGCTGGTTTTGGTAATGAATACTTTACCACTGCTGTAGATTTTATTTTTTCATTTTCCAATGAACTATTTGAATGTTCTTCCATATTTAAATATGTAATAACAGTATTTAAAAAAATCTTAGCGCGTCTTCTTAATATTCATTCAGATTCTGTAACAACATTCGAATGTAGTCTACTGTTTTACTAATTTTTTTAAGTATAGATTTTTCGAAGTTTCTGTAATGACAGTAATAAGTCAGTTTTTGTTGTAGCACTCCGAACAGAAAACTGACACCGTTTGACGTAAGTATATAAAGAACACGTCAAATGTAATCCGGTATTGTTAGGTACGAACTCATCCAGTCACTTTAACCTCAAATATTGACATTTGAAATTACATCGAAACATTCTAGAAAAATCAAGAAAATGATATTTATTAGTTTAATTTTCTGAATATTATTTTACACTTCATAACTTTTAATTTAGGCTTGGTGCGATAATATTATTATATACCAATTTTTGAACAAGTTAACCTCAATAAACAGAATGTATCTTTTTAAAATTTCCAACTTTCTACAGAATTTTACCACAAATATTTTACAAGTATGTTCCTACATAATAATTATTAACTGTGGTGGTAAGAATTTAGTATATTTTAATTTAAAAATAAGTTTTAATTGAAAAGTTTTAGCCAATAACTTACATCACATGGACGGAACGTCTACAGCAGATATTATAAATGGGGATGTGTTTTTCGAAATTATTGATCCAATAGAGTTAGAGTACACGTACAGGATTAGACCTGCCAAAGATTTTGGAGCTCCCTTTGTAAATATAGTCTTAATTCACCAAAACAATGTTGACCTAAAAAAATTATTTTTAGAACGCTTCTTTCCACATAAAGAATGTCCCACTTGTACCAATATTGCCAAAAAATGGTTGCAAACCACCTGATAATTTAGATGATATAGAAGGAAATGTAGCTTTTATTGAAAGAGGGTAAATAATAATTTGTACGTTTTTGTATGATGAAAATTTTATCTCAAAGTTATGTAAAAATATTCCAAAAATATTGTTAAAAACTAAACACTTCTTTCAAGTCGAAAGTGGGTTACAAGAAATTTATCCAAAATGTATTTTATTGATAATTTTACCTGATCTCCGATTATGTTTTATAAGTAGGATATATAATACAAGAAAGTTGTATTTAAAATGTACCAAATATACATCTTCTGGAGATTGGCTAAAGCCCAACGAAGATATATCATCAATAAGGTAAACAAGGTTTAAAGACTTGCTTGCTTTTGCATAAAAGGAGCATCAATGAAAGTGCTGTTAAGCCTTAATTGTCTTCATATTTTTGTAAAAGATTAGGCAACCACAGTCTTTTACGGAATTCAAGAAAATCAGTTATGTTAGATCTGGGCTGAACAAAATAAATCGAGAAATGAATTTAGACCACATGGTTCCAAAATATCTGATATAACATTCCATATCAACGTTAGGAATGGTACAATAATTAAAGCATCAACACTAGCTTTAGATTTACATTTGATCTAAAACTGAAGAGGGTTCAGGTCTAGAAATTCTCATATTGTAGATTTTTTTAAAAAAATTATGTTTAAACAGTTTAATAAAATCCGAAATGTTAAATTTATATAAATATTGCATGTAGCTAAAATTGGCATCTTTATTAAAATTAAATTATTTGTTACAGAGATTGTTCCTTCAAGAAAAAAACACTTATTGCTGAAAAAGCAGGGGCAAGGGCAGTTATAATAAGTGATGTTATTAATTCAGATCAAGAGTATTTTATAGAAATGATAGACGATAACACAGTAGAAGAAGTAAATATACCATCAGGTTACTTATTGGGTAAAAACGGATTAATGATTTTAAAAACTCTTGAAAAGTTAAAGAGAAGTTATGCCATAATTAATTTACCAGTGAATCTAACTTTTAAACCCATACATGAAATGAATCAACCACCTTGGTTAGGGTGGTAACGTTTAATTAAAAAAAACAAACATATGTGTTCATTCACAATAGAGTTGAATTTATAATAATAAAAAAAGCAAATTGTAATTGATATATTATTTTTTAAACTTATGATTTTTGTTTAATTACCTTGATAAGTAGGTACTATAAATTTGAGTGTAATTTAAATGAAATTGTCTATTATTAGGTACTTACTAACAGTATTTTTTTATTTATTACCTATTATTTAAGTATAATTTCTAAAATTCTGTTAGTACCTTTATCTGTTTAGCTCAAATGTAACAGTAACATTTAACATTAGGGTTTTGACAGATACACTTTGTTAATAATAAATTGAAAGATACGTATTATTCTGACTGCATTTGTGATATCAGATTCTTATGGTATAACAACTGTATATTAGATTACAAATTTTTAATAAGAACGCTTGAAACCTCAATAATACTTTCTCAGTGAAAATAATTCTGTAAATATGTAGGTATCATAGGTTTACAAAGAAACTCTGTTAAAACTGTTATTTGTACTTGACTTGTTAACTATTTATTCTTAATAAAATTAATAGCGAACAGTAGGTTTATTATTCACAAATAATTTTGATAAAATTTAATAACCATGCATACACCTAGAAGATCTTTGGAGTAGACCATACATCTTAATGAGTTCATAAGGTCTGGTAGACTTTTGAGAAAGTCTGTTATTCGCTTAGGACGTAAGTTTGTAACCTCATCAGGCTCTAAGAATACCTGTCTCAGTGGACAGTGTCCTGTAAGAATTCCTGCGATTACTCTGAGTTCAGGTTTCTAAAGCTCTTAAGAATAATTTAGAGTAATGCATTATTAAACTTTTTGCTAGTCTTTGGCCTGGAGTGTTTTTCCAGTAGGCTGTTCTTTTTCAAATTTGTTTGAATAGTTGCTTAAAAGATCGTTTGAGGTTGTTTTCGACTTGAACGTGATAAAGCCTTAAAGCTGCTTGGTAATAAATATTCTGTTGGAATGGAGGTGCTTTTTAATGCAATATTGAGTATAGAAGTCTATTGTTAATAGCTCCGTTACAGAAAATTATTGGCTGTGTTTTTACCAATTTTAAAACTTTTGATCCCTTGTCCTTTGCAGTAGGTCCGTTTTTTTTAATTGCCTTTCTTGTGACTTTTCCCTCCGCCTGGCTTAGAGTAGTCGCAGTTGAACCACTATTTTGGTTTAGCTATTCTTTGGCAATATTCTTACCCGATCAAATTTAAAGTTGTTCATTTAGCTATTCTCTTTCAATATTTCAGCGGATGTAGGATCCACTGAAAAGTTGGGTTCTGCTTTAGGGCCTTTGTTGACCCTTCGTATAATTCTCTAATTTGTGGTATTGAAGTCTTTATTTTGTACCTCTAGAATCGGAGAATTTTTTGTTCAGACTGTTCGGAAGATATGTTAACAAAGATCTCAGAGTGAGGACCTTTGTTATCTTCTTTGAGTTTTAAGAAGATATCTTCCTCTGTCTGCAGCTCATGAAGTATGCTTTTAAGCCACTCGACTGTGGCATTTCGTTAACACAAGACAGCCGCATCTAGCCTGGTCAGAATTTTAGGTTGATAAATGAAGCCTTAGTTTGTACCTTTGGATCCAGCTCTACAATCTTGTTCAAAATTTTCACTTTTATGGCTTCTGAGTACTTTCACTAAAATAAAAGATTCTGGATATTTTTGCGACATTATTCCCTTCCTTATTGCCGGGATAGGATAGTTTGATTTCACCTATGATTTTCACATTGGTTCCAACTCCCTTTTTCCTAGGGTTTTCCTAAGACCGAATCCTTTTTGGTCCTTTGTACGTGGATTTTTTTCCTTTCTGCTCCTCATCTTCAAGCGTATGGCCAGTAACAGTATCCAGTTCCATACTCTCTAGATGTTTGAAGAAATACTGGAAAGTAGGAGCAACAGAGATAGAGAGGACCGGGTAAGTTCCGTACCTCATTTTTGTCACAATTTTACAAAATAAAAATAAAAGAAATGTACTTTGTATAAAACGCAAATAAAAAATTAATATTAACACCATCATTTTTCTAATGGATACCTAAGATTAACTAACATCATTAATATTCTAAATTCATTCAAGGTAAAAAAGTAATCATCGATTTATTATACAATCCATATTAGCACAAATTAATAGCATTGATGACATTGTTTTTCTTGTTTAATAGAGCAGAGAAGGCATTAGAATTATGATATTATCACTTAAAAAATATGTTAGTGAGGGAACAATAGATAAAAACTATCTTAAATACTTATTTTGTAAAAAGCTATGGTTATTTGTAAACAAATATAATTGAATATATTTTTTAAACTGTTTTAAATAAATCCAAAAAAAGAAATCTCTTAAACCGATACTGTATAAAACTTAGATAGATTTAATGAGGACGTAAAGATGAAGGGAAATTCCAACAGCTACTGTATGTTGCATCAATGCAATGTGATATGGAAACTAATCGTTTGAAAAACAAATTTGGTATTAATAATATTTATAAATGGTGTCGGTAAATTATTCACAGTCAGTTTTTTCAAGTGAATCATTGAAACTGAAAGTAAAGTATCTGAAGTAGAAAACTGTTGCGAAATGGGATACTTAAAGTTATTTGTTTTGGTAAGTTAATAGTATTTATTTTTTCTACAAGCATGCGTAAAACAACACTTTCCCGCACGCATTTTAATTCAGAAAATATCTCTTTCCCGCACGGCGTGCGGGAAAGATTTTTTCCCGCACGCATTTTTTTTTATTAATTAGATATGTTTTCCGATAACCTTTTTGACAAATTATTGTATTATTATCTTTATCTTGTTGGACTACATACAAATAGTAAAAAAAATAGGATTATTTTACATGAAAATAGGGATTTTTAAAATGTTTGGCTTTAAAAAATTTTAAAAAAATCATAATTTATTAAATCACCCCTGTAAACCTTACTCAAAGCAACAACAAACTCACCTGTTTAAGTAGGGTTGCTATAGCTACAGTCGTGTATTTATTGACACTATGAAAGATTTAATTGTCACAATCGCATCTTTTCAAATATCTAAATAATTTTCGAGGTGATTTTGCTTGTAGAAAAAATACTGATCCTAACTCTTGCGGAAATTAACTTTCCCGCACTTAACTGCTTGCCCGAACTCCGCTTCGCGTCGTTCGGGCATCGGCAGTTCGCGTGCGGGAAAGTATAACTTTCCGCACTTGTTAGGATAATAACTATATAAGATGAACAAAAATATGGGAACCGCATATATTCATAACTTGCTTAAAAAAAACTCGAACAAGTAATAAATAAAACGAGTATAGGATCAAGAAATTTTCTTAGAAAGAAAATACGATTTTCTTGAAGAGTGTAACTAAGTTAATTTAAATATTCAAATGTTTAACTTTTTATTACAAAAAATTATGAGGTATAATCCGTCCTGACTTTAAAGTTTAAAATTGTGTTAATAATTATATTTGATAAAAAAATGAAATAGGAAAAAGCTTTATTTGGATGACATGTTTAAGATTTTTTATTCAAAAGGTGTAATTTGATATACACAAAAAAAAATCGTTGGCACACTACCTATTGATCTACATTAATTGGAAAGGAAAAATATATATTCCAGCATCTAATATAAACGAACAGTTCGCACCTCTCCAGAAACTATTTATTTTGCAAAAAAAATGTAGAGAATAGTATATTGTGTGGCAAAGAATGAAACAAGACCATTTCTGTTTAAGGCAAGAGTTGACTTTCATCGCCCGGTCAGAAATCGTCTTGTTTCATTCCGTGCCACACACAATATTTTATCTGAACCAAAATCAATAGAGTTCTTCTATATCACATGAGGATTCTATATACCAAATTTCATAACATTGTGATCTTCCGTTCAAGAGTTACAAATGAAGGATAATTTGAATTATATAGACGAGTTTGAGAAAACCGTTAAAATTTTGATGTTGGAGTTATAAGATCATTTTTTAACATGTAATTAGTATCCAAGTTTTTAATTTAATATATTTATGTCAACACTATTTATATCAATTGGACTTTTAAGATTATTTTCCTACTTTTTATAAAGTTTTTTTATTTTCGCCGCGTTCTTTGTCTCTTTGTCATTCCGTGAAATTTTGTAATCGAATTTAAACCTATTTCCCGACTACCTAGAGCTCTGAAATTTTCAGGATAGCTAAGAACTGGATGACAATGCATGTTTCAAGTATGTTTAGGCATAGGAATTGTTTTTAAGTATGATTTAAGTTGTGTATAGATATTATCATTCTGAAAGTTTTTAAATAAGTTGTTCATAGCCCACTAGCGTTTAATTATGACAGTTCTGTTATCTTATCGTAATGGGATCGATTACGCGAGAGAGAAGTTTTTTTCTGTTTTTTAATCATTTAGTAATAGTAATATGACTAATAATTCAGCAAAAAAAACTTTCTACTATAAAAAGGTCTTTTTATAAATTGTGATTATTTTACAAGGTGCTCGTCGTCATGGCTTATGCTACGATCACGTCAGCAGCTCCATCTCCTCTGCCAGTTGCAAATCCAAAACCACAATGGGTTGCTGGATATGGTTACCCTGTTGCTTACACTTATGGTAGTTACTACTGGCCATCTTATGGTAAGTCTTCTATTTTAATTTACTAATAGCATCTTACAGCTTACTGTTATTTCAGGATATGCATACGCTTCCCCATATTATTATTTTTAATGGATAATGACCAATCTTGGGATTTTTTTTTATTATATATTATATAGAATACCGATTTAATTTTTATAAAAAATTTTATTAGTATACAGATAGTATGTTGTTTTATTTATTTTAAGTTTCTATTTAAGTATCTAATCCTAAAAATTTTATAATTTGTTTTATAACTATTCCAGAAAATAATGGAATGGATCTGAAATAATTACAACAAACATTTCATGGTTCCTATTTTAATTAAAACAGAATCGTTCCTTGTAGAAATAATAAATAATTTATTTTTATAACATGTATAAAACATTCACATTTTTTATTGAAAGACAAGAAAAATGGAATAATTTAGAATTAATTATTAAATTAAATAAAATTAATTTACTAATTAAGATTAAAATCTCTTTCTTTTAAAGTTCAGTTTGTTCTTTTTGAATTGATTTATAATATTTTTCACACAAAAATGAAACTTTGGCACCTACTGATTTACATCCAGTCTTCGCGTACATCAGTGTTTCCGTCTCACCCCAAGAAATTGAATCCAATATTTCTCTAAAAAAATAGTTTCAATATTTATACTAATAGACCAATAAAGTTAAGAAAAACTTATTTTGCTCTAATTTTTGCAACTTCTTTGTTTATTAATAGATTTTAAATAAGTAAATACCATTTTGTGTATTTTTTTCTTCGCAAAAATTTCTGGAGTCCAAATGTCTAAATAAAAAATTTTTCATATAACATGCATTGAAACAGCTTGTTTTGATCCCTGTTTTGTCAGTCGAAACAAGACAATTTCAGACCAATGCAACTGTCAGTCAGAAACTGACAGTTTTTTCTGCCCTAGGGGAGAAACAATGTTATTTCTGCCCGGCACATTCATTTATTTATTATTTATGTCTGTATTTCAAGTCTGTCAGAATCGCATTTGTAATAAACAAAAGCGAATAAAATCATAATCGTCTGACAGCTGTCGTCAAATCGTTGTCAAGATATTACTACGCTATTTGTATGAAATAGTCTAACTTCAACTGGCTACAGAGATCCAAACTCGCTGTTTCAATGCATGTGATATGAAAAATATAGTGTGTGGCACGGGATAAAACAAAGACGATTTCTAACCGGGCGAAGACAGCCCTCGCTTCGCTCGGCCAGTCAACTCTCGCCCTAGTCAGAAATCATCTTGTTTCACCCCTTGCCACACAATATACTATTTTAAGTTAGGAGCAAAATAATGATTTTGATACTTTAATTGTTTATTTTAAGAACCTTTCCACTAAGAAATTGATGAATCCCTTTATGAGAAGATTTTTGTAATATACCATACTACACATTTCAACTTTCAAATCGGTTTATAAAATTCTTTCGAAAAAAAATGTATGATTTGGTATGCTTACTTTACATGTTGCTCAGAAGGTTCACTAACGTCTCTTTCTCTAAACGCAAACATGATACATTCTCTTACATGTTTCTCTTCCATAGGTAAGAATGGAATATAATGATCTATTAAATTATGGCTTATTGTATCAGAATGATAAAAACCTCCTGTAAAAGATTAAAAAAATATATTAATGATACTATGTTTATTGACTGATACAGTAATCCACCTTCTTGATTAAAAATGCCTGTAACAATTTGTCGTTCAAAATGACTTGCTTCTAATTCATTTCTGGAGTAGTTCCTTTGATATAATTCATTTACTCTGTGCAAGATTAAATCACTTCCTGCGTTAGAGAGAAATATAAATATGGCATTTCTATAGTCTGCTCCATCAACTTTTTCTCTGTAATCCAGCATCGGTAAAATACCATTCAAAACCTGTGCAGGCATGTGATCAGCCTCGTCAAAAATGATTAATTGCTTATTACAAGTAGTAACATTCCCCTTCAACCAACTATACAAATTTTCCTGCAAAAGTAACGTTTACAACAGTTTCTGAAAAAACAACTTATAATTTAAAATTCAAATTCTTTTAAGAAAAGCTTCAAACTACTGTGTTATAAAAGGTATTAAAATGGGGTTAGTATAATTTGCAAAAAAACTATAAAGAAAAAAAGAAACAATTTTAAAAGAGATATTTTCTTCTGTGATAAATTTTGGTTCAATAAGGGTGTAAAATTTTATTATAAGAAGATATTAGAAATGGGGACATGTACGTGTCAGTTAACCAAACTCCCGAAACCACACTGCAAAACATAGACCTACTGTGTATGAATTTGAATTAGATTGTAACGTAAAATGAAGTCGTCCTGAAAAATGGTGAACATATTTACTTTTAGCACCAAGTTTATAAAGACTATTCGCGATCATTTCACAGACGTAATTTTTTCCAGTTCCTACAGGTCCATGAAAACTTAGAACAAGTGCTTTTCTAGATGGATTACTCCAATGAGATCTAATTGCATCGACTATAGTACTGACTAAATTCTGACCATAAAGTCTTGAACTTATAAGTGCTGCCAGTTCTTAAAATAAATGAAAAACATTATGTACCTATTTTATTAGTTCTATAAAAAAACTAAACTTACTTTCTATATTGCCTGGAAGTGAATTTTCATTGCAACATTCAGTCATCCAACAATAAGGATTTAATTCAGAAGTAAATATATTGTTAATAACAGTTTCCTGAGGTTTCGCTGCATTTAAATACTCAACAGCAAAATTATACATTCTACTAAAATGTGACCCTTGTTGTTCCATTTTCTTTTTTTCTAACTCTGGATCCGGACAATCTTTGAATATACAAGATATCTTTTCAGTAAAAGTTTTTGAATCTTTTTCATTTGTCCAGTAATCGTACGACAAAAATTTTGGAGAAGTTACTTTACAATCTTCAAACCAACACAAAGGGTTCCAACTACTGGATGATTCTTTTTCTTCACTTTTATGTTCACAATTATAAATTAAACAATGTGGGCCGTTGTTTTTGAACCATGATAATGATGATGGGTTTTCCTGTTGTTTATCTTCACAGCTATTGATTAAACAGTAGGGATTGATTTTATTTAAATCCCAGCACAAAGAATATTGGCAGAACAGAATGAATATTAAAAATATTTTTGAAATCATTTTTAAAAATCTATCTAGTAACATATAAAGGCATTAAATTAAGTCAAGTGAATTAACCTCGTTTCCAAAATTTTACTTTATTCATGTATGTATTTAAAATATTTTAATTAATTAAAATATTCATTTTGTAAACATAACCTAGAACGCAACTTTATATTACTTCTTCTTCTTCTTTTTTAGTTTTGCTTTTATCACATATGACATCATGACAGAACTAAAAATTTTATTAAGAATAAAAGGAACATGCTTTAAGAATGATTATATAATATAGAAGAAAATATTTTAATTTTAATTTAGTAGGGTTGTTAAATATTATCTTCAGTGTTCCAGATCGAAGAAAATTCCAGGCCTGTGTGAGCTGTTTGTCCGAGAAGCAAAAATTCAAACAAAAGGAAAACTGTAGTTCTGATGTTCTATGTTTTATGTACATTTCGCCAGTTCTTGTCGTTTTCTTGTTTAAAATTTAAACTTAAAATACTATTGTGCAGACGTAATTAGATAAAAAGTTTGAAATGAATTAATCTTGATTCAACTAAAAGTTTAATTGGTAAGATTATTTTAAGAAAATATTTATATAATTCAATATGTCATTTAATTTAGTGGCTTAAACATAGTATGTCAAATGAGAATATACAACTTTATAGTTGCGTATTTACTCCTATTTTGTATCATTTATGTAATTACAATAGCGGGTTTATTATATTTGTATAATTTGTTAAGAATCCCTTGATTTCTACTATATGATAAAATATTGAAGTACCTAGGCAACAAAACAATTAGCAATCAGTTTGTTTGAAGACAGTTATTCTAGTTTTTTGTAGGGATGTTCAAAAAACCTCTATTTTTGGCATAAAAAGTGATTTTTAAGGTATTATATCATCTAAATTATTAAATATAATTATAATAATCAGTATTTATTACTATATTTTTAGTTTTGGACTAGAATAGTAGAAAAGTTAGTATCCATTTGGAAAAGCAGCTTTGGAGTTTAAATTCAAATGCAGAATGGAGTATTGTGAGTATAAAAGCAATTTTGTCAGATTTACATTTAACTTATCCTGTATTAATTACACTGATTAAAGTTGAATTTTTATATTTTGAAAGAAAACTTGACAAAAAAAGATTAACTTTTACGTAGTTATCATTTAGCTGATATATACATAATTTCAATTTAAATCAGAATATATTAAAATTATTGACTATGTGCGGTCAATGCTGTGTTTATACTTAATGGATAAAGATTGTCGGATCGATACCTACCGGCAAGAAAAAATCAACCTTTAATCGACTTAGCGGAACTTTTTCAAAAAGTATCTATATCTAAGTAAACCATTTTAAATAGTTGGAAATCAACTCAATCTGTTTGTTGAGATATAGAATGAAAAAAAAATGTTTATGTACTTAAGGTTTATGAAATTTGAAAAAGATCATTTTTCACTCTTCATAATAATTTGATTAGCCATATTCTTGAAACATAAAACTTAATTCACACTTTTGATGCATATAAACGGATTTCGGCTTATTTTCCTTGTGTTAATAAATATTTTAATATCTTCGAGGTAACCAAAAAATAAAATAACAATATTCTACTAAACAAATTTTATTTAATATATAGATATAATAGCCCAAAAATATAAAAAAATATTAAAACATCTCGTAGTTCAAATGTGTATTAAAACTCCATTTTCAGTAAAATTCTTGGACGGATAAGTTCAAAACAGTACAGATCATTTTTTAAAGAGATTCTACAGTTTTTGAAAATCTTAATTTACGAAATTTGTACAATCATACAAATAAACATCGAATGATTTAATTCTAAAAATTTGATCGAATAATGGTATTTAAGAAAATAACACAGGTATTCAAAATGTGTAACATTCTAATAATAATAATTAATTCGTTAAAATGGTTAAAAATATAATCAAAATATCTTATTCTAGAACTTATAATCACAAATGCTTGTAAAATAAGCTAAAACAATGTATAAAAAAATATTGTAATTGTAAAAAATATACAAAAAACAAAAAAGATCAAGTGGTAATATTAACAGTATTATTTATTAGAACTTCTTACTATATTTACAATATTTTTACACAAAAATGTGCGAATATATAATTAATACATTTTGTACTGTTTGTCATCTATAGCTATAAAATAAATCATATCTATTCTTCAGGACTGATTGGTTTAAAGATAATATATATACATAATGTTTTTAGATATTCTTTTTCATTAAATGTATTAAAATAGTGCTGTAGCGGGGTGGTCACAACGGCCTCCTTTATTTAAGAGATTTACTTAAGTTTTTTATGGATTCTGACCTATAGAACATACATTTTTTACTACAGATTTCGATAAGCTTGTTATAAACAACAACAAATTTACAAAAAAGCGATTTTTGGTATTTTTGGACCAGTCTAACCAAAAAGGTTTTTACAATTTTTTCGTAGGAAGCGTAGTTTTCAATATAAATGTCGTTGAACTAGCGAATTTTAAATCGAGTAACTTTTGATTAAAAAATAAAATAGCAATTCTACTTGAAAGTTCAAACAAAAATATCTGTTTTGATTATTTACCTGGTTTGAAATTGTTTATAGCTTTGTTTAAGAATAAAAAAATTAAACAATGCAAATTATCAAAACCGGTACTTGAACTTTCAAATGTTGCATGCTGAATTGCTGTTTTATTTTTTAATCAAAAGTTTTTCAGGTTCAAATATCTCACATTTTTTAAATGTTCAGCGGTGTTAATCTCGAAATCTACACTTCCTAGGAAACACCTTTTTGGCTTAGAATGTCCCAAAAATACGAAAACACGTTTTGTTTTGCGAAAAATCGTCTTTTTGTAATTTTGCAAGTTCTTATTTACAGTTTTCTTATCGACATAAACATCCTGATCAACTATTTTTAAAAAATTCGTGTTTCATAGGTCAAAATACATAAAAAACTAGGGTAAGTCTATGCTGTTGTGACACCCTGGCGACAGCACTTAAATGCTAAACTTGATTTGTAGTAATTCCGCATATTTTAATTGATATTTATTATTGCATCTACCACAGGTAACACGCATTGTCACCAGTAATTTTACTAAAAATTAATTGACTCTTGTCATAAAACTAAGGTATTTCTTTAAAAGAAATAAGTTAAAAATAATTCAGTTCAATTCTAAAAATGGACGGTTTCTTTTTACCTCATTAAAATTTACAGTACATATTTCAAGGCACACGTATTGTGTAATAAGGCACCTTTATTATAAAAAGCAAATTTAGCCATCGAAGTAACATTTCCAATTTCTTTTTTAGAAAATGTTTAATCATCTAATGACAAAACACTAGCAGAGCTACCATTAGAGTAAATTGTAGTAATAGCATTAGAGTAAATTTGTTTTCTATAACATTTCATTAAAATAAATGGCAATTGTAGAAGCAACAGTTTTTAAATATCATCTAAATAGGACGAGTAAATAATTGTATGCAATTTATTTACTTTCATATTTAATAGGATATCTAAAATAATTCTTAAGCACTTTTGTATAGAAACGTCATTAACGCCCACTTATTGGAAACATTTAATTTGATGGCTAAAAATACGGCCAAGTTTTTTTTAACAAATTTAATTGCTATTAAAGATTAAATGTAATTATCTAATACCAAGAAAAGCAAGTGAAATTAACAGTAACACGAAAAGAGTAGTACTGCTTACTTCTACACTCGCTGCTCCAGCTAATCGACATTTAAACATATTGAAACGTGTTTCATTATCGTCAACTAAGTTTGTAAATTCAGCTTCTATTAGTTGTCCATCGTAGTACGTAATTGGATCTTCGAATGGATACTCATAACCTTGTTTACACTCACATTTGTAGCCACCAGTTTCATATCCTCTGCCTTGAATTGGTACACACTGAAAATCATAAAGAATATAGAATAAATAAATCTATTTGAATTGTTTTTAAAATGGTTTAATATTAGTTTCACTTACATATGATGTTTTGTGATCACATTTTTCGGTACCTGCGAAAGCATTTGCCACATAAAATTCATCTGGGCATTGGTTGATGTCCAGTTTTAACAAATCCATGGTAACTGCAACCACACCTCTAAAATAAAATGTATATTAATATTAAGTATTATTACATCAAACTGTAATATTGTATTTAATAAAGCGAGTTAGTTACCAATAGATATCAAAGAATATTATTATTCTAACGCTTTACAAGTTTTTGAAAAACATTTTCAAAGTCATTGACCGTTCAACCAAGAAGAAACAACTACTTCCCGGGCTATATGCCCCGACGGATATTGGATTACACTATTAGATATGCCAACCCCGTTTGACTTTGAAGTGTAATCCAATATCCGTCGGGGCATATAGCCCGGGAAGTAGTTGTTTCTTCTTGGTTGAACGGTCAATCACTTTGAAAATGTTTTTCAAAAACTTGTAAAGCGTTAGAATAATAATATTCTTTGATATCTATTGGGATATTAATATTATTTTACAAAAAATATTAATTTCAAATACTCGTGTTAGTCAAATATACGAGAAACTCAAAATACAGTATTCCAATTTTTACAGACGAATTTAAAAATATATACATATTTACTCGCATCACTTGTTTTGCGTTCGTGGGTACATACAATGTTAAAAAATTTGTTTACAACTCTATCCCTCAAGTGATAAGCAACTGTGTTTGAAACTAACGAGATTGTGTAAAAATCTTAATTTTTAGTGATATCTTATGATAGAATTACGTACTTAAATTCTAATTTGGCTTTCAAACTGTCCCATCCAAAGAACGGAGCGACATATTTAATTTTCCACATAGGTACTTTTCCATAGCAATCATAATATGGTTGACTCCAATAACCGTGTTCCAATCTAGCACCTCGATAGTAAGTAGGGAAGTGTTCAAACTTCACTGTGTTCTCTCCAGTTTCATTAAATCTGATCCTAATCTTCATCCAAAATTTCTCTAAGCTATCAAAATTCGAAGCAAATCTGTATTTTAAAAATTTGAACCAAGGTTTATTTAAATACACATCTTCAGATTTATCCAGGCGTGCAAGATCTTCCAGGTTGAATTTTCTTGTATTTAATGTTTTTTTGTATGCATATGGAGCAAAGAGTGTTCGATTTGAAAATTTATTTCGGTCCCAATAGGTTCCAGCTGACCAAATACGACTGTTACCTAATACTAAAGCAAGTGTTTCTCCTATCATTTGATCTTCTGTAAGTTCCTGATCTGCGACTCTTTTACCCGAATAGACTTCTTTTGGGTCAGAAATTTGTAAAAAGGCGCTAATGAAATTAGCTAATCTTAAAGCCATTTTAGCTTCATTTTCAAAAAATTCTTCAGCTCCATACATTGCGCCTCCATAGAGTAACAATTCATCCGGTTTATAGTTTTTACAGTTATCTTTATTCATACCGAGAATAAAATCTAAAACTCTATGAATATTTAATTTTGGTTGACTCAAACTAGCAGGACCATATACTTGATTGCGGTACTCTGAGTATTTATCTAAAGCTTCTTCTCGTAAATATCTATCAGATTTTTCCCACTGAACAGGAAGCTTTTGAATCCCTAAAAAATTAAATATAAGTATTTGGAAAATTAATAATAAATAATAAACTTGCATCCAATTTTCTGGCAGTCGAATCCATTGTAATATTGTTCTTCAGTTGCCCTTTCAACTATTTCACCCAAGAACGGTCTTCTAGTTTGCATTGGTAATCGTAAACCTGGTTTACAGCGGCATTGGTAAGCTCCTCGTCGAAAACCCCATCCGTGAAGCGGTTCACACTAAAATAATTGGTTATATTAGTTGTTATCACTACACTTGCCAGGTTAAGAAAAGAACAGAATTTTTATCAATTCAAACAGAATAACCATGGTTGAACTTTTGTATCATAGAATCCGAAAACAAGAATAAAATCAATCATCAGGTACTTTGTAAGGTATACATACAGCACTAGATTCCAAGACAAAAAAATGATTGTTATAGGATTTTTCAAGCAGATAATCCACCCAGATTCTTGTTCGATAAGGTTCGCTTCTTGAGAGTTGACTCATAAGAAAGCTTAAGCAGGATTTGTATAGTCTGCTTCTAGATTCAGTTATTTATGTATGGTAAACTATATTTACTGAGAGGTTTTTCTGTTTTTTAATTGCTTTGGGTTTAAAAAGTACTGAGTGAAGTAAATAGATCGGATTAATTGAATATTGTACACAAGATTACACATTCTGGGACTCATGTCCTCATTGCTTAGAAAACTTTAAGGATTGAATCATCTAGATATGATTCTGTAAAGACTCTGGTCTAAGTTTTTATGTAAACAAACACATCGTGCTTGACTTTCCTTCTTTGACAATGGATTCTCGTTTTTAAAATGAAGAAACACCAAAAAAATTGACAGTAAAGGTAAAAACATTAAGTAAATTCTATTTTTAGAAAGTTTTTTATATTTTCACCGTGTTCTTTGTCTCTGTGTCATTCCGCGGAATTTTGTAATCGAATTTAAACCTATTTCCCGACTACCTAGAGCTCTGAAATTTTCAGGATAGCTAAGAACTGGATGACAATGCATGTTTCAAGTGTGTTTAGGCATATACATAAATTTCGAAATTTATACTAAATAGGGTACCGGACAGTAATCGAAAAAAAATCTAAGATGTGTTTTAAAATAAAGTTTGTTATACAACAATATCACTCAATAAAGATTTTTAAGAAATAACAATGATTTATATTTTTAAATCAATAAATAAAGTTGCGTAAATTATCTGTGACTTGTAAGAACCTAAACGCCAATCACAGTGCGTAACGTCATATGTAGGTAGCCATAAGTAAACAACACTGCTTTGTATGTTATTTCGAGTTTTTCTACGATTTTTTGCATTTTTCTAAAAATATTTAATTGTAATTAGTTACGAATTGAAGTACTATAGTCATAACAGAAGTTGTCGTAAGTGCTTGAAGCCTTCTGTTAAGTTTTTATTACGGAACAAGGTTATACAAATGCCGAAAATAGAAATCTCCCAAAAGTTGATATTTTCAAGGTCAGCAGTTTCTTTGCCACTAATTCAGACTTTTGTTCTGCCGAATTTAGAAATGTGAAAACATTTGTGTAAGTATTTCAATCTCTTTTTGTTTATCTTAACCATAGAAATGATTGAAGAAATAAGTAAAACATAACCTATAACACCTACATTACATAGGTAAACACTAAATATGATTATTTGTATTATGGGCTGTGTAATAACACTCTAGGTACAGTACTTACATCAAAGTGATCGTCACAAAAGTAAATTGGTGAAGTAACAGACGTTCCATCGCACTTTCGTCTTGCTAGGTCTAACCATTTCTTTCGTATGTCTGGTTTTCGAGGTACATCAATAAAAAATTTATTTGGAGTAGTTACTGATGTATTTCCACATCGAGGTACAACACACCAACGATATCTTTTTCGGTCCATGATGATTAAGAAACACAAAATACTTAATTTATCCAAGCACTGATCACTTGTAATATGGCTCGTAGTTTGTTTACCTCCATATGACGTCACGCGATCTGAATTGACATGAAGTGCTGTTTTCGCGGCAATTTGAAATAAATTATGTTTTTGACGTTTTTAAGTAGTTCAGAGGATTTATTTAATTAAAATATTATTTTTTATGGCTATATATATATGAATAAAGATTATTTTTAAACACTATTTGAAAAGTTGTCCGGTTCCCTATTGATATGAAATATGATATAAAAATTGTGTATACATGTTATCATTTTGAAAGTGTTTAAATATGTCGTTCGTAGCCTAGTTGATTAAGCGTCGGATATGAGTCAAGGTGACAGTTCTGTTATGTTATCATAATGGGATCGACTACGCGAGAGAGAAGTTTTTTTTTTGTTCTACATGTGACAACAGTAATTATTATTTTAACTTTAATAAAATAAACTAATTTAGAAAATTTTTAAAATTTTTTTTAGACTATACTGTGGACTATGCCGTAATCTATCTCGGTAAAGCGCTATTTGCCAAGGGAGTAATAATTTAATAATAGTAATATGACTTATAAATCACAAAAAAAAACTTTCTACTATAAAAAGTTCTATTTATAAATTGTGATTATTACCAACGGTTCTCAGATTTCTGTTACAAACCAGTTAATGTTTGGTATATTTGCTGTTCTAAAAATTTGTTTAACAGGTGAAGAGGTTATTAACGTGCTTATTTTACTTTTATTTTCAAGTCCCTTTTTGTTTTTATGACTTATTTTTATTTAATTGTTGCTAAAAATATTTTTTGTGGTATATACCATATGATAGACAAAGTGGCTAAAATATAGGACAAATGCAATTGTGACATTTTCATCGTTCATTGAAACTTCATAACGCAAAATAAATAAAATAATAAGTACAACAGGACTAAATTTCAAAAAATTTTACCTCAGTTGTATCTTTTTTACATCTAGCAGTGTCAGCAAATGCATTTGGTCCATTGTTTCCTGGACCAGGAGGGCACTGGTTAATATCTATCCTTTCAAAATCCATTTCAAGAACTGCTGCAGCTGTGTACCTATAAAAATATTTATTTTATAGCAATGTTGAAAAACCTTTGTCTATTGTAAAAAAATGAAAGTCCTATATAGCGTCTTCTTTGGACTATATAATTACGTTACATACTTCCCTCTTAAACATTTCCCTACAAGGATATTTAATATCATTTACGCCACAAACAATTCATCCTTTAATAGCTCGGATAAAGTTTCTTGGGAGCTATTAAATAACAATTGTAGACGAAACTTTTGTTAACATGTATTTAGTACTTCATTAAGGATTTTTTATTTTATTTGATGTTTTTTACTGTTTAATGTCAAGAAAAACTTTCAGATTTATAGAAACTACATTATAGAAGAATGAGATCAGGGATTAATTTGTAAAAAATCGTTGTAAAACGAAAATTCTATTGGTGTCTTCTTTACAATTTTGGATGTGACTATAATCTTAATAAAACAAGTATAGCTATTTGTACACTTCACTGAGTTTCTCAAGGAGCGTACAGAAAAGTTCTGTGTAACCGTATTTGACAATGGCAGCAATGTCCGATTTTGCTCCCGCTAGACGTCACTAGTGAGATTGGGGGTCAATCACGTCAAACAAACTCATCTATTGCTACCGTGTAGTAGGTATATCAAGTTTGATTTTGATTTTATTTAATTGGTGAAAAAATACGGTAGTTAGACTGTTACAGAATAAAAAATGAGTGTTGCGTAATAGAAATACAAAAAATTAAACAACCAAATTAATCAAATGACAGGTGATATGATCCCAAACTCACTAGCGCCACCTTCTTCTAGCTTTCCAGATTAGGTACCATTGACTCATTAAATACTAATATCTAGAACTTGTATAAGAAAAAATAGTCCAAAGGATATTTTTGATACTGGTTTAAGATTAAGGAAGAGCTTAAGGAACTCATTAAGTATTGCACTTAAGTCAGTACTTTTAACTACTTCAAGACCTCCTTTAAATGATCTCAGATTTAAATTATACACTTACGTTGGATATTCTATATGCCTAAATCCAGTGTGTCTCGGATAAATGTCAGCTATAGGAACAACTGCTGCCACCAACCACCTGTTAGAACGTCCACAATCAAAATATGGACGTGTCCATTTCACCGGACCAGGAATTTCATCGGCACCTGGAGGTCCATGGAAAGTAAAAGTCTCATTAGTATTATTAGCATATCGAATTTCGATTTGGTATGTGGTTTTGGTATCGTGCCGTTCTCCAACAATATCTGGAAGCCATTTTTTGTACCACTCGTTTATTCGGTAATAATCAGATGTGTAATCGTTACTGGTATCTGGAATGATAGCTCCTAGATCTTGAACTGTAAATGTATTTAGAGTAGATATTCTTTCTAAATGAATAGGGTCATTAAAATCATCTGCTCTGAAGGTTCTTGGAGCGAATCTAAAAAATACAATATAATACAGTGATTGGGTTTGTTTAACTTTAACTCAGGTCATCAGATGACCGTCATCTATCTTTCACAAGGCTAAAGGTGTTAAGACAGATGACCTGTAAAGACATTTTTTTTTTATTAACTTTTATTATATAGTAACATACCTAGGGAATGTCTTATTGAAAAATCCTCTGTATGAACTGGAATATGACATATTCGGTGCAAAGTAAATGGCACTAGCATTCAGATGCTTGTTTGTAGAAACATCAGCTACAGTAGACAAAAAATAGTACATCATACCAGGATCATATGTGTCATTAATAGCAGGCCTTATAAATCTACTTTGAAGAATATACGACCAAAAAAAAGCCCTGTTCATGGCCATATTATGAAGATGAAGAAGTTGTGTCCTGTTGGCGAAAACAGGGTTGATATTGATGTCTTTAATATCTGGTAAATGTGACACAGAGTCCTCTGGTAGGTACAAGTATCCAACATGTTGAATCTCACAATTGTCTTTGTTTACCCTTTGCATTGAACGCCAGATTTCGTCAAAAGGGTCTTTAGCTTGCCACTCATATTGTCCTGACACGCCCACCGCGAGTAGGACAGACAAAAACACCTTAAATTCTATCATTTTAAATTGAACACTTATTTCTAGGCACTTCACTGTATAACCATGGCTTATTTATTTATTTTTTATTTTTATTTTTTCTTTATTAGTATCTGTCACTCGCGACCAAGCCCAACAAACATACAGTCATCGACAAACCCAACTGGCCAGTGTAATTTTTCCAGTGGTGGGAGAATAAATGATTACACCTGTATCAGACGTTTCTTCATAAACAAACAAGTCAACAAGTGGTTTCTTTCTCTAGAATAGAAATTAAAACTCGCTTTCATTAGGCAACTAAATATACTTTATTGTGTTAAAATGGTTGTGTATTATTAGTTATAACAGTACCGGAAAAATATCAACACTTTTATATTATATTCAACCTTTGAATATAAAACTTTATATTCAAAGTATTCAACTCATATTTGCAGTTTCATACTATACCGAGAAATTTTTCAAAGAAAAACGGTTTTCACTAAATATTTTTAGGTACTTTACCAGTGGCGGATTAACACATTTGCCGCCAGTCTCGTCGTTTATTACATCGGTTTTTAGTTTTTGATTATCTATAAATATTTTATAGTTTCTTACAATAACTTTCAATATGCGCCAACTGATAAACCTGTGCTAAACTCAGGTAAAATCTTTTAACAAGTAATTATAGATCTGGTCTTTCTCGTTTTCGAAAAAATTTAATGCTTCTGAAAATGCAAAAAAACATTGAAAAGACTATAAAAATAATGCAGTAACAATTCCGCTTTTTTTTTCATTTGATAACGCGTTGCCTAATTTTTATTTTGTTCAAAAGTGAAACATCCTTTTGTTTTTTCATAATAATTTTGCAAGTAAAGTTTAATGAAGAATAAGAAACAGCAGATTTAGATACAGAAACCACTATAAAAGGAAAATGCAGTTATAATATAAAGATAGTAATGATCCAGATGGAAACAATGATTAAATTCTAATCTATTTTCATTTGCAAACAGAACTTTCATCAATTTATTTTTTCCCAAGTCGTTAAATATTGACATTGTGTCTCAACCAGAAAATGCATGGTTAGATTCAAAATTCAAACAATATTCTTAAAAAATTACCCATGTTCTCCTAATGAACCTATTTCAATTTTTGAAAGTGCGTTTGAAAGAATTTCATTTTTTTTTCTATTTCGAATTATGCAAAACGCTATTTTTTCAACCTTTTTCACATTTTTGCACTTTTGAGTTTTTAAAGACACAAAGTGATTGGAAATTTAATTACGAACTAATCTGCAGTATTTCTATCCAAGATTTGAAATTAAAGGTCAAAAAACAGATATACCTCAGTTTCTACTCAATTTTTCATATTTATGTAAATATACGGTGACTACATCCATTATAAAAACAATTTGATAAAAAATTATGGTTAATTGATTAACCAAAAAGAATCCCTTCAGAGTAGGCCCCGTTTTGTTATCCCAAAGGGACTCCAGAACATGTCTTTGAATCTGACCAACACCACAACTATTCCGAGTCACCGATCATATCCTATCTTGACACGGAGGCGGTTGTGGCTAACCGGTCTATGCTCGGCGGTACTTTCTACCAGGGATCCGGGGACCTTTCCCAGGGTAAAGATTAGTTACATGAACTCTGTATGTAACCCCGGTCGTTAGACTTGAAAGGATTCGTATAGTTGGTTGCCAATAGCGCGTATTTGTACTCAAGTCGATTAAGTATTTGTCTACGACTTACAAAGTTATTATGACTAAGCTTACGTTAATCAGTATTAAAGTCGGTAGAGAGATTGGAATAGAGCCACAGTATAATTGTATAAGCGATAAGCGACTGACTGAATGTAACTGAAATATATATATAAATATTTTATAATATTTCTTCTATTATTACTTACAAAAGGTTTCCAAGTAATAAAGAAAATTACTGAAATGTGTTAAGTGTCAATATTTTTATAATTTGAAAATAACTAGAATCTTTCTAAATTATTTCATTTTGATCTAGGATCAAAAAAGAGTTTCATTTATAGATCGTCCCCTGTTCCTAGTTAAGGGACTTCAAAAACTATTTAAACCATATTTTTATTTATAAAAATAAAATGCTGCTAGTGTGTCTTGCTCAAATTCAAAAATTACTGGACAGATTTCGCTAATTTTTTTGTGAATTAATTATGACAGTTTAGGCAAGGTTTCAACGGTCAGAAAAATAAACAATAATTATCGGAAAACAGGAAAAACGACAATTATTTTCCAATAAAAAAGGGTTTATTATTTAATTCCATGACTTCCTAATAGATGGCGAAGTAAGTTTATCCATGTGGGGTTCAGAGGGTCGTTCATCTAACTCTAATCAAATGACACACGTTGAAGAACCATAACACTCTTTATTTCCACTAATAATTTATACAAAAGTGTGTGATCAAAAATGTGCGTTACATTCACGGCTTCTTGACATCATTATTATTATTATTGACCTTGACGGTCTTGACATATACCGTGTTGCCAACTCTCTGGAATCAGAGAGAGCGAGCAAGAAAAAGGGAGTGAGATAGAAAACAACTCCCACACACTCCCCTCCTAGTGGTAACTACATGCAAAATTTAAAAATAGTAAAGAAAAATCAAATGTTTTATAAAATTAACATTAACAGTAATGAGAAATCAAAAAATGATTTGTAAAACTAACATTAGTAATACTGAAAAATCGAACAGTGTTTTATGACAACAACATTAATAATAATGAAAATACGGAATAAAATGTTTATTACATAATTTGTAAAATAAATATGTTATGCCAGAATCACAACAATTATCGATCATATTCTTTAAAATATCTATTTATTTTGACGTTGGTGAAAAAGTCACCTTTTTATTTCTGCGTGAATACGTTTTTGCTGGCTGGCTGGTTGATGCAGGTGTACTATTGCAATCTAGAGAATCGGGAACGTAAAATGCTGGTTTTAGGAGTTCCACAGTAACTGCCTTAACTTTACCGTTTACCTCGATTTCAAAAACGCGGTCAGAGACGCGGCGAACGACTTTATGAGGGCCCGAGTAAGGGCGTTCGAGAGCCTTCTTAACTACATTGCGTAAAAATACGTGTGAGCACTCGTGTAATTCTTTGAAGTAGAATATTCTATTTTTGTTTTTATGTGCAGTAGGGATGGGTCGAACTTGGCGCATATAGTCTCTGAATTCCTCTATAAAGAAATTGGGGTCAGGTGTTATATCTTCTGGGAGGAAGAATTCACCAGGGAGTCGCAAAGTGGTTCCAAATAAAAATTCGGCTGGAGAAGCATTGGTGTCAGCTCGAATATGGGCTCGCAGACCTAACAATACTGTTGGAAGAGTGCGTACCCAGTTTTGTTCGGTGTGGCACATAATAGCCGCTTTAAAAACGCGATGCCATCGCTCGATTAAGCCGTTCGACTGGGGGTGATACGGGGTAGTTCGAATTCGTTGGGTGCCGATCAGATTTAATAACGCGTGGAATAATCTCGATTCGAATTGCGTACCTTGGTCTGTCGTTATGCATTTAGGCGAACCGTATCTGGATATCCATGTATTGAAAAATGTTCGTGCGATTGTTTCTGCAGACATGTCCTTAATTGGAGTTGCCTCTACCCATCGCGAGAATCTATCCACCATGGTCAAACAGTACATATATCCATCATGTTGTGGCAGAGGGCCGACGATGTCTATGTGTACTTGGTCAAAACGACCATCCGGAGTGACAAATTGGTCCGGGAGAGTTTTCACGTGTCTAGTGACTTTTGATGCTTGACAATCTGTGCACGATTTGCACCACGATCTAGCGTCTCGTTGCATGTTTGGCCAGACGTATCTCTGGCGAATAAGGCGATCTGTTACTTTAGCACTGGGATGTGCTGGGTGATGGACCATGCGGAATACTCTTTTACGAAGAGATTCAGGTACATACGGTCGAATTGTTTCACCCGAGATCTCGCATTCAAGTGCAACATTGTCAGGTCCCCATTGAATCTGTTTAAGTTTCAATGGGTGATCCTGGGAAGTCTTGATTAATTTCAGTTGTTCGTCGGCAGCTTGGTGCTCGGCGAGTTCATTTAAGTTAAATTCTAGAGGCAAACGAAGAGCCTCGATCCGAGAAAGCGAATCGGCGACAACATTCTCAGATCCAGCTACGTGTACAATGTCAGTAGTGAATTCGGCAATAAAGGATAGTTGTCGAAGTTGCCGAGGTGATGCTTTGTCACTGCGTTGTTTAAACGCGAATGTCAAAGGTTTATGATCAGTGAGGATTCTAAATTCGCGGCCTTCCAAGAAGTGCCTAAAATGTTTCATCGCGGTATAGATAGCAGTGAGTTCCCTATCATAAGCGCTGTATTTAGACTGGGCGGACGAAAATTTCTGGGAGAAGAAAGCTAGAGGTTCCCAGTCGTCGCCAGTAGATTGTTCCAAGACTGCTCCCATGCCAAAATCCGATGCGTCAGTCACTAACCTGATATTCGCATCGATACGGGGGTGAGCCAGTAAGGTCGCATTAGCCAAATCGTTTTTCGATTTTTCGAATGCTTCCGTGGCCTCAGGAGTCCACACGATTTCCCGCTGATCGTTTTTCTTAGCACCAGCTAGGTACGAGTTAAGCGGGGCGAGAGTTGTAGCGGCATTGCGTAAGCATCGACGGTAGAAATTTAACATTCCGAGAAACCGTCGTAATGATGCAACCGTTTTTGGCCTCTCGAACTTCTGTATTGCCTCGATTTTTTCGGTAGTAGGTCGAATGCCCTTAGAGTTAATCATATACCCTAAAAATTTTAATTCCGTAACGCCAAAAACGCATTTGTTCTCGTTCAAGCGGAGATGGAAATCCTTAAGCCTTCGGAAAACTACTTCTAAGTGCTGTGAGTGTTCCTCAGGTGATGATGAAGCGACTAAAATGTCGTCAATATAAATAAATACATAATCTAAATCCCCCAAAGCTTGATTAACGTATCTTTGAAACGACTGGCCGGCATTTCGTAGGCCAAATGTCATAAACATATATTCGAAAAGCCCGAATGGGGTTATTATAGCAGTTTTTTGGATGTCCTCGGGTGCCATCGGAATTTGATGGTATGCCTTTTGAAGATCCAAGGACGAAAATATCGTCTTACCGCTTAGCTGAGCGGAGAAATCGTGTAAATGAGGAGACGGATACCTGTCGGGGATTGTGACAGCGTTTAGCCGTCGGTAATCACCGCATAGACGCCATGTACCGTCTTTTTTTAAAGCCATATGTGCGGGGCTGGCCCATGGGCTGCTCGATGGGCGGCAAATGCCAGCCTCGATTAGAGCTTTGATTTCCGCCTTGGCAAATTTTAATTTCTCCGGAGTAAGTCTACGTGCGCGCTCAGCGACCGGAGGCCCATTAGTTATAATATGGTGAAATACACTTCGATTTTCCGGGGGTGACAAAGAATGCGCACCGGTAATTTCCGGAAATTTTTGTAATAAGTGAGAAATTGAAGTGTTCGGATTGAAGCTACTAATTGATTGTATTGACGCGGAACTGAAATTTCCAAGCGAGAAACTGCCGGTTGTGGAATCAATAATTCGGCGCTTTTTTAAATCAACAATTATCCCATAGTGGTTTAAAAGATCTGCTCCAATTATGGCACAAGGAACGGCCGCAATGCAGAAATTCCACTTGATGGGTCGGCGTAATCCGAAGTCTAGTTCGCGGTGCGATTCGCCATAGGTATCTATGCGCGTATCGTTTGCTGCGAAAAGTTTAAGTTTGGCGGGTGCGAGCTTAATTTTTGTATCAGCGGGTACTAACGAAATATCAGCCCCTGTATCGACTAAAAAATATTGCCCGGTTTTCCTATCACGAATATGGAGACGACAAGATAAATTTGTGCCCTCCGCCACTGTCTCCAGGTGGGGAGGTACTACTAGTTTTTTTCTTTAAAGTCCGCGTATTTCTCGCACCAACTTCGACACGACGTAGGGTTATCAGGAAATTTCATGTGTGCATAGCACAGCCTAGACTTTTCCTTGTCCCTAGATTTACTTCGCGTTTGAGAGTTGTTTCGAGATCTAGAGCGCGTTTTTCGTTCTATCGCGTCCACCTTGACTGTGAGTTCTTTAACCGACTCTATTAGTGACTGAATTTGTGACTGTGAAACGGATGGCTCAGTATTGACGGTATTGATTTGAGAATTACCGGAAGACGCGTTAGAAATGTCTGCCAGTTGGTCAGCCAGATCGGCCATGGCGTCTAAGGATGCCGTATTGGACATCACGATACCTCGATGTTGCTCGGGCAACTGCTCAAGGAACAATGATTTAAGAATTGAGTCGTCGACCGCGTTATTTACATTAAGATTGCGAAGGCGGCTTAAAATTAACGATGGCTTACCGTCTGTTAATACCTGTCCTTTCAATAGTTGCCTCAGCTTGGCCTCGTTCGACACCGCAAAGGTTTTAATGATCCTCTCCTTCAGTTTTTGGAAGATATCAGGAGGAGGTGGTGACGCTGCGATGATATCCTTGACGCTACAGAGAACCTCTACATCGAGCGCAGCCAGCATAATGTCGGCCTTTGTAGTCTCACTTGTAATCCGCGCGTTTCGCAATGAAATCTCTACCTGCATAAACCACAGCGCAGGGTCCGCACGAAAGAATGTAGGAATTTTAGGAATTCGGTAACTGTGTACTTGTGTATCCATATTTCCCGTTAACAATTGTTCAAGTTGTGCGACACGACCTTGGGCTGCCTTTGATTCGTCGATAATTGTTCTGATTTGATCATCGGTAAATGACATATTGTTTAATAACGTGTTTCGAAGACATAATATTATTCCTTGACAATCCCTACTGATCTTATGCTGAGAATCTGTGCCTTCGGTCAGGTTTACAATGGATTAACTGTCCCGATGTCTGCTACGTTCGCCGGAATGGTGAACATTAAAATATGAAGCACTCAATTTGTGAAAAACACACCAATATCACGTCGGGGTCACCAATGTGGGGTTCAGAGGGTCGTTCATCTAACTCTAATCAAATGACACACGTTGAAGAACCATAACACTCTTTATTTCCACTAATAATTTATACAAAAGTGTGTGATCAAAAATGTGCGTTACATTCACGGCTTCTTGACATCATTATTATTATTATTGACCTTGACGGTCTTGACATATACCGTGTTGCCAACTCTCTGGAATCAGAGAGAGCGAGCAAGAAAAAGGGAGTGAGATAGAAAACAACTCCCACATCCATACAAATTATACCTATATTGCGTACACACCTGGTAGACAGCGGTGCATTTCTATTTATAAATAATAATAATACAGTTAGAAAGATAGTTTGGATTTATCCTTGTCCGGGATAGAAAAATCCTATTAAAATATGATTAAAGGAAAATTAATAAAAATTAGGAAAAGTGGAAAAATGATAAATATCGAATAAATTATAAAAATCGTCATAAAGTCTTAACAAAAAATAAAAATAAAAAACTTGAAAGCATAAAAAATGGGGAAAAGTAAAGTAATACCTAGTAAAAACCAGAAAAAGATGATCTAGCAAAAATTGAACAAAAAACGATTGAATTGGAAAATGGAATGGAAAAATAGTAACATATTCCGCTATTCCGGCAACGAACGAATTCTCTCTAGTTTTATTTTATCTAGTCTGCGATTTTAAATTAACATTCTTTCTAAATCATGTTTATTCGAGGTTTCCTATTGATAAAATTTAAATATAAGTTTATGTATTTTAAATTTTGCAGATTGTCAAACATAATCAACTCTTTATACAGGGTTTTCTAGCCAGACGGTAAAACAATTAAAATGTCTTGAGAGAAACCACTGTTGCCTTGTATACAAAAATTAAATTTGATCTGCTAAAAATTTGTCGTTATCCAATTTTTTAAAAATCTGTGAATCACATTGCATTATATTAAAAGGGTCGACCGTCTGATCGATTAGGTTGTCAACATTCCATATTTTCTTCTCCTGGGTTGATTAGTACCAGTTCTCTGGTGTCAATCCCTCAATGACTTGATCAAACAGTAGCTTCACATCTTTCATTTAAAATGTCGTACTTTTACTTGCGCCCATATAAATTCTGTAGAATTTAGTTTGCAATGATATGGCGGTAAACTATATCTTTTTTATCAATGATTCCTCGTTTTAATACTCCTCCTGCTTGTACATTTTTCTATACTCTTCTTCGGTGCGCATTTTTATTAAGGTAGTTCCTCCGCGACAGTCCAGTCAAAAAGTTTCGGAATCGCACTATCGTTAAGCACGTTTGTTTGGACTATGACTGTACGTTAAATTTGTTAACGTGAGTGTACTTCTATCCCTTAAACGTATACACATATACTGTGAAATATAATTGTTTGGAAATGTGGCAACGTCGCGTCATTTTTATTCTTATTTCTCCTAAAACCACTGAAACTTACTTTTAGTTTAGACGCAAAGTAAACTTGCTCTTTTTATTGCAATAAATAAATAAATAGTTATGAGTGACCGTATTCGTCATAAAGTATTGCAATAATTGAAAATTTACTGTCGTGAAAGTTTCGTTTTTAAATGTTTATTAATATAATATTGTTGAATATATTTTGTATTTATTGTTATAATTAATAACAAATCACAAGATTGTTCTATAAGATAGGTATATTCTCTCATTTTAAAAATTATCAATATTTGTTATGATTTATTAAAAAAAAGTTGAGAAGTGATATCCTTAAAAATATTAAATTCGTTTAAATTTCGCGCTATTTCTTTCTGCTCTAACTGCTAACTTTAGTAAGACAAATAGATTTTTACTAAATATAGACATAAAAATAAACTTTATTAAAATGTGTTTTATTAATAAAATATAATGACAAATATTACAAATTATTTAATTCATGTAAGAGCTCTACACACCTTTGATTTTACATTTAAATTATTTATGTTACTTATCTTTTGCTTATATCTAGAGTTAACATCTTCTAAAAATATTCACTCATGTTTATTTCTTTAGAACTTAACAATAAATAAAGTCACTCAAACACTTTTATAACTACACAATCGGCAACAAAAAGTTAGGAAAAGACAATTTAAACACGAAGTAACATGGATTTAAATACAAAACCAAAGTAAACACAACCTTTATTTGCCTCTCAGCGGCCATATTGGTAATCTAATAAAAACGTCAAAGTCTTGTCTTGAAATGCCCTATTTGTGACAACGTTGCCACATCGTTTTCATGTCATTAGTCTTTATATCATTCCTTAGAAAATTATTGCTGAAACGAGTTGTTTATTTTAATTTTTTATCGAAACTACGAGGTAAATAATTTTTAATTTTTTTTTAAATCATCTAAATATAGTATTTTACCAAATATCAGTTTTTCATCGAGATGGTGAAAGTCATTCATTCATAAATTAAAATAAATTGATGTTTCCCACGCTTCCCCCATGTTACATGTACAATTAATGTCATTTTTAATTGCAAATATCTCATATCTGATGAGGTAAATCGTCTTCAAATTTTAACAGTATGTGTATTATACATTTACGAGCTTATATTCTGAGTTTTGCGAAATTCTTGAAACATTGCTTTCATAACCGTACTACCTTAAAGCAATATTTAGTAGAATTTAATAGACTCACACGTAAAACCTATGATACATAAGTTTTATGGTTATTTTTAGTAGTGTTAATAATATTTTGTTGATGATAAATTGAATTTGAATATGGCAACGCTTGGCATTAATAATAAGTGTACACCGCAACACATGCTCGTACAAAGTACACCCGACATATTTCATACTCTCCATATTCGTAGCAGTGTAGACATAAAAATGCTTGTCCTGCTTTTCACATGACCCCTTCACGGCTGGCCCAGAGGATATATCTGCTTCCTCTTGAGTTACGCACAAAAAGCGGCATATGTTCATTTACGACGACGGTAAGAAGTTCGTTTTTTTTTCTTTTTGTAGAAATTCAATAACTGCTGAGGGGCTGTTTAACAATTTTTTTTCTACTTTTCCTGTTCTTTGTTCCAACTTAAAAAATGTCTAGTCATTTAGCAAGGGTTGAGAGGAAAAGCGAAATCGGTCGTTTACATTCTCTAATTATTTAAGTAAATACTCGAGGTATTATAATTATAACTCAAAATTAAGTTTACAGTAATAATAATAATAATAATAATTTATTTTATCCATAAGACAATACAATTGTATGGGAATCGTCAAAATTGTACATTTAAGTACATACATTTACAATCACATATTAAAAAACAAATTTTAAAAGTTTAAAAATTCTGACATATTATAAAAACACCTATCTAAAAGAAACTCTTTTAATTTTCTTCTAAATAGTTTTATGCTATTAATAGTTTTTATATCAGAAGGTAGTTTATTAAAAAGTTTAGGTCCCATGTAGTTAGGAGCCTTGTATCCAAGAACCAATCGTGCGAAAGGTACGTGAAGCTCACCAGCCTGTCGTGTATTGTATTCATGAATATCATTATTGCGGTCAAATACACACCGATGTTGAAATACATATGCACACAGTTCAAAAATATGTAAACAAGGGAGAGGAAGGATACCAAACTGTTTGAAAAGAGGTTTACACGACTGTCTTTCTGAAATTTTCGCCATACAGCGCAGTACTCTCTTTTGTGCAATAAAAACATTTGCTGCATCAACTGAATTACCCCAAAAACACACTCTATATCTGAGCCGAGAATCAATTTGTGCAAAGTAGAGACCGACAAGCTGACTCACCTCCAGCACCTCTCGCAAATTAATGAAAAGGTATCTCAGCGAATTGATTTTCTGACCAAGCGCCTTACAGTGGCTTTTCCAGTTAAGACTCATCAATATGAATGCCAAGGAAGCGCACACTTTCGTGCGTACTTTTAAGAAAAGTTTGATCAATAGCAACCCTTAACTGATGATTTACCTCTTTCTGCCAATTATGAAATCTCACTAATTGTGTTTTATCCACATTAAAAAACAAATCCAAACTATTAAAGTAACTGTTAATTCCTTGAAGGACACTCGAAGTTTTTTCTTTTATTAAGTCATCATTGTTTGCTGAAACAAGTATGGAAAAATCATATGCATAAGCTACATAGTTGTTTCTAGCAATTACTGTGTCTGCCCCATTAACATAAAGAATAAATAGTATGGGTCCCAAGACAGACCCCTGTGGCACACCCATGCTTTGGTTTAACAGACAAGATTCATATGTTTGCAATGTTTTCTTGTTCTCAAAATTGATTGTAACATATTGATTTCGATTTTTGAAGAACGTTGAGACCCATTCCAAAGCAACTCCTCTTATACCGTACGTCTCAAGAACAGTCAGCAAAGATTCATGGTTGACACAATCAAATGCCCTGCTTAGATCGCATAGAATCGCAACAGGACACTCGCCAGCCTCAAGGTAATCGATTATTTGATTATAAAATGAAAGCATAGCTGTTGCAGTAGATTTTTCCATACTAAAACCGTGCTGGTTTTCTGTAATGATTTTATGTTTATCACAGAACAGTAAAAGACGATCCAAGAAAGCGTATTCAAAAACTTTCGAGAGACTACAAGGAATGGTCACAGGTCTATAGTTTTCCACCAACATTGGATCTTTTTTTTTAAACAGCGGCAAAACTTTACCAGTCAATAATTGAGGGGGAAAAATGCCTTTTTCAAATGACATATTTACAAGGTATGTTAGTGGAACTATAATATCTTCTAAACATTTTTTTAAAACAAAGCTAGGTATTTTATCTGCACCAGATGACCTTTTATTTTTAAGTTTCCTATTTAATAAGTTTAATAGCTCAGCTTCAGTAAAAGGTGCCAAAAATATCGAATTCGTCATTGATACCTGATTGTTATTAATTTTATTACCTAATGTATCTATTTTGTTAACCAATTCGATTGGTGCCTTAATAAAAAATTCATTAAAATAATTAGCTATCTCAAAGGGCTCTTTCAAAATGTCTTCACCCTTCTTAATAGTAATATTTTTAGTAATCTTGGTTTTGTTGGTTAATTCTGATACTACTTTCCATGAAGCTTTAGCAAAATTGTCCGAATTGATAATACAATTTTGGTAGTATTGCTTCTTTTTAAAATTTAAAAGATTTGAATGTAAAATCTTAGCTTCCTTATAGAAGATTTTAAAATTTGGATTTGTTCTTTGTAACGCAAATAGATCCTTTAACTTTGCACTTGATACACATATGCCTTAATTATTTTTTTAATTGCAATGAATAAAAAATGTATTATTGTAAAGCTACTCTAGTTTTCTGTATCCCATTCTACAAAATATATCAAGAAATAAACCAAAAACTATACATTTTATGAGATGGTTTCTTATCAAGTACAAAATAGTATCAAATATACAGGGTGTTTCTAAATTGATGCGAAATATTTTACAGGATGATTTTTCAGCAAAAATTAAGGGGGGTCTTTGATATAAATTTTTGTTCAAAATCGCTCTCCCTCCAAGTTACAGCCCCTTAAAGTTGAGGGAAAAAAATTGTTTTTATTTAATATCTCCAATATGGAAGAATTTAGAAGAATGAAATGTAGCAGATAATTGATGCTAATAAAGTGGCATTTTTTGACAATTTTTGTAACCCTGCAATGTTTATACAAGGGGGTGAAAAAATCAACCCTTTTGATATTTTGCCTCAGAACTTTTTTATTCGTCTACATTTTCCTACTGAAAAAATTGATTTAAAAAGACGGACTTAAACTGCAACTTTTTTATGTCTTAACTATTCCTCGTAAAATTGTTAGTTTGATCACAAAAAAATAAAATAAGTTACAATTCGATATTACTTATACCTTTTTCACATAAATTGTTTGTTAAAAATAGAGTAAGCAGGTGTCAAATAATGTCACAATTGGCAGATAATTATTGCTAATAAAATGACATTGTTTGACGGTTTTTGTAGCACCGCAATGTTTATACGAGGGGGTGAAA
This sequence comes from Altica lythri, assembly GCA_964028335.1. Taxonomy (NCBI): domain Eukaryota; kingdom Metazoa; phylum Arthropoda; class Insecta; order Coleoptera; family Chrysomelidae; genus Altica; species Altica lythri. Next base: position 62,338,344 of record OZ034805.1, on the reverse strand, counting down.
AAATCATCCCTTATAATATTTTGCCTCAGATTTTTCTAGTTAAAAAATTGATTTAAGAAGGCGGACTTAAACTGCAACTTTTTTACGTCTTGACTATTTCTCAGTAAGTTGTTTCTTTGACCATAAAAAAATTAAATATTAGGTACTCATTACCATAATTCTTGCCTAATTTGTATAGGAACATCTTCAAGAAGAGTGGGCAACACTTCTTCGAGGAAATGGCCGTAGTCGTTTCCATTTAATCTTATTGGTAGAAAATATGGTCCAATTAAATAATCATTAACTGTTTGTCATTATGATATCATTCAATACTGGCATACTTTATTTTTTTTTAACAAACGATAACCCCTCTGGATGTATGTGCAAAAGGAATGAGTAATATTTTATTTTTTTTATGGTCAACGAAACAACTTACTGAGAAATAGTCAAGACGTAAAAAAGTTGCAGTTTAAGTCCGCCTTCTTAAATCAATTTTTTAAGTAGAAAAATGTAGACGAATTAAAAAGTTCTGAGGCAAAATATCATAAGGGTTGATTTTTTCACCCCCTTGTATAAACATTGCAGGGTTACAAAAATTGTCAAAAAATTCCATTTCATTAGCAATAATTATCTGCCCATTATGACATTATTTGACACGTGCTTACTCTGTTTTTAACAAACAATAACGCTTCTGGATTTATGTGATAAAGGAATAAGTAATATCGAATTGTAACCTATTTTATTTTTTTGTGATCAAACTAACAATTTTAGGAGAAAAAGTCGAGACATAAAAAAGTTGCAGTTTAAGTCTGTCTTCTTAAATCAATTTTTTAAGTAGGAAAATGTAGACGAATTAAAAAGTTTAGAGGCAAAATATCATAAGGGTTGATTTTTTCACCCCCTTGTATAAACATTCCAGGGTTACAAAAATTGTCAAAAAATTCCATTTTATTAGCATCAATTATCTGCCAAATTTCATTCTTCTAAATTCTTCCATAGTGGAGATATTAAATAAAAACAATTGTTTTCCCCCAACTTTAAGGGGCTGTAAATTGGAGGGAGAGCGATTTTGAACAAAAATTTATATGAAAGACCCCCCTTAATTTTTGCTGAAAAATCACCCTGTGAAATATTTCGCATCAATTTGGAAACACCCTGTATATATAAGAAAGTCGTATTAGTTATAATCCGATTTGGCTAAAAATTGATGGGGCGATAGCTTAGAACCAGGAGACGCACATAGAATACTTTTTATCCTGTTTAACCGCCTTTTTTAAATATTCCAATACCAATTATATATTTATTTTTATTATATAGTTCAATCAGTTCCTAAAATAGATAGCGATGTAAGTTAATTTATTTGGATATCTAGGTAAGATGATATTGTTTTTAGATTTCTAAATAAATAGAAAAACGAGAAACTAAAGTAAAATAAAAAAAATGAAAAAAAATGCTGAAAAAAACTAAGAAATTACTTACTAAATCATGTACAATACGGCCACAGTATAAACGAGCAATTCTAACCTAAGAATCTATATATATATAAATGAATGTTTGTCTGTATGTCTGTATGTACTCAATGGACTCAAAAACTACTGGACCGATTATTATGAAAATTGGTATGTATAATAATATGTATTTTTCCACGGAGAAGGTTTGTATGATATGCTCATTGATGCCACTCGCCACCAGGTGGCGCTGCAGAGTAGCAACTTCTGTCCCATTCAACCGATTGTCATGAAAATTGGTATGTATATGTATTTTTCCACGGAGAAGGTTTGTATGATATGCTCATTGATGCCGCTCGCCACCAGGTGGCGCTACAGAGTAGCAACTTCCGCCCCGTTTAACCGATTGTCATGAAAATATCAGTATGATGATGTTTTTTAAATAGGTAAGATGAATATGATATTCGCATTAATGGAAGTTACCACCAGATGGCGCTTCCATGTATCAAATTCAATACTGATTAATAGATATCTATACGAATTCGTATAAATATAAGTTCGAAAAGTATATTTTTGGTGCGATAAGTATAACAAAACTATAAACTTTCTTTCCTTCTCTATCTCTTCTTCTCTTTTATTTTTCTTAAACTTATTTTAGTTGTTGGTGTAGCAACGCGCGCCGGGTACAGCTAGTATTTCATATAATTACATCAGCAACTTATACTTAAAAAAGTATCATAATGCCACCGTAAGGTGGGAAAGATATATCATATATATTTAAATTTTAACTGGCGCAGTTGATATCTCATATATTTAAATAAGAAATTCGTACATAATTAAATACTATTAGGCCACCGCAAAAGGTGGCGCAGTTAACATCTTATAAATTTACAACAGCAGTTCTTACGTAATTAAGTATTATGATGTCACCATAAGGTGGCTCAGGTGATATCTCATATATTTTAAAAAGCAAAATTTATATAACAAAGTACTATGACGGCACCGTAAGGTGGCGCACTTAATGTATAATATATCTAATCAATAAATTACAACCATAAAAAATACTAAAAGCTGGTAACTAACGAGAAACGATATCAAATCGTGAGTTTTGCGGCATATTTGTAGTAGTTTTCTCTATTAACAAACTCCTCTAAACAAAAAATTTTATAATTAATTATTTTATAACCATTTTGAACAAAATTTGATTTGCTATGTACAGGAGATTTTTGATTTTATACCAATGTTCTTGTTTAACAACAGCGATTTAAATTTTAAAACAACGCAATTAAGAAACTGTTTCTGTATAAATATTCAAGCACAATTTATTTTTGGATTGGACATTTTCCATAAGAAGCCATTTTTTATGGAATCCCTTCAGGATGTGCCCAATATCGATAATAATCTGGATATGCGTCAGTCGCAAACCCTGTGCTAAATTTTTTATTTAACAAAACTAGAAAAAAATTTAAAATTTTTCATTTTTTTGCTCCTATTTAGTTAGAAATTAAAATTTAATGTTGATTGTTAGAAAAATAGCAATAGCTGTGAACGAAAGGACAAAAAAAAGGTTTAATCTTTAATTATTGTTTTCGACCCTCTAAACTTTACTTACAAACTCCATATGACATCAGATAGATTTTAATGATTTTTTGTTTGTTGTTTCATCATATCTTTCAGTTTTTCTTGGCAAAATATAAAGGTCCTAAATGCATTCTAAAGCGTTGAAAAAAATTAAATAAAAAATGAGTGTGGCAGTCAGTGGGACTGCCGGCAGAAGTTATACTTCTATGCACACGCCCGATTCATAAATTTGTATGCGAATAATTTAGCAAAATCATTATATGATATTCGTGGTTAGCGACCTCAAAAACCTCCACAAAAACCGAATGCACACTCTTTTTGTATCTAATTTGCATAATATTCCTGGAGAAGAGGTCCATCTTAAGCACCAGGTGTTTCGAAGACCATCGTCATTATTATAATCGTATTTAGAGACTCAAAAAAACACCGAGTGCCAGGTGTGCACTGATTTCGTACAGAATTTACATTAAACCCTAGGAGAAGAGGTAAATACCCTAGGCACCAAGTGCCGCGGAGACTTTCGGAATCGTGATATTCGTGTACAGCGACCCCAAAAAACCCGAGTTTATAAATTGAAACCATTTTCAGCAATACTTACCGAATTGTAAGTTTTCTCTCTATTGTGTGTTCGGAATGCACTTTTCGAATGCAGAAATGCAATTTCCCATTTTTACATTATAAAATAAAGCGACAAATTTCCTGATACTTAACGAATCCAATGAAAAAACGCATTCCGATACATCTTACGTTACAAAATTCAGAGGTTTTAGTTTATTTCCTCGACTATTCGTAAAAACTCTGTAGCCAACAACCTTAAAAGCATAGAGCAGAATATACTGCAACCATGTGACACGGTACCTTAGACTACAATACAATACTCATTACTGAATAGTATTATTAATATAAAATGCTAAACTTTACTTCACTTACGTGACAGAATTATAAAATAATCTGTCAAATAATCATGTGGTCCGTCACTATAATATTCATACATTAGTTCAGACTGTTTTTTGTATATCTATCTATCCCTTTTCAATGTACTGAATATTTAAACGGTATTCAAAGGACTTATAGTTATGACTAATAACATGTGGTAAATATTTCATCTTTGTTTTTACCGACCAATATACTTTATAAGTGTTTTTGTCTCTTTCTTACTCACCCCATTACATATGTAATGATTTTTCCCATTTAACTCTACACAATCTTTTTCTACAGAGTGTACGAATAGAAGTATAACTTCAAAAATGACCTTTTTGTAATGATTATTGGAATTTTGCAACAAGGGTAATAAATTTTGGACTTTCTAACCAATGCCATCTTGTAGAAAATTTAATTACAAACATTTTCTTTTTTTTATAACTCTTTTCCAAAATTTATAGTTTAAAAGTTATAAGCAAAAAAGAAGAAAAAAATATGATTTTTGTTACTTGTTTTTTTTATATTTTTTAAATATTTATAAATGTTGCGAAACTTTTCCAGATGAAGGATAGTTCAATTGTTGTATAAGTTGACAAATTTTGAATTAAATTGATAACTTGCCTATATATTTTTAATAAGTTTATATGCGAAAATATATTCTTTCTGAGTTGCAATCACTGAAGGGGTACTTTGTCTACTATAGTATATTTTTTCACTTTATGATAATAATTTAAACAAGCATTGCGAAACAAGTTGTTTAACCCATGTAATACTGCTTTTTCTTCATGATAGTGGCTTGAAAGAAGACACCATGGATGACAGCAGCATCCCTAATATTCAGCCGTTAGACTAGAACGAAGAAAAATCGCATTAAACAGTGCCGTGCGCTTATAAAATTAAATTATTTTAAATTTTTATCTACAGAAAAATATTTAAAAACGTAGGTAGATGCTTTATAATATTAAATTCGTTTAACATTTTATTCAATAAACAATAAAGTTTGTTGTTAGATAGAACTGTAATTTAAACAGTTTTTGTTTTTCTGATTTTACGATGTTTGAAAAAACGCTAAATACATTTATATGGTTTTACAAAATCGATTTTGTTTTTATACTGTTAATTTGTTTTTTAATAGCAATAAAACAAGTATATCTTTACTAGATTATTAACAAAGGCTGTAATAGTATATTACACACCGAGGTGGAAAGTACTTAATTTTTTACTGTTAATTTGTTTTTTAATAGCAATAAAACAAGTATATCTTTACTAGATTATTAACAAAGGCTGTAATAGTATATTACACACCGAGGTGGAAAGTACTTAATTTTTATCGAGAGAAAAATGGTACTTCAACCGAGGTATGTATACCTACTATTTTATTCACAATTGTTTAAAAATAATATAATTAAATTAATAAATAAAGTAATTAATTATGAGAAACATTTCTTTCAGACAAATCTTCCTGTCTAGTAATCTATGAAAAATAAGACAGTTATCGTTGACGTGATATCTAATATATAAAATTCTCGTGTCACGGTGTTCGAACTTGAACTCCTCCGAAACGGCTCGACCGATTCTCATGAAATTTTGTGAGCATATTGAGTAGGTCTGAGAATCGGCCAACATCTATTTTTCATACCCCTAAGTAATAAGGGTTGTTCACCCTTAATTTTTTTTTTTTTAATTTTTGGACGAAATTTTTTGTTTTTATTTTTTTATAAGTTGCACTGAAAAATACATACAACCCTAAATTTTTACTTTTTTATCACCAACCCCTATTTTTTTATACCCATTTTGGTAATTTAATCATTGTTCATCCCCGGTCGATAACTGATCAATCGGTTTACATAATATGCTCATTGATGCCACTCACCACCGGGTGGCGCTACAGAGTAGCAACTTCTGCCCCGTTCAACCGATTGTCATAAAAATTGGTATTCATATGTATCTTTCCACGGAGAAGGTTTGAGGTGGCGCTGCAGAGTAACAACTTCTGCCGTGTTCAACCGATTGTCGTGAAAATCAGTAGGATGCTGTATTTTTAATGGTTAATATGAATATGATATTCTTATTAATGGAAGTTACCACCAGATGGCGCTTCCATTAAACGAGCAACCACTACTTATTCGATTACTTTAATCACGCCACCGTAAGGTTGCGCAGTTAATATCACATATATATAAACGAGCAATCTTTACTTAAGTATTGTGACGCCACCGGAAGGTGGCGCAGTTAATATCACTTATATTTAAACGAGAAATTCTTACTAAATTAAGTATTGTTAGACATCTAATATTTTTATCGATAAACTACAAAATATAACGATAAAATCCAAATAAATTGAAAAAACGAAAAATGGAAGAATGACATAAATGATTTGCGGTACGAAGTCCGCCGAGTCAGCTAGTTTATTTCTATAATTCGTTGTTTATTCTTTTGTAATTAAGAGTATTGCAATATATCCGAGAATGACGAAGTTTCGTTTTGGTCTTTGTCGTTATACTGGTTGCATATATACCAATACCGATATAAAATGTTTGTCTTATTTGCCAATTTTAATAACCTCTATCTATGGAGACGTGTAACCAAGGGTACCTACGGTTGGAAAGTAGCTACTTTCCTTCTTGGTTAATAATTGTCTACTTTCCAACTGTTTTGTGGGGTGGAAAACCGTTATTTTTAAACGTTTGTGAATAAAATACTTAATTCTACATAAACAGTTTACCTGTGAAAATCATCGATTTTAACCAGGGTAAAAAAATGTTGATTGAAAGAAAGAAAATGTTTATAAATTAGATCTAAAATCTGAATTTCCACAAGTGATGACACTTTCGTGTTTTCAAATTTAGAAATGGAACAAACAAGAAATAGCGTTCAAGAGAGATCACAATTTGTCTGGATTTGAACCTGCAATGTCTGCCTATAGCCAGTAACATCTTTAACAATTCGGTCAGATGTTTCAATTGTCTATTTAACAAATGATATCTCTCTTATTAACGTTAAATAAGTGTTTAAGGAGGAATTGAGTAAAATCGCTAAGGTATTTGTGGCCGCATGGTTAAAGGCGCTACTGGATATAGCAAAAGATCTAAGGTTTGAGTTCTGCCTAATTGTGACTTTTTCTCGATTTTTCTTTAATGTCATTTATTGTTTGTCCAATTTCTAAATTACAAACGTATTTATTGAATTATTTCATATTCACTCGATTCGCGTAATATATTTATTGTCCTCTAATACGATGATTTCAATTCTCGCCACCTGTAAAATGTAAAAATGAATATATTATCGTATAGATAAGATAGATAAGAGGTTGAAATCATAAAAAATATTTGAGCATTAAGAAATGAGGCTAATACTATTATAGATGAGGCTAAATTCGTAAAACTGTACGAATGAAGTAGAAATTGTAAAAAGGAGAAAACAAATCGTAAAAATGAGGTCTAACTAAACCATAAATATAATGCTAGAAGTCGTACACATTGAGGTTAAAATCCGTGAAATATTGAACAAATATCATAAAAATGAAGTTGGAAATCAAAAAAATAGGAATCGTAAAAATAATTAAAGCATCATTAAAATGTGACAAAAAACTATAAAAATGATGCTAAAATCGTAAAAAATGAGTATAGAATCGTAGAAACGAGACTGGAATGCTAAAAAAAATCAGACAAATGAGGCCTCCCATGGTTTTTGGCATTTAAAATGATTGAATTCATACAAAAGTGTGTTATCAAATTAATTAAAACATTTTATATGAGAATATGTATTTGAACGCCAATGGATATCAAACTGTCCTTTGTATCTCGCACCTAGCGATTACATTTGGCAAGTGCAAGTTCTGGGCAGTCGGTAGGTGCGGCAAAAGAGGGGAAATTTGCAAGTCCAGCTGGCAAACCCATGCCAAGTGTTCTGTCCCTTTCTAGCTTGTTTTTGCCATTTTTATCTTATATGTTGATGAATGAACACAGGGTTGGATTTAACGTTATTAACATATCTAATATAATAAAAAACTAGTAGCAGAATAATCCAAACTATAATAATAAATTGTCATGATTAAATAAAATATAATAGAATCGTAAAATATTTATTTTTTAATATAAATAATAAATGTTCATCCCATTCGATAAATAATGTCTGAATATGTAACCGCTGTTCACTAATAGAAATTGTGAAAATTAAAATTTGAAGGTTTTAAGGCGTAAGCAGATTTACGAAGATAATACCCTTATAGCGAACAATAACCTAGATATGCGACCGTGGAAAACTGAATTGCAAGTTTCAGCATTGAAGAACCCTTTCATCATATGTTCACGTCAATTTAAATATAAGAAAATTTTCTGCAAAATAGGTCCCTAAGTGTCTGCATGTTGACCAGAAGCGTGGAAGTGTAGGACCATCGCATTCAATCTGTGCTCGGTTTAAAAAAAATCAGCAAACTTTTTAAGGAATGTTGTTATTTTGGATATAACTTGGGTACGTTTCTAATGATCCAGTAATAAAGCAACAACCATACTCTGATATTCTAAGGTCTAACAAATTTCTTTTTTAACAATCTGCTCGAAAAGTTGATTGCAAAGAGTAATTATGATTGCTTTTCTGCATAAGAATACCATAAGTGAGAATTACTATTGTATGTCACTAACCAATCTACAAAAAATAATTATGGGAAAAAGACCGAGAAAGTTGTCGTTACAAAATACATATGTCATTGCAAAATGCCTCTGCACAAAAACCTTAAGGTGCCATTCAAACAATTTGTCGTAAATTTCTTACAAAAAGGAGGTTATAGAAGCTGAGGATGCCTGGTTTGCTGAGTAAGATAGAGAGTCCAGCTGAATCAAAGGACATGGGAACTCTAAAGGCAACCGCATTGCGAACAATTAACCGAGGAGGGCTGCGTGCTACAAATATGTTAGCCCTCGCCCATCTACCAAGCTAAGATTTTCCGCTGTCGTGGACCTTATCAAACAGCACTCTCACCAGAACTTTATACAGTGCTGGGATGAAATTACGAACTGTAGACTGGCCAGAGAGTTATTACTCCATCCTGGCGAGGAAACAGCAAAAAAATTTAAGGCGTTGACCAGACAAAATCTCCGAACAGCGAACAGCTGTGGGAACCTTAACAGGTCACTGCCAATTGCGACAACATCTCTTTAGGTTGAAATTAACAGAATCGCCGCTATGCAGAGGCTGCGAACAAGAAGAAAAAACAGTAGAACATATAATGTATGACTGCTCTGCTTTTACTGAAATCAGAAGATCCGTGTTCGGCGAGTACTGGCTCTTATACCAGCCGATGTCAGGGAGCCTCCTCCTCACCTATTTTAAATCACTAGGCCTGGTGACAGCCTGAGGTGAGGATATCCCTAAACACGAGAGGATGCACAATGTGGCCTCAGTGCTGGCTGAGCACTAGCTCACCCCTCCCCAAATTTTCAGATCCAGAAGATATAGAAGGTCTGGAGGAGTTGTAGGTTTGTTGTAATAATTTTGTTTAAGTAAGAGGAGAGTATGTTAAATTTTAAAATACTTTTACGTTCAAATTTTATTTGCCTATTTAAGACTTTTTCAATACATTGTAATATCTTTTACACATTTTTACTAAAGTTATATATGAACCTACAATTCCAAATTTGGTTTTGAAACATAACTGTATTTCTTATGGTAGTAATCTGTTTGCTGTCTTTGAGTGTGCCTGTATGGATCTATTTTTATTTACAATACTACTATTCAGTTCTATTACTGTTATATTATACAAACAGTCGGTATACGAAATAATTGTTTCTTTTGTGAGACTTAATTTATGGTTAAAGCTAATTAGTTTTAGTCTCCTAATTAATGTAGCTTTTGTCTCACACATTAAACCTTTCGAATAAGGCGCTTACTGTAATTGCAAACCTGGATAAATAAGATTTGAAAACAAGAAATTGAAACATTCAGAAAATAGATCATGTGGATCTACAAAAAGAAAAATGTGTCATTGTTATTCCTGACAAAAAACGCACCAGTCGAGAGCTTTTGTCATTAACAAGTATTGGATACAAATAATTACAGAATATACTAACCTTCGAAAAAATATAGAAGAAGATAGATTTTTTTGAAAGTCGGACATTGAAAATTAACAGAGCAGCAATTAGGACACAATTCTGCGGTTGATTTTCCCAAAAAAATTGCCACTTTTTACAATAGGACAAGATAGAAACATATACTGGTCATTGTTTACGTCGAACGACAGCTACTTTATTTTTAAATAATGGTGGAGATTTAAAACGTTTAGGGGGTTGGAAATCAAGTGCTGTTGCTGAAGGTTATGTTGAAAATTCACCAGACAGCGGGCATGTTAACCCATAATCAAAGAGAACCTATTCCAGCACACAAAAATATTCTTTCTTTAATAAAAACCTTAGAGGGAATAACAATTAATAATCAAAGCCACGACAATTCTACGATAAATTTTTACTTATATCCTACTAATTCAAACGCTTCAAATAGTGTTCCATTTTATGTTTACTATTATAATATTTACCTACCTGGTACCTACGTATTGTTCGCTCTGTTGTTGTTATTGCTACATTTCTCTTAATAATAAACTCCACTGGGATTAAAAAAAAAGTATAATGTCTACACAATCGTTTATTCTACAATACAATTCGTTGTTATTATTCTGGAATCCGTATTCGTTACAAAACGTAGTTTGGAACATTTATTATTTACATTTGAGGTTATTTTATGTCCTTTCTTTCTGATGTGTGTTCGGCTAGTGCCTTATCCTTATAGTCTACCTGTGGAAGTGCGTTAACCAATGGTTACGTGTGAAAAGGGACCACTTTCCACCCTGGTTAACAATTGTCTACTTTCCAACTATTTTGTAGGGTGGAAAACCGTCTATTTTTAAACGATTGTAAAGAAACAATATTACAAGTTATTTTCATATGTATTTATATTTTATCAGTACCTATGTAATACATTGTGTTGAATTTTGAATAAGGGAATTGGCTCAAAATAGGTGTTTTTTTTATAAATAAAACTTAAGATGGTAAATTCATGAAGACTTATAAACAAATGAGTTGTTTGTATATATTATACCAGTAGAAGAAGAACAAGAAAAAAGGAATTGTTATAATGGATTCAGAGTATAAAGCTTATATTCCATAATGCGATTTTTATGCCCATAATCTCTATCGTTATTTTGAGTTTCAGACAGTGGCACCCTTGAAGAAACTCAGGTTATTTTTGCAATGAGTAAAAAAGTGTATGATTTTTTAAGCAAATTCAGCTTGTTGCGAGCCTGTTGTATGAAGAGAGAAACCAGTTTGCGAGATTTTTAACCGCCTCCGCCCCTTTGAAATTGCGTTTTTATGTGTTACGACCATCGGGGCAGGGATCTCGTATAACCTGTTTACCTTTAGAGTATGTGGCGGGAACAGAGTACATCTACCCGGCAGCATCGAATGAATGATAGCCACGCTAAAGAGGAAAAGAGACAGAAAATACGTTTGCAATTTGAGACTATTTCTACTTGCGAAATTTAAATCAACACCTTTTTTCTTTTGCCGTCCACCACCAGACAAATGATTGTATGGGATATATCGTGGGAAACGGCGTTGACCCAATACAAATTGGTTGCTCTTTGCGTCTTTGCAACAATTGATTAGGATTAGAGGCTTAGTTTCGTGTTCCTTTTAAAAGATGAAATTAGATCTGTCGCTGGTTAAGAATTTTGACTCCCACGATGAGTTAAAAGCAAGATCTATTTCTCATTCCATTGATGTTTAGGCAAACAAATAAGAAAATTTATTCTTAATTTGCAATTTAACGTATATTAATTATGAACAACGAATTATATTATTAATGTTATTGTCAAACTTCCCAAAAGGCCGTTAATCCTGTAGCTAGCTCACTAAGTCGTGGCTTCTTTAAAGAGTTTTACCAGTTTCCCCCAAACATGAAATATAAGGGCACCATAAGTACAAACTAAACAAATTATACGCAAACACCCTTTTTAAATGATTTATTTCAAGTCAATTAAAAAAACAATTATTTAAATTAAAAATAATTATGGTTTATCTAAATATTAATTGGTTAATTAAAGTTGCAAATTAATTTTATCTGTTTATCTTTCTTCTGGAGATCTGCTTTGGTTGTTTTCGGTGTAGTTCTACTGGGAAGATTTTTCTTAATTTCAGTAACCAGAGTTTTACAATCTGTGCTGTTTTCACCACCAAATGAAGGAATTTTGGTGTCATATCAAAAAAAAAATCTAACTTCTACGTGACCCTCTTCACAGCTTTAAATTCACCTTTTATTTAAAGAGAAGGTACCACCGAGCAATCGGATAGTAAAATGCACTAAAAATTCTAATCGTAACGAGAAAGAAAATACAATTAAACACCACTAGCGGTACAATTTAGAATTAGGGCGATTAAAATCTCACCGAATATAGGCGCCGGAAACAATAGTATGGTGAATTCTAACTAAAACGATCCGATAGATCGTTACAACATTCAGATAATATGAGACTAAATCTTCCAACTGTTGAAAAATTCAAAAAAATATAATTTTGGTGAGGACTTGGGTACCTAACACTCGTTTACCAAAACTGAAAATTTTAATCTTTACATGTTGTAATCATTTTGCTCCCCTACTTTTAATTGACAATAAAGAAACCTATGCATTTATAGAGGTTAGACTATTTGTTATGCATGACTATGTAGTTTGTGGAGCTAACGGGTTAATTTATTTTAATAAAGCAATACTCTATCTTTGGTACACAAAGATTGGTTTTCATGGTATTAACATTAACTCCTATAAGCTATAAGCCACTTTGAAAATCAATAACGATGTAATTGAAATTAAGTTTCACTGCTATGGTATCCTACTTTGCAATTGGATCAAGTTACGCTTTACTATTCTATATACAGAGTGGTCCCGAGGTAATGGACCAAAATGATGATTTTATTCTTATCATAAAAAAATGATAATTTAGTTGAACTTATCTCGGTCCAGAAGTTGATTTTTAAAGAGATGCAGAATGTTATATGCAAAACATTACTTTAATCAAGAAATTGATATATATATTCAGACACAGAGCAAGCTGTCATATTCGCCGATTGGATTTATTCATATAAATTTTTTTAAATGAAGAAGGGGCAATGAATATACACCTCTTTTGCACTTAATCTATCTATGGGAGTAATTGAAATGCATTGTCCATCCAATTTAGCTACTCTTTACAAAGCCCAAATCAGACTTAATCTTGAATACCTTCTGCCCGCATGTTTAGGGATCGGCGGCTCCATCAAGGCTCAGAGTTCTTGCTGCAATTCAGAGAAAAGCAGTTCGACTAATAAACTGCACCAGTATCACCAAAAACCTAGCAGCCCCATTGTCCCACCGAATAACAATGTCTGATCTTTCCCTATTTTACCGATACTTAAACGGATTTTGCTCAGAAGAACTTCGCTCTACAGTGCCTCCACTTGCCAGACCAGCCAAAGCAACACGACGTGCCAACTACATGCACCCTTAATACTGTTCAGTGCCAGGCATTGAGAACGGATCGATTCTATCGTTCCTTTATCCCCAGGGTCTCCAGATTGTGGAACTTCTTACCTTTCCACGTCTTCCTCACTCGTCCTAACTTGCAGTCCTTCAAATCACAAATTGATAAATTGCCTCTTCTGTCCCAATAGATATTCTCGGTACATTTGTATTTAGGTCTACCTACATTTAACATTATGTGAAGTCAAAAAGATATTAAACAAAAAAATGATTAAGAATATTAGTCTAAACAACATGCGTTCTGACACTACACATAGTGTACAAAATTCTATCAATATAATTTCAAAATAAACTAATAATTTGAGCCTGATTTGTTGAAATGTTTAAAATTAAAAAAGTGACAGCACTAGATATTTGTAATATCAAAATATATTGTTATGAACTAGATTATTGTATAATAATGGCAATGATGATAAAAACTATGATTAAAAATTAGATCGCAAACACTGATGAAGAAACCCGTAGCAAAATTTAAAATTTGTGTACCCCTCGTAAATGCCGCGTATACAACGCGCGTTAATATAATTCTCATTTCTCAGGAAATGAACTTGAACAAAATTAGCGAGCGTATATTATAATCAAAAGTATAATAAACAACCAAAGGGGGAACCTATGATACCAATCCCATCCATTGTATAGTTGGCGGGCTTAAAAGACATGCGTAATTTGGTAATAAGTTCCTGTAAATAAAAACCATCTCGGCATCTATTATTGCTAACATAGGAATGTAATGATTGTAAAATTAAATTTTTGCAGTCCTTGGTGAATTATATCTGATTGTGCCGGTATGCCAGACTGGTTGGTGCAAATGTGCGCATGTTCGAAAAGTCTGCGAACAACCTGAATGCAAGGCGAAACGCGCCGTCCAGACTGGTTGCAAAACAACGGAATTTATAGAGTGCACACACACACTGCATTTGAAACCGCGGGAGTCGGTACCTACTACACCAAAAAATTCTACAAAATTTGTTTTTGTTAACGAAACTATATAAAAATTATCGATTTTTAGTTTTGTGTTATATCATTTATTATTAAGCTGTTTATGTTAAATAATTTTAGTTTTTTTGACAAATTGTTGAACAGTGTTGATTTTTTTATTGTATAAATGATGTTTGTTGTGTTTTATCAAGTGTATTAAAATCAGGATTCTTTTTCTTACTGTTAACTGATTGGTAAGTTTATTTTTTTAATTTTTAAACTTAAAAAGTGTAACCGCCGTTATCGCACCGGTTTTAATTTTTATTTTTCTACATTTTATTTACTTATTCGTATATCTTCTATCATTACAATATTGTAAATTAAGATTTCTTCTTAAACTTTTGATTGTTAAAAATGCATTTAACGGTGTTTGGTGTTCTTTGTTTTTTTATCATACTCCTTGGCGCTGCTTATTTCGCATTGCAATCGATCCGTCGGCATTTCTTCGGTTAAAATCGACCTATGCAACTAAACGTCTGAAAACGCTACTCAACGTTGCCACATTTCATCCTTTACAATGTAGCCATAAAAAAATAACGACCGTTTGAATACCGAATATGTGCCTTTAAATATTGTTTTAAACTATATATAATATTTTTTTAAAAGAGTAGTAAAGAAAAAAACAATTTTTTGAACCTATCCAAATTGATTTTTTTCAATTATCATTATATTTAGTACAAGATAAAGCCATAATATTGTATATTTATTCATAAAAAGTATTACACTCAAACTCCAATATAAATTTTGGCGTGTTAATAGTTAAGATACTGTGGTCATAGTTGATGTTATCGAACATTTGATTTTCCAACAAATAATTACTTTTCATTTTACACAGTTTAAAATTGTTTGGTCCAAAATTTTTTAACAACTTAAATCATGTTTTTCACATTACATATCATATCACACTCTAAAGTTACAAAAAGAACGAAATGCAATAACTTATATCTTACAAATATTTTTTTATACCAATTTTTTAAAACTTATAATTAACTTAATTTGCTAACCGTATAATCGAATTTTATGGCCCTTTTAGCTATTTTACGTACTTAACCTTGTTATCTTTTTCTGCAAATTTCCTGCAAGTCAAACTGATTAAAATATGTTCTAAAGTAATGGATTTGATTATGTTTTAGTAATGCCTAAAAACTGTTATAAGATTAGTGACAAATAGTATTTCCCCTTTAATACTTTCGAGGTCTGAAAGATTTGCATTTCTAGTAGGGTAAGAAACGATGCAATGACAATATATGTATTATCATTTATTTTCCGTTAGTTATTTCTTTAAAGTACGAAATTATGCTCTCTTTATGTTTTGTAGAACTAAGTCTCAAGATTTCTGTTTTGAAGTAAACAAAATTATCAAAGTTGATTATTTTAATAATATTGTTTCGTTGAGATTAAAACAGGTAGTTGTCCTGGTAGAGTAGGTACAATTAATATGGGTAACGTAATCTTATCTCAAATTGATTCAGGCTATAAAAGATATAAAATAGATCAGAAAAAAACATTCAACCTTTTTGCTTTTAAAATAATCATTTGTTTCTCCAGAATTCTTGCAATACAGGTTCCAGTTATAAACTTTACTTTAGTTAATATTTATGTTAATCTATCTGGTTTGCTGTAAATTATATTTATAATGACCAAAAATGTATGCACCATCTGGCTTCTAATACGATGTTGTTTAATATTTTGCATTATATTTATTTAAAATCAAATTATTAACTAAACCACAAATGTTAATTTTTAATGTTTATTGAAAAAATCATCTCCAATTCAATCACTAACGATGATAAATTTTGGAGGCATAAAAATTTGGTTATGCCCAATATTTTTTAGCAAATATTAGGCAGTTGTTTTCGACAAAGTAAAATGTTAACTATAATTTTTATACTGTACTATCTTAATCATAGAAGTTCTAACTATTTTTAAAGAGAAGCCTATAAATTTGTGCTTTGTGTAGAAAGTATGTTGATATTAAATTTTAATATTTTAACGCTATTTTAGTAATTGTTCTGCACGGTTATTTGTATTCATTACATTTGCAAACTTTATTACTTACTGTTTACATTTTTTTTTGTCCACGGTACAGGTATATTGCTTTTGCTAAGCACTGTGTGTGTGAATAAAAATTCTAGGTCTAATATAGCAACATTATCACAAATGTCTAACTAGCAATTTCATATTTATTTTATTTAATTAACTTATTTTTGAAAGCATCAATTCTTATTTACTGAAAATCTGATACGTAAAATTAAGGGATTAATTATTTTTTTAAAGAAATGGGATAGTTCAGATTTTGCAAAGTTAATTATTTTCGGAATTTTCGGAGAATTGGCAACGTGAATTCAAAAGTGCGCATCTGAGTGGAAGACTTTTCCCCTGCGCGTAGAATGTTAAAGCCCGGATCTTACCCGTCACGTTGACGTTGGCCATTACAGTCGGCGGCCGCCATTTTAAATTTTATAAACTTGTTATTATTTTTAGGTGTTTTGTGTACAGTTTTGTATATATCTAGTTAATATAGGTTGGGTAAGCATAACATTATTTTTCTATTTGCTTTACAAATTAGTTACTTTCGTAATATAAATTTACTCAGTTATATTCTGTACGGTTGTGTTGTTATCGCATTCTTTTTGTTCATATAAGCGGTAGTGTCAAGTAGAAATTGTGTTCGGATTTGCTTATTATTGTTATATGAAGAAAATATGTTGTATTTTTAGTAAATAACCATGTTTTAACACTAACAAATCAGAAATCACTTGCCGATTTTCTTACCAAAAAGCCGGTTAGCAAGTTGTTCTGGCGTGTCGCATGCGCTGTTGCTAGCAAAAGCGGGAGAATCGAATCAGACAACATAGAACTAGACTGTCGCAGTCTGTATTTTTTTTCTTATGCATCTCAGGGATCGCGTCTAGTGCAATGAGTTTTTTTGGCGCACCATGTCCCGCACAATCGAGGATATTTTGGGGTGGGAGCCAGTTGAAAACATGATGAAAGGTCAAATCTCTCGGGGTGGCTAACCCCTAAAAAATGTTAAAATCTATTGTCGGGAACAGATGGTGAATACAAAAATAGTGAAAGCCATACACCTGTGCCTAGATTTTAGATATTCTAACCTGTTAGGAATCTCCGATAAATTGGATGCGAGGGTGTTTTACTAAACGTCTTTATTTAAATACAATACAGTTGTGCCTTTTATTTACATTTTTTTTTGGAAATTAAAATATTTCTTAAACGTTAATAAAGAACTTTTATTAAGTGATTTGATCTAATTACAATTGCAATTTTTTGTTGTAGGAAATAATTCCTTTATGATCGTTTTGAATAATTCCAAAGAGATTGACACTATTGATACTAATTACTTCACTTCTAATTGATAACATTTCCATATATTAACGAATAATTGACATTTGTGGTTTGGATTTCCCTTGTGCCTTTTCACTCAAACCACATATTATGTTATCTGACAATTTATTGTAATTGCCAATCATTTTGATATGCGTTGAATAGGTAAGTATTATACATTCTTAAATGCCTGTTTTCTATTTTGCTGTCAATTTATCCATCTGTAAATGTAAAAGTTATGTTCGAAGCAACTTACTTGAATTTTGGATAGATACTGCTTATCTGCTATTTTAATTGTTTACAAATGTTTTTTTTTATACTATTTTATTTTACACTTAAAACAAGTAATTATAAATTTATTATTTACTGGTGTATGTACAGTAATAAAAACTAATGGACATAGCTAATGATTGACGATATCAGTAATTATTTTCCAATATTCGTGATAAAGATGCTTTAGTTATGGCAAATCATACTTATAGCAGGTGAGGCACAGCGGGCTGTAACCCCGACAACCTAAAGAAGCGCACACAACGAGCTAAAAAGAACTAGGTGTTTTACTTAGGAAGTTAATAATAATAAAAGAACTTTATTTGCATAAAAACCTACCAAAAGGCCACCGTCCGAAGTTCTTCAGCCTATTACAAATTTAACATTTTTATGTTACATCTAGTTACATATTATGTTCTTAAATACATGATGAATCAATTTATATAATGAAAAAAAAGTTATCAATACATATTTATCACAAATAAAAGACCCTTTGAATGTATCAATCTTCTCTGATATCCTGAATTGACTCCCATATGTTTTTTTCTGGAAATCTGATTCGTCTGTGGTTTCTCACTGGTCGCTGTCTACATCTACAAAGTGGTTGAAGTATTTCAATGTTGTGTTGTCTTCTAGCAAACTTGCATGAGAGATCAAACATCCTCGATGTAATCAGTTTCACTTTGGTCATGTTGTATAGTAGATTGTTTGGTGGAGTGTGAAGGGGATTTTGTGGATGACGAATTTTTGTTATTGCTCGCAGTGAAGATTTTTCAGCCACTTCTAGGTTTCTTATAGCTGGTCTGTTGCAGTTGAGATAAAGAACGTGAGTATACTCTAATATCGGTCGGCATATCATGCAGTTTTGATATTTATACAAAGATTCTTGTAGGTCATCTTACGGAAGTGTTTTGCTCGTGATATACATTTCTTCTGATTTCTCGAGTGTACCATCATCAGACCTCGATTTCTTTATCATGGGACCTTTGAAATATTTTCTTTCCAAAAAAAAGAATCATCAAAATCGATTCATAATCGACGAAGTTCTCTGCGAACAAATATAAAAAAGCATATATACGGTCGAATTGAAGTCTGTTAAAAATAGGGTAAAGAAGTCAAAAACAAAAAAAAAGAGGAATAGGGTATTAATTAAAGTACAACAACGTTTATTAATTTTTTGAAAATTGTGAAGTATACAAACAAGAATATATTAAATGACATGTCGCACCCAGCGAGACTGGAACTCGCAACCTTCAGCTCTACACGCTGGCGCTCTAACAACTAAGCTATAGGTGCTTAGCCATTAAATAAACAAATATTAATGTTTTAAACACAATTTCACCACGATTTAAGTACTTACATATATGTACACGTTACGTGGTTTTTATTTTTAACAATCAATTTTTTAAACTAATTTTTACATTAATCTTATTCTATTACGCCATCTCGTTTTTGTTATTCTATTGTTTCTTTCATTATTTGAACCAAATATGTAGTTCTAAAATGCCTGAAACAGGATATTCATATAGCGTTTCAACTCCCATCATTGCGTTGTATTTTAAATATATATAAATACATATATATTTACAAAATGAATTGTAAATATTTAAAACATCTAGGACATACTTAACAGAATTTATTCGTATAGAGATCCCGAAGATTTATCAAAGGATATTTTCCCCCTTTCGTTGGACATTCTTACATAAAGGATTCTGTCTAGGGGACGATCAATTATGCTAGGGTGCTAAAAATGCGTTGTCTCATATTATAATCGGCCTCTTTATTTGCTCTAAGTGTTCTTTAAGTTTCTTTAGGTTTGTGATGTCGAAATTTGAATACGTTCGTGATCAAGTCGTTACGTTTCTATACAATATTTGCAACATTCTGACCATGAGTTTTCGAAAAATTAAACGTATTTTCGTTTACGGTGAGTTAATTTGTTTTGTATGACAATCCAATATTTTTTTCAAGATTTTTTATATAATATGCTAATATTATTTGACAAACAAACATACCTATAAGTTACTAAAAGTTCATTATTGACATTAAAACAATATAATTATTTTGTCTTGCTGGTAAATCTAAAAAAATGTGCGTGTTAGTACTTTTACAATTATTTTTATTGATTTAATCTTTTACTATTTACCTTTTCAATTTGACCTATTGGAGATAGGTATAGACTGCTTCAAAACATAAGATTTATTTCATTAAAACTATTATGCTAACAGGCTCTTAGGTATGGTTTACAATAATTTGTATTGAAACATTACATGTCATCTGTGTTATCAGCTGGCAATTCAATTACTATTCAAACCTGTTTTTCTTTAATTCTATTTACAATTTGTGTCCTTACGCCCTTTCTAGACTCTAAAATAACTGCAAATCATTGTGTCAATTATAAATTGAGATTGCGTACGTAGTTTAGTTACTGATAATTCGTTTTTGCTACTTTTAAACACTGGATTACAATTTACCGCTATCAACAGAATTGAGATAACTACTTATATACAAAATATAATAAACACTATCTAGTATAAACAAACATCATTCCAATTTATCGATTGACTGATTATTATACAATCTTTCAAACGAACATTATAAACAAAAGAAATGCCGACTTGTCAGCAATTAATGTAAATTAATCATTTTAGTAATAGAAAAAAGCATTTGTAATCCTTTTTAACTATCGTACCTTATCAGATCAAAAACTAAATGTGAAACTTACTCATTGCTTGATATCCAAAGACTATTACATGTTCGTCCATGTACTGACAATTTAGGTTCGCATAACTTTTTAACTCAATTTTTAGTTCTCAAGTCACTGTAATTTGTAGAGAACATCCATTTTTTTTTTCATAATTGGGTCTACATTAGTTTAACTTTAATTGCTCCCAATCGAAGGTGAATTTCTCTGAAAAAAAAAGTCGTAGTGGGATTGACGTTTAAATCGAATTAGTGGCAAATAAAAATATATTTTTTAAGTAGACGCTTGCTTAAAATCCTAAAAAAAATTGTTAAATATATGTTCTTATGAACAGCAACCTTTACGGAAGCATAAGAAATTCAGAAATCCTAATTAAATTAAACTACATATATTCGATCTGTGAACACAGATAACAATTATCCTCGTTTTAGACTTATTTTTGTCATATAACTATTTTAAAACCTATAACGATAACGTGGACTGGCAACGTCTTGGTAGGAAGTAGGAATTAATAAGAGAACAGGGTTTTCAAAGAGCACCATGCAAATATTTGTAAAAAAAATGTTATCGTATCTAACGTTAACGCAATACGCAATATACATTTTCTCTAACTACGTAGTGGCTAATGACCTAAAGGTCAATACATTTTTATTTAAAATATACTAAAAATAAGTTTCTTTTATTGATTTTATCGCTACTTTGTTACTACGTTTTTTTTATCTTTTAAATATGAGCCCAATCAGATAGGTCATTATTCTTTAACAAATGATTTTAAATTATACCGTCGTTCGTCGTCAACTGGTTTCGTAAACAACAAATAAAAACCGTCACAAATGGTTTTGCTGAAATAGATTCTGTAAGAGTTGAATTGAGAGATCGTACGATGTGTATGTACAATGAATCACGTCGTGGAGGCTCGGCTTCGGGTGCTAAGCTAGCTTTTTATTTTATTATAGTATGAGTATGAAGACAGACTAAGCTGTGTTGCTACGTAGCCGGCTCGGAAACTGCAGTTTTCAAGGTGATTGCCATTTATATTTGGTTTGGAATTTGGAATGCACAATGCGAAATGCGGCGAGAGTCGATTAGCAACTTGCATATAGCGGTAGCGGTGCATATTTTATAATTTGCGGTGTTGTCATTTTCAAACATTCCTTTCTAATCATAAAGTTACCCCATTTAATTGTTCTTGTCTACAAATCTAAACTCATTGGTTGTAGGTATCAAAGATTTGGTAGGTATGTTGATTTTGTATAGTAACTGTGATGATCTGTTTCCTGTTTAATATTTTAAAAAAATCTTTCAGCTTAGGATTTAAGTTTGTATGTAGGTAGTTTCTTACGAACTTTCGTAACATTTATATACCATTCAAAAAATTCGTCCATAATTCTCAAAGAGACCGGAATATGTAAATACAAAGTAAAATAAATAAACCGAGACTTTGATTTATTTTACTTTGTATTTATATACCATTTTAAAGCGAAATACAATCAAACACACGTCTTTAAAAAGTATAAATACAGGTATTATTGTTTATCTTGTGCCAGAGGTCGTCAATATGAAACATTTCGTGTAGTTACCTTTAAAGAAGACATCCTCAATGGACCTAAATATGGCGAAATGATTTTTACTTTCTTTTTCCTCTACAAAACATTTTGACATATTACCCCATGATTTCTAAACCAAATAAAAATTGTAATTAATATTTATTATTAATAGCCAATTATAATTCTACCAGATAGTGGTTGAGACATTTTAGAATGCTTTGACTGCTAACTATTTTATCCATTAAACTTATTTGTTGTATGTTAAGCTTAGCTTCTTTCTGATAATTTTTTTAATTTATTTTTATTTCGTGCATTTCATTTTTTATATTATTTTCCATTTTTAGTTCTTAGCGTTTCCTCATATCAGTTTTTATCCAATATAAACGTATGCATATTATAAAATGTCAAGTTTTTATACCGGTTTAAATGAGAGATAAACGAGTACTTTCGCCACATTTTAGTATCATTCCAGGTAGTCAACCGATTACTTTTCACATTAGTTAGTTCTGCTGTCAATTGTGCAAATCACCTATTGAAATATTTGTAATTCCAAATAGAGGTATAACAAAAAATATGCCTAAAATCAATACGAAGTATATATATTTTTTAACGAAATTGTATTAAAAAATTTCGATTAAAAATCTTGTATTAGTACTAAACAATGAATTAGTGTCATATTTTGAGCGGTCTGTAAATATATAATTACTTAAGTATGTGTTGTTTCTTTTAGCTATGGCAGAAGGTAATGGTGAGGTACCGGAAGAACCAATGAAGTTAGAGCAGGACGTCGAACGCACTGAAGACTACCAAAAGCTGTTGGAATATGGGCTGGACGAAAAAGTTGCGGCTAAGTTGGATGAAATTTACAAGACTGGTAAGCTAGCGCATGTTGATTTGGATGAGAGGGCGTTAGATGCCCTAAAAGAATTTCCTGTTGATGGAGCGCTCAACGTCCTGGGTCAATTTCTTGATTCAAACCTAGAACATGTGTCGAATAAGTCGGCATATTTATGCGGCGTCATGAAGACCTATAGACAGAAGAGTAGAGCTGGAACAAGCGGCTCTGCGGGTGCGGCAACTCCCGCTCCAGCGCCCGTTAAAGGACCTGATGAAGAAAAAATTAAACAAATACTCGATCGGACTGGATATACCCTGGACGTAACTACTGGTAAGTTTTATTAACCAATCAATTAGTAACGAATATTTCGATTAGATTCATATTACCAATTCTTGCATTAAGAAAAACATACTTATCGTATTGTTTGTAGAAAATTAGGATTATAATATATTTATATACTGATAAATAATACATTGTGGATGTTTCTGCAAATATTGTACTAGCGCGTATCATTTTTTCAAATAAATGAAATTATTTTTGGATATTATTTAAAAACACCGAAGATAAAGTTTTATAAAATATTTTTAAATGGAAAAATGAAGCTATTGGTAAATTTCAACCCGTCATAAAGTCATCGGCTAAATTGACTTCTCTCTTTATTTATATATCATATTACATTAATATTTGTGCTCCCATGCTAAAGATGTTATTTAAATTCTTAGTAGTACAAGAAATTTCACTTTTTTAACTTTATCTGCCAGTGCTGTAAGTTGTACATTACATAAAAGTACAGCTCTATAAGTACCTCTACTGTTTTAACATGTTTACAGTCATGGGCGTAGATAAAAGACACAACAAATACATATAATGCGAAATTATCAGGCAATTTTGAATTACGTCAATTGGCGAAATGTAAAAAAAAATATTAATTTAATCAAGGGTAATATAACAAGACCTTGATTATAGTCTGCTATTTTTGTGGTATCTAGATTTCGAGAATATTTTAGTATCAATTTGTTGAGCCATAATTTGACATTAATTTGATTATTAATGTCAAATTATGTCAAAACAAATTTTAAAATTTTCGAGAAATTTAACAAAAACAAAAATAGCAGACTATTAATCAAGGTCGTGTTATATTTAGGAAGATTATTTTCTGAGAATGACAAATATTTGACATTTATATTTGACGTGATATTGTTCTAGTGCAATAGTCAAGGGTAATATAACAAGACCTTGATTATAGTCGGTTATTTTTGTGGTATCTAGATTTCGAGAATATTTTAGTATCAATTTGTTGAGACATAATTTGACGTTAATAATCTGATTAAAGCCCGAGAGCTTTAGCTCAAGGGCTTTAATCTTTGATTATTTATTAATGTCAAATTATGTCGAAACAAATTGTAAAATTTTCGAGAAATTTAGCAATAACAAAAATAGCAGACTATTAATCAAGGTCGTGTTATATTTAGGAAGATTTCCTGAGCCGTTGTTAAACTGACAAATATTTGACGTGACTATTTCTCTAGAGAAATAGTCGCTGATATTGTTCTAGTGCAATAGTCAAGGGTAATATAACAAGACCTTGATTATAGTCGGCTATTTTTGTGGTATCTAGATTTCGAGAATATTTTAGTATCAATTATGTCGAAACAAATTGTAAAATGTTCGAGAAATTTAGCAACAAAAATAGCAAACTATTAATCAAGGTTGTGTTATATTTAGGAAGATTATTTCCCGAGAACAGCTTTTTCGATGGCATTAGAATCTAATGCACCAAATCTTTCCATTGTGGAAAATTATAACAATAATTAATAATGTCGTTGTTAAACTGACAAATATTTGACGTGACTATTTCTCTAGTGTAATAGTCGCTGATATTGTTCTAGTGCAATAGTCAAGGGTAATATAACAAGACCTTGATTATAGTCGGCTATTTTTGTGGTATCTATATTTCGAGAACATTTTAGTATCAACTAGCTGTTGCCCGCGACGTCGTCTGCGTGTAATTCGAATAAAATCAAGGTCTTTATGTAAGCACACGCCTGAGTAGCTCGCAGATTGCAGAATTTTTTCAGACTTAAATGACATTTATCGTTATATTTTGGACAATTCACACAATATCTTTATAAATTATAGCCTATATGTTATTCTGATCTATAAGCTACATTACTGTAAAGTTTCATTAAAATCCGTTTAGTAGTTTTTGCGTGAAAGAGGAACAAACATCCATACATCCATCCAAACAAACTTTCGCCTATATAATATTAGTAGGATTTGTTGAGACATAATTTGACATTAATAATCTGATTAAAGCCCGAGAGCTTTAGCTCGAGGGCTTTAATCTTTGATTATTAATGTCAAATTATGTCGAAACAAATTGTAAAATTTTCGAGAAATTTAGCAACAACAAAAATAGCAGACTATTAATCAAAGTAGTGTTATATTTAGGAAGATTATTTCCTGAGAACAGCTTTTTCGATGGCATTAGAATCTAATGCACCAAATCTTTCCATTGTGGCAAATTATAACAATAATTAATAACGTCGTTGTTAAACTGACAAATATTTGACATTTATATTTGAAGTGACTATTTCTCTAGTGCAATAGTCGCTGATATTGTTCTAGTGCAATAGTCGCTGATATTTCATTCTGATCGGTCCGATTTTAAAAAATTCTGACATTCTATAGGTTAATTTGAATCGAAGGAAATAATCGCTGATATTTGATTCTGATTGGTCCAATTTCAAAAAATTATGACATTCTATTGGTTAATTTGAATCGAAGGAAATACTCGCTGATATTTGATTCTGATTGGTCCAATTTCAAAAAATTATGGCATTCTATTGGTTCATTTGAATCGAACGAAATCGCTGTTATTTGATTCTGATTGGTCCAATTTCAAAAAATTATTACATTCTAATGGTTAATTTGAATCTAAGGAAATAATCATATCAATTTCTAGAGTTTCGTGTTCTTTATATCACTGGTTGCTTAAAATGCTGTTTACTATCGTAAATCAATCATTTTAATGCTTAAGGGTTCGAATTTAAAAACAGTTGGTCATCCGCTATCTTGAACTCAGTATCACTGGATGACGTGTCTTGTACTATAAATATTTTGCCATTCTTTAACTTTTCTATATAATATAATTACTGTAAATCATCTAATTTTTTTAAAATACATCGTAACAAGAGATTGTCAATGACAGCCGACCTAATATACTGAACGCACGTATGGGGAATCTATTTTTAAAGGTCATTTGCTTCAGCGGTGGTCCCTGAATTTTTTTATAAACAATTTAATTGTTCAGTAACCAGGAAATAAATAAAGTTAGTGATAATGCCTATACAAAAATTTCTCTGCAAGTATATTAATTTCAAATTCTTGTAACATGGATATAAATAAAAAATAATTACTTTATCATATTTCATTGTCAAGATAATTATTTCAACAGTAAGAGGTTGTTAACTCTTTTTGAACGACTAGAACAGTAGTTATAGCCGATTTATAACGAAATTTTTCACCAAAGCGAATAACTGCCAAATGTTGATTTATAAAAAAAAAGTGTAGACATTTTTTTTGTAGAAATTTTTACGGTAAACATTGTCTGTTGGAATTTTTTTTTAGTATCGCTTTTTGTTAAAGAGTTATATTATCATAAAAAAATTAATTGTTTATAATAAACTAATAAACCTCCTTTGGCGCAAATGACGTTTCTTAAAAATGAATTCAGCACATAAAAACATGGAATAATACTTTCCTTTGGGGTCCTCTTAATATATATGAAAACCTCTATAGACGTCCGGAGAAATATTAAATTAGCGTATAGAATAGCTATTTATATAACTAGTTGCAAAATGTACGTGTTTTTTGCACTAGATGTGAAGTTTGGATCACGAGCGATTCGTCCAAATGGAAAAGGAGCATATAATTTACTACAGTGCTTATTGCCAGATTTACAACTTTTTATTAATTATCTTGGTTATTTACCTATTTATTTATTTATTTATTTATTTATTTATTTATTTATTTATTTATTTATTTATTTATTTATTTATTTATTTATTTATTTATTATTTGTGTTTACTTTAAAATCACCTTTAAAAAACATTTAAAACAAATTTGTATTTGGACCATTAAGTAAATGCATTTTTAATTAATAAAAATATCATACAAATCACCAGTTTTGGTTTGATAAATCGATTTATCAACATATCTTTTAAAAATACATAAATTTATTTTTATATATACCATAGATGATAACCTTACTTTAAAATTAGTTTGATTTATTTTGCATCACAATTTTTTTGTTTAATATTGTTTATTGCATAGATAAAAGTTATTTGTTTATTATACATTGTTTATTGTTTATTTAATGTCCCATTGATTTTTTTGTTCTTATCGGTATAAATATAATAAATATATTTTTGGAATTTGGTAATAGGTAATCATATGGTTGGTAACAAATTTTTATGGGATCATAACTTTAAGTGGACAATTTTTTTCTTATTGGCCTAATTTTTTTTTGACTAGGGACTCGCATGGGTGTATTAGTATTTTCTGTATATTATCACATTTTTGAATTTGTAAAAATTTAGCATAGCTAAAAATCTTCAAATTAAAACCAGTTTTTTGATTGATTGTAAATTAAAACCGGGCCTTTCACTGACTGTAAATTTTCATCGGGTCTAAACAAATGCAAAAATCTTGATATTCATAAATCCCAGTGAATTAATTGCATTGATTTTGTAAAAATTGTAAAATTCAGTACACTTATGGATTTTTAATAATCGTTCGTATAATTTGTAGGTCAAAGAAAATATGGAGGTCCTCCACCAGGTTGGGAAGGTGCTCCGCCCGGATCAGGTTGTGAAGTTTTTTGCGGTAAAATTCCTAAAGACATGTATGAAGATGAACTGATTCCATTATTTGAAGATTGTGGCAGTATTTGGGACCTTAGATTAATGATGGACCCGATGACGGGTACTAATAGAGGGTATGCGTTTGTAACATTTACAAATAGAGATGCTGCCCAAATTGCCGTCCAAAAGGTAAGTATATATAGGGTAATTTAGGTATTAAGTATTTTTAAATTAGCCTTTGTTTTGATGTTTATTTGTATATGTATAGCTTTCGATTCAGTCCGGAGTTTCTATCGATTATTCACTGCTTTTATTTTCCATAACTTTCATGTTTTTTTTTTCACAATTTGCCTGAACATGTCCTATTGTATGATAATTTTATAATTATCTCTTTGCACAATTAAGTTTTCCAAAATCGCAGTTTTAGAATATTCATTTTTTTCAAAGAATTGTTTGTCGCATTATTTGCTAATATATTGAATTTTGGAAAGTTAGTACCCCATAAGTTTGAAAACTCTCTACAGACAGCAAAAATATAGAAATTTTTGATTTCGAGAGTTAACAAGATTTAAGTAAAACATTCTGTTAAGATACAAAAAATGCACTAATCTAAACAACACTTAAAAAAATACAGATAATACAATAAGTCTGAACGTCTCTTTCTTGCGTAGCTTTTTTTTGATATTCCTCACATTTGTTATATTTTTGATTTTGCATTTATATCTTCTATATGAGTCAAGTCGCAGTATTTTTATTGTTCTTGCGACTTTGTTACAAATACAAATCGCTTGTTGAGTTCAAAAAATTCCGCAATACATAAATAAATTTTTTGCTTTACTTTTTTCTTATTTTATGAAGTAATCTGAACATGCAATGATTTTCTGGATCACAAGATTAAATTATAAAAAACAATACTTAGTTAAAGGAAAATGAATATATCTTACAATTTTATATTTCTAATATATTAAAAGAAGGGTATCAAAAAAAAACAATTTTTGAATTTATACAGATGGATATAAAATTGATTTAAACTTACCAAAAGTAATTGTCACCCCTCAACGTTTACGTTAAAGGGAGGCGATGTCGGGAGCTCACAGGCTGAAAGTTAACGGGTGTTATGGTGATGGCATGCATCGTTACCGCACGCTGTTCACTGGGGATTGTCAGGTTTTGTTTACATGCTTGCCAACTGACCAAATGATCCCCAGTTTCAACTTTGAGAGTCGATACCAAGTCCGGCTAAGAGACAGAGCCGAGTGGACTGAGGACGGCTCTCAAAGAATTTTCGACGATGCAGGGATCAAGTACTTTAACTGATGGATCTCGCACTTAGAAGGAACCGGTGCTGGGATCTGTGGTCCACGCAACCTTAGGCGGCACTTCAGCTTGGGAACGGAGTCAACCGTATACCAGGCTGAGGTATTCGCCTTACTAAAGGCTGCCGACCACGCCCGAGGCCGTGGCTGGAGAGGGGAGAGGATAACTTTCTTCTCAGACAGCCAGGCTGCACTGCTGGCCTTAAACCGGGTTAGTTCCAAACTGATCTGGAAGTGTATACAAAACCTCAATGAACTGGCTAGACACAACAGGGTCTTCTTGGAGTGGGTGACAGGGCATAAGGGTTTTGAAGGTAATGAAACCGCGGACCTTCTGGCCAAGAAGGGAGAGGACATACGATTCATTGGTCCAGAACCTGTATTGGGACTGCCTAGAGCCTGGGTAAGGACCAAAGTCAAGAACTGGGTCTGGAGTATTACTGTAGGGCTGACGCACTCAAAGCTGACGCTCAAAGGCTACTACAAAAAACTGACGTCTGACATACTGGATCTTGGCAGGAGTCAGATCAGAGTACTGGTGGGCCTGCTCACTGGGCATGGACCATTCAGACTACACCTCCGAAGGATGGGGATTCTGACACAGGAACCCACCTCGTGCCGATTGTGCGCCACGGACGATGAGATGGCAACTCACATTCTATTCGAGTGTGAGGTCTTGGACCATAAACGGTTCCTCATCTTCGGTGACACGAACCCTGAATCCTATCACCACCTTGAGGAGCTAGTCACAGGACTTGAATCTCTTATAAAGGGAACTGCCCTGTGGCAACGGTAACTCAAGGAACTTGGGACACCTGGATTCAAGCCTACCTGAAGATCAGGTGGTGTTGATTTTCAGCTGAGCAAACTAGAGTCCTGGACGTATCGGGTGCATGTAAGGACTCTTGGTGCTGAACCTGGTACACAATATTCCCATAGGAAGTAGTGCTTAAAACATGGGACTCCACAGGAGTGACCATGCCAGGTTTACTTAGATTAGATTATATTACCAAAAGTTATTGAGTTTCTATTATTGCTATTGTTAAAAATATAATGGTTGAGAATTCAACACTACCTTTTTAAGTTCTATATGAATGATTCTATATGTGAACAAAGTATAAAAGATTGTGATTTTATTAAAAGAGACGATCATAATAATTTAATATTTTTTTTTATGTTCAGGTGAAAATAGTTGTTTATGATTGCATGAAAGTTTGGATTTGTAATTTACTGAATATAAAAATACTTATAAGCAGTGTATTATCGTATAGAAACATTTTTTTTTTTGTAAAATTACAGGTGTTGTGGTTTCTACCCTTTGGCTTTACAAATTAATCAATATCGATGTTTCTATCCAAGTTCTTCAAAATTATTCCTTAAATATCATTTTGGACGTTTTAACGACAGAGGAATTCGTAGTATATAAAATGCTTGTAGCTAGTAATAAAGAATTCAAAATCGTTTTTGTTAAATTGGGGATAGTCAGATCGGTGATTGGTAAAAAACAGTTATATGGACAAAAAAAATCACGAATCGATTTGGCTTGAAATTTTAGTTAAATTAGTAATCCTTGTACCTTTTTCGTACCTTAAAATTTTCTTTTTCAGTAGACCATTTTAATACAAAATATTAATGTTTCTATGTATTATATTTACACAATTTTCTGTTCTAATTTGTTACATATGGTTAAAAGGGTATGATCTAAATGGTCTGCTGAAATAAGACTGATTCAATTCGAATAATAAAATATATTTTATTATTCGGATTGTCAGTCTTTTATGTTTAATTGGCAGATTCTATTATAGTGATGTGTGCCAACTGTTGTCATAGCCTGCAATTATTTAGTGTCAACTTTTGTTGCAGCTGCTCTGACCACGGAGCATACTCTGAAACTCTTCTCTACTTCCCTAGTAGTTTTTCCTTAAGAGCCCTACCAAATTTGTTGTAGGAAAATTATCGAAAGTGTATCCGTTTGGCACCGACTATGGTTACGAATGTCATATGTCTCGTTTTTTAAATGGTTTTCTTGAAGTACTTATTAATTATAATTTAATATACTAACACCATTTTAACTCATGTTTTCATGGGTTTGGATTTCTGGTATTTTTTCTTTGAACGTTACTATAGAAAAATAAATATTCTTCCAATCAAATCAGTATTTTTTGGTGTCTAATTAAAATTTAAAAAAGTTAATAGTCAATGAAGGAAATAAAATACAAAAACATGGTTCGAAATATTTACTTTTCTAATCTTCCGAATTTTTTTTTTTTAAATATAAATAAATATTTTTAACACATTTAAACAAAATTTAAATACAGTCCTGGACAAAATTAACGCACCAACAGAAAAATTTCAGATTTTTATGTCATAAATATTTGGATACTTTAATCATTTAATCATTTAGTGATACAAAATTTGTTAGCAACCGAGATTAATTTGTTGCTTTTCTTTGCTGGTTATTGTGTAAATTGTTGTTAGGCGAGTTTTGTTCATTAATTTACCATAGTGAAAATAAATCGTCCAAGGAATTTAACAGAACATGAGACAGTACGTGCATTAACATTACATGATGAGGGATATTCTCAACGTCATATTGCCAATTTGCTTGGAGTAAACCATTCTACAATAAGTAGAGTAATTCAACGTTGCAACGAAACTGGAACTTATCGTCGAAGGCCAGGACAAGGGCGAAACTGCTGTACTAGTGCAAGAGATGATCGTTTTCTTAGGCAATCTGCTTTAAGAGCTAGGTGAGTCACCAGTTCTTTGTTAAGAAATGATCTCGAAGCTACTCGAAATGTTGCAATTTCTGCTCGAACAGTCAGAAGGAGGTTGAAAGAAGCTGGATTGGACAGCAGAAGACCAGCAACTGCACCACTTCTTACCAGAGAGAACAGGGTTGCAAGATTGCGTTTTGCCAGAGATCATCGTAATTGGTCTGTAGACGATTGGAAACGTGTTTTATTTACAGATGAACCTAGGGTGAGCCTAAAATCCCGCGATGGGCGCAAATGTGTCTGGCGGAGACCAGGAGAGATATTTGCGCAATGTAATATCTCTCCAAGGAGTCCATTTGATGGTGGCTCTAAAATGTTTTGTTATGAGGCTCGCACAGAGTTAGTCCCTATTCGACCCAAATCTATGAACGCAAATTTTTATCTCGAGAACATTGTGGTTGAACATGTAATGCCCTTTGGTCCTTTTCTGGGAGATGATTTTTTTGTTTATGCAAGACAATGCTCGACCTCACGTGGCTGGAGAAGTATTGGATTACCTCAATAACATTCCGATACCCTTTATTAAGTGGCCACCAAAAAGTCCGGACATGAATCCCATAGAACATGTCTGGGACATGCTTAAAAGAAGGGTTAGAGCCTATGTACCTACACCTGCCAACTTGAGAGAACTTGAAAATACAGTTCTTGCAGAGTGGGAAAACATTCCATAGGATGCCATTTAAAATTTTATAAGAAGCACGCCTAGACGTATGAATGCGGTGATTAGAAGTAGAGGAGGCAACACACGTTATTAACTTTTCTATACTAGCGTCCTTTGAACTGTGTTGTCACTAAATGGTTATTAACTTTTTCGTTGACTTAAAAATGGATTGTTCACTTTGTTGAAATTTAATTCGAATAATGCCATTTGCCTGTAATATTGTTCTGAATTGTTAAATTACGCAAAATGTAGCTTTCTATTTCGATTCCATCAATTTATTTTTGAAAATAAAATTTTTGTGAGAATTTATTGTATTGGTGCGTTAATTTTGTCCAGGAGTGTATTTAGGTTTTCATAGAATTTATTGCCAAAAAGTGTAATATCAGGCGCAAAAGGTTAAACTGGAAATACTTTTTAAATAAAAATATCGTTCAATGATTAAATGACATTTAGTTAGAATTGTTTCAGAGAATTAATTTTTCGGCGTTTGAAGAAAAAAGATTTTATATTCTTTACGTTTAGATTTTTTTTTATATAAAATTATTTCAGTTTAAGTCGCATTTATATTTTATATTAAAATCATAACTAAAAACTTCAAGAAAATATTTGAAACGAAACCAGAACGTGGGTATTTAATTGGCTCGAAGGTTTATAGCTTTTAAAGTAGAACTTTGTGCGTCTGGCCTGATAAATATTGGAAATTTATAGTTTCTGCTTTACAGGTCTCCTCTTTGCACACCTGTGGGCAAAATTGAGACCGAGAAAAGTTACTCTAGATTCCATTTAGGTAGTTCGGAGTTTTGAGGTAGTGTGGATTTCTGGGTTGTTTTTTGTACGGAATCTGCCAATCTTTGGGTAATTTTTTTTAAAATTTACTATTCGAAACATCATTAGAAAATTCTGTTTTGATATTTATTATCCTTGAGAACTTATTATCCAACTGAGAAAAAAAATCGTAGTAGAAATTTTTAATTTGTATTTTGTGTTGTATTGGTATGATTTTTGTTTCTAAAGTGATTATTATTCATTTTTTCTTTATTTTTAAGGGAACACTAAATCTGTAAAAAATGTATTAATATAAAACGGCTAAATATTTAATATTTTAGTCTCAAACATTTTAAAGCGAAAAAGAAAATTACTTTATTAATATTTTAAAAAATCTCTTTTAAATCTGTAATTGGTTATTCACAATTCATTTTATTTTAAATAAAATATCGAAATTTTATTTAAATTTAACCGTTTTCATAAATACTTTACAAGTCTTTGGTGCTCCTATTTTTATTTTTAATTGAAATTTGATTATTATTTACAAAGAAAACAAAACAAAATTTTATTTATTTTTTTTTTATTTATCAAATTTCAATATTTTTCGGTATATTTTATAAAAGGTTGTGACAAAATTGTACTTTTGGTATTACCAAATTATGTTTAGTAATAAATAAATCTAGCTAAATTTAAGATTAGAAATGAATCGAAATCCTGAATTCTGGCATTGTTTCTCAACCCACAGTTGGATAATCATGAAATCAAACCTGGCAAGAATCTGAAAATTAACATTAGTGTTCCAAATCTACGTCTTTTCGTCGGGAACATACCAAAGTCAAAAGGCAAAGAGGAGATCTTGGACGAATTTGGTAAATTAACAGGTAAAGTTCCATCGATTGCTAAAAATTATTGCAAAAAAATTCTTTTCGTATACTTTACGGCAGGATTCGACTCACAATAGAGTTTCTTCGTAGATAAAAATAATTCCTATCACAAAACAATATTTTCTGGTTCTGATAATAACCATATTTAAACAATTGCATTTTTTTTTTTAAATTTTCTCTGTTCTTCGTAAAGTTTATGCTGGGTAACAGTTATGAATGACTTGAATTTATCAATGTATTTGTCAGAAATGATATACAGTATGCGCCAAAACAAACGACACTGAAAAACTAAAGCTTTATTAAACATGAAAAATTAAATAACATTTCAAATAATGCGAATTTTAAGTTTTGCTTCTATACAAAATGTCTTCAAAGTGCTCGCCATTGCGTTCCAAGCAGTACTCATAACGCTTCACAAGATTGCTTAGCATGTTATTAAAAATAGGCTGCTGCATTCTTCTGAAAAGGGTCAAAATTTTTTCACGGAGTTCATCAATAGTTGCCGGTGGCTTTTCTGTAAAAATGCCTTGTTTCAGCATACCCCATACGTTAGATCAGGTGAATGAGAAGGGTAAGGAAAATTCGTGTTAAGGGAAATTACGCGGTCTTCAAAATTTTCTCGAATCAGATCTAAGGCTGCTGTCGTGGTATGACAAGTAGCCCCATCCTGTTGGAACCATTGGGTATTCAACTGTATGTTTCTGGCACGACAGAATTGTCTGAGATCAATAAAAAATGGTGTAAAAATTTTTTCTCTATATCGCACTTGATTTAGTGTAACGGGTCTTCTACGCTCGTCTTAATCCATTACCTCACACTGCGCACCAAATCGTTACACGGTCACTATAAAGAGGTTTCTCTACGATGATGTCTGGTCGTTCAAAATCAAGAAAACGATTTGTTTGTCGATTGATAAATCCATTCAGATGAATGTGACATTCGTCTGTAAACCACACATTAGAAAAAAAAATAGGGGTTGTTCATAAACCATTGCCAAGACTGAAGCACAATAAACAACTCTTGATATCTTGTCTTGTCAAGTGTTGCCCAATCTGTATTTAATAGGGAAAACCACCGATCTTCTTAAACATTCTTCGGGTAGACGTTTCACTCAAATTCATTTTTAGAGATGTCTGCGGAGACTTCTTTTTGGTGATTCTATCACCTGGTGAAATAGCCTTCCTTGATTCGCATTTGTTGTCACGGTAACTGGACGACCAGTACAGCTTTTGCGTTGAGTTAGAACGCTTCCTGTTCGTCGAAATTTTGCAACGACTCTTAATAAGTCCATATTAGTCGGTGCAGGCTTCTGAAACTCTTCCCGAAATTGATTGGCAACCATTAACAAACTAGGTCCATTTGATCGTCCATTCCCGTATGAGCGGAAATAATACTCAATAATAAATATTTTTTCTTGCGTTGTAAGCACCACTTCGAATCTTTTTGACAGTTTGTTAGAATAAACAATGTTTTCAGTGTCCTTTGTTGTGTCGCATATCGAATTAAAGCCTCTCGACATATCATTGCACGTTTTCTAAGTTCACATTTTTAGGGCTTTCCCAATATGAAATTTATTAGTAGGGTATAAAGACATCTCCAAAGCTTGCAATAATCCATATACTTTAAAAATCTAAACATAAATAGTTAAGATTCTTCAAAATAATATTGTAGGTATTGATATCTCTCTCTCCTCTTAACCGTCTATCTTTGTCATAAGTTGTATTACAGCTTCACTAGTCGTACATGTTCAATTTGTTTTTATGGTATCCATTCCTAAATCCCATACATTTCCAGACAGAGGGTACCATTCATATATTGGTGGTCCCAATTTACCTTCTCCATTATTGTAATTATTGTCCCTATTGTTGGATAAAAGATTGAAACTAAAATATTGTGAGTTAGTTCTGTTTAAAAGTATACGAAAGAAAACGAAGTAGAGTGGCGGCCGGCTGCCGGGCTCAGTCCTTTCCTTAGCCCCTCCCACCCCATTGCCCATGGCATAATTGGCTACCCTTCCACTGTCTTTGCAGCTGAATGATTATGAAATACGGAAAGGCAAAAAGATTGGCGTAACCATATCTTATAACAATCACCGGTTATTTGTGGGCTATATTCCAAAGAACCGGGATCGAGACGATCTTTGGGAAGAATTTTCCAAACATGCACGTAAGTTGAGTAACCATCACAAACTACCACCTTTAATTAAATCCCCTAATTTTTTTATTTGGAATGCCATAGTCTGCGCCTGAGCAAAGGGTAGGGCAGGGCCGCTACAAGCACGGAAGGGTGACAAGGTCCAAATCGCTGCTATTTGCGCAAGTATGGATAGCTTGGTGCGATTTTATTAAAATTTTCTTCAATGTTTTTTTCTTGAGTCTTTAGAAAATATATTTTCTTCTATTCTTTAAAGTATAACTTACTGAATAATTTTTTGCTTCCTTTCCAAAATTCCCCTTATTTTCATGAGTTTATCAATGATTTGTATAATTTTCTAATAGTAAATAGTTAACAAAATATTCTCATTACATTCTTTTGTATCTTTATTTTATAACATAAAAATAATCATTTTTTTAATATATATTAGATCAGCTATTTTTTAAGATTTCCAAAAGTCTGGATATATTTGGGATCTAATTATGGCAGCTTTTTAATTTAAACTAACTCACTCATGTAATTCATCTTCCATTCTCATACTTTTGTCTGACTCAGTGTGAAAGTACTTATTTTATAAAAAAAGTATCTAAGCACTCGAAGAACATGGTAAGTACACTTATATTATTTATTGTGTAAAAATTTTTCCAATATATTTCAATGATTGGGCCTAATCAGTGTGTTATTATTTATTTATGGATTATGAATTTTAAGTGTTAATTGCATGTAGAGACAATTTTATGAAAAAAAAAGTTATGATTCACTATATAAGGGTCAAAATATAAACTTTTCATTATAAAAACAAAGCAAATTTAATCGCACCTTGCTGTCTTCTTGCATCTTGATGCTTCTTAGTAACTTTTAGCGTAGTGGACTTTGGTACTCATCCAAAACCAAATATGTTAAATAGTAATTTTCTTTATTGATTTTTTCACTCTTTACATAGCTGGTCTGATGGAAGTTATCATTTACTCCTCACCTGATGATAAAAAGAAGAATCGAGGATTTTGCTTTTTGGAATATGAATCACACAAAGCCGCATCTTTAGCGAAGAGAAGATTAGGAACTGGACGAATTAAAGTCTGGGGATGTGATATCATCGTTGATTGGGCCGATCCACAGGAAGAACCAGACGAACAGACTATGTCAAAAGTTAAAGTATGTAGATATATATTTTTTTTAATTTCAACAAAATCTTTGTCTCAACTATCACAAAAGTATACTTTCAGAATAAATATAAGAGAATCATTCATTTTTTTTAAGAATCTGATTCAATTGACAAACACTTTCTTCCCATTTAATAGCGAGAGTAAAGTATTGATAATAATTTAATCGAGGATTTCTAAATGTAACAAGTCTATGTGCTACCCATTCCATAATGATTTTTGTTAACCAGCTAAAGAATTCATAACCAAAAAAGAAATTTGTTTTACGAAAGATCTCTATTATAGACCTAAATTACACGAGAAGAAATCTTTTTAACGCGCAGTTGATTTGATTTTTTTGTTCGAATATTGAAAAACAAATAAAAAACTGTAATGCGGAGGAGGGACCTTACCATTTTAAATAACAGCTCATACATGCAGAGCCTTTTTTTAGAGGTGTGTAGCAGACTATTTTTCAGACAAATGTAGCTTAATAAAATTCTCTTTTAAGGGATTACTACCCCTAGCTAGCTCAACCGATTTCGTGGCTTCTTTTCAGAGTTTTATCAATTTTTCCCAAACAAAAATTATAGGGCGTCAGAGTACAAAACAAAGCAAATAATACTCATACAACAGTTTTAAATGATTTATTTAAAAAATCATTCAATAATAAAATTAACTGTTAATCGAAAATTAATTTAATCTCTTATCTTCTGAATTTCTTCGGAAGGATTTCCTTAAATGAATTTCTCCTTGGGATGGACTGCATCTTCTTCGGATTATTACCAAATGAAGTTTCTTCCAGGGATGAAATAAATAGGCTTCGGTAAATTCAAACAAATAATTAAATTCAGTTATCTTCCCACAAAATGGCGGTCGGCTCGACACGTCTTCTAATAAAATTTATATCTCCTACGTAGGACTCATCCAGATGTGGCATAAACCCTAATAATGAAATCAACAATCAAAACTCCATCCCTTAATGAATTACAATCAAGTAGAATCACTATCTGGTTTTTCCATATTATTGAGAAATAATTAATTTAAATACACGTGTATTATTCAATCAATGATCAAATAAAAAACTGATGTTTGAAATTAGGTGTTAGTAATATTTAAAAAACAATATTCACCACAATTTGGACAATTAATACAAATAAAATTAATAACTGAAATGATAGAATTACTTACTTTTATACTGAGGAGTTGATCGTACGGAAACAGATATTAAAATGAACGCAAAATATCTATCGAAGGGAAAAGAAAACTTTGGTTATCGGGGACTCTTGCCTCCCACTTATAATCGCGGCACAAAACAATAAAATAGATCTCTACAAATAGTCAGGTGGATTTCTGAACTAAAACGATCACTAGATCGTTACACTACCACGTGGAAAAAGTTTTTTTTGCTCCAACCTAGTGTATACAGAAGATACCGCTAGGGTTTTAAATTTTTAACGGAGCATTTTCTTTATTTGGTTAACGATCTAAATCTGTTTTATGTGAAATGAGTATATCAGAAGTTTGAATATTTATTAAAAAACAAAACTCTACATACTATTAAAATCAAAATTTTTCATATTGATAAAAACTTCGCAAACATATAATATTAAAATATTCTTTAGGTATTGTACGTTAGGAATCTAACTCAAGAAATCACTGAAGAAAAGCTAAAAGAAGAATTTGAACAGTTTGGCAAGGTGGAACGAGTTAAGAAAATTAAGGATTACGCTTTTATACATTTTGAAGATAGGGACAATGCCGTTAAGGTAATTTAATTTATTTGAAATTATATTTTTAACCAGTACTCAAAAATAGTTATTCAAATGAATTGCATTCTTTTGTTTTTGTG
The DNA here is from genome assembly GCA_964028335.1 of Altica lythri. Lineage (NCBI taxonomy): Eukaryota > Metazoa > Arthropoda > Insecta > Coleoptera > Chrysomelidae > Altica > Altica lythri. The sequence goes on along the minus strand of OZ034805.1, from coordinate 62,298,753 downwards.
ATCTTGAAGTATGTAAAGATTGAACTTTTTTCTATTATCTTTGTAGGTGGCAATTGAAATAGTATATTAAGTATTAAGAACGGTAATGACATTTTACCGATCGAAGACAATTGTTTGAAGAGGAGCGGAGCGACGACTCTAATTTTTGTCTGAGATCGGTAGTCCTTAACGTTCGTGATGCTTATAACGTTTTTTGCACGATAGAAATATTTTTCCGTATTAGAAATTAGACAGAGCACTTTTGACATTTTAATAACGTTAAAATGGCAAAAGTGCTCTGTATACATCACATATGCAATTATTTACCTACCGTTCTAGAACGGTAAGTAAATTACTTACCGTGCTGTTTCAGTAAACACAACATACTGATCAGACAACAAACTCGGTAACTAAGCAAAATCGTTCTATCGTGCAAAAAATAATATAACCTACGTAGTGAAAATTAACTAAGTAAAGATCTAAGAACTTTTTACAATGAACAGTACAATAAATACTAAAGATTGGTACTTTCGATAAGCTCTTTGTCAGTCTAACATCTGAACATTCAAGTCTCTTTTCTACTGCATTTAATCGATGCTGATATAGTCAGAAGAGATCCTAGAAACTTGTCAAACCAGTGTATAATCTAACTATAAACTATAATGAAATACTAGTTACGGTTATTGGGTCGTAATTATGTAGTGTATTTGTGAATTATGTGAATGTCCAGTTTTACTTACATTTTATAAGCTATCCCTTAATCGACAATCTGTGTTGCACCGTTTTAACTCAGGTTTTGCCAAAGCGATGACGTCTACTTTGCAAGCATAGCATTTCTTGACAATTCACGTTGTTAATATCATTAATATTGACACTATTGAGCCTGTAGTATAGATAGATATTTTGTTGGGTTGGCTGTTAGCCTGTATCACTGCGACCTTTGCAGATCTATTGTGAACACCAATTATCTCTGGAATAGGATTAGAGCACCTTGTCCAGCCCTGCCCTCTTAATGAGACTTAATAGCCTTGACAGTGGCCACTCCGCATAACTTGGAGCAGCCGGTTTCTCCTCTCCCGGTACTAGATACCGCGTCCTTGCAAGGCATAGGACATGAAATGCGGTTTCCTCCTCCTCTTGGTAGTATCGACAATTGTCTTCATCTGCTAAGTTCAGCTGACTCATGTGTTTTCTGAGCCTACAATGTCCTGTCAAGAGACTGACAATCATTCTGACATCGTTTCGCCTTTGTGATATAGCAGCTCTGCAGTAAACTTCGCCGAGTGTCCCTTTATGAAGACTTTGGCTTGTCGCTTGCCCGGTGATTTCTCCCACCAAGCCTGTAGGAGAACCGATGCAATGGAGTAAAAAATATAATACAAAAATATAGCGTACAAGAATGATTGCCGCATCACAGAGGGGGACATATAAAGCATCTTTTATTAATTTTCAATATCGAGTACCAAGCTTTGCTCATAGTACTTATTGTTATATCTAATCATTAAGTTTGCTTATTTTCTTATGAAAAATTGTTTAGGCTATGGAAGCATTAGACTCTAAAGAATTAGGAGGATCTAATATTGAAGTCTCGTTAGCCAAACCTCCATCAGATAAAAAGAAAAAAGAAGAAATTCTACGAGCACGAGAAAGAAGAATGATGCAGATGATGCAAGTTAGGGGAGGGTAAGAAAAATATATTTTTTAAATGTATAATTTGTATTATAATCTTACTATGTGTAATGGAGTCATTATAATGAAAATGATTTTTGTTAGAATGATGCCTGGCACCATGCCAATTAGAGGTCCACCTGGGCAAGGTGGTCCTAGAGGAGGTGGAAGTATGAGATCAGCGCCTATGGGTCGGGGAGATTATGGTAAGTGGTTGAGAAGATATCTATATATAATTTTTGAAATCATGGTCCTTAGTCTGCTTGTTAGTCAAGTAACTATTCCACTCTTAGAAGTGTAAAAAATGACGAGTTTGAATCAATTTTCCACACTCTTATCATCGCGAGGAAAAGTACATTAAAAGTAGTTATCCATATAGTAGTATCACAAATACCAGTAATACGTTTTATCCTAATGGAGTCATAATATGATAATATTGGTGCATATATGTGTGAGTAATTACTAGAGTAAACGACAAAATAAATACTGCAGAACTTTTACTAGTTGTTTGTTATTCATTAATATAATATACAAAAACCGCTATTACTTTTCAACGTTTTTTTTTTCATGTAAAGATACATCATTATTATAATTATATTCATTATCCAGTATTAATTTAGACCAATGGGAATTTATTATTGATAATTTAAGATAATTGGCGTTATGTAATATACTGTGCCGTTACGAGGCATGAACTGTTTTTTTTAAGTTAGCAGCATATACAAACATCTATGAAGGTTACACATTTACCAATTTTCAAAGCAATAATACACTTTTTTATTCATCGGAAATCAATAAGAATAGTTGCGTTGAACTGAACACTAGAAACTTACAGTTCTTACACGGATTTAGTTTATTTTTCAATTCATAAATTTTTGTATTAAATAATAACTTGTGATCCTATTATACTCTCAACAACTCGTATCTTTCCGAATATGGAAACTTTGGAAACACCTTTTTTTTTCATTAACTGCGAAAGCTGTACGATATCTTATATTTTTGTACATTTTTTTTTGTATTTTATCGTTTTACTCAGTATAATAAGTTCACTCAACATTGAAATTGAAAAACTACTTTTAATGCACTTTGATATTCAAATAAAGCAATCGTTAGCATTATTGACGTTGGTGCTTTTAACAACAATTAATATATCTTCAGTATGAAAGAAATTTAACCAACAAAACCAAATAACAAGATTTTCTAGCACTAACATGTATGTCTCACGAATCCTTTTGTATATGTTTATCCTCAAGCAATCGACGATGGTCTGACTGCAAGTTGACGAAGATCTAATCTACATTCTTTTTCTACATTTTTTAATAAATAATAAATTGTTTTTTGGAAGTTCTTTGCAGGTCTGAAAGTATTTTTTATTTGTGCTTGTAATGATAGGTGTATGTAGTAATTCTTTAAAAAATAGTTTAGTTGTAGTTTGGGTGAAAGGTAGATTGATGAAAATGGACTTATCTTTTATAGCGGAATTTTTTTTTTCAAACATTTGAGTTAAGTCTTTTAAGAATGTCTTTTAATATTCTACAGGCGTATGTGACTATTTTTACACTGAATATATTAATATGTACCCATTTTTGAAATAGTATATTGTGTGGCAAGTGGTGAAACAAGACGATTTCTGACGAGGGCTGTCATCGCCCTGGTCCGCAATCGTCTTTGTTTCATCCCGTGCCACACACTGTATTTTTCGTATCACTTGCATTGAAACAGCGAATTTTGATCTCTGTAGCCAGTTGAAGTAAGACTATTGCAGACAAATAGCGTAGTAATATCTTGACAACGATTTGACGACAGCTGTCAGACGATTATGATTTTATTCGATTTTGTTTATTACAAATGCGATTTTGACAGACTTAAAGACATAAATAATAAATAAATGAATGTGCCGGTCAGAAACAATGTTGTTTTTGACTGACAATTGCATTGGTCTGAAATTGTCTTATTTCTACTGGCAAAACAGGGATCAAAACTAGCTGTTTCAATGCATGTAATATGAGGAATAAATTGTCTTGCATTTAATCACTTTTAAAATAATAATTACTGTCTAAATTGTGTAAATTAAGTTTATATACTCAGTGACATTTGAAGTGTTACACCCAGAAGGAATAATTTCTTAATTTTAATTTTTTGGCAACATGGTAGATTTACATCGAGAATAAAACTAAAACATTTTCAAGAATTCTTAATAACCTATAACAAAAAAAAATTAATAATGTGTTGGCGACCCCGTAACTGAATACACTCATGTACACGTCTAGGCATTGACAAAATGAGATGATCAATGTCTGCTTGTGGTATCTCGTTCCATGCAACTTGAACTTCATGGATTAACTGTGCCAGAGTTTGTGGAGGATGGTGTAAATTGGATAGTCTTCTTCCCATCATATCCCACACATGTTCGATGGGATTTAAATCTGGTGAACAGGGTGGCCACGGCAAAACATTAACGCCAGCTTCTTGGAGAAAGTCCAAAGTTCGACGAGCAATATGGGGACGCGCGTTATCTTGCTGAAAAAGGACGTGTCGACGGCTGTCTAGATAAGGCAGTAAAGTGGTTTGTAAGACATGATCAACATAACGTGCAGCTGTCATACTGCCTCGAATAAACACAAGTGGTGATCGGCTACCATAGGCAATAGTCCCCCAAACCATTACTCCAACTGTCCTGTGTACATGTCTTTCAAGAACAAACCCGGTATCTCGTCGCTCTCCACGAAGGCGTCTTACCCTTCTACGGCCATCGTGCATGCCTAAACAAAATTCATCGCTTAATGCTACATTATGCCATTCTTTCACCCATTGCTGCCGTTCTCTGCACCAATTCAAACGTTAATGTCGATGGTCCTGGGTCAAAGGTAGCACTAGTCGTGGGCGGTATGAAAACAGTCCAAAGACTCGAATGCGACGGTATAGTGTACGCATACTAACAGGTCTACCTTCCTCTCCAAACCATTGATCAGCGATTTGACGCGTAGTAGCAAAACGATCTCACAGAGCAAGTAGTCTGAAGCGCCTATCTTGAAGTTCTGTGGTACGCCTTGGTTGGCCAATTGGTCTTCTTCGTGTTCCTCTACCTTCGTTTGTCCACACACGACACACACGCATTACCGTGCCGTACAATTAACACTAAGGGCAATTTGGCGATACGACAAATCCATATCTTTATTGGCAACAATTCTACCCCTGTCAAAATCGCTAACATGGTGGTAATTTTGATGTCCTCGAACTCGAGACATTTTGTTACACTGACTACAATTAGACTGAAGAACAATAATTAAAAATTTCTTTACCAACCGGTGTTCATAAATCGTTTTTTTTTTTAATTTATGATAAAATTTTATTGTTACAAAAGATAAAAAGATTGAAAGATAAAAAAAACATTGATTGTTATCATAGCATTCTTTAAATATAGTCATTCTGTTGTCAAAAAATAATAAATTATTCTTTCTGGGTGTAACACTTCTAATGTCACTGAGTATATTATATAAACAACTTAAAATATTCGATTCGATGCCCTATTAATATACTCTTATGATAAAAAATATTTTTATTTATTTGAACGAAAGAAGATTAAATAAAGCCCGTACTATTGGGATTGAGGTGATAAAAAGTAAAAACCCATTAAATAGCACTTCCTTTTTTAATACATCTCTTCTGTTCCAAGTGGTGACATCTATTAAAGAATTTACGAATGTTATGTGGTTCGGATTGGATTTCGCTACATATATAGAACTTTTCTTTTACTATAAAGTAGCGTTTCAAAACTTGATAGCGAAGAAAAGTAAAAGTGAAACTGTTTAAAAAAATATTTTACTACAATTTCTTGGTATATAAGTATTAAAGGAAATATTCTTTTTAACAAAAGGAAGTTAATTTTCCACTAGGTACAATAAAATGTTTCCTTAATGATCTCGCATGCGTAAGTTTTGCATATTATCTATATAATCAAAAAAAATATTGACTGTGTAAAGTCCATTTCATTTGAATTTAAATCGAATGGTAGTGAATGAATGAATTAGCCGGGGGCACCGCAGCAAGGCAGAAGGGCATCGTAAAGCATTGCACGCGCCTCCGACTCTTAACATGCATGTGAACCTCTGTTTTTTCCTGACACTTTCTGTGTTGTTTTTTCTATATATTTCGCTTGCAGCCAGGAGCATCTGGTAAGTACGTGCTGTGGTGTAGGGATAATTTAATTCGTATAGATTTATTAAATTTATTTTATGGATTACAAAGAATGGGAAGTTTGATAATTTGTGATATTTCAACAAAGCTTTACTTTCCCTTTTTTATTTTTTACTACTGTATATCCAAAAGGATCTATTTTTTTAAATAAATTTTTCCTTTTAAATTAAATTCCAATTTTGTTTTTTTGGCGCAAATAAGCTAATTGGATTGACCATTTGAAAACATGAGTTGAAGCTCATAATTTAAACCCAACTTTCCATAAATTGCAAATATAACCAAATGTAACTATTTTCCAAATAAAATCACAACCCCTTTCTACTCTGCTTCTTGATTATTCTAATGTAAACTTGCTTTTTTTTTATTTTACTTCTTATATATATATTCTCATACTTTATACACCTTTTGTTTGATTTACATTCTTCTTAAAAAAATAAAAACATATAGCACTAACATTAAATCTTAATTATAATTTTCCCATTCTGAGTAATTTATTGATCATAGAATTTATTAGAAACAATATGAATGTGTTGCCACAGTTGTGTATAATAATTTAGAATAGAAACATAAAAATTAAGTAAAAATAGTGTATGTGGTAAAGAAGCCGAATATAATTTGGCAAGAATCGTTACTTGACTCTTTTCCCGGCATGCTATTTTTGTAGTAATTAAAAAAATCTCCAGGCAATCCAATTGGATACCTAGTTGGCTAAATTGGGAATTATCTTTTTGTAGATTACGATTACGACTATTACGGTTACGGGGACTATAGAGGCGGCTACAGTGATCCCTATTACGATGACTTTTACCGGTATGAAGATTACTATTACGATTATCAGCCGGCCCCAACACCACCTAGAGGACGGGGTCGGCAACCAGCACCGGTATGGGATAAAATCAAATTCTTTTTATCGATAAAAACATTAACAGTCAGTCGTTTGCGCGGTTTTTAGGGAAAAGTTTCGTGTCTACCGATTTACGGATTACAATTTACTAATACATAACGTTTTCAGAGTAACAATTTTTATAGAAGTAATTGTTTTTGATGTAAAACTGTTTGATATTCATTTGCCCCCATCCTATAACGATTGGGCTGCCTAAAGAAAACCTGTGATCATTTAAGCTGTTTTTTTTAAGGAACACCGATAAGTGTCAACTATGTTCTTTTTTAGTAAAATAGGAAAATATGTACCTTGTACTTGGAGAAGTCACATTGATATATTCTGTGTGCTTACTAAACAAGATGCTATAACACTGGTTGATATTAACGTAAATCTACGTTAGTTCGTGTCATTCATTTCTCAGACATCTTGAGACATAAATTTGATGTTAAAATATGTTTATCTAAAATCACATGGAGTCTACGTACAATAATAGTATATTGCTTTACGAGTGGAGTAAATTGCATATTACAGCGAGTGTGTTTGGCCCATGAGCGAGCTTGCGAGCAAATGGGCTAAAGAAACAGTTAAATATGCAATTTGTTTCTCAAGTGAAGTACTATGCTTTAACTACGACTTATCAAATAGTTTGTATAAAACTAAAAATAACAAACATAAAATTTAAATTTTTGGCATAAGTTGTCAAAAATATTCGATTTCATGAGAAGTTCTGTGTGAGAAATGTCAAATGTTAGTTTAACTTAATGTATACTGTAGGCAACCAACATTACTGGTTTAGTTATCTAACCAATGTCAAATGCTAATTCAGTGCATAATACAGGTTTCTATTTACTTACTCCACTAGTGGAGTAAATGAAAATATAATACAACTCCTCAATAATTTGACACTTACTAACAGAGATATAGGTTAAAAAACACGCAATTTACTTATGAGTCGTGGGTAAAATAAGTTTTCATCAGATATTGGCATACGCCAACCTACAGACCGGTTTAGACCATGTGCGGATTCATGAAACCGTACATCTTTTAGTACATTTTTTATCATCATTTAAGAATATTATTTTCACTAGAAACTAGTTAATAGAAAAAAAAAATGTTACTCTGGTACGAATCATTTTTATCAATAATTAATAAACGGTATGGTAATATTTTAGGCGGATTCCGGAAAAACTACAAATCGGTTCGGCAACAAAACTTTTACCATTAACCGTTAGAAATTCTGACTGAATCAGAGATTAAATTTTAAATTGATCTAATGCGGTAGTTTGATTGTGGCACAGTGTCCGCCTGACTAATCAGCAGCTAACCCAATTAATAACTCTAACCACTTAATTAACAGCCCGGACCTATATTTATGCTTGCACGTGAATTGTCCACAATAACACTAATCAACACACTTGCCACATTCAAAAATACCATCATATCTGAGCCAACTTCAAAATTGAGCGCCGCCGGGAAAAGTGATACGACAGGAGTCATCCCATCGATATACGAGTCATTTTTTCTGTTTAATTTTAGTCAGCCGCTGGAACGGTGGCTGGCTCAGATATGATGTGCTCTTAGTTGCAGGGTTATCCAAAAGTGGGAAGAGGGATGATTTTTTTACGATGCCGCCACGCCGATACACTAACCTCACAAATGAACTCGTACGAAAGTATGTTTCAGTGCATTTTTAAAAATAATTTTAGTGCCAGAAACTTCTGGTTGAGAATTAGAGCCCTTTTTAGTCATTTCGTTAAGAATTAAATAATAAAAAATAATTGAAACTTATTTTTAATTGTTTGTGAATGATAAAATTTAGTTAGTTCTTCAACTTATACTTAATCATTTTAACTGACACTTCTATGTTCTTGACAAATATTCAGTTTGTTTAATAGTTTCATGTCATAGTCAACATTTTTCGTTACTTCATACAATTAACGTCTAATTTTCGTAATTTGCCTTGGTTAAATTGCCTTATATTAAAAGGTAGAGTTTGACATTTTAGCGTAAAAAGTGACAAGATTGACATTTGACTTTTTATTGACAGTTAGAGTTTGACATTTTAGTGTGAAAAGTGACAAGATTGACATTTAACGCTATATTGACAGTTAGAGTTTGACATTTGAATGTGAAAAGTGACAAGATTGACATTTAACGTTATATTGACAGTAAGAGTTTTACATTTGAGTTTAAAAAGTGACAAGATTGACCTTTGACTTTATATTGACAGTAAGAGTTTAATATTTTAGTGTGAAAAGTGACAAGATTGACATTTGACGTTATATTGACAGTAAGAGTTTGACATATGAGTGTGAAAAGTGACAGATTGACATTTGACGTTATATTGATAGTTTGACATTTTAGTGTGAAAAGTGTCAAGATTGACATTTGACGTTTTACAGACCGTTAGAGTTTGACATTTAAGTTTAAAAAGTGACAAAATTTACATTTGACGTTATATTGACAGTTAGAGTTTGACCTTTGAATGTGAAAAGTGACAAGATTGACTTTTGACGTTATATTTACAGTTAGTTTTACATTTGAGTGTAAAAAGTGACAAGATTGACCTTTGACTTTATATTGACAGTTTGACATTTAAGTGTGAAAAGTGACAAGATTGACATTTGACGTTATATTGACAGTAAGAGTTTGACATTTGAGTGTGAAAAGTGACTTTATACTCACTTCTTACCTCTCTCATTCGCTGTTTCCAGTGTTTAATATATCCAGATATCATTTAAAGCTTAGATTCTATGAGAATTCACAGGTACCACACGTTTTTTAGTAAACTGTAGATTTACAATCATTAAAATGAATTTTGGCTATTCCAATCAAGAATTATTTTTATATTTATTATGCTACCCTTTCTTTTTAAACTTTCTTGTCGTATTCTATTTCTTCTTATGGGAAGTGTACATCTACCATGTATAATACATAAATCGATGTTATTAATCTAAAATGGGCTGGCTGTATTTTAATTACTTATGGACTGATAATATAATTTAAAGGAGTACTTAGGGTTTACACATATAAAAAATAACGTTGCTAGCATCTTAATCTGCTTTGAAATTATACCTCATATGTCTACTGGCCGCACTTTAGGAACATGAAATGTTGTTTTAACAATTTGTTGTCGTACTACTACTACTACTACATTGAAAGATAGATTGTAGTAGAGTAATACAAACAGTCAACATACCTTATTTCTATATTCTCAGACACATCGCCAGTAATACATGTCAAATCTAAAAGTATCATTTGCTTTATTTAAAGATTCACGTTTATATGGTTAAATAACATTTTAAATTACGATCTGTTTATATAATTACATTAATTTGCCTAGCGGTTAAGGTAAAGCAGAGAATGCGAGTTAAAATTGAATTATTAAAACGTAGTTGTTATATTAGGTTAAAATCTTCACAAAAATGAGTAACGGAACTGTCGATTGATTCGTTGCTCACACTTTCGAGTAAGTCAATGTCTCCGGCCTCACGCATTTGCTGCTTCCACTGTCGAAGCGCATCAGATATTAAACGCTTCGCATCCATCGAAATTTTTTTAGTGGCGAAAGGTGTAATAATTACATGTGAAACCAGTGATTGTTAATTATGACTTATCCATTATTATTGATTATTTTTTAAAATGCACTGATAACATTACGTTTACTATCGATACAGTGAATTTGTTTTTTTTTTTTCATTCTTTTATTTTATTTCTTTTAATTTGCTTAATACTGCAAAGTGTTTAAAGGATTTGCCAGCTTGTGTGTCTGTCGACATAATGTGTGTTACAGTACAGCCAAATAAACAAAAAATGACGAATTCGATATTTCAGAAGCTTTTTGTCCTCGCTTTTTTGCTTATTTTAGTGCTTATATTTAGTACAGCTTTGCTTTTTTTGCTTTTTTATTTGCTTAGCTTGAGCTGCTCTAGGCAGTGTTAAGCTGTGTTTTGCCAAGCTTTTATCTACACTGATTTATATTTTTGGATAACCCTTTTTTTTAGAGCTTCCGCATTTTTAGATATTAAGGAAGAACTTGTAGAAAAAGGGGACCAATGGAAGGAATATATACTTTTTATTTAAAATTTCATGATTTTTGTTGGTCTCCTTAATGTTTTTTTATATTTATCTCAGTTTAAATATGCAAATTGTATATAGTACAACATCTATTCTTGAATAGTATAGTTTTAACATGAATTTCTCATTTTTTTGCCTTTGGTACTTGACCTTTACAAGCCTTTAAACAGTTTTTATTTGTGAAGAAATTCATGTTAAGATTCCCAGTGCTTAAGTGTTTTTTTCTTAATACTAATACACACGGTTACTGACGTAAAATTGACACTTAGGAACTGGATGAAGGAGTCACGTCAGGTGTTTACTACGATGTTAGCAGTGGAACACAGGTTTGTTGTCCTTTCTACCAAAATCGTTACAAAAGTTATAAATTTTATTTTTATCCAATTCGTCCATCCCAGGTAACCTTTTGTTTAGTTTATTATAAAATATCACAGTACTTTCCTTTTTTTAGAAGAGTAATCCTTATTAATTTAAAGAAACAGCAGTAAGGTGGTGCGTTTATTTGAGATTAATTAATTTGAACTCGAACACATAAGATTGCACTAATTTTACTATAGTTGATTATCTCTCGATTTCTCTATCTTTTGTCACAATATTTATTAAATATTTATTCCACTTTCCCTTACAATTAATTTTACATTTTTTGGTGTTAATTTCTAAGACGAAATCAAAATTTTTATATTTCAAAATATTACCCTTCCTTTTATAATGCAGTGCAAAATCCATATAACATATAAGTAATATTACAAAATGTGTTATGGCAACTATCAATTATATATTTACATCTTGTAAATCTGGCTTTTACTTTTTATTTCGAGTTAGAAGTGCTCTCTGTAATTATTTCCATTTTTTGTTTTTTTTTACATTAGGTATCATTAAATAATAAGTTTACACGATATTTACAATTTTTCATGATTATTTTAGTTTTATTTAAGCCTTTTTCACGGTTTTTCCTTAATTTTCAAATTTTTGACTGTTTTTTAAATTTTTTTATGAGTGTTTATGATTTTGTCCAGACTTTCCCTGTCATCCATGATTTTTCACTCAGTAGTCAATATTTCTCATTCCAGTCTTTAGCATCTTTTTTTTTTAACAATCAGCACGCTCTTTGTAAGGTCCCAAAAGAAACAGTTTCAAAATAATTAAAACACGATAATATTAGATATCTGGATGCATGAATTTATCAAGTCCACTATGTGATGAATGGTCGTATGTGTGCGCGGGATTGAGGTATATCCTGTGTAACGTTTTATTCTGTCGTTCTTTCTACGTTCACTCCTTTCGTTAAAATGTACTTCGATCGTAAGGTTTTATCCAAATAGCTGATTGTTGCCATAAAATATGAAGTTATCATTTCACGTATTACTTTTGATACGGTTTCATACCTTGTGGATTTCTGATGTTCTTAATTTCTCAGAGTATGTTCACCTTATTATACAACAAAAATTACACACACACAAAAAAAATGCTCCAGACATGCGTCATATGGTATTCGGGTTTAGATCGGCTCCATCAAACTTCATTGAGTCTTCATATTTCTGAAGTCTTCAGCATTTTTCTGAATATTGAATGGTGATGGAGCAAATCGGACAGTGGGTTTGTGATATCTTGCATGTCTGAAGCAGACAACTGTTTTTGTGTGAAAGTGTTTATTAAACTACATTTGCTATTTTACTATTAATTTAATATAAAAATAGGATTATTCCTCAAATATTTGTGTTCTGTGTTGAATCTTTGTTCTTACTTACCAATTAACAATTAATCCATTTATGTATCCATGTAAAGGAAAGTACTTTGAGTGATCATTAAAATTTAATTTATATATATTTTTATATTGTAAGCAATCATCCGACATATCTATCCTTTCTCCCAATTTCCTGCAATACCACGTTCCTTAAAATTGAGCGCAGTTGATTGGAAATAATTTATCAAAGAAGTATGTTCTAGAGAACATTGAACTGCTTTGTTAAAAATTTCTATAAGATTCTGTACATATTTGAACTTTCGGTTGATAACATTTCGACTCCTTCATTTTAGTTGCTGAATTTAGGTAACGAAGGATTGTTAAATATTTTTTAATTATTTTAGCGCTCTTCCAAACCATTTTATTAAAATGCCAGAACATGTACCAAGATACTATTATTTCGTAATTTTTTTTTAAATGTAAGTACTGTTTTCTGTAAATAGACAGGTTTATATGATTGATTATATGAAAACCAAAATATTATTGGACTATCAAAATAATTTACTACATAGATATCGGTATATCACATGTTCAAGAATGATACCACAAAATAATAAAGATACTGTTTCTGTAACAATTTGAAAGTGTTTGAACATGCTCATTTGTGATATTTTTTCGCACTACTCATGCTCAAACAAAGATATTTTGTTTTATTTTTAAGTCACTTTTTTTATACTCTCTATCTGCATATTTGAAAAAATTGATTTATCATGGTTTGTAGTAATATCGAATTTAAAACTTAAAAATAGGTGTCGGTGAATTAATTGTTGAATTTTTCATTACTCGTCAAATTATTATTTAACACTACTGTATTGATTTTATATTCAAAACATCGCAGATTAAATTTTTAACATTTCACAATAGTGTTTAGTATGTAATACACTAAATTCTTTGTCCAAAACTAGCCTCATCTATCTAGCGGCCCAAATTAAGAAATTTAAGGTTTAAAACAGTGCTCCGAATTGGTCAATAATTGGTCACTATGTCCGACTAATTGGTCATTTATACAGAAATTTTTGTAATGAGTTTAAAATATCAAAGTCATCCAACTACTTTTAGCGGCTCAATTTGATAGTACAGATCTTAATCATTGAATTTAATTGGTCACAAACTGGTCAACATTGGTCAGTTTATGATGATAATTGGTCAGCGATATTGACGAAGTTATTAACTTAATATGACTTTCAAGGACAAGCAAATTTTGTGAGCGACCCAAAATCAAAAATTTGCTTTTCAAAAAAAAAATATTTCTAAAGCTCGGAACAGTTGAAATATTGTAATTTAAAACTTCTCTAGTGTTTTATTAATTGGTCAATAGGTCGGAAGTCACCTGTTTCAAAGGATCTTATAGAGGAGGTGACCAATTAATATAACACTAGCTTTAGAAATCTTTTTTTTGAATCGCAAATTTATGATTTTGGGTCGCTCACAAAATTTGCTTGTCCTTAAAAGTCATTATTTAGTTAACAACTCCGTCAATAACACTGACCAATTATCATTATGTACTGACCAATGTTGACCAGTTTGTGACCAATTAAATTCAATTTGGTTGAGCTCTTTACGATCAAATTAAGCCGCTAAAATTTTTTGGATGACCTTGATATTTTAAACTCATTGCAAAAATTTCTGTATAAATGACCAAAGTCGGACCTAGTGACCAATTATGACCAATTCAGAGCACTGTTTTAAACCTCAAATTATTCAATTTGGGCCGCTAGATAGATGGGGCTTCCACAACTATTTTATTTACTTTAATTCTTTTAAAGTCTCTAAAAAATATTGAATAATGAGAATTTTTTTTTTATATGTAATCTTAAAATAATAAGAAAACTATTTTTAAAATTTAGAAATAAATGCCTTCTAAAAGACAGTAAATAATTTTGAAAAATTAAGTAGACCCTTTCAAGATTTTTCATAAATTATATCATCAATTGTTTTTGTTTTAATACCTGTACTCTAAATAATACGCACTAAATGTTTCGTTATTATAATGTTGATATTTTGCTTTAAATGTCTTGTTTATGTGAAAAAATTATCAAAATTATTTCAACCGAATTTTCAAATCACAAATTTTACCAAAATCCATTTGATATGGTGTATTTGTCAAATTTAAGTGGTATTGGTAGAAAGGAATGATTTGCATTAAAACTGTGTTCCTTTAAATGTTTTTATTTTAATTATATTTATTATTTTTATTAAGTTCTACATTTTTAATTGATATATTTTTAATCCGAATTATAACCATTTTTTATAAACTATAAAGATTCCTAATAATAAAAAATTTATAAAATGGGTAATAATTCGAATTAAGGTATTCTAGTGTTACAATTGACTACATCATCCTTTTTTGTTGTTGCGTTTTTTAATATAGGCTGGCCGTGGGCGTGGGGTGGTGGCACGTGGCCGGGCCGGTGGCCCGCCAGCCCGTGGGGCGGCGGCCAACAGAGCGGGCCGGGGAGGAGCAGCAGGGGCCCGTGGGGCAGCACGCCAAGCCGCTCGTGGAGTGGGCCGCGCCAAGGCAAGTTTACCAGGTAAAGACAAATTGAAATTTGATCATTAACTAAACTTAGACAAGGGCCGAAGAGAATAACCACTCGGTTCTAAATTTGTTGTATTTAAGTAACAAGAAGTTTAGAATATTTAGGAGACGAAGTACTTAAATATTTAATGGACGAGATCTGTAGTATTAAGGCCAAAATGATATAGTCTATGTATGTCACTCATGTACATTTCAAAATGATTTGTTCTTGAATTGTCATTGGTTAACCTTGCTATAGAGCTCTAAAAAAATTATTTTCATCTTCTACACTCCTTGACAAAATTAACGCACCAACAGAAAAATTTCAGATTTTTATGTCATAAATATTTTTAATACGTGCAGAGAGTATAAATAGTAGGCTTTGAACCTTTTTTGACAATTCTGTAAACAAACTGAGTTTGTTTGGTAATTTTAAATTGACGTTTTTAAGTTAGTGGATACTTTAATCATTTAGTGATACAAAATTTGTTAGCAACCGAGATTAATTTGTTGCTTTTCTTTGCTGGTTATTGTGTAAATTGTTGTTTGGTCAGTTTTGTTCATTAATTTACCATAGTTTAAAGGCTGAAATGAATCGTCCAAGGAATTTAACAGAACATGAGACAGTACGTGCATTAACATTACATGATGAGGGATATTCTCAACGTTATATTGCCAATTTGCTGGGAGTAAACCATTCTACAATAAGTAGAGTAATTCAACGTTTCAACGAAACTGGAACTTATCGTCGAAGGCCAGAACAAGGGCGAAACCGCTGTACTAGTGCAAGAGATGATCGTTTTCTTAGGCAATCTGCTTTAAGAGCTAGGTCAGTCACCAGTTCTTTGTTAAGAAATGATCTCGAAGCTACACGAAATGTTGCAATTTCTGCTAGAACAGTCAGAAGGAGGTTGAAAGAGGCTGGATTGGACAGCAGAAGACCAGCAACTGCACCACTTACCAGAGAGCAGGGTTGCAAGGTTGCGTTTTGCCAGAGATCATCGTAATTGGTCTGTAGACGATTGGAAACGTGTTTTATTTACAGGTGAAACTAAGGTGAGCCTAAAATCCCCCGATGGGCGCGAACGAGTCTGGCGGATACCAGGAGAGAGTTTTGCGCAATGTAATATATCTCCAAGGAGTCCATTTGATGGTGGCTCTAAAATGTTTTGTTATGAGGCTCGCAGAGAGTTAGTCCCTATTCGACCCAAATCTATGAACGCAAATTTTTATCTCGAGAACATTGTGGTTGAACATGTAATGCCCTTTGGTCCTTTTCTGGGAGATGATTTTTTGTTTATGCAAGACAATGCTCGACCCCACGTGGCTAGAGAAGGTTTGGATTACCTCAATAACATTTCGTTATTGAGTGGCCACCAAAAAGTCCGGACATGAATCCCATAGAACATGTCTGGGACATGCTTAAAAGAAGGGTTAGAGCCTGCCAACTTGAGAGAACTTGAAAATGCAGTTCTTGCAGAGTGGGAAAACATTCCACAGGATGCCATTCAAAATTTTATAAGAAGCACGCCTAGGCGTATGAATGCGGTGATTAGAAGTAGAGGAGGCAACACACGTTATTAACTTTTCTATACTAGCGTCCTTTGAACTGTGTTGTCACTAAATGGTTATTAACTTTTTCGTTGACTTAAAAATGGATTGTTCACTTTGTTGAAATTTTATTCGAATAATGCCATTTGCCTGTAATATTGTTCTGAATTGTTAAATTACGCAAAATGTAGCTTTCTATTTCGTTTCCATCAATTTATTTTTGAAAATAAAATTTTTGTGAGAATTTATTGTATTGGTGCGTTAATTTTGTCCATTTTGTATGCAGTGTTACAGAATTTGTAGATTCTTTTAACGCAAGAAGAAACACACAGCTGTACCGGTATATTGCTTTGAGTTATATTTAATCTGGAATGTAACTGTTGCAAATACATCTTTGAGAATAGACAAATACTATGTTCAAACGTTGTAATGTAAAATTAATATGTTTATTGACAATTTACTATGAGAAATGACAAATTTGACAAGACATTAACAATCATTCACATTGGAATCTAAATAGCTGATAAGAATGTTTAGTGGTTCTCTTACTCTTACAATATATGTATGATTAACTAAGAGTGAAAGTGCCTTAATCGCAACAATAGATTTTACTGTTTTCTGTTGGTTAGAATGCATGTATCCCTTGGTAAAGAAAGGGTCTTTCATATCTTATTTCATCGAGAAGTACATATGCTAGATATAGAAACTTGGCGTCTTTATCAATTTATATTCTCTTGATTACTATACAAAAAATATGAGTATAGTAATTTGTCCTCTTAGTTTGATTCTCAATCACGTTCTCTTGGTTGATGCTTTGAATTTGATTTAGATAATTTTGTTGATACTCAACTAAGATTTAAATCCGTTATTTTGTATCCAGAGTCACAGAATGTGTAGTATTGTGTTTTATCCATAGAGATATAAGATATAGAGCACGGGAGCCAGCCGATACGACCAGCACGAAATAGAAAGAGAGAGGACAACTAGTGCGTCGGTGCCGATACGACCAGCACGAAATAGAAAGATAGAGGACAACTAGTGCGTCGGTTTATCTTTGTCTAATCACATGCGCAACAGGCGAGTCTCTCTCTTTCTATTCCGTGCTGGCTTTCACTTGTGTGCGTTCCTATGGCTCACGTGCTCTATATCTTATATCTCTATGGTTTTATCTCCCTGAAACTATACCGGTTCTGCTCCGTGTTACAATAGTATATTGTAATACAAGTGTTACAATGACAGAGGTTTCGTAGTACGAGTTCAGTTTGTGAAACGAACCGCGAAGCGGTGAGTTTCGCAAAGAACGAGTACTACAAACCGTCATTGTAATTCGAGTGTTACATACTATTTTTTATAATGAACTTTTAAAAGTATAAAAAAAATAAAATGACAGTTTTTCGAAATATTTATTTATGTTGGCAATCTTGACAGTTTTGACACTTGTCAGTTTTAATGATTTTAAATTAGAATGTTTGTCAAATTTGTATAAAATATTCCGAATTTAGCAATAACGCTGATAATGTAGTTAATAATTTACTACAACATACTTTTTGATTTACTACCTGAACTCTTTCGTTGAAAATCAGTGCAGTGCAACTAATTGTGTAAAACAAAAAGTGTCGAAATAGAAACTTTGTGAACGTGAATTATAAAAATACTATTTTCAAAGTTTTTTTCTTGTTTAATAAAGTTGTTAATTTTAATTTCACAATTTATTCGTATTTTCCTCTTTAGGAATGATAAAACTGAAAGAATACTAACGATTGATAAATCAGTGACAATAATTTTAAATGACTTATTATAATACATACTCATCTAATTATTGACCTAAACGTACTATCAAAATCAACAAGAATGACAAGAGTTGGACTATTTAGACGACACTGAATACCTCAATCACGAAGTATAGATACCAGGAGTCTAAACGTAATGTTAAACAAATGTTCTCAATTTAGGGGACAGAACTATTGCCGGTAGAGTGCGCCCGTGTTCAAGAGATACTCGTTTAAATCCTTGCGCGGGAAGTTTTGTTAGTATTGACAGCTTTTATGACAAGTAATTTGAAATAAATAAATTAATATTATATATTTAATTTCGCGACATTTAAATGTAATAATCACGAAGACGTGGTCATAATAATAAAAACATCGGTATCTCCTGATTACTCGCGCCGCCAGTGGCAAAAATTAGAACTATGATGTGGGTTGATTATTGGGTACCAGAAATATTATAAAAAAGCCTATACCGTGTAGACTCCTGGTATCTATACTTTGTGACCTCAATTTAGTAACAATTGAAACAAGATTGCAAATAATATCAATATTATTATACTTAACTTGGCTACTACGTCTGAATCCAATTTCAGCCATCATCGAACTCAATTTTTTTTCCTACATAAATTTTACCAATGAATAACGTCTCCTTTGTATTCTTGTCTTGTTTACTGTTGTTGTTTGTGTTAATACATAAAAGTTTGTAGGCTAAGTCTGCTATCGGATACTCTATGCGGAAGTTGACAACAGTTAGAAGAGATCTAATTTATAGGATTTTGTATTAGTGTCATATTTCTAATGATACTTTGTACTATACCACTTAACTTTGTTTGCAATTATCGATTTTCAGTTATGTTAGCTGTTGCCTAAGCCACCATGTTCGACTAAGTTCCCAACCTTATTTTCATCCCGCTTTAAAGGCATGAAGTTTGAGAAATGGTGTTATCGTTCCTAATGCAGTATGTACGTCACACCTCATTCCTTATTTCCTTAAAAGCACTAAGATTAGATTACAATAAGATTTATTAAAATAATTTTCAAAAAAGAGGTAATTAGTGTATTAAACTACAAATTATATGTTTAACAAAAATTATTGATAATATTACGGTTCATTTTTGTGACTATTGCTTCTTTTACTTTTGAATTTTATTTCGGTTGTGTTGAAATATTTTATTTAATTCATATTGTATGTCTAATCTTGTGTTAATTTATATCCTGTACCATTTTTGTAGAAGTAATTGGAAGTCATTTTAAAGCATCATTTGGCAACACGTTTTGGGTACAAAGTTTTCATTGAAAATGACCAAATTCAAAATTTTGAAAATACTAAATACGAATGCTTAGTGTAATCAAAAAAGTAATAATTTAGCAAGGCATTTGCCAACTTGTGAATTTCAAGTATTTTAAAAAGTAGTTAAGTATTTGCAACTGTACACTTTACGGAGAAAATCAAGGAAAGTTACTATATCGAAAGTGTAGAAGTTTTAACAATTTACATTTTGCGACATTTTATTGTTTGGATTACAAATTTAGCTGTTGGCTCATGACAGCTAAATTCAGTAGACAATTTTTAGTCTCTCATAATGCTATATGTAATTTAATTTATTTGCTAATATGCTACTAAATTTATACATAGAAGTGCAGTGATAACGATTAACTTTTGTAGGTTATTAATGTTTTGACTATTTACCTATTAACGTATGGGGAATGAAATGTGAACAAGTTTAAATTGCAAATTTTTTCTGATATAATGAAAGCGAAATGAAAAATGAAGTAGGCAGGGATTTTATTTGTTCTATTGGTTACCAAGCAACACTGGATATCAGCTGATTAATAAAACTATTTCATTGTAAAAATGTCTTTAAACGAGTTGCAGCGTACAAAGTTAATATATAAATTTTGCGAAGATTTTCCAACTAAAAACAAAAGTGAAATTTTTCATAACTTTGACGAATTAGGTTTTACCAAAACATTCATTTACAAAACAATCGCAGCTTATAGAAGTGGAAAATCATGTGAAAGGCAATCTAGTAGTGGAAAAACATGTATTTGCAGGATTCTAAAGTGTGCTCCAAATTAAGGGCTGAAACTGCAGGTCACACAACAAAATCGTATAGGAAGCTCGGAGGAAAGTATAAAGTTGACGAAAAAAACCGTTCCAGCTGTAACAGAAAATCAAGAAACTGGCATCGTTAAACGAATACGTCTTTTTTCCCAAGATTTGTCGCTTCAAATTCAAAGAAATTTTACATCATGGACCGAAAGTTATTTTACCATCGAAGGAATGAATGGACTCCAAAATGTTATTTCAAGCATCCGAATATTGAAACACCTAACGAAGTCAAATTCAAAGCAAAAACAAAATACCCAGGGAAAGTTTTGTTGTGGATGGCAATAAGCGAACGAGGCATAAGCGATCCTGTATTCATTAAAGGCGGTTTAGCTGTGAATGCGAACGCTTACATAACAAAATGTCTTTCTGTTTTAAAAAAATTCATTAACGAATTTCACGAAAACGATAAAATAATTTTTTGGCTAGACTTGGCGTCTTCACACTACGCCAAGGCTACACAACTCGCTTTAAGAGATTTGCACATTGACTATGTCCCTAAAGAAAAGAATCCACCAAATGTGCCACAGCTAAACCGATTGAAACTTTTTGGGCGAATTTGAAGAGGAAAGTTTATGGAAGAGGCTGTTAATTCCTTGATAGCTAAGATCAAAAGAGCTCCGGCAAATCAATACAAAGGGTGTTCAAGACGTAATGCGTGAAGTACCTCTAAATATAAAAAAGCAAATAGATATGGATATAAGTCTTTTTTTGTAGCTAAAGTACATTGTTATTTCTTTATGTTGAGAACATTTAAGCTTTATATCTTAGAAAATAAAAAATCTGCAGATTAGAATATGATTGTTCACATTTCATTACTTTGGCATTTTCTTCATAGTTGTAACTAATTGTCACATTTTGATTTTTCACGCCGAATTTTTTTTTATCATTCGCATTTGGATATTATTTATATTTGATTTACTCCAAACACATTTTCTTCAAAAACTATCTGACTACTAAAAATTGCCACTAAGTATTCGTAAATTTAATTTATAAAATTAATGAATATTAAAATAATTTTAAAGTAATTTGTTATTATTTCAGCAGGTAAGCGAAAGTTTGACGGGGGTCACCAGAACCAGGGGGAGACAAAGCGCCGATACCAGAGCAACTGGGGTAGCCAGCCCCTTCCGCAGCAGCCGCTGGGGGCGGACGTAAACGGTGAGCAGCAGGCATGGTACCAGGACACATACGGTTCCTGGAGCTAAGTCAAGTTAACGGACATTGAATGCCCACGGTGGGACTGAGTGTGAGTGGCCCTACGTCAAAATGAGGGCGATAAAAAAGCCGATATGGCGCACCCTCTAGTGCCTGCTAGTTGTGCGCGCCAGCCCGACCAGCTGATGGTGTCCCCAATCTCTACGTTAATTATTGCCTATTCTGCATTCGTTTATTTTTTTATTACTCATGTAATTTTTTGACTTGTTATTGGTACATTCAAAATTCTTTTGCTGTACGTTTGTTGTTTTGGAATTTAAATTTTTCAATTAAATTGATTAAGTTACTCTCATTATGTTTTAATACGTTGTTTTGATGTTAGAGGTTTTTAGAATAATATAAAATTTTAAATTTGTTTATTATAATCTTTCATTTTTAACAAGTTTTAAGAATAAATTGTTGATTTTTCTAAAAATCTTTGACTCACTATAGGCGTAGTGCGGTCCCCTTTCTGGTGACTACAACAAACTTTGGGACGCCAATGCCTACTCGTTGATAGTCTTATTTTTTTTATATATATAAATTGCTGAGCGGTTTGTTCCCCGTCTCATGCTCTATTAAAAATGTTTTTTATCTACTTGAGCGGTCTACTGTATTGCAAGGTGTCACATCACTGCCTCATTTTTTGTTTTATTTTTTAATCATTTTGAAATAATTTGTTTTATTTTTATATAGTTTGGAATTCGTTAATAACTGATATGCATGGGTTTGGCACTGAGGCACTTACGATGGTCTATTGTTCCTGTTTTTGAACAGTTGGTCATCTGAAATTGGCATAGAGGGACTCTTTACTCGGTTCATGTAGAATGCAGGACAGATTAAAAAAGTCTTGCTAGATTTTATTTACAAAAATAATTCTTTCGGATTAATCGAAAGTACATAAATAGAGAAGCTGGTTTAATCTGCCCTGTTTCTTAAAGAATATGTTCCTCATGAACTGAGAATTTTTTATTATATGTATAATATAATTATATATTTTATCTTGGTAATGCATTTTTGCATTGTGATGTATTTTAGCAGTAATTTAAGGAGTTCAAAGCATATACTTCTGTTTTCCAGCACAGTTAGTAATATTTCTAAAATATATTTGTATAGGATCATTGATTTAGGTAAAAAAGTTCCTATTTTGGTCTCGTTTAGACCTTCCTTTATTATTATAGTTATAATAAAAGCAATAGATTAGTAAAAATAGGCCAAAATCGGAGCTTTTTAATATATATTTTTTCTTTTTATTTACGCAGGCTCCGAAGAGGATTACAGCTAAGACACTCATTTGCAATCATAGTTTCATAATTGACAATATATTTTTGTGTACCTACTAATTATTTTTTTGGTTTTACATCCGTTTTTGTAATGCTTCAGCTTTTCTGGTATTTTGTCCCTCTCTGATACATATTATAGGAAAAGTTTCAGTTTATTAAGTTTTTATTTTGATTTTAGTGTGAAGTAGCTAATCTTTTCAATATTTGTACCATAAATGCCTAATAGTAACACGTTTTTGCAATTTTAGTACAACACAAAACCATACTACTGTATAGAGTCCAAAAAACATTCTTAGATGACCCTTGTGTTTAAGAAGATTTCTAATATCAGGCGCAAAATTACATCCGGTTTTAAATGAACTCTTTTTAAGTACGAGTGGTGCTCTATGAATGTGTTCTTGAGATGCGATTTATGCAATTTCATACTGTATTTCATTATTGGTATAATTTGGTCGAAGCCCCTTGCCTGCTTCAGACATTTTGTTATTTATATCATCTATCAATTATGAGAGAACTGATGATTTATATGTCTCAATAAACAGTTGTATGTGTATTACAATTTTACTAAATTCGTAGTATTCTTTATTTCCATTTATATACACATCCTTTTTTCAGACTTCTTAAGTATCATCTAAACCCAGATATTCCTTTCTTATTTTTGCTTTGGTTCTAAACTGGATAACATCTAGTTAATTAATATTAAATAAATTAATTTATATTTTGTAACATTAACTATTTGTAAAGGGTATATGAAGAATAAGTATTGATCTCTGCATCAGATATATTTAAATTCCTGGTAACACATAGGTAAATATACTATATAATCTAAATATGTGACCCGTAAAAGCGAAATAATAAATAAAAACTTTATAAAATACCATTTCCTGCCATAACTTAACTAAAACAAGGCTGGGTTCGTTTTGAAAAATGTTTGCACCACCGACTTCCAACAAGAACTATAAATTACAAAAAAATATTCAAAATTGCTGCCATTTCCTTGAACACTGCACCGAAGTCTGTAAGGCCATTCATCGATCGCTGTATGAACGATATCCATAGGAAATTTTTCTACCAGCGTCTGATTTAATAACTCCAGAATATGTTAACGTCTTCTAACAGACGTCCTCTAAAACTGAGTGGATTAAAGACTAGGCCATTTTTCATCACTAATAAATTCAGGTACATGATTGTCCTTATGTGCAGGTGCAAAATCCTGTCGGAATATCAATAGTCTATTTTGCAATATAGTGTGGTTTAGCGGCTCCACTACATCTGTTTATCTTTTCACAAAAATGCAAAGAAGGAGTTTCATTGGACACTACCGACCATACCATCACTGAGACAGGATAATAACTTTGTTCGATCCTTGACCGGAGTTCGTAGGCTTTCTTAATGGTTTTCTTATAATTTGAAGTGAATCATTGCGTTTATTGACTTAAAATGATGCGTGATATATCTACAAATTCAAAAACTCGTGAGTTAGTGAGAAAAAAAACTATTGTCAAAATAAAACAATACGTGAAAAGGCGATTGAACCTGATATTCCTAAAACTACAGTCTGGAATATAATTAAGGTTTATGGAGAAACCGGTAATATTCAAGATAAAAAGCGTAAAAGGCCCGGTCGTCCAAAAATAGTTTCTGATAGGAATAAGAGAGTACAATTAGTGAAATTATGCAAAAAAGGCCGAAGAAATACTTTAAGGCAAATAACCGCTAAATGGAATCATGAAACTGGATTAAAACTGTCAAGGGAATGTTGTCGCCAGTGGATTCATAAAATTGGACTCAAGTTCTATAAGGTTAGGTTACAAGTAACAATTTAAACATGTACTTTTAAACAAATTTGATTTCTTTTAGGCAAAAGAAAAGCCACTATTGACAGACAAACAAAAGAAAACTAGAATCGCATGGGCAAAATCTAAATTATCTTGGCCGGTAGAAGATTGGTCCAAAGTAATTTTTAGTGACGAATCAAAATTCGACGTATGTGTTGGTGATCATCGTAAACGCGTGATTCGTGCAAAACAGGAAGCTTTCATTACGGATTGTCTAAAACGCACAGTAAAATTTCCTACAGGAGTGATGATTTGGGGCTGCATGGCATCTTCAGGATTAGGATACTTTGAATATACCTATTACTGGTACCGTGAATGCTGTGAAATATCAACAAATATTGCAAAACAGTCTACTACAAAGTATCGAAAAGTTAAATGTTGGGAACAATTACATTTTTCAACAAGATAGGGTGCCCTGTCATACGACAAAAACTACAAAAAAATAGCTTGGCGACCACAACATCAACGTCCTTTCTTGGCCTTCTAACAGTCCTGACCTCAATGTCATTGAAATCGTGTGGCTTAAAATGAAACAAGCATTGAGGAACAACCCACAACGAACATTACCGGCCGAAATAGAGCAAATTTGGAATAGATTTACACCTGAAATGTGTAGATCCTTAGTTGAGTCAATACCTCACCGAATTCGAGCAGTCATAAAATCTAAGGGGGATGTTATATGTCTCCCAACGAAAGTTTGTGAAAGCCACGTGTTAGTCGGCGCAGGTAGGCGGAGCCTTTCTATCAGTGGCGCACGGAAATAAAAATATATTATACATCTTAAATTAATTTTTAATGTATGATGCCAACATAATTAAGAAGAATTTATTTTATATAAATTTGTTACTGCCTAATTTAAACTAAAAAAATACATACATTTAAAAAACAACTCAGAAACTCTCTCAGCATATTCGTAGCTAAATACAGTTTACAAAACCATTCTAGCTACCACACTGACAAGCTTTCAGAACGGTCGTTGTTATCGTAACGCTCGTAAAAAAACCACTGCGCATTGAACGAGAAGCCACGTGGCTGTCCCAAACTTTCGTTGGGCGATCTATACTCCATTTTAGACAAAAAAATGTGCTGTCCCAATATTTAGTTGTCACTAAATATTCACATTTTTCTTGTTATTCAGAGATCGTAGAATAAGTATTTTGTTTTGTGTTTCTGATTGGCCCTAATTATTGTTAATTAAATAGTTACTTACTATTTACTTTAAAAAATATTAGAAAAACAAATAAACTGCCAAAAACCTGACTTATTAAATATTTTATTTTGTCCCATTATATAGTTGTTAGGGCTCGTAGGCGTTTTGATTTTTATTTTCTATTTTTTTTTAATGAAACGGTGAGGCGTTGTCCTGTTTGTCGCTTGAAAGTCCCAAGTCTTCTGTGATGGCAATGCGAGAGAAAGAAGAGGATAGTATTACTTATCAGCCAGTCAAGCTAATGGTGCGAGAAAGATAGGATATTCCCAATTCTTTCTGCACATCGGCAGCACGTAAGGTTGTCTAGTAGTATATGCTTGTAGATATAAATTTTAGGTAATACATGTTCAACATATTAAAAAAAAGTCAAAAGTTGTCACTATAAACTGAACTTGACAATCTTCTAAAAATGTTTACAACAATATTGTATTTGCTGATATAATTTTTTATTTAAAACATAAATAAGTATAATAAATTATTTCTTTGATATCAATTAATAAACCTTCTATTAGTCTAAAAAAGGTTGGATTTCGCCAGAGAGCATAATTAAAAAGGACTTCTCAAATTCTGTAATTTTTGCTAATGAAACAAGTATTAAAAAATTTGCGTCCGCAAATATCTGCATGGAGAAAGCCTTATAAAAGAATTAAAATTAAAAAATTATGATTTTACCGTAAAGCATGATGC
Organism: Altica lythri; assembly: GCA_964028335.1. NCBI lineage: Eukaryota > Metazoa > Arthropoda > Insecta > Coleoptera > Chrysomelidae > Altica > Altica lythri. The sequence goes on along the minus strand of OZ034805.1, from coordinate 62,272,042 downwards.
TGGACTGATGTTATGTGGCTGTGGTCCCAATCATACATTATATAGTTTTTGGTTGCTTTTTAAATGCCCAAATGTTATTAAAACACCAAACCAATCATTAGATTTGAACGTAATTGAAATTTATGGTTAACTTTATCAAACTACACTGAGATATAAAAGATTTTATCTACTCCTTTGACAGTAAATGTCATTTATACTCATTGTCACCATGCAGGGTAAGTAAGCTATAACGCACAGTTGTGCGTAATGAAACGTCATGTTGGAACGCATATTTATGCATGTAAAACAAAATATTTTGCTGTTTTAAATAATTGTTACATTAAAAAATGGTTTTTCAGCAATTCAGCAAATATCTAACCCTCACAGTATTATAAATTAAAAATATATAATAGTTTTTATTAAAAAATAAAACAGATTTAGGCAACATATATTACATTTTAAATGATTATTTAATCTAGTATGTTACTTAATGGCACTAGTTTGATAAATGTTATTTTAAACGTCAAATTTCGTCATATATTTTATTAGAGATGTAAAATATTTAGAATAAAAATATTGAGTCGTAGATAAAGCATAGTACGTAACTCGAGTGGTAAGAGGTATTACGTACTCGTGTAATTATTTAATCTAGTATGTTACTTAATGTCACTAGTTTGATAAATGTTATTTTAAACTTCAAATTTCGTCATATATTTTATTAGAGATGTAAAATATTTAGAATAAAAATATTGAGTCGTAGATAAAGCATAGTACGTAACTCGAGTGGTAAGAGGTATTACGTACTCGTGTAATTACGCACTCGCCGCTACGCGGCTTCGTGCGTAACTTTTCCACTCGTACGTAATGTCCTGCTTACCACTCTTGATACGTAATATACTAATTTTATGTATACCCGTTTATATCTAAGTATAAACTTTTAAGAAAGTCGATTATCCGAGTAGGACGAACGTTTGTAACATGATCCGGCTTTTAAGATGATCTGTCTCAGATAATTGTCGATTGAAAATAATTACTCTAAACGACTTAACCCTTACCCATTTTATAGAGATTGGGCAATGTCCTGTGAGTACTCCTGCGACTACTCTTAAGTTCAGGTTTTCGAAGCTCCAAGAATAATTCAAAGTAATTCATTCAAGTCGTATTAACCTTTTTGCTATCTTTGTTTTGGAGTGTTTTTTCAGTAGACTGCAATCATTTTATGCCCTGATACCCACAGATATGCCATTAAAGGAGTTTGGCTTTCAAAGGCAATAAATCTGGCTAAGTTAAGGCGGTTTTTAATGCACCCTTGAAAACACAAATCTACTGCTAATAGCTGCACTTGGAAGATCTAAGGAGTGTTTCTATTGAGATCCTACCATTAGAACCTGTAACACCTATACCTCATCCTTCTGGTGTTTTAGACCAATCAGTATAATTGAGAGATTTTGTTTTGTTAACCCACACTCACTAATACTAAAATTTCAAAATCTCGTTCTGGAGACATTGGGTCACAACTACTTACTCCTGATTATACATGAAAGTAGAAGAGACTAGAAGCTGTAATTTGGCAATGAGGGAGGACCAATCAAATATTGGACAATTTTGTTTTATTTTTCAAAGCAGTTAATTTGTGACATTGATATCACATTAATTAATTAATATTGATTTTTAATTTAGTATCGCATATTTTAGTCAAAAGATTAATGTAAATTTTTTAGTTGACACATTAGCTACTCAAGTTGGTTATTGTTCAAACATCAACCGCATCTTTTAAGCTAAGTCAGTGTAAGTAAAAGTAAATAAAACTTAAAAGTTGTAATATTAATCAAATACAAAAAGACACTTTAAACCACGTAAAAGTCTGGAATGTGGTCGCATGAGACGAGAGCTGTAATACCTACTATCAAACTAAGAATATTATTTTTGATTATTATAATTATAGTAAATAATATATGACAGATTTTCTGCAAACATATAAAGAACATGAAGGTAAGTATAAGAAAACAGTTTTTGGGGTTGATTTGAAAATATACTTCAACTGAGAATATTTCAGTACAGAAACAAGGTTTGGAAATCAGTTTCAAATTTATTGTGTAGGTTCAATTTTGTCCGCGATACACATTAGAATAAAAATACAAAACTACTCGAATACAAACCTGGTAAAATCGCAAGAGCAACCACTCAGCAGAATTAATGAAAATTGTTCATTTTCACAGTTTCAACATTTTATTTTAATTTGCTGCCAGGAATTACGGGATATTGACCATTAACAATCAGTGAAACTGGATTCTAAATGGTTGATAATAATACTTGTTTAGTGTTTTAAATTTTAGAGATAACCGGAGTGTCCGTGTGGTCCCATAGAAATTTGGTTAAGCTCTGGTCATCAATATGGAAGGTATTCGAGGGAACACCTCAAAAATCGACAGAAATTCTGTAGTTAAGTTAATATGTTATAAGGGTGTATAAAAAAAATAATAATTAACCTGTTACTGTCCCACTTTAAAGCCAAAGGCCTCTTCTCACAATGAGAAGGAATGAGCATTTAATCATCACGCTTGCTAACTGAGGGTTGGTGTTTTTAGACAATTAAGTCTACGTTTCATCATGATGTTTTCCTTCACCACGTGGTATATGTCGGGATTGTTGGGGATTGAATCCAGAACCTCTTGCACGGTATTCGGAAGGTTTTGAAGATAGTACATCATGAAATTGCGCCCACATCTGGCGAAGCCAAGTAGCAACTAAAAAGGATAAAATAAAAACTTTTATAAAAAATTGAACCGCCTTCAAAAAATGCATCAAAAAGTCAGAAATAAATCTTTATTTCTTAAAAAAATTGGAAGCAACTTGGCAACTGATTTCGATTTCCTTGAAGTCGGCTCCAATGACAAATTACCCTCTATTAAATCTAGATTTCGAATGTCAGTAATTCAAATCTGTTAAAAATAAGATGTTAACCATCTTCAAGGAGTTAGAAATCAGATGCCTAACTGCTTTCAACTTTTTTAAGTAACAAAGATATTATTTCTGGTTGTTAGTGCTTTTTTTTTGAAGGTGGTTCAATTTAAAAAAAAGTTTTTATTGTTTTATTAATTTTGTCTATAACCTGTCGGCATCTTGTGGTAATAAAATAAAACCTTGAAAAGTTCGTACAAAAACATACGAGAAAGCTGATACCCATCAGACTAGTAGGTACTCAGAGTATCTACTACATAATTCTGTGCTGGACGCATAGAGGTATAAGTAGAGTAAAGAAGCCAGTCTACCAGCTTTCTCTGTAGGAAAGAGAGAGAGAGAGAGATGATTGAGGTGCCCACTCTATCTCTCTTTACTTGCACATTTGAAGTTAGTTTTGAAAAAGAACATTTTGTGGGTTTATTGTAATTTTAATTATGAGGTTGTTGATTGGTTTACAAAATGACAAATATATGTAACATATACCACCTCTGTTCAAGTACAAAAAATATCTTTAAAAAAAGCTATGAAAGCACTTAATTTGCACCTTTCAAAAATGTATTTTTCATAAATTGTACCCTCGTACTTTTTTTGATAAATTTGATTGAATAATTGCATTATTTAAACCAGATTCAGACGCTCATATCTCACTCGCTAAAGTGTATTTCGATATGCGCCTGTTACCAAAAATTTTCACTTTTAATTTTCTAATTTGCACCATCGTAAAATTAGCGAAAAACTGTAAAAAATATAAAATTAGTTCCGGGCTGATATATGTTCAGAAATAAGTAATTGCGTATCCGTTCACTACCGTTCAAAGGAATTTTTTTTGCAAAGAAGAAAGTGTGTTGGTATCAGTTAAAGAGTTGGTATGCCACACACAGACTTCCCAGATCGTACCATAGAAAACAGAGAAAATACAATTTTGAAAAGTGCAAATTAAGAGCTTTCATTAGGTATAAACTGTTCTTTTTTAAGATATGTTTAAGGATGGAACAGAAATGTTGTTACTTGTAAAAAGCAGCGTATTACTGGCGATTTCAATCACAGATTCACAAGTAATACTTATTTCTTATTTACATAGTATATTTTTCTATTTGAATAACTAATATATAAATAGATAGGTTACTGCGATCTTCTCTCTCTTTCTTTCCGTAAGAAGTTGCCGTTTATGCAGCGTTCCTCACAGACAGCCGTATCTACAGAATATGTATATTAATTTTATTCTACTGTCTTACAATGATTAACTAGATATATTAAGATAATGCAATTATGCTTTATGATGGTTATTTAGATAATATTCTCGCGCTGTTCGACAATTAATACAGTACATGGCGCAGCATATTTTAAAATATACGCAGCCAGACTAGATACGGGTGAAATGAGAATCAAAACAAACACAATCTAATCTAATGTACAATTTGGTATTGAATGGCCAAATTCACACTAAATTTTAATTAACGTGCTCATCTGTCTGTGTCTAATTTATGCAATCTGACCACTTTCGAATGTCCTTCTATGAGTAGTCCTTATGGAGAAAAATCACAGACGTGGGGTACATACGAAGAATACGGATGTATAAATTAGTGAGGATATAATGTTGTTTTGTGATTTCTGAAGATATCTGAAAATGTTGGCGGGAAATGTGGCTGCCGCCTCCGACGGCTGTCAGGTCGCGCGCAAGTTTGCGACGTGCGCGACAATGCGGGCGGGTGATCATTCGTCGCTACGCAGACGCCGCCCTGACCTGGCAACCGGACCGCTCCCATTCTGGCGGCGCGCGTAAGGTCGGCTGCATGTACGGCAAGAGCTGGTGGCGGCCGCTTAGCGATGTTTCGTGTAGGGGCGGGGCGGACACCGACCCGTCGACTCTCCTGACGCCAACCTAGGCCGTGTACAGTGATGTGTGCACCTTTTTTAGTGACTAGATCAAAACAATGCTAGTTGCCGAAAGTGTCCACGGGATAAGATGGCTGCCGCTCCTCGGAAAAGTTTCGCTCTGTCTGTCCTTCAAGGGTACGTTCTTAGTTGGTTTGCTCGATTGTCCTACTCTTGTCACGCCTTGCAACACTTGCTTCTACCTAAATATACTCTAAGTTACAGCTGACACTCACCAAAACTACAATTTAATAGTATTACAATACTACTCTAATTAACCGACTAAGCAAAGTTGATAAACAACATCATATTGACAATAAAATGAAATTATTTTAAAAGAGTTTATATTCACTGCCTATTTCTTAGATGCTACAAAAATGTGCTTTAGACAAAATTAAGTAAATTCGTTAAAGGGGCGTGGTAACTAACGACACTTGATTTATTCAAGAAAACACAGTTGGGGTTGAAGATATATTACATAGTTTTTCTTTGGTCATCCAATTTAAGTCACACTTAAAAAGACACTACAATTTATAGTGTCAAAAGTGTAATTGATAAACAATAAATAACAGAAACCGATTTGATATTGTTTACATAACAACAGGAATCTGAAAGCTTCATTAATTACAACTAATTGTATCACCACCAGTATCAATTATCTGTTACTTAAAGTAAAGATATGAAAACTGATATTAATATATGTTATGTTTAATTTTTGTATACATATCGATGTTTAAATGTACATCGGTATAGGAATTGCTTCTTAATTCCCAAAAATAGGAAATAGATACATTATTATAGGTACATTTAAGAAGTAAAAAATAAGATTAGGTTTTTGATTTTAGAGGATGGGCGTGGTGATTGATCTAGCTTGAACAAAAAACTTTTAATTCATAATTAATTTTTGCTTTAGTAGTTTCTATCACTAGATGGTACAATTTTAAGTTTATAAAGGTAATCATAAATAACTCTTAATATGCATGTTATTACTACAACTATCAATTTGATTACTGTTTTGAAAAATATTCGGGATTAAAATTTTGGAGTAAAATTCAATACCTTCACATAATAGACACTTAGGTACTAAATGTTATTTTTATCATAAATGTTTTTATTCAACAATTAAAGATTTTATATTGAGGTACTAACAATCTGAAGAATAGTACGAGAAAACCATGCAGCAGCATAGCAGCAATGGTCCTGATGTAGATGTTTATTAAGTAGTGCCATTTACACACGTTTTTAAGTGCTATACCCACCATACAAACGATTTTATGCAGCAACTGCTTTTAAACAGATAACTACTACTAATTTCTCTTAACACTTCTTAAATATTTACTGAAATCAGATTTTAAGCAATTGGGCACTTTTTGCAATTATTGATTTCATCCACAAAATGAATTTTTTAAGTAACTACTAGATTTAAGACCCATGAAAAATATAGAATAAAGCAATAAGTTCAATCAGAATAATTATCTTCAATACGCGAAGTCTTAATTTGTAACTAGAAATTTGTTGACAGAAAAATTTTCAATATTCACAAAACTCGACCGGAACTAAATTATTCATTCTTCACAGTATACGATTAAAAGGATCTTGAAAGAAGTGGGTAGAAAATTATTAACAAATCATTAAATGTGTGTTTACATCAAAAAGTCAATTTTTTAAGGTTCGTTGCGGTTTCCCTAAAAATCTATATAAAATTGGGAAGATCTGCAATTATTGGGATAGGAATATCGAAGCTGACCATTTCTTTTCCTCGATAAAAACTTTCCTTACTTGTCGAGACAAGACCCATACCATACTCAGGATGAAGGACCCTTTCTCTCTAGAATCCTGGTACCGAGCAAGCATCTCCTGGATCACGTCTTCCTTGAGTAGATGTGGGGAAAACATTTAAACATCAATACAATAGCTCGTTCCTAAAACATACAAAATGTCTAAAAAGGGCTTTAGGGACTTACTATTTTTACATTAACCTCAAATTTGAACTTATACCGATACGGGTATTTGACTTCGTACAGGAACACCTTACCACAGTAGTTTCCCGGCACCTCCACCATGTAACACCTGGTGGAGATAGATAATTTGCCATAATGTTTTGGGATGAGGGGTAGCTACACTAGAGGCACTTCCCACCCAGGTCATGGTTATCTACCCACCTGGTAGGTATCCTGCTGAAGGCAGAAAACTGGACAAAGGGGAAGACAAGATAAACAACAGGAAACAAACAACAAATATATTAACCAAGAAACAAGCAATAACAATGAATAATTAAAATATGACTAACGAATAACTAAATACAATAATCTTTGGCATGTCACATCTACTCACGAAAATACGCCAAAAGTTACAAGTTACAACGACCAGAGCCAAGGGCCAAGGACTTGCTTTTATAGCCAATTCATATTCTACGTGAAAATAAAAATTAAACTATTTAAACACATGTTGACATCTAACGTACTGACTTTGACCTGATAAAATGTAATACAAAACAATACAATAGGTACAAATTAATATGTAGGGCCAAACTGCCCTATCACCGTATGTGACAATACAGAAACATCAATGCTTAAAAAATCATAAGATATTCTCAAAATAAGCCTCAGAATATGGTGTCTCAAAATGACAGTATTTAAAACAAAAATTAAAAAATATTCGAAACAGTTATAAAAGAATTAATTTACTAAGCCTTCATTCGTTAAATATTGAATCTATTAAAACAAAGTTGCAATTCTCTATCCCTGCGCTAAATTTCAACATGCAGCTTATTATCAATTCTATGTTAATCTGAGGTGATTTATAATGTTCAAATCTTTTCTTGCGTATGATACTTTTGACACTCTTATACATAAAATGAAAAAAAAAACAAACATATCTCGTGCCATGCTGTCAGTATATTCCAGATACATAATCTGGATTTGTGCCTGGTTAGAATTCCTAACTCTAGGAGACAGGATGCTGCGACATAGAAATAAAACTTGATCAGTCTATACAAGGGCAAAACCAAACTGTAGATACGTGTTTCGCTCTAGTTAGAACTCATCAGTACAGTCTAGGTTTGTCTCAGTCACTAATCAAAGACATCCTTGGTATAGACTAGCCAATATTTGATGTAAAAGTATTGCGAAAGTATAAAAAATCGTAAGTACCGCCATCTCTTCTCCAAATATGGCTCTCTTGTGGTTGCTTTGCATGTCATATAAAACCTTAGGCAAGGTTATGGAGGGTAGAGGTAAGGAGAACTCACTCTTATGAGGTTAAAGTTTCAAAAGTGTCTGCCCAAAAGCGTAAAATTTTGTTTTACGCGGTTGCCGAAGCAGAGCTGTTAAGAAATATTTCAATGATCTGAAACTAGCGATTTTAAACAGACTGAAGTATGCCAAAATTAATGAAGTCTAACCCAAACATTAACGTGACACGTTGTTGATACAATTAGATTTTAATATTATTATAAATAAAAATGGTGCAATTTTGTGTAATTGAAAATTGCTCAAATAGTCGCGAAACGAAAAAGAAAATATCGAATGATGTATGCTCTGTGTCAGAAATATTGCTTAACGGCGCTTCTTTGGCCACCGCGTAAAACAAAATTTAACGCTTTTGGACGGACACTTTTTATATACAGTGTGAGTTCTCCTTACCTCTACCCTCCATAAGCAAGGTAAATAAATAAACGAACGGAACGTTTTTTGACAGTCTTATATAATACATACATATCGTAAAAACCTAACAGAAATACGTTTTTTACTGTTTTGGTTGCTAAGTTCATACAACAATAGCTTTTTAGGGATTTGAATGTGGAAAAGCCAACTTTGAATAAAGGTAGTAGAAAAAGTCTTAAATAGTTTTATGAAACGCTAAAGTATCTAACATAGCTTCAGTTTCGCTCGTTTCGTTTCGCTAGCTGGTGTGGTTTATAACTTTAGGTTGCTAAAGTCAATTTTGGCCATTATAATATTATATCATTATATAATAAGTATCGGTAAGAGTTATGTATATTCCGATATGCTTTCAGCTATTGCAAAGTGTAAAAACTTTTCATCTAGAAAAACAACATGTTCATCTTAACATCTGGTAATACCATTTTTTTAGTCTTCTATTTCTGTGTATGTTTAATTAAAATTAAAAAATGGTGGAAACCAAGGTAAATTTAAAAAAAACACTTCAGAACATATTATTTAGGTACTGAAGGGTGAAAGTACTGCAGCAAGTTCATTTGGATCCGAAAATGTATTTATTTATCATAAAACTGTCTGTGGAGAAAAATATCTCAGCCACAATATCATTTGTAGTGCCTAAAAGCAATATGAGAACGGTTCAAAGTAAATGTTTCGCTCTCTGCCGAATGCTGACGTGCACCACGTCGACACAAAACGGCACAAAAGTCACTTTTAATAAAATATTTCCGCTTTCACATCAAGATTTCAACACCCTTTCAACGTTATCATAATCGGAGTTCTTTTTTTGCCAACCCGTTGCTGACAATATCAACGCGACATTTCCAATTTGAAATTATTTGATAAAATCAACCACACGGAAAATCTTTTTGCACCATTTGTTTGTTGCCGCGAAAAATGTATTGAAAGGTAAATTAATTACAGTGTTCTGAATAGATATCTACTTTTATAGTAATTTTACTGTCTAGTGTGATATAGCTTGCGCTTTTTTAAATAGTTCTACAACTATATGTACGAGGATTGTGTTTAATAGGCCCTTAGACCTGCAGACATAAATTTAATCTCCATCTTTTATTGAGATAAATCCAGAGTTTCATTGCGATACAACCAGTCGTGTAGGTACAGTGAATTTTTGAAATTAGCAGGTCGGTCGAAAAATGGATCTTAGCCGAGAACATTTTCGAGCAATAATTTTTTATAATTTTCGGAGAGGATTATTCCAACAGTTGAAATAGTATCTCTGTTTGAGGATGAAGCACGACACCAGTCAATTATTTCCCGCTGGTATTGCGAATTATTTCAACGTGGTCGCTCCAGTCTCAAAGACGAATCTAGGCTAGGTCCACCCAAAACACCCAAAGACCAAAAGATTCTACATGAAGAACTGGGTGTTACGAAGTTGGTTTCTGGTTGGATTCCTCATTTGCTCACACAAGAGCAGAAAGCGGTTCGCGTCAATTGGTGTCGAAAAGCATTGGAACGGTTCAACAAAGGAAGCTCAAAAACCATTTATAATATTGTTAGTGGCGAGGAATTTAAAAGTCATATTTTCTACCGCAAGGAGTGGGAACAGCGGAACTTTGTGTAGAAGGAAGAGGCTCACCGCAGTGATCTAAAATCTGAAAGACGGTGCTTTTAAATGGTAATCGAATGGGACTGAAGGAGTTTTGTGATTTTCTCAAATCTGATTTTTCTACACTTTTTGGAAGGTACTGTACTAATGAATCCTTAGAATCATAATTGGAGGAACATCCTACCCATCAAATACTCCTTCCCCATCTTACCAATCCTGTATTATCTTTTAACAAATTCATTCGCTTTTGATTTTAACACATTCATGTAAAAAATGTTCATGTTTCGAAGCAATATGAGGGTAACTGTACTTAACCATAACGTGGATCATCTTTCTTGTTTTTTAAAACTTTCCATAATAATGAGATAAAACGACTAAAGTGTTCACTTTCTTGGAGTTTTTCTTTTATGTGTACCTCTCAAAAAAATTACATTTTAAACGATACGTATGTAACTAATATGTTTGATAACTGTTTCTGTATATTTCATAAATTACATTTAATCTATCAATTACAACAATAGGTATTGAACGTTGTCGATTCTTTGGTTAACTTGAAGGTATTTCACATCCATTGTGCTTGGCTGCAATACGATTCGCCCTTGCAAGACGTAGTTCTAAACTCTCTGAAATATTAAATAGGTATTTGAATAACAGGTTTCCTTTTAGTTCTAAGAACTTACCGCCCTAGATTGAACATTGTTTTATATTAATAATTTGTAGGTATTGACAATAGTTATTATAGCTATAAATGTTAGGTAATACTTACGTACGTCTCTTATAGTAGTAAGTGGAAACAAAGGACCTTCATTTTCAGATTCTCCTTAAAAATACAGTAACAAAGATGTTACTCTTGACTTGAAATATATTTGTAAAATTTCTTATAGTTACCGCTATTAGCTATACTTCTTCATATGCTTCATTCATTCAATGCATTCAAGTCCCTGGCGAAGTTTTCTTTGAACTTGTAAGTCCTCTAAGTATATAGAAATTACCAATAACGTGTAAGAATCTATCCCAAAATATCAAGGGGGCTTTATTATCGCCAAATTTTTCATCCCAATTACCTTGAGCCAATTGAAGATTCAGATTTACAAAATCAGTCACTTCACATACCAATTTGACTACTGTTTTGTAAATTAAATTGAATATGTGTACCTAGAAATAATAGGGTGATCAGAAATTCCAACTGCAGTGCCTACTACAGGATTTGGTAATAGCCGGGGATTATTTACAAATACCAGGTCTAGGTTATTGATTCTGAAGCGAGTAGGCTCAGTTATAAGTTATCAAAGGATGTTAACCATGTTCCTGTGATAAGAATAATTCGAGTACTTATAGTTTATTAAACTTGGAGTTCAATATAACCAGATTCCTATAACAGCGGAGCCAATCATGAAATCAAGGAGAATCAGTGATGAAAGTTTACATTTCTCGGAAAACCCTGTATGTACTTTATAGTTAAATTTTCTTCACAATTTTACTTTCTATCCTCGAGTTCCGTTCTTAATTGTTTTGAGCATTCAACTTGGTTTTGTCTTGGCTTCTATAATTTATACCTAAAAAAAGATTATTTGATAATCACACATTTTTGCTGACGATCAGATATGTTTTGCTAACGGCCAAATGAGTTTTGCTAACGGTCAAATAGGTTTTGCCGACGTTCAGATAAATGTTGCTGACGGCCAGATAAGTTTTACTAGCAGATTAAAGTATTTAGAGCGGAGAGAAATGCAACATGAAAAAATTATTTTTCTGATAAAAAATACAAGTTTATGAACCTGTTCTTGTAAGGCACAATATTCTAATTAAATTGATTATAATTCAGGGAGAGAAATTCTAGAGTGAGCGTTTGTTTGATATAAAAAAATATACAGAAGTATACCTCAACAAATTATAATCCTTATCTAAATTGACTGACCTTAATATATATTTTAATATATTGGACATAGATTAAAGATAAGTAAGAATTAAAATATTTGCAAATTTACGAGCACAGTTAAAGCAAGGGAAAGATCCGAAACGAGGATTTTGTTTGAAAAATGATGGGATGAATATAGCGAAAGAAGTTTATTTATCTTGGAGTTTCTGGTTAAACGATTGTATTTCCCTAACGTATTTAAAGGGTTGGGTGCATAACAAATGTAATAAAACAAAAGCTCTGAAAGGATTTATATTTTAACGAAAAAAAATGGAGGTCTTTGAATGAGACGTGTTACGTTTTTTGCACAGATCCGAAAATAAGAAATTTAATAGTTACGTATACTTACTTGTGAATGTGAGTTTATTTTTTAAGTGATTTTAATTTACAAATATGTTTATAATTTTTAAACTACTTTTGTATAATTTGAAAATTTGGAAAACGTAACTTCCGTCTTTTTTCTATCCTGTTTTCGTTCATTTTTAACTTCCCGCCAAAAAAAATTAAATTTTTTTTTTAAATCGTGAAGTTATTGGTTTTACCCCGTTTTTCGAAAATCGAGTTTTCATCGGATCTCAACGTTTTGAGGTATTTGGAACCTCCCCTGACAATTTTTACGAGGGTGTCTGTATGTCTGTATGTACGTGTGGATGTGTGTGTGTGTGTGTGTGTGTGTGTGTGTGTGTGTGTGTGTGTGTGTGTGTGTGTGTGTGTGTGTGTGTGTGTGTGTGTGTGTGTGTGTGTGTGTGTGTGTGTGTGTGTGTGTGTGTGTGTGTGTGTGTGTGTGTGTGTGTGTGTGTGTGTGTGTGTGTGTGTGTGTGTGTGTGTGTGTGTGTGTGTGTGTGTGTGTGTGTGTGTGTGTGTGTGTGTGTGTGTGTGTGTGTGTGTGTGTGTGTGTGTGTGTGTGTGTGTGTGTGTGTGTGTGTGTGTGTGTGTGTGTGTGTGTGTGTGTGTGTGTGTGTGTGTGTGTGTGTGTGTGTGTGTGTGTGTGTGTGTGTGTGTGTGTGTGTGTGTGTGTGTGTGTGTGTGTGTGTGTGTGTGTGTGTGTGTGTGTGTGTGTGTGTGTGTGTGTGTGTGTGTGTGTGTGTGTGTGTGTGTGTGTGGATGTATGTAAACCTCTTATAACTTTTGAACGGCTTGACCGACCGAAATGAAATAAAACGCGTTCCAAAGAGTTACACCTAACTTAGTCATTCTGTAAGTTTGAGCCGATTCGAACCGGTAGATTTTGAGAAATTTCAAAATAACCGAAAAAAAAACAATTGGTAAAAATGATGTTTTTTGGGCATATCTTTTTGGCTATTACATCGATCATTTCCATAACCTAATCAGCTCTCAAGCTTAAAAAAACACGTCGAATGCCGTTTTGCAAATTAAAATTGGTTAATTCGTTCGTGAGATATCGTTGTCGAAAAATTTCAAAAATAGTATATTACGCTACAAGGGACGAAAGTTGAATTTTCGGCCCTGCGCGTCATGATGCCCGAGGCGCAGGACCGAGATTTCAACTTTTGGCCCGTGTAGTGTATACTATTTTTCTTCATACCTCGGTCGAAAGTACTTGTCTCACTTGGAAGAAAATCGTGAAAATCATGAAAATAAACCGCTCGTCCTACAAGTGCTGCTAAAGTAAGATGCTTGCAAAACTAGACTAAGAGGTGTTATGATTTAGATGTTTAATGAGCAAAGATCGGTCATACAGGTACTTACGGTAAATTGATATAAAATCACAATGGTGTGAGGAGGTTGGGGTTGACACAAGAATTTCTAAATACACAGTACCATTTTTAGTGTACCTTTAGCCTAAGTGTACTTAATAATATTCTACTTATTTACAGTTGGTCTAAGATTGCTCGGTTCTGAAATTTAGGAATTCAATTTACTTTTGTTCAAAAATCAACCATATTTCTGAATATCGGTTTGAAATTTGTGTCATGGTGTCTTAATAGATTTAAGTTACCTTGTAGATATTACCATCTGGAATTGGAGAACTCAGCTGTTACTTCTTACATAAAGCATTTGTGGACAAAAGGTTAAAGGCGCTATCGGTAGAGAACGTCGGTTGTGATATTTTTTTGATTTCTCCTTAATATCATTTCTTGTTTGACTTGTTTGTAAATTTCAAAAACTCTTTATGTAAATTTAAACATATAGTTATTATTTATTTAGTTTTTTCTTTGTTTTCAGGTGAAATCGTAGGTTAAGGCCTGTCGTTTACCTCCCGACCTTGCTCCCGACACTGACGATATGGTAAGTACATAATAACATTTTAGTTATACGTATACTTGTAAAGGTACCCAGTATTAACAGCCAAAATATCAAAAAACGGGCAAAAAGTATAACAATAGCTTATGTGTTTTTTTTTAAATTAATAATGGACACATAATAAAATATGTTTTGGCACTTCCGGGACTAAAGTGACAACTTTAGTCCCGTATAACAGCGACTAAAGTGTATCTTTTGGTCCCTAGGGAGATAAAGTTGCATTTCAAATCCCTAGGGACATATAGTAAGAATCAAACTTTACCGCAGCTACATCACTATTAATAACTAGGACAAAAATTAGGATGTCTATGTTATGCTTGATATTAATCATTGCTCTACCAAAGTGTAGACGCACAAAACTTATTTGATTTTTCGTTGAAATAAACCAACAAAGCGTTTTCATTGTAGTTTTCTACTTTTTTCTCCTTACACCAATTAACAAAGCCTTCATATTGCTGTTCGTAAATTTTTCTTGATTTTTTGGGTATTAATTCTTCCGTTATCATGTCAGCTGCCTTATCTATATCAAAATATGTAGTTTAATTCATTTCTTGATTCATTTTCTTGATATTCTGTTAGTTAAGTTGCGATTCGTTTTAAATGTCAGCATTAATTGAAATGTCACTGAATTGAAAAATTTTGTTGACACTGTTGCTATAACGTTACCTACTGAGTAATCCAAGTACCGTGATTATATAACTCATCAAAATTATTAATTGTATCAAAGTTAAAAGTAATAATACTGGGAAGTGCAAAAAATAGCGTATATGCCTCAGGACTAAAGACATATTTTATCCCTTACGTGATTATTGGCCCTCGGGCTCTACGAGCCCTCAGGCAATAAACATCACGTGCGGGATTAAAACATTCACTTTAGTCTCTTGGTATATAATATACTATTTTAACGAATAACTAATACTAATATTCCGCCGTCAAAAAGATATAAGTAAAAGGTAAAAAAAATATGAATATGGACAAGTTTTTGATGTGGATAAAAAAATATGTATAGCTAAATATAACTATGATAAAAAGTAACACAAAAATACAAATACCAAATATTTGTGTACGTTTGGTACGTTTTTTTTGGTTGATCCCTCAGTTTCATGTTTATTCTTACTAAAGCAATATTATAAATCTTATTAACTTCTTCATGTGTAAATTGATTTTTTTGCAAAACGGAGACATAAGAAAAACCAGGTTCAATTAAATCTCCTAAACCTCAATAATTTAGGATTAAACAACCACTAGCACGACCACCGTAACACTTATAAATCCACTTGAGTATATCCTAATAAAAATTTCATTGTGTGATGATACTTATAATCTAAATACAATAAAACTCGATGTTAAACTGCTGTTGGAACTTCTATGTTTTCCGAATTATAACAGGAATACTAACCGGTCACTGTCGATTAAGAGGACATATGAAGAAACTAGGATTAGTAGATGAAGCAAACTGCAGATTCTGTGAGGTAGAGGACGAAACCTCAATACATATACTTTCAGAATGCATGGCATTAAGTAATTCTAGGGTCAAATACCTAGGGTCATACGAAATAGAAAGGGAAGAACTACCTAATTTAAAACCCAATGATATCCTAAACTTTTTAAGGAAGATAGGACTAGAAGAGCTGCTATAAGTCTGAGGAACCATCAGAAATATAGCAAGAAGAGGGGGACACAATAGATCTTATAGGTCGCAGTGTATCTGTCACCCCTAACACCATACATACATACATATGACTGCACGTCAATGATAACACTAACTTCTTTAACTAGCTTAAATGATTCTGGTAAGATGGCATGAACCGTTGCTTTAGAGGACCAGAATATAAAGTTTTTCAATAGAATATTTACTAATTGCAAATTCTCTACGAATATTCAATTATAAATAGTTTGATGAATTAGGCCTGTTTAACACTCTGATGTATCACACTTTTGAGCTGATACTTTGCGCTGTGTTAGGAGTGTTGAAACAGAACCTTAAGATACCACTTAACACTTAATGAAACCGAAACTGTTTCGTCTGTGGCCATTTTACTAGATCTAAACTGCTGTAGTAAAGAAGAGAGCGACTGGAAATGTAAAAAAGGGACTGTTCTGGTAAAAATATATGCCTATATTTATAATTTGCGATGTCGTTTACCCTTAAAGCAATTAAGGTTATTTAGCCTATCCTGGTATCAGAGAACCCAATTTGGTATTACCTACATTTGTAAGCGCCCAGAGCGTCAATCCTCAACGAGGCACCGTGAAAGATAGATCATACTACAAACTACGGCTGTTGGTCCAATTGCAGCTTAGGTTAGTAGTGGTTAATCGCTGGCTGAGATTTTAATTGTCAGGTGTGAACCTTCAATTCTGTTACATGGGGCTCAAATTCCAAATGAGAAGACCTTGCTTACCTGCATTGTTAAATGATTGGTACGGGTTTGGGCTTAAAGTAATTGAAAGAAAAAAATCGAATAGCAGTTTACTTGTATCGAAACAAAAATATCGATACCAGTACCTATTATATCGATACTATTGCAACATCTCTAGATGGAGTTTGCCCACCAGATAAAATGAAGTTTAGACTATGAAAGTCCATCTAGGTTATACAGGAAAAGGAAAATCTTATGAAACTGCTGTCACCGAGTTAAAAAAAAAACATTACCCACTTTTAGGTTTTGAATGTTGGCAATTCTAGTGATGTTTTCTTTTTACCCCGATGTAATCCTCTCAAAACAGCAATAATTGACCTTTTCATTATTTTCATTGTTGTTTTATTTCACATTCGCCTGACCTTTTCATAATGTTACATTTTCAATAAATAAATATTCTAAACCTACCTACATTTCCATTTTAAATATCTGGGATTCGTATCTACGGTACTTTAAAATGTAATTTGCATATATACACATTTAATACAACTCACTGTAGCAGTTTAATAGATTTATAAACCCTAATAACAGATAGCAAGTAGTTAGTTTGTTATGTCTCCAAAAGTATATTGTCCATGAAGTCCTGGACATAAATCAGCAATACTCAGCACATAACCCCGTATTATCTCTATAAAGAAAGGAAGTATTTAGGTCGTCTGGGTAAGAAATAAGAATTAACACCTTATGCTGTTCTACTTTTTTATTAAACTTAGCTAGTCCTCGTTAAATCAGTATTTATTTGTGCATTATCAAGAAATGATGTGAATTTCTACAAAAACGGGATCTTCCTGGTCTTGAGAAGTTTTAGGAAAAAATAATAATAGATGTGCTTTCCGTCAACCGACGATCATCAAAGTTATTCTAAATCTGTAAATACGAAATCTTATAGGTTACTTTTCAATTCGAATTTCGTTGAAATCCAATAAAATTTAAGCCATATTCTAAAAAACTTTACTAATTTACTTTAACGTGCAATCGATAGAATCTAATTTTGGAGAAGAAAGAAACAACTACAATAATACGATTTATTTGTTCGTTAATGTTCAGCTGCAAGAAAGTTTAACCACAAGTATTAAATTTATACGTCGAGTCGCATTCATTTCAACGAGTGTAATTTTAACAACTTAGCGTTAACAGATACTATTAAAAATAATTAATTTTTTCTTCAAGCGTATAATAATAACTATATTACTTTTTGCAACACAGACCGTAGAAGTATCCCATTATTTTACTAGTACAAAAATGAATTTTCATTATTGTACTAATAAAATAATGGGGCGTTGTAATCAAGTAGGTAGGAACTGTCATTTTTAAACTTATTTAATTTGACGTTTGTCTGTTTTGAAAATTTTGTGAAAAATGTCTCAAGAATTGCAATGTACGCCTCCGGAATTAGTTGAAATAGCTAATTCCAGTATTGAAACTCTAATTCCAACGAAGTCGCGTAAACTGTATGATTTTGCATACGAAAAATTTCTAAAATGGTGCAATGAATATAATGTACAGCAATACACGGAAAACGTTATGCTTGCATACTTCACGAATTTGTCCAGAAAGTTTAAAAGTTCTACTCTATGGGCACAGTATTCAATGATTAAAAGTCAATTAAACATTAAACATAATGTTAAAATAGAAAAATATAGCAAATTAATTGCATTTATAAAGCGCCAAGGGGAAAATTATACACCGAAAAAATCAAAAGTATTAACACAAGATCAATTTGATAAATTTCTCAAGGATGCACCAAATAATGTTTATTTAGCAACAAAGGTAGGTACTTTCTTATTTCTTTTTAATCATTATTACGTTTATTAAACCGTTGACAGTGATATCTACTAGCAGATCAATATTTAACTTGACAGCAAATATTACCTCATTTCCTACTTATAACATTTAATGACGGTAGCTCAGTGGCAGAGCTTTTGTCTTCGGTCGCAAAGGTCAGCGGTTCTAATCCCGGTGCTACCAGCTTTTTTTTTTATTTATTTCAACGTTTGTTTTAGGTTATATTAATATTTGGAGTCACAGGAGCCCTTAGATGCGATGAACTTGTTAATTTAAAGTCTAGCGAAATCCAAGATTTGGGAAATTTAATTTTGGTTAAAATCATAAACACAAAAAACAAAAAACAACGGTCGTTTACTATAATTGGCGATTTTTATTTGAATTTGGTAAGACAGTATACGGCTCTTCGTCCGGATGATATTGGCCTGCAGCGATTTTTTATTAAATACCAGAATGGTAAATGTCACCGTGTGGTAATGGGTATCCACAAAATATCAAACGTACCAAAAGACGTTGCTACGTTTTTGAAATTAACAAATCCTCATGAATATACAGGACATTGCCTTCGGAGGACTTCCGCAACTATTTTAGTTGACAACGGAGGTGATATTACCGCTTTAAAGCGGCATGGTGGATGGAAATCCACCAGTGTTGCTGAAGGGTACTTAGAGGATTCCATTTCCAGTAAAACACAAACTGCACAAAAAATACTTAATTAGCAAGAACAACCAAGTAATAGTTCTGGAATCGCTGACATAATAATCGACAATCAACTTACTAATAATATGATGTATACCAATGACAAAATTGTAAATGTCGAAGCTGAAAGCGGTGGCAGTGGCTTAAATTTAAACAACTGCAGTATACAAAACTGCACATTTAATATTACTGTTAATAAATAGGTAACACTTTATGTAATTTTTCGTTTGTATTAATTAAATAGTTGAGATATAAACAAAGCCTTCTATATTTTTTATAAAATGCATATTATTATTACGCTTGAAGAAAAAATAGTATATGTTACTCGGAGCAGAAGGCCCATTATATGTTTCGCCCAGTTTGCACAGCCTCGGCTAGCGCCTCGGCAGTGCAAGAATCTGGGCTCAACAATAATGTTGGCCTTCTACTCCTAGTAACATAATATACTATTATATGTATATATATTTTGACTTTTAAAATATAAAACAAAGTGTATCAATTGAGTACTTTGTTATTTAAGTCTGAGGAAGGTATGTCATTTATCTGTAACTCTATTTCTTAGTCCGTAGCTTATTAATTTATATTGTTTCACAAGAAAGTTTAAGATAAAACAAAATTGAATTACCTTTTTTTATAAAAAGTTAAAAGAAAATAATGATCGGAACTGTATGCAGTCCGACACGTATCTCGTGACAAGGCGGAGCTTCCATTGCGCAGACAGAGAAAGTATTCGGCCAGAGTAGGATGGAATTACCTGAACTTGATAAGACTTCACTAGATATTAAAATTTTTACAATGTTGTCAAAATATTGATGGTCACAGTAATAATTGGCTATTTTTAAGTATGATATTTAAAAAAAATGAGTTAAAAATATATGATAAGGGTGACTAGTAGAAGGAAAACAAAAATAAAGATTTGATTAAAATATAATATTTACCAAACAATAGATAACTATAAAGTCATTAAAATGCTGCTGCCACACGCTCTTTTATGTGATAATAAGGAATTTTGACACCCTCTTCAATTTCTCGCTAACACATTAGCAATTATTTCTCGACTTTGACTATTACCAGCCTGTCCGGATAATTCCTTTACAGTTTTTAATTTCAATAGAGTTCTGAAAAATGGGTAGTTACTTTTCAGCAGATTTCCTCCTTATTGAGTGCAGCATACTTAAAAGCAGCCACAATGGTTTCAAGTCAACCGGTGTGTGGCCTGTAGATATGGCCCTTTTTTCTAAAGCCGATTTCTTGCCATCAGCACCTACGGACTTAGAACATGTTAAATAGTCAATGAAAGAAAAGAC
The DNA here is from genome assembly GCA_964028335.1 of Altica lythri. Classification (NCBI taxonomy): domain Eukaryota; kingdom Metazoa; phylum Arthropoda; class Insecta; order Coleoptera; family Chrysomelidae; genus Altica; species Altica lythri. The sequence goes on along the minus strand of OZ034805.1, from coordinate 62,251,574 downwards.
GTCCGAGCTTTAGCTGGTATCTACTATAATAGAGAAGACACCAGAAGTGAACAATACAAAGAAGACGCCCGGGTCTCAACTAGAATCGTCCAAAGAAATGGACACTAGTTTTGAATTTATAAGACAAGAAACGAGCTTAGCTGTGACTAAATAAAACAATCTAAGGTACCTGTGTTAAAAATAGGGACAAAACCACAATTTTAACGTCCTCGCCCTATTAAAAAAACTGGAATTGGCTCAAGAAAAAAACCGTCTGTCAAGTTAAAATCAGTCAAAAGAAAGATAATAGTCTAGTCGAGAAGTTGATTTCCTGCGAAAAATAATTACCAGTCTCTTAGAAATATGAGTGATAGCTCAAACGATCCAGAATGGCATTTAGAGAAAGACCACTTTTCGATTTTTTTCTGGAGATAAAAATTACAATTGTTATTAACAAAAAACTGAAAAAATAAATAGTCCTTTCGGTTTTTGTTAATATCTTAAAAAGTATAAGTGATAGCTAAAATATTAAAAACGTTTCTGATAGAGCAGAAAATTTCAACTGGGATGTTCTGGATTCTCGGAATTGTAGCACCAATATTTATAATTTTAATTTAACGTTGAAAATCGGCTCCCGCGCGGCAATTTTGGCATGCGCGCGTGGCCTCTGTAATGACCGCAACTTTTCAATAATTTTTTTATGCCACTAAATAATATTATAAAAATTAGAAAAAATTCAGATGTCATCTAAACACTTCAAATAAAATGGTCACGCGATAAAAATTGTTGTATCATCATTTTTTAAACAGTTATTTAATTGTTAATTAACAATTTTTTACGAATTTCTGTTATTATAAAAGGCGGTATAAAAGTTTTATTAATTGTTCTAAAAATTTTTCCTTTCTTGGAGCCTTTATTATCAATGTTTTTAACAAGATGACATCATAAAAGTTTTAAAAATTTCTTTAATTCATTAATTATTAATTTGTTAATTGAAAAAAACAATTAAAAATGAAAATAATGTTGTTTAAATATATAGTTTTTTAATTTAAAGCTATTGCTGGTTTTATGTTCATGCTGGACATTATATAAATTACCTTTATAATTTTTTCATGCCATTTGTTTATAAATTTTTTATAAACAAATGGATTAATTAAATATTTTCGAAAAATTTTTTTTCACCTTATTATTAGCGTAAAAAAATAATGATTTTTAAATAAAAAAATTTTCTTACTAACAATATTTAATTGTTTATAATAATATTGAAAAGTTGCGGTCATTACAGAGGCAACGCGCGCATGCCAAAATTGCCGCGCGGAAGCCGATTTTCAACGTTAAATTAAAATTATAAATATTGGTGCTACAATTCCGAGAATCCAGAACATCCCAGCTGAAATTTTCTGCTCTTTCAGAAACGTTTTTAATATTTTAGCTATCACTTATACTTTTTAAGATATTAACAAAAACCGAAAGGACTATTTATTTTTTCAGTTTTTTGTTAATAACAATTGTAATTTTTATCTCCAGAAAAAAATCGAAAAATGGTCTTTCTCTAAATGCCATTCTGGATCGTTTGAGCTGTCACTCATATTTTTAAGAGACTGGTAATTATTTTTCGCAGGAAATCAACTTCTCGACTAGACTATAACACAAGAGCCTGTTTAGAAAGTTACGATGATGACACTGATTGTTTTTATTGCGGAGATTTTTATTCAAAATTCACAGAGGGGTGGATAAGCTGTTCCAAATGCCACAAATGGACTCATAATTCGTGTTTAGGTGCAGACGATGATGTTGACGAAGCAGTACTGGGTTCTGAACTCTGTCAATGGATTAAATAATAATAACAAAACTTTTTACAATCACACATTTGGTGCCTTTATGTTTAATGGCCCTTTTGGTCCATCAGAGTGCACTTAGAGATGAGTTACAAGTAAAAAAGTATCGTACCCCATTTTACTCCATAGTACGACGCACAGAATCGGAAAAGCTCTATTCTTTTATTTTTTTTGTAATAAAAATAGTTATTTGTGACACAAGGACGGAAAATGACATTTTGCAAGAGCGAGTAAAGTTGTGTAGCGGAGGTGCGTAGCACCGAGGCGAAACAATACGAGCACTTGCAAAACATTTTCCGGACGTGTAACACACACTATTTTTTGATCCGACTAATTTTTAATATTTTCAAAAGTTCTGTTATGTTCAAGACTTGACTGCTTGTGCTACCTAAACTAAGGCCACTGACTAGAAGGAGCCGACAGATATAAGCGCCACATTGGATGTTTATATTATAGTTGTGTTGTTGTGTATTGTGTAATAACTTGTTTAATACTTAATATACGTGTTTAGCTTCAGCAGTTATTAGTGTTTTAATTAACATATGTTGCAAACACAACAAGTTCAAAAACTTTTTTCTTTGTGACATACAAGATTAGATGTTTATATAAAGATGTTCATAAATTGACATAAATGTCAAATTTTAAAATACAAGTTGTAAGAGTAATTAAATGTAAATTAGAATCCTGCTTATCTTTAGAAAAAGTTATAGGTAAGTTTAGTATATTATACGCAGTTTTTAAATAAATTTAATTAAAATTTGTAATATTAATTATGTATTTTTGATGACTTAAAATTTAAACTCATAGCGCCATCTCTTTAGATAATCTAAAAGCTACTTTGCCGGCCTAGGCCGGAAAATGCCATTTTCCGGACGATTTTGAAGTAATTAATAGTATTGTTTCTGGACGGAGGACCAAAAAAGTTTATTTTTTTATGTGTTAAACTTTTATTTGTAAGTAGTTAGGTCAGTTAGGACTGTAACCAATTTATTGTGTTATTTTAAGACATTTAGAGTTTAAGATTTTTTTATTTCACTTTAAACCCCGTTTTGCCAGTCTTTACCCTACAATTGTTTTGTTCCTTCTAAGAGGATGTTGTCGAAATACGGAATAACGATAGGTTTTTTAGTACGAGTTAAAGGTAAAAGATAAGAATCGATACCTCGTGTCTATTAAACCTTTTAAATGGAGGAGTTGCACAGCGTTTCTCAAAAAAAAAACCTAAAATATCGCTTCTAGGAAACTAACTAAGCAACTGATAAACTACTATAAATATTTGTACTTTAATAATACTCTATATTCCAAACGATACTGAACTCTGATTAAGAACTTTGATGAATTAAAAAAAGGGGAGTTTTAAAAACAATCCAGTATCTTCGTTGACCCTTCAAGGTCTTCACTAAGAGAGTTCGACTTTTTGCTTGTTTACGACGATGAGAATAGGGTATTTAGGGAGAGAGATTATCATTGGTTATGTTTTAGTGTCATCGAAACATTCAGTTCATTGGTTTAAAATAGCGCTGGTTTGAAAGAGATGAAAAGACTCTTGTTACGAGGAGTAGAGTTCAAAAATTTACTCAAATTAAAAACGTTACGATGAAATATTTATTGCATAAGTGAATGTTACGCAATATAATTAAAGGTATTAAAAATGTTGGTTACCTACGTAAATGCTGGAATATTAAAGATGTTAAGGTAATTTACCACTATAATTTAAAATTTATAATTTTACATTAAAATTGTTATGATGTATAATCACCAAAATATTTTCAAATAAATTTAATTTTGATAAATCAACATTGCTTAATGTTGAAAATGCTCTTTTTCTGGAACTATAATCACCACAGGTAATATAATCAACTGTTGTTAAAACAAAAAGATCAAGTTATGTAATAGAAATATTATACTTATTCCTTTATTAAATAAGTAACGTAAGGATTTTCAGTTATGATTTATGAAAACGAACAGAAGTAATAATACTGACTTCTAAAATCCACCTCATACACAAACTAATCCGGAACATATTTCCGTCAGAGGCGAATATTTGAAATAGAGTAAAACTTGTTTTCGGTTCAAAAACAGGGAAAATGCAGCAAACAACGATTGGCGAGGTGTGGTCGTCGACATCCTTCTGACATCAATATAGAGTCGACAGAGGACGAAAAGGAGCGCAAACCAAAACGGATAAGGACACCAAATTGTCTCCTTTTTCGTTTTAACGTCCTACTTGTTTTTCTCTTTTATATTGTGCCATTTCGTCGCCCTAAAAAGGAAATTCTTTATACATAATGAATATAGACGAAATTTTCTTTTGGCTGACAACCTCTGGAATTGGCTCGAATTTGCTTTGAGAACAGATAAATCGATTACACATGGAAGTTAATTGCGAAAGTTCATGACGAATTTTTTATAATTTAGTTAAATAACCGTCTTTAATTATTAACAGATTATTAATACAAAAAAGATTAAAATCATTTTTTAAGGGTAGATCAATCGGTATGGCAAAAAAAAACAAATAACAAAAAAATTACTAATGAAAGTATCAAAGAAAAGAAATGTTTTTGTGTTTAATTAAAATTTTTAAATTCTTTAAGAAGCAAGAAAATTCTTGAGATATAAAGATTTTTAATATTTCATCATTTTAAATTTTAATTTTAATTTATTTTTCACGCCCCCGCAACCCCCTTTGTGGGTGAAATTTTGTAAACTCCGTTCACAATTGACCTCAAAATTATACAAATAACTATTTTGCAAAGTTTTAAACCTGTAGGACTTATAGATTTTAATTTTTTTTTCACGATCCCGTAATTTTGCAAAATCCGTTCTCAGCTGACCTCTACCTTTCATAAAATCCGTTTACAGTTGACCTCAAAATTATAAAAATAACTATTTTGCAAAGTTTCAAATTTGTATGACTTATAGATTTTAAATTTTATTTTATTTTTCACGCCCCCGCAACCCCCCTTGTGAGTGGAATTTCGTAAAATTCGTTCACAATTAATCTCAAAATTATAAAAATAACTATTTTGTAAAGTTTTAAACCTGTAGGACTTATAGATTTTTTTTTCACGCCCCCAAAATTCCCCTTGTGGGTGGAATTTTGTAAAATCCGTTCACCAATTGACCTCAAAATTATAAAAATAACTACTTCGCAAAGTTTAAAACCTGTAGGACTTATAGATTTTAAATTTTAAATATTTTTTATTTTTCACGCCCCCGCAACACCCCTTGTGGGTGGAAATCCGTTCACAATTGACTTCAAAATTATAAAAATAACTACTTTGCAAACTTTAAAACCTGTAGGACTTATAGATTTTAAATTTTAAACATTTTTTATTTTTCACGCTCCCGCAACCCCCATTGTGGGTGGAATTTCATAAAATTCGTTTACAATTGACCTCAAAATTATAAAAATAACTATTTTGCAAAGTTTCAAACCTGTAGGACTTATAGATTTTAAGTTTTAATTTTTTTTTAATTTTCACGCCCCCGCAACCCCGCTTGTGGATGCAATTTTCTAAAATCCGTTCTTAGCTGACCTCTAATTTCCCTAAGGAATATTCCTACCAAGTTTCAAGTCGATCGGCCTTATAGTTCCAGAGATATCGTGATGACTGACTATATACATTTTATATATATCCCCCGCAACCCCCCTTGTGGGTGGAATTTCCTGAAATCCGTTCTTAGCTGACCTCTACCTTCCCTAAGGAATATTCCTACCAAGTTTCAAGTCGATCGGCCTTATAGTTCCAGAGATATCGTGATGACTGACTATATACATTTTATATATATATATATACCCTGCAACACCCCTTGTGGGTGGAATTTTGTAAAATCCGTTCTTAGCTGACCTCTACCTTCCCTAAGGAATATTCCTACCATGTTTTAAGTCGATCGGCCTTATAGTTCCAGAGATATCGTAATGACTGACTATATACATTTTATATATATCCCCCGTAACCCCCTTGTGGGTAAAATTTCCTGAAATTCGTTCTTAGCTGACCTCTACCTTCCCTAAGGAATATTCCTACCAAGTTTCAAGTCGATCGGCCTTATAGTTCCAGAGATATCGTGATGACTGACTATATACATTTTATATATATCCCCCGTAACCCCCTTGTGGGTAAAATTTCCTGAAATCCGTTCTTAGCTGACCTCTACCTTCCCTAAGGAATATTCCTACCAAGTTTCAAGTCGATCGGCCTTATAGTTCCAGAGATATCGTGATGAGTAACTATATACATAGAAACTCTCTTTTATATAAATATATAGGTTAGTTGAAAAGGCAAATTTCGTACCGCCTAACAATCTTTTATTTTTTTTTGCTTTATTAAAATTTCTGCGATTTTTTCTCGATTTGTTTTTTTTTTAAATTTCTTTTTTCGATTTTATCTTATTGTCTCGTTTGTTCCAGTTCTTTTACCTATTTTTTTTACTAATTGAAGCGTTCGGCCGAATAACGGTCTATGTTACAATTTTTCTAAAACCGAGCTTAAATTGAAATAATGGTCAATGTAGTCTTTATTATCGACGAAATTGTTTGGTTTGTTGATATACCATTAGATGTCGGTAGTATGCCACTTTTGACGAGTCTCAACACATAATTTCGAATTGGAATAACGGTCTATGTTACAGTCGGCGTAGTGTGTAGATTATTTTTGCGTTACTCATTGTTGTGTAGAACGCCGTTGTGTTAACATCTGTTTATTGTTTATTTACGTTGTAAGTTGTAATTTATATTAAATATGGACGAAAACAGACCTGTGCCGTTTTCTCCTAGTGATATTAATAGGCTGAATAAATCAAAAAGAAAAACCAGGCAGATAAACGTAACCACATGGAAGGATGTCTCGCGAAAAAATCTTAGAATATTATTAAAATTATTTCAAAAAGCTAGTTGTCTTTTTTGTGGAATAACGGTCTATGTTACATTTCCGCTCATAAAAATATATGAAAAACAATAGATTCTAAAAATCGCTTTACCTCCGAACTTTCAAAATGTAACATAGACCGTTATTCGGCCGAACGCTTTAATTGTTGCCATTTTTGTACATAGTTAATTTAATTTTTTCACATTTTGCAATCATCCTTTTTTTCCATTTTATTGTGTTTTTAATTTTTCTATTTTTTCGATTTTGCTTCACTTTTTCGTTACTAACTACGAGTATATAATTTAGAAATCGAAACACATCGCTATCTACCGCGTGTTTACACAACTTATATGTCGAACTACGTATGTTTAAATTAGAAATTTATAGAACCTAACGGTAAATATATAAGTACAAACTATTGCGTAATATAATACACATTTAATTTGCAATTATAGAAGTTAAGGTCAATAAAAACGACCCCATGTTTAAGGTCCAAATTACAAATAGTTATCAAAGATCAAAATCGGTTTAGTAGTTTTACATGTATATGTTAATATAGAACTCCCCCAGGGAACCCTTCTAATCAATGAAATCTCAGCACTTAGGAAATCGGCTGTTGTTAAAAATGCAATATTTTATTGTCTAAATATAAAAAATAGAATTTCTTATTTGTGCGTTCATATTTTATATTTAATTTCATTTATACATTATATTTCAATCTTACTTAATGACATTTCTCAAAACCAAAAATCTATCTATCATCCAACAAAAACCAATCAATCTTAGCGACCGATTTTCTTAAGGGTGGTGTCACTGACTGAGTGCGCTCCTGAGGAAAATCCATATCAATATATAAAGGGATTCTTCCTTTTTCAAAAATTATTTCTTGGACTGATCAATAGGATAGTTTTAGATTGTTTATATTTTGTCTATTTTTAATTTGTATTAAACAACGCCCAAAATGTTTAATAACGTCCGGCTTATTTTAAACCATCTTAATATATATAAATTACGTGTCACGTTGTTTGTCCGCAATGGACTCCTAAACTACTAAACAACTAAACCGATTTTAATCAAATTTGCACACCGTGTGCAGTTTGATCCAACTTGAAAGATAGGATAGCTTACATTTCAATTTATAGTCGCAATATTATTTTATTGCAAATTATTTGTCTATTAAATTGTTATTATATTAAATATGATATTATCATTTTGAAAATCTTTATGTAAAGTCTTGGTAGCTAATTTGGATCAGCGGCTGATTATGACATTTCGGTTGGGTTATCGTAATGGGATCGATTACGCCAGAGGGAAGTTTTTTTTGTTTTTTTTTGTTTTTACATGTGAAAACAGTAATTATTATTTTAATTATTACTGTTAATAAAATAAACTATTTTAGAAAGTTTTTAGATACAACTACCCTTGATTTTGTTAACAAGGAAACAATCCTCTTTATAATCAATCACAGCGTTGTATGACTTAATATTTTTGCAATATCAAGGATGCTGTGCATTGTTGAGATGACACTTAAATTCAGTTTTAATTATTGAAAAGTTTTAACATAAAAAGTTGTGGTATGTGCTTTGAAACTATACAGTTTAATAAACTGGGCAACTATATGTTGCATGTTCACGTGTAGGGAAACCGTCGAATCTGTTTGTGTTAGCTAAAGACAGGTTAACCAAAAATATTGTGTTCCGATTAGTGCTAAATTAAACTGAAAATAAAAGTAATTATAATTTAAAATAATAAGTATTATTGTTAAAGATTTAAGACTATCTGCCCTACCTACCTCATTCATAAGTTAAAGTGTTATATGTTATTTACTTTGTAATGTCACATAGGTGATAGGGTAGTTTTGCCCTACATATTAATTTATTAGTTTATATTTTACTGTATTGTTATGTATTACATTTTACCAGGTCAAAGTCATTACGTTAGATCTCGGCACGTCTTTAAATAGTTTAATTTTTATTCTCACGTAGAATATGAATTGGCTTTAAAAGCAGGTTGTTGAGGTCAGACACCAGGAGTTTGTAGTCTGAGGTTGTCTGTAAAGGTCACCCTTTTGGGTGTCCCTAAAACAGACCCTGGGGTCTGGGCCATTGTGACTCTTGACGTATTTTCGTGAGTAAGTGCTGTGACATGCCACCTTGTAGTTTATTTGGTAAGACTCCCTATTCTTATTGTTTATTACTCATTCTTATTGCTTCTTTATTCGTTAATATATTTGTTGTTTGTTTCCTGCTGTTTATTTCATCTTACCCTTGGTTAGTTTTCTGCCTTCAGCAGGATACCTGGCCGGGAGTGCCTTTAGTAAGCTACTCCTTATCCTATAACACTAAGGCACATTCTCCCAAATCTCTCTAGGCGTGACAGTAATATACTCATTTGTTAGAAACTTGAATAAAAATAATAATAAATTTTAAAATTCTTTTGTATTCCGTCTTAATTCGTAAATAATAATTTCATTGTATTAAGGGGTTGCAGTAGTAGAAAATCTGTCATGGAGGTCGCCATATTTTTTACAAATGGCATCTATGTAAACAAGCATGGTGGTCCCCATGACTGATGTTCTCCTACTGTTCCTCTTAAATAGATTACTACAATGTAATATAACAAAAACCTTAGCCACAGCAACGCGTGGCCGGGTCAGCTAGTTATATTAATATTAAATTGTTGTGTGTAATATTACAATTTTATATACATCTTTTAATATTTTAAATCATTTTAATATTTCTTTTTGATGCTTTGTTTTTCTAGTAAATTTATCCATGCTAATGATTTGTTATGTTCCTAATAACAAAAACGGTTACTAGGTCCGTTTGTAGGTACTACCTAACCGATTAACTGATTTTTTAAACTTTTTGCAAAATACATTGGGTGATCTTTTAGACGATATTCCTTCAATACAAAAAAATCAGATGTGGTTCCAGAACGATGGTGCTTCGGCCCATTTTCCAATTGCCGTAAGAGAGCATTTAGACAGATCTCTTGGAGAAAGATGGATAGGAAGAGGCGGATCTGTACTATGACCTGCAAGATCGCCTGATTTAAACCCCCTTGAATTTTTCTTTTGGGGACAATTAATAAATTTGGTATAAGCCACTCCTGTGAATTACCTCGAGGTGCAGCAGCAAAGAGTATAGCAGGGATATCATCGAATCCTAGTCAATGAAGTTTTTTTGGAAAAAGTTTGTCGGCGGAGATGTCGTAGCTGCATTGAAATGGAGGGAGGGCACTTTGAATATAATATTCGACTCTATGTTTCTGTTGTTTGTTAATAAATATCATTGTTTTTTTGTACATATTAAAAAATTGTTTTGAACGCCAAATTTTCCGCATTTCCGAAACAGTTAATTGCGGACATATGTTTATTAACAGTTTTTTTTGTTTATTTTGGGACATACTATTATTCAATTAATTTTGTGACACTTTTTTAATACCCTGGTATATGTTACATGTCGTTATTGTTCCCATATAATACTTATAAAAAGCAAATCCAGACACGTAGGTATCGTTTTCAATAATTTAAGTAGATACCCGTAGGCGAACAGATATTGGAAAAAAATTAATGGTCTTGGTTGTATTCAGATAAGAGTGAATAATAGCACAAACTGCGATTTATCATGGGGATTTTTCTGGTATCCTTAAAAACTCTTTAAATGAGTCATACATATACACCAGAAGAGAGAAGAGCTATTGTGTTTGGTTGACAAATACCCGAATTTAATGAGATTAAAGATTTAACGATCTAAATCTATTCTAACGCTATTCAGTATTTTAATAAACGTTAGTACTTTTACTTAATTTTTTACCGAATTTTGTTGGAACTGTAGTTTAATTCTATTTTTGTGTTGAATATTGGTTGTTCCCATCTGTTTTCCGTAGGAAGTCATAAAATAATCATTATGCTTATTTTAGGCTTTCCATTGCTTTTTGGTACCCATTCTAGGATTCTGGTACCCTCAACTAATTTGTGCAGGATGGTCGCTATATGCTTGCGAATAGGATATCTATTATATCTTAAATGTCTAATAATCTGTTGCTAAAATTCCATTAAATAGTTGATATGTTATTTTACTGACATCACCTATGAGGATTTCTGTAATTCTTGCTAATCCTGGTTGTTACGTAGTGATTCGAGCTTTTGTATTTTCAATATACATTTTGCCAGTTTCAGCAATACTTAACTGACAGTCAGATCGAATCAGATTACCGTATTTTGAATATAAATTTTGCCATGAGATGAATTTGTGGTCTAAGTATCCAGGCTTAAGTGTCGCTGATACAAAGTGTGTGGTTGTAAAAGACTAATGCTGTAAAAACATGTTACTATGATTCAAAACATTTTTACGTATTTATCACCTTCAATATACACCCCTATTCTATCCCTACAACATTCCATGCAAATCTTTTATTGTTCGAAGCAGTGCTGAAAATCTTTTGTCAGCTCCTTCAAGACGTGTGCTCCTTTCTCTTTCACAGCTTCAACTGACTGAATATAAGCCAAAAATCCTTTTGAAATATAATGCGAAATGACAATTCAGTCCGTTTTTTCCTATTTTTTGGCCGAGTTTAACAAGACGTGAGGATATTAATATTGATTATTAGTTTGACCGTTCTGAACGTGGTGAAGGTACAAAATCCCATAAATGAAAAAAAAAAGTGTGAGGTGTCAAGGGAGACCCGGATGGAACGAAGTTCCTTTCGATTTATTAGTGAAGGAATTAGTAATTTGTAAACACAACAGAGTGTTTATACATACATAAGCATTTATTATTGTCTGTATAAAATCTCTACTTACCTAACGGAACTTGTGCAGAAACACTGTCAGGATACATTATTGTTATTATTTTCTATTATTTTAATATTTATTATCTACAAAAAACGTGTATAAACTTAACAAAGTGGCGACACTACACTGTTCAAAGCAAAATAGATTATCACCATTTTCACCTGAATATCTTTTTTTTAACAAAAGTGTCCATTTATACAATACCAGAGCTTTAGATAACACATCTTTTTAGAATAACTTTTTATAATTTAAAACAGGAATTAACAATTCAATACAAAATTTTAAAATTAAAATATTTGACAGTAACTGACAGTTAAGGTAATTTGACGTAGGTACATAACTAGTCAAGTTACGAACTATTTTTAAAATGTTTATGAATTTATTAATTTATAAAAACAGGATGAAATAAAATATAATACTATTATAGGTAATTATTTTTTTTTCTACAGTATTTTCTTTTTAATGTACATTTTCTTTTTAATTTAAAATAGTGTCTTTTTAATTGTAATATATCTATCTATGAGAGAGAGGGAGAGAGAGTTATTTATTTTTTGGTCTGTGAGAGAGAGAAACATGCGTGTGTCGTGTCATCGTGTCGTGACAACTTTTGGTATGAATTTTTTTTGGCTAGCTCCTAGCGTCAGTCGTAACTGTTCGTTATATTTTTGATTTGATTATTTAACCTTCTCGGCTTTTGGTAAAGAAATGAGTTTTCTCTTCAAGATCATAAGTAAAAAAATCACAATTAGTTATGTTATTATTCTTTGCAATAAGCTTGTATCATTTTAAAAAGCATTCAAAGTGTTAGTAATAACATTTTTGCGATCCTATTATTGTTTAAACGTGAGAATTTTAGGCACCCTTTTGACGCACATTTCTTACATGTTAAAATTGTTTTATATATAAAATGTATACCTATCGGTAGAAATTCTCTATCAATTCGTACAGTTTTAGCATTCCCACGAATACGAGGGTTCTCTTTTTAGTTTTGTATTTAGTCGCTTAGAAGGCGCCACCAATAGATCCCTTAGACACAAATCTAACCTCAATCTTTTGTTGACATAAATCCAGAGATTCATTGCAATACAAAAAGTCGTGTAGGTACAGTAAATTTTTAAAATTAGCCAGTCAGTCGAAAAATGGATCCAGGACGAATCCAGGCTAGGTTGACCCAAAACAGCAGTCACACAGTAAAACATTGATGCGGTTCGTCAACTAATTAAGGATGACCGCGATGTAACATATCGGGAGATAGACGCATCTTTGGGCATTTCATAAACCTCGATGCAAAATATCTTACATGAAGAACTGGGTGTTACGAAGCTGGTTTCCCGTTGAATTTCTCATTGGCTCACAGAAGAGCAAAAAGCGGTTCGCGTCATTTGGTATCAACAACATGGGAACGGTTAAACAAAGGAAGCTCAAAAAACGTTTATAGTATTGTTAGTGGCGATGAATCTTGAAATTAGTTCTATGAACTGGAAAATGTGCCACGATAAGAAAAAACCAACAGAAGCGATATATCCTCGAGGGTGTGTTATGGAAAATGGTCGCAACTATTGTATCAAAATGAACAATTGCTTTAGAAGATCGAAGAACGGTTACTTCCAATTGGTATATAAACGTTTGTTATCGCGACAAAGCAACACACAACAGCGAATCATCATACATCAGGACAATGCGTAAGTGCTCACACTGCCCAAAAGTCAATCGAGTTTTTGAAGCTTCAAAACCTCGAATTGTTCGACCATCCACCGTATAGTCCCAACGACTTGTTTACGTCCTCCAAGATCAAGAATTTAATGCGTGTGCAGCGATTCCAGTCGCCAGAAGAAGACATCAATGTCTTTAAAACAGCGATTTTCTAGGTGTCAACTAAAGACTGGAATAACTGTTTTACCAATTGGTTTGAACGTATGCTAAAGTGTATCGATTTTGGTGGGAAATATTTTGAAAAGCAAGTCTATATATTTTTTGTCTTTATATCTGCTATATGCAAAATTAAAAAGACAACCCACGTACTTAACCGATGGCCTGTTCGAATCTGATTGCCGATTTTTTTGATATCATTCGGTTTTGATGTGTAAGTGCGATTGAGGCGTGAATCATCTTAAAAGTCTTCTTGGCTATCTTGATAATGCTTATGAATATTACTTAAAGTCATAAATATTCATTAATAAATAAATTATGTCTTAGTCTCGTTATTTAATAGTAATCCTAATATATATTTTTGTACAAAACAGTTAATGCGATGTTAGTTTTATTTAAAGTTTTGTAGACTATTTGCTGCTGTATTGGTTTATTCATGTTTTTATATCGTTATAGTGTTACTTAAATTATATAAGCGATTATTCTTTTGGGGATTATATCAAATACTAGTTGTTATCGTTAGATTCAATATTAGCTGTATACCTAGATGGCTTTTTATAGTATTTTATCGATTATGGTAGTTTTATAACAATTAATTGCTTTCATGATTTTACCCTCATTTTTCACTGCATTATTTGCTTTTTACTTGGTTTGGTTCATAAATATATTTTATATTATAGCTGAATTGACAGTTTTGTAGTATATATCTGCTATAGTGACTTTATCTTCTTTTTTATTAGGATTATTTGCTACTATCGTTTTATGGATTTTAGCGATTGTTAGTTGTGTTCGCAGTTTCTCTGTTTCCTACAATTCCTGTGGTTTTACGGATATTGATATTGAATACTAAGCTGTTATTATAATTTCTATCACATGTTTATTAAAATTAACTGTTGTGTTGGTTTGCTTTTCGAATTTTGGCAATTATTAGTTGTTAACGTGGTTTCATCAATAGCTTTATCGAAAATTAGCTGTTTTCCTGAATTGCTATACCTACGTATTTTGTCGATTAAAATTGTTTTGGTGGTTATATAGTAATCAATTGTTTTCGTGGTTTTATCTACATTTTTGGTGGATTATTCGCTGTTATCGTAGTGTCATTTACCAGTTTATCGAATATTTTCTGTTTTATTGCTTTATTTTACGTGTTATATTCGTTGTTTTGCGCAGTTCTGTTCTTTTTTACTATTTATATATTTTTTAAACGTCTCTTAAATTTTATTACCTCAAAACGTCCTAAAAGGAATTGTGTCCATCACTAGCTCAAAAATTATAAATTGGGTCGTGGATTAACTTAGGTAATTCATTAATTGTTTATAAAAAAAGTACTCGTCTGATTTAGTCGTAAAAAATTATGAATCAAAGAATGAAACCGGCATACAAAAAAAAGTGATGAGTGCTTTTGACCTGACCAACTTTTTTATATGTTTTTTGATGATCTGAATTTAAATCCGTATTCTGTTTTTATTAATTTTAGGCTTCAGTTTTAATCAGAAGATCCGTGTTGTGCGAGTATTGGCTTACACCAGCCGATGTCAGGGAGATCCCTCTCGGGAGCCTCATCACCTATTTTAAATCAATAGGCCTGGTGACAGCCTGAGGTGAGGATATCCCTACATACAGGAGGATGCACAATGGGTCATATGTGGCCTCAGTGCAGGCTGAGCACTAGCTCGCCCCTCCCAAATTTCCAGATCCAGAGGCTTCAGTTTTAAGTAAACTAAAAATCCATGAAAATCGCAAAATACAAGAGTGTTGAAGTGTTTAAGACTAATGCAGCCCGTAAACACAAATCTAGTGTCTTTGTTGTCCATAAGAGATCAAGTTATTTGTAAAAAAAACTCTGAAAATGGCTAAAAAATTTAAAAAAATCATACTTTTTCCGCTTGTATCGCACTCCTTTATCTTCGAACGATTGGTGCAGCAGATTTCTCTTTTGTTTTCAGTTTTATTAGGTCCTCTTTTTAGTATCCAGCAAAAAATCCGCCATCTTATTAATATCCCACCTTCCTTGACACCGAACTTCTATGACTATTAGTTCTTGATGAAAATTTTCACCTTATTATATACCTACTATAGTCTCCAAGGTTTTAAGGAAAAAAGCCAAAATGAGAGTGTAGAAAATGCAATTTAAGATTCATCAAGCGGCTTAAATTTTTAAAATTCATCTGCATCCTCGACTAAATTTTGTTAATTTTTATTGTTCGTATTGATAAAAAAGTTCTGACAAACAGATTAAAACCTTTGCCAAACTGCTTTTTCACAGTCATTCATTGTGATAACAAAATTTACGTCCTTAGGCTCCGAATTTGTGGTTCATGGAAAATTCCTTCTTTCAATTTAGCGTCACTTATTGTTGGCAACTTTTCTCCTAAATATTGAAAACAGGTGCCGTTTTTATCAAGATCTTTGACATACTACTTTATGAGACAAAGCCAAGATGGACGCAGCTAATGAGGAGGTTCAATCGATGTTGTTCCTACAACATACAGGGTGGCTGAGATCAAGTGTTACCAAATGAAAACGCTATAATTTGTTTAATTTTGGTTATTTTTCATTAAAATTTCGTGAAATATATTAAAAACAAATGACATTTTATGAAAAACATGTTACTCCTCGATATGACCTTCTTTGGCTCTGCTTATTTGGTTCAGCCTTCCATAGAAAGCATTTTATTCTGACCAAACGTGGGCTTGCGAAATTTTATTCCATTCTCGAATAAGAGCTGACTTTAATGGTGTAATAAAACATCTCTTTCATATATTTATTCATGAGTTTTACTTCTTAATTATATTAAAAAACACATCTTACCAGTTTAATAGTTTTTATTAAAAAGCCCCGATTTTCGGTCACTCACTCCGACGAGTTCATAACTCTTGCTGAGTCGTCGGAATTCGTGACGACATAATTACATTATTTCTAAATACTAATATGCTTAACTAAACTTAAATAGTTTCTCAATAATCGTAATAAATCTACTGAGTGTTTCCTAAATAATATAGATATAAATACATAAACCTATAAATATAAATATAAATACAATTACAAATATAAATACCCTTATAAATATAGCTCTATATTACATCTCCCACGGGAAGGAGAAAAAAAAAAAATATTCTTTACTTAACCAATTAGACATATATATATATTTTTTTTTTTTAACTATTATATAACTTTATCCTATTTTTGTGAATCTCTATTATACGGTTGTCTATTTTTATAAAAATATTGGGATCTTTCTCCTCAATCACCGTATATGGACCTATATACAATGGTTCTAATTTATTTTTAATTACATTTTTTAACATTACTTTATCCCCTACTTTATATTTTACAGATTTTATGTCTTTATCATACATAGATTTTCGTTTGCTTTTTGATACCTCTAGATTGTGTTTTGCATCATTACATGCTTGTTGTAATCTATATTTTAGTTCGTGAGGGTAATCTTCAAAATTATATATAGGGTCTATCCAAGAATTTAAATTAGAGGGGATTTTTGCGAGTTTTCCGAAAATAAGTTCGTAAGGGGTATATTTTGTTTCAGTGTGTACTGTTGTGTTGTAAGCGAAACACCAATACGGAACCCAAGAACTCCATGCATTCTGAAATTTTTCAACTTGAATTCGCAAATAAGCACCCAAATTCTTATGAGAGTTCTCAAGAGCGCCTAGTGTCTCGTGATGATACGCGGTTGAATTAAGTTTCTTAATTTGTAAAATTTGACAGACTTCTTTAAAAATACACGCCATAAATTCAGTACCTTGATCTGAGACAATTTCATCTGGAATGCCGTAACGTAATATGAAATTATTAGTTAGTGTAGTTGCCACTGTATTAGCTTCCTTGTTTTTTAATGGATATGCCTCTACAAATTTAGTTAACTCACACTGTATCGTTAAAATATATTTATTATTTTCTACATCTTCTTGGAGTGGACCAACTAAGTCTATAAAAATTTTTTGAAATCCTGATGAAGCAGTTGTGGTTATAGATAAAGGTTCTTTGTTTGGATTGAAATGTTTACACCTTTGACAATGGTCGCATCTTTTTACAAAACTTTCTACATCCTTATTTAAATTTTGCCAAAAATACCTCTTTTTAATATTATTGTACATCCTGTTTATACCTGCATGTCCTCCAGTAGGGAGAATATGAAAATCATTTAGAATAATTTGTCTAGTTTCATTATCTAAGATATTTTCTACATCTTTTATAATAGATATTTTGATACCTATATTTTTAATCTCGTTACGGAATTTCATTAACAATTTAATTACTTGTGCACTTTTTCGATTCTTTAAAATAATTAATTCCGGAATTTTATTTTTATTATAAATATATTTCAGGTCTCTCAACATCGTACCTAAGTCTGATGATGATCGAGGATCCTGATAAAAATATATGATTCGCGAATCTTTATCACATATTAAGTTTCCAACTATATAATTACCTTTTTTATTTTTACGTACTAAATTGTCAAATTCCTTTTTTGAAATTATATTTAAACTAAACGAATCTTTAGGCGGTTTCAATAATTCTAAAACTCCAGGGTGATCAATCCTTTCGTCAGAATCATCTTTAAAACTACTTAAAAATTCTTTTTCGACGTTTTTTGATTGTGCTCTTGTGGTAACAAAAATTGAATCGCACACTTCTTTATTTAAATTTTTTAGTTCTTCTGAAGATATATCGATACGTGATAGCGCGTCCGCTACAACATTATCTTTACCCTTAATATATTTTACTGTAAAATCGTATTCTTCGAGAATGAGTCTAAACTTAATTAATCTACTGCTGGGATTTGTCATTCCAAATAAATAAACTAACGGTCTATGGTCGCTCAAGATCAAAAATTTTCTACCAAATAGGTAAGGTCTAAAGTGTTTTACTGCGAAAACGATTGCTAAAAGCTCCTTCTCTATAACGCTATAGTTTTTCTCGGCTTTATTAAGAGATCGACTTGCAAATGCAACAGGTCTATCATCTGAATTAGATAGTACAGCACCTAATGCATAATTTGATGCGTCGGTTTTAAGTATAAATTCATTTTCTGGTGCAAAGTTTGGATATTGTAGAACCGGTGGATTACTTAGAGCCTTTTTTAGATTTTCGAAAGAATTTTGACAATCGTTAGTCCAAATGAAAGGAACATTTTTTCTCGTGAGATAATTTAAAGGTTGAGCAATTTTTGCAAAATTTTTTACATATTTTCTATAGTAGTTAGTAAAAGCAACGAATCTTTTAACCTCTTGGGAATCTTTGGGCAGTGGAAATTTTTGAATAGATTCTATTTTAGAAGAATCAGGAGAGACACCTTCTGAAGATATTTGGTGACCTAAGTAAAGAATTTCTTTTTTCAAAAATTCACATTTATTCGGATTTAATTTTAAATTAACCTGTCTTAACCTTTGAAAAACTTTTACCAAATTTTTATTATGATTAATTAAATTATTTGCAAAAACTACTAAATCATCAAGATAAACGAAACAACATTCGTAGTTTAGTCCCGACATTGCGATTGTCATTGCCCGTGAAAATGAACTGGGACTTGTTTTTAATCCCATGGGGAGTCGCGTCATTTGATATTGACCTCTATCGGTTGCAAAAGCTGTATATTTCCTGCTATTTTTGTCTAGTTCGATCTGATAATAACCCTGAGATAAGTCAAGATGAGAAAAATACATTGCTCCTGATAATGAGTCCAAAATTTCAGATATACAAGGCAATGGAAATTTATCATCCTCTATTTGCTGGTTTAATTGTCTATAATCTATCACAATTCTAGCCTTTCTAACACCATTCTCATCAAAACCCTTTTTAGGAACAATTAACAAAGGTGATTGAAACTCTGACCTACATTCCTCTATAATCCCGTCGCGAAGCATTTTATCTATTTCATTATGAATTTGTGTTTTTTGTGCATGTGGCAGTCTGTAAGGTTTAATAAAATGTGGTTTTGTTGATTCTTTAAGTATAATTTTTTCTTTATAAATATTGCACACCGTGAGCGGATCATTTTCAAGATGAAATACGTCTGAATATTTTACTAAAATTTTTTGTAATGAGTCTCTTTCGTCCGAATTCAAATGCTGGAAATTTATTGAATTTAACAGTTTATCTGCTCTACTGACAGAATTTGTTGGCTTTGCTTTAAATTCGCATAAATTATAGCAATCTATTGTTTCTAATTTTGGATTAAAATTTTTTAAGATAACTTCTTGATCTCTAACATTTAAAATTTTAATAGGGATTATATTTTGGTTAGCACGAACTAAAGCTCCCGCTACAAATACTCCTTCACACAGTTCACCCGGCAGAACAACATAATCTCCGTTGGTTTGAACTTTAAAATATTTAACTATTTCGCATCTACTAGGAATTGATATATACAATTGTTGTTCCGACACAAGAGGAATTACTTGTCTGGTCTTATATAAATTAAATGAGAATAAGCACTTTTCATAGTCTATCGTAGCTCCGTAGTCATAAAAGAAATCTGATCCCAAAATACCGTGCATTTCAATGTCATTTGCAAGGCCGTCTAGGAGTTGGAATTCCTGACAAAGTTCTATTTTATTTATTTGTAATGAAAGATGTACTGTGCCAACTGATACTACTGACCCACATAATCCATTAATATGCATTTTCTTTGATGAATTAATTCTTTCGCTAATAACTACTTTATTTTTAAAAATTACACTTACACTAGCGCCTGTATCAAGTAAAAATATAAGTTTAGTACCATTATAAAATAAATTAATAAAATTCAATCCATTTAAAGCAAAAATATTATAAAATGTTTCTGAATTATTGTTGGTCACGAAAAAATGGTTGAGATATTTGAGGATTTTCTGAATATTCACCATTTGTATTAGCATTAGAATTATTTAGGTGAAATACCCTTCTATTATTATTATTATTATTGAACGTATTATTATTAGTATTATTATTATTATTATTACCCCTAAAATTATTTGATCTGTAATTGGTACCCCTATAAGAATTTCTGTTACCATTGTTTCCTCTAAAGTTATTTCCTCTAACATTATTTGGTCTAAAATTATTTCCTCTGCTATTATTATTACCCCTAAAACTATTACCTCTAAAATTCCTATGCTCTCTTATCTGATAGATTTGGTCATTACTTTTGCAACAGTTATTAAGTTCTTCTTCTTTTGCACCTTGTATTGCTTGACTTAAATTTGTATAATTTCGTGCTTTGACAATTATTTGTAAATTATTATTTCTAAGCCCATTTGCAAAAGTATTGATTGCAATCTTTTCGTTAACTTGATTTAAAATATTACTATGACTTAAATTATCGCCAGCTTGAGAAAGTGTTAGCTCTGCTAATAGTTTTTCTAACGTTTTTCCAAACTGATCAATAGTCTTTGACCCTTGTTTAGCATTGTGTAATTGACTAGCTAAGGATGTTTCAGATTTTTTAGTTATAAAATATTTCTTTAAATCATTTACTAGAGCCCCATTATCAGTGTAAGTTTTATTTAATCTAATTTTTGCATTTTCACTTAAACTTTTCTTTAAAATATAAGTAGTTAATAATATTTTACCATTTGCATCAAGCATAGAATCATACAATTCAATTCCATCAATAAGTTGTTTGGTTACAGTTTCAGAACCGTCCATAACCGGTAGCAGACTTGCCGCTGTTCTCAAATCGAATTTTTCCGTCATTTTATTAATTGAACAATCTAAATTTGATACACTATTACCCTGTACAATTTGCTCAGTATGCTGCAAAACCCGTAATCTTTCTGTTAAACTATTTTCTATTGCATTAATTAATTTTTCTATTGTAATAGCAAGTTCTTTAATATTAGTTTTAATACGAAAATCTATGTCTGATTTATTAAACAAATCTTTTAAATTCTTATAACTGTTTTTACACTTAGCTAAAGTTTCTAACTTACGATTTGTAACACTTTCATCCGTCCTTCTTTCGGTATTGTCTTTTATTAAGTTCTTATAAAACACTTTTAGTTCTTCAGCAAAATTTTGGAATTGTCTTTCTAGATCCATTCATTTTATACTTAATTGCAAAACCTAAAAATAAAATCTTCTCTATCTTCTTAAACTAACTCTTGGCTCGCCCTTATATGTCTGTCGATTTTCCTTTCTACCATATTTTTACATTTACGGTATAAATATGCTAATACCATAAGAAAAGCCAATGTAATAAATATAATTTCTAGTACCTCCTTTACTCCATTGGATTGAGTATTATTTGTTTGGCCTCCACTGTTACCAGCTTGTGCAATTATAACTTCCTCTTTTGATTCTTGTTGTCCCATTTTATTTATTAAAATAACAGAGTAGCCCATTAACATTAACCAAAGTGATAACGCTGGACTGGCAGGATCGCCATGTAATAAAACATCTCTTTCATATATTTATTCATGAGTTTTACTTCTTAATTATATTAAAAAACACATCTTACCAGTTTAATAGTTTTTATTAAAAAGCCCCGATTTTCGGTCACTCACTCCGACGAGTTCATAACTCTTGCTGAGTCGTCGGAATTCGTGACGACATAATTACATTATTTCTAAATACTAATATGCTTAACTAAACTTAAATAGTTTCTCAATAATCGTAATAAATCTACTGAGTGTTTCCTAAATAATATAGATATAAATACATAAACCTATAAATATAAATATAAATACAATTACAAATATAAATACCCTTATAAATATAGCTCTATATTACAATGGATCAACACTTTCTTATTTTTATTGGACACCTTACTCTCCAAAATAGACCGCATATGGAGAAATCCATGGGATTCAAGTCCTGTTGGGATATCCAACGGTTCGTACCGAAGTGTTTATGTACCCAAGACAGCAAAGCATCGTTAAGGATCTTCTGGCGGTACACCTCATGGTTTACCTTGACTTCCTGTCACTGCAACCCAAACTATAACAGAAGCTGGTGATTGCTTGCGCATGGCAACTCTGGCGTTCAAATTATCGTTGAACTTGTGCTTTAACCAAACACGATTATTTTGTTTATTCACATACTGTTAAATGGTGAAAATTTTCTTATCAGAAAAGACAATTTTTGGAATCTCATCACGTTCGGCCAAGACCTTCAATGCTCGTGTTCTTTCAAGCCTGATTTTTTTTGTGCCTCTTTAAGATCTTAAACTTTTTGTATCTTGTAGGGCTCGGTCAAGGCTAGGAGTTCTTGATGCAATACAGAGAAGAGCAGTTCGACTAATAAACGACACCAGTATCACCAAAAACCTAGTCCCATTATCCCACCGAAGAGCAGTGGCTTATCTTTCCTTGTTTTACCGATACATAAACGGTTTTTGCTCAGAAGAACTCCGCTCTATAATGCCTCCACTTGCCAGACCAGCCAGAGCAACGCGACGTGCCAACTGCATGCACCCTTATACTGTTCAATGCCCGACATCGAGAAAAGATCGATTCGATCGTTCCTTCATACCCAGGGTCTCCAGATTGTGGAACTCCTTACCTTTCCACGTCTTCCCCACTCATCATAACCTGCAGGCCTTTAAATCCCAAATTAATAAATTGTCTCTTCTGCTTCAATAGATGTTCTCGGTACATTTGTATTTAGGTCTATACCTACGAGGACATCTTTAATAAAAAAACGTGTAGTTCATTGTTCTATATGATTTGAATGCTGTATCGTGAATCATGCAGACGTGTTGCTAATTGATTGGCACTTTGTCGAGGATTTCGTTGGATTCGTTTCCTCAACTTTCGAATCATTTCTTTTGATTTTGCTGTCTTTTTAGGACCGCCCCTGTTAGGTTTAGCGATGCTACCACTTTTGTTGTATCAAGTTATGGTTCTATAAACAAATATTTTATTTACATTCAAATGCTGGAGCTTACGAACTATTGCTGTTTGTGAATTTCCAGCTAAATACAGTGCAATTCCACTATTACGTTTGAATTCCATTACGATTTTTTAATGAAGGTATTAATTTAGAACAATTCTTTTTTGACCACATGTAAACAACTAACCAAACTTCAATTTGTCAAATAATTGGCGCGCGAAAATGACAACCACACATATGACAGCAGACTGAAGTTTGTAACGTTTAGTTTCAGTCACCCTGTATATAGAACCTGGATCAAAGTATGTTTTAGCTGGCCATATTCTTTTTGACAGATTTTCCATTGATGTTCTGAATATCTTAATTAATCAATACTATCTGCAAATTGTCGTCTCTACTAATTTTGTCGGATGAGGTAATGGGATGGATCCATACGAGTTTCCATTGTGTAGAAAAACAGCTTTAACGCTTTTAGACGAATCAACAAAAAGTCTTCATTCATTGGCTTTATAAAAGTGATCAGTACTTTTTATGTTTTTAGATGCCCTGAATTCAAATCCGGAGTCCATATTGCTATATCAGGCTTGAGTTTTGGTAAACTGAAAATCCTAAAAATCTCAAAATGTAGGAGTGCTGTGTGTATTGGACTATTGTAAGCAGATTTATTATTTAACTAGCTGACCCGGCGAACTTCGTACCGCCTACTGATGTTTTTTTACCATTTTTCCAAATTTTTACGGTTTTGTAAATTATCGATTAGATATATCATACATTAACTGCGCCACCTTATGGTGGCGTCATAGTACTTAATTTCGCAAGAATTGCTAATGTAAAATAATACTATCTCAAATGCGCCACCTTACGGTGGCGTCATAATGCTTAATTTAGTAAGGATCACTCTTTTAAATATATGAAATAGCTGTAACCGGCGCGCGTTGCTACGCCAACAACTAAAATAAATTTAAGAAAAATAAAAGAGATGAAGAGATAGAGAAGGAAAGAAAGTTTATAGTTTTGTTTCACTTATCGCACCAAAAATATATTTTTCGAACTTATATTTATATGAAATCGTATAGATATCTATTAATCAATATTGAATTTGGTACATGGAAGCGCCATCTGGTGGTAACTTCTATTAATACGAATATCATATTCATATTAAGCATTAAGAATACAGCATCATACTAATTTTCATGACAATCGGTTGAACAGGGAAGAAGTTGCTACTCTGCAGCGCCACCTGGTGGCGAGTGGCATCAATGAGCGTATCATACAAACCTTCTCCGTGGAAAAACACATATACATACCAATTTTCATTACAATCGGTTGAACGGGGCAGAAGTTACTACTTTGCAGCGCCACCTGGTGGCGATTGGGCATCAATGAGCATATCATATAAACCTTCTCCGTGCAAAATACATATACATACCAATTTTCATGACAATCGGTTGAACGGGGCAGAAGTTGCTACTCTGCAGCGCCACCTGGTGGCGATTGGCATCAATGAGCATAACATATAAACCTTCTCCGTGCAAAATACATATACATACCAATTTTCATGACAATTGGTTGAACGGGGCAGAAGTTGCTACTCTGCAGCGCCACCCGGTGGCGAGTGGCATCAATAAGCATATTATGCAAACCTTCTCCTTGGAAAAATACATATACATACCAATTTTCATGACAATCGGTTGAACGGGACAGAAGTTGCTACTCTGCAGCGCCACCTAGTGGCGAGTGGCATCAATGAGCATAACATATAAACCTCCTCCGTGCAAAATACATATACATACCAATTTTCATGACAATCGGTTGAACGGGCAGAAGTTGCTACTCTGCAGCGCCACCTGGTGGCGAGTGGCATCAATGAGCATAGCATATTCGTTTTCTCCGTGAAAAAATACATATACATACCAATTTTCATGACAATCGGTTAAACGGGACAGAAGTTGCTACTTTGCAGCGCCACCTGGTGGCGAGTAGCATCAATGAGCATATCATATAAACCTTCTCCGTGAAAAAATACATATATATACCAATTTTCATAATAGTCGGTCCAGTAGTTTTTGAGTTCATCGATTTCGTACATAAAAACACATCCTTTTTTATATATATAGATTTAAATCCCGTATTACAAATCTATGAAATCTAGTGTCTTCGTTACGGAAAACTTTAGTTAGGTCAAAATTCTTAATTCAAAATCGTTACAATCTAAGCTGGAAAATGGGCTTGTCGAGTATCGTTGTTTTGTTGAATTTTTTAATTGAATTTCTTTTGTGATTATATCCACAGTTTTAGTTGAATTATTTGCCTTTCTTTCTCATATTTATTGGAATATTACTTGTTTTCTTGAATTACTTAACGTATTTTTTTAAAACCGGCCAGAAATTAGTACTTTCCGGTTTATTTTTATGTCAGAAAATCTCATTTTGTCGGACCGGGCCAGAAAATAACAATGAGTCCGGTAAAAGCTTTTACGAGAGAATCACAATAATTTTCTGGCCCGGACCGACAAAATGAGATTTTCTGACCCAAAAATAAACTGGAAATTACTAAATTTTGGCGGTTTAAAGAAATATTGTACGTAATACGTCCCAAAAGTGCTTTTACTGGACTCGCCTGCGGCTCGCCCTGCAATTGCCCACTCGCGCAGTAAACTACTATTATAATAAAAGGTTAGTTTTTTGTAATTTTTAGCTATTAAATTCTTCAGTAGTTTTATCTACATTTTTATAGGCAATATTACATTTCAGGTTAACTTTTTTTCAAATTTTAAGTGGAAAAATAGTGTACTTCTTGTTTTAATTTACGTTTTCCTTTTTCCTGTGCGACATACTTATACTATTTTACTTTAAATTAATTTTCGTAACTTTCTTTACAATACAAGTTGTTATATATAGTCTTTGAACATATAGAAGAGATCTGAATTAATATTCTGTAATTAATGCTTCCAGTCTAATAGTGTCCTTTATCAATGTTGCAGGTAATATAGGTAATTTTCCGAATACTTGATCTAAGTTTAGTTAAAGTAATTACAAGTTCGATTAAGGGTGTAGTGAACAGATTGCAAATCACTGTGTTCTTGGTAATTTAATATAACTCTGCTGATTAACAGTACTAAAATAAACAAAGATTAATATTAAATCTTAATTTCGAAATTGTCTTCTTGTAAATATTTGCAGGGTATAGTCATTTAATAAACCTGATTTGCTAAATTTTTCCTATGTAGTAAAAAGTCATTAGCAACTAAATATAAGCAAAAAATTACGAGGAGGGTATAAATTTGTAGCCAAATTTTTTTGTATGAACAAAAAGTTGAAAAGGAAATATTTAAATAATCTTAAGTCATATTTTGAACTGGGACAGAATAACACTGTTACCCTCCTATGGGTTCCAGGACACGTAGGAATAAAAGGAAATGAGACAGCAGACAAGCTGGCAAAAAAAGGAGCTGAAACCCCATATCTGGGACCAGAACCATCCTTTGGGATCAGCAGTAGTACAATCTTAGAAAAACTAAAGAAAAAAATGGATAGCGAAAAATCCAAGTACTGGAATGATCTAGAAGGATTAAGACAATCGAAGACGCTCCTGGGAAACTATAACCAGAAGAGATCTCACAGCTGTCTTAACCTGAGTAAGGAAAACCTCCGAATTATAACAGGAATACTAACCGGTCACTGTCGATTAAGAGGACACATGAAGAAACTAGGATTAGTAGATGAAGCAAACTGCAGATTCTGTGAGATAGAGGATGAAACCTCAATACACATACTTTCAGAATGCATGGCATTAAGTAATTCTAGGGTCAAATACCTAGGGTCATACGAAATAAAAAGGAAAGAACTACCTAATTTAAAACCCAATGATATCCTAAACTTTCTAAGGAAGATAGGACTAGAAGAGCTGCTATAAGTCTGAGGAATCATCAGAAATATAGCAAGAAAAGGGGGACACAATAGATCTTATAGGTCGCAGGTGTATCTGTCACCCCTAACACCATACATACATACATACATACATACATACATAAGTCATATTCTGCTTTTCTGCTTCCAAAAAAATAATAATTAATCTTAAAAAAAATTATATTTCTATTTAAAGTTTTTTATTTATTACTGAGTACTTTATTATTAATTTTGAAAAAAGATGTTAATATAATATTAGTTTCCTTCATTTCATTTAATGAGTTATATCCAGAAAACACTACAAGCATTTTTCATAAAACTCTATGTGTGTATCTGACAGTTAAAAAAAGACTTCTAAGTCTTTCAGTAAAATTGTCTAGAAAATATATCTTGTATTTCCACCATCTCGAGAGCTACATTTACGTTAAACTATTTTCTATACAAATCACGAACATAGAATTGTTAAAATGGATGAGTAAATTTAAGTAACAAAAAAAAATTATTTTCAACGTTAGAATTTATAGCCCATTTCCACCACCGACAGACTATTTATGAGTTGAAAAAGCAGGTAAAGTGAACGAGAGTAAGGTGTTTATCTTTGGTAAAATTTAATTCATCTACTTAATAGGTTACTGGATATAGCAACACATAAAGTACTAAAGAAGAAGTGCACTGTTAGAAATAAATTAGAGAACACATTCAAGTAGTTTTAACGTTACCTAACAGATATT
Organism: Altica lythri; assembly: GCA_964028335.1. Classification (NCBI taxonomy): domain Eukaryota; kingdom Metazoa; phylum Arthropoda; class Insecta; order Coleoptera; family Chrysomelidae; genus Altica; species Altica lythri. The sequence goes on along the minus strand of OZ034805.1, from coordinate 62,223,746 downwards.
GGATTTCGAAGTAAGCAGTAATCAAACATGAATTACCTACAGTATGTTCAGGTAACGACAAAATTTGTAGGTGACGTAGATAATTAAACTAGCTTTTATCCGCGACTTTCTTTTGCGTCAATTAAAACTAGCAACGAGTGGCGAACTACATTCCCAGAAATTCATAACAATATAATATATTAATATGGGTTTTTGCTCGGGAACAATGGTTTTCGAGAGTGTGAGTTGCCCATAAGAAAATCGGTTGCTAGGTTTAGTTTTGAGTTTGTATGAGATAGGTTTTTGTTAAATTTTGGTTTGTGTTGAAATAGAAATAAGTATTGATTAGATTGTGATTTTGAAATGTCATAAAGAGATTGAAATGAAATAAATATGAATAGCATAGTAATTTTGAAATGTCAATAAATTAAAAAGAAAATAGATTGCAGGTATATAAAAGGTAGAGAATTATAAGAAATAAAATATTTTGAAGAAGACAAGTTATTGAACATGGACCAGAAGGAGCTAACAAATAAAAGAATACAACAACAGAAATAGATTAGATTAGATTTTTTTGTAATAGTGATCAATCTTCTTAAGTGTAGAATCCACAACCCGGAGATTTTTATTGATTGGAATCAGTCCCAGAAGAGGAATCCCATATCAATATCTATACTTATTAAACTTTTATTACTTTTTTTTTTATTAAGGATATTCTCGTAGGTGTAGACCTAAATACAAATGAACCGAGAACATCTTTTGGGGAAGAAGAGACAATTTATTAATTTGGGATTTAAATGCCTACAAGTTAGGACGAGTGGGGAAGACGTGGGAAAGTAAAGAGTTCCACAATCTGAAGACCCTGGGGATGAAGGAACGATCGAATCGATCCGTTCTCGCTGTCCAGCATTGAACAGTATAAGGGTGCATGGTGCATGGAGTTGGCACGTCGCGTTGCTCTGGCTGATCTGACAAGTAGAGGAATTATAGAGCGGAGTTCTTCTTAGCAAAATCCGTTTATGTATCGGTAAAACAAGAAAAGATCAGACACTGCTCTTCGGTGGGACAATGAGGCTAGGTTTTTTGTGATACTGGTGTCGTTTATTAGTCGAACTGCTCTTCTCTGTATTGCATCAAGATCTCTGAGCCTTGACAAAGCCGCCGATCTCCATACATGCGAACAGTATTCAAGATTAGGTCATATTTGGGCTCTGTAAAGAGTAGCTAAGTTGGATGAAGAATAGTATATTGTAATACAAGTGTTACAATGACAGAGGTTTCGTAGTACGAGTTCAGTTTGTGAAACGAACCGCGAAGCGGTGAGTTTCGCAAAGAACGAGTACTACAAACCGTCATTGTAACTCGAGTGTTACATACTATTTTTTATAATGAACTTTTAAAAGTTTTAAAAAAAAGTAAAATGAGTGTTTTTCGAAATATTTATTTATGTTGGCAATCTTGACAGTTTTGACACTTGTCAGTTTTAATGATTTTAAATTAGAATGTTTGTCAAATTTGTATGAAATATTCCGAATTTAGCAATAACGCTGATAATGTAGTTAATAATTTACTACAACATACTTCTTGATTTACTACCTGAACTCTTTCGTTGAAAATCAGTGCAGTGCAACCAATTGTGTAAAACAAAAAGTTACCAAAAACAGTGTTACAATGAATCTATTTCGATACTGTTTTTAGTGTCGAAATAGAAACTTTGTGAACGTGAATTATAAAAACATATTTCCGTGTTTTAAACAGAAAGCCTAATTTCTTTCCTGCTGCAGTTGCTATGGATGCAATATGTTCATTCCATAGTAAGTCCTGGGAGATCGTTATACCAACCAGCGTAATGGAGTCGCCCGCTACCAGTGTCTGATCGTTGATTGTAATGGATGAGTCGCATGTTTGCCTCTTGTTGGATAGGCAACATGTCTTTGTCTTGGAAGCGTTGAAATTAATAAGATTTTTTCTTCCCCACTCGTCTAGAATTCTCAAATCTTGATTGAGAGAAGCCGTTGTGGATCTTTTGTACTCTTTCCTACAATAACTTAGATAATAGTTAATGAGGTTATTTTTAATATAAAAATAAATAATTTTTTGTACTAGAAATGATTTATACGTGTTAGTGAGTCAAAATTAGAATGTTATACCTACACTATGGTATACCTACCACTTACCACAATTTGGCAACACGCGAATCATGATAAATGCCTCAAATATTCTGAACTTTTCTTCAAATCCATCACCTGTTATCAATTTACAAAATTGAAAATTTGTCGTATCAACTCGTCGAACGGATATAAAAATGTTGTTCCAGTCCGGAAGTGCCAGTGACGTTTACAGGAAATAAAGTGTCGTAGACTTAAGCTACCACCGTTGACTGAAAAATGATGAACGATGTTGAAAACGCAGCCTGAAAAAAACAACGTTCGAGGGTTGTTTTGCATACGTGGTAATATATCTTTAAAAGTTTTTACCGGACTTGATCGAAGGGGATGGAAGGATGTAGATTGATCGAAGAAATAAATTTTGAAAGCTTTTTTAAAGCTCAGTCAAATAAAAAAAAGGGGTCAGCGGATATTGAATGTTGAAAAATTAAAATGGATAAAAGGGTGCAATGCGGTATAAAAAATATCTTTAAAAACGTCATAGATTACCTTAAGGTAGATATAACCAAAGAATCAGTGTATACTGGGTGTACGGAAAAAGAAGCTTACCGCTATAACAGTTACAGTTCATGTTAGGTTGTATAGGATATAATATAGATTAACTAAAAAATTTATAAATAACAACCTTGCAAAAATTTATGTATGTATGTATGTATGAGCAGTTAGGGGTAATAGATACACCTGCGACCTATAAGATCTATTGTGTCCCTCTTTTCTTGCTATATTTCTGATGATTTCTCAGACTTATAGCAGCTCTTCTAGTCCTATCTTCCTTAGAAAGTTTAGGATATCATTGGGTTTTAAGTTAGGTAATTCTTCCCTTTCTATTTCGTATGACCCTAGGTATTTGACCCTAGAATAACTTAATGTGGTGTATTCTGAGAGTCTGTGTATTGAGGTTTCATCCTCTACCTCACAGAATCTGCAGTTTGCTTCATCTACTAATCCTAGTTTCTTCATGTGTCCTCTTAATCGGCAGTGTCCTGTTAGTATTCCTGTTATAATTCGGAGGTTCTTCTTACTAAGGTTAAGACAGCTGTGAGATCTCTTCTGGTTATAGTTTCCAAGGAGCGTCTTCAATTGTCTTAATCCTTCTAGATCATTCCAGTACTTGGATTTTTCGCTATCCATTTTTTTTTAGTTTTTCTAAGATTGTACTACTGCTGATTCCACAGGATGGTTCTGGTCCCAGGTATGGGGTTTCAGCTCCTTTTTTTGCCAGCTTGTCTGCTGTTTTATTTCCTTCTATTCCTACGTGTCCTGGAACCCATAGGAGGGTAACAGTATTATTCTGTCCTAGTTCATTTAATTTGCCTAGGCAATCCCAGACCATCTTTGAACTTTTTTTTTTTTTTTTTTTTTAAAGAGGGCCAGGCTTAGAGGTAGTCCATGGGATTGCATCGCAGCTAGTACAGCTTATTGTGCACCCTCATTCACAGGTCCTCATTCTTCGTCAAATCCCAGGTTCTTAATGAACCAAGAGATCTTTGAACTGATTGTATCTGAGTTCACAGCTTTGATCGCTGCTTGACTATCTGACATGATAACAATTTTTTGTCTACGATAGTTCCTTTCAATTTTAAATTCTATACATCTTTCGATGGCACGAATTTCCGCTTGGAATATGCTTGGTTACGCACCCAGGCTTTCTGAGTATTTGGTTCTAGGTCCAAAAACCCCTGCTCTTGTTCCTTTATCTGTCTTGGAGCCGTCCGTATACCATTTTATGGCGTTTTGGCTTAGCCCCAATATGGTGTTTTTGTCCCATTCAGATTTACTCCCCAGTTTAGTTGTAAATTTCCTTACAAAGTTAAATTTGATTATTCCTTCTTTGATCATTCTATATATTGTTTTTTCCTAGCATTTTCTACTTGAATATGCAGTGGCGAGAGATTTAAGATTATGTACTTCCATTGCAGCAGTGGGACATGTTCTCATTGCTCCAGTGATACATGAAAGGTTTGTCCTCGTAGTGATCAGATTAGCTCTCGTGCCCCAAGCTACCGCCCCATATGTGATGATAGGTCTCACATATTTATGTTTACTTTCATTTCAACAAAAAAAAAATGTCCCGAATTTATACCAGCAGATTTAGCTGTCATGATTAATGGAAATTAATATTTTAATTGCAGGTTTTAATTCTTAACAAACATTGGTGATTTAAAATTCTTTAAAGGATATATTTTGTCATGCTAAAACTGATTTTCTTAAGCAATAATTTTATCAATACTGTTACTACACAGCGAATACAAGTTCTGTAGCCTGTAATTTATAAATTAAGAGTATTTTTTATAATATTTCAAGCAAATTAGAACAATTTAGTAAGAAGAAATTGAACTGGATTCGAACCTGTGATCTCTACTTATAGCCTGTAGCTCCTTTAACCATTCGGGCGCAAAAGCCTTGGACGTTAGTCGGCATTTCTAATCTTATCTTGATTCAACTCATGTCGTTTAGGACGCTTACTCAATTACTTTATAAACATATATAGGTACTACGTTAATAATTGACAAATGACACATCAAATTCAATTTTCTTAGAGCCGACTATGCATTAAAGCCAAATAATTAAAAGCATGTTCGAGTCCTTCCGGGTGCGAAATTTTTTCGATTTCTCCTTAAAGTGATTTCTTGTTTGTATACTTTCTAGATTTTCCAAAATCCCATAATAGATGTCTCAAAATTATCAGTTCACTAAAAGTGCAGAAATCCCTATTGCTGCTAATAAGTAGGCATCTGTCAAAAATTATCAGTATAATTCATTAATTCTCCACTAAACGGATTCCAACATCTACAAACTTATGAAAACGATCGGAGGATAAGTCTTTAGATGTCATTAAAATGCACTTAAAACTTTATCCCGAGTCACACGGAAAATTAAAATAGTTTTATGACTGATATTGAGTTTATAGGTTCGACATCTATCGAAAATAATCTATAAAAGTGCTTCGAAATGGGTTTGGAGCTTAGTGGATATATTTATGGAATATTAATGTTCAAATGTAGTAATAGATGAGGGTTAAATATGAATGTGATTATTGTGAATAAAAACTGTAAGATTTCTATAATAAGAGCAACCAATCGTCAAAATTATAATACCAATTATATGCACCAATTACAGTTTTTCTAAAAAGTAAAATAAAACGACAAAGAGAATTGATGCAGGTGTATCATTAACGTGTATAGATTCTAGGAAGTGGCAGTGTGTATTGTAAGTTATTTAAAATTAAGCTTTTACACAATAGATGCGTTGGTTTCGTGGATTAAAATAACGCAACAACATATAGCTTTGAAAAAAAGTGCTCACTAGAGCAATGAGATCGTGTCCTATTGCAGCCGTGAAAATAGTACTAGAACTTTCTCCCTTGCATTTACATATAAAGAGGATTGCTCTGAAAAGTGTATATAGGTTAACAAGGAATAAGTCTCTTAAGCCCTCTTTGAGATTCTAGGGGTCTAAGCAACCTAATCCATAAAGATGTCTAGAGAGATTATGTCTCCCAAATAAAATTTTGAACTCAAATGTTAGTATAAATGAATGTAAGTTAACACAAAACGAAATCGCCCAACTTACAAAAGAATGGGTCTAAAGCACCAGAAGGAGTTACAGGTCCTAACTTTATGCTCTCAATAGCCATGGAAAACACTCCTACAATTTTCAAAGCAAAGTTTTTAGCAATAGACTTCTGTGCTCAATAGTCCATCAAAAAACGCCTCAATTTAGCCAGAATATTTATAGCCAAGCTACTTTGAAGGCTGTACAATCCAATACGTTTGAGTCCTAAACAGTATGGAACTGCTAAAAGTCTCTTAAGCAAGTAGCTTAACACAACAAAGTAACTTTGCTGTGGATACTAGGGGATCAATGGATTGTCGGAAACGAGACTGCTGAGCTGAGAGTCTCGCAAAAGATTCCTTTTATCGTATCTGATATAGCTAAACATATTGTCTGTAACCACAGAGTAATTGTTCACCAATGAGATATATATTTGGAACAGGTCTGTTTAGGGCCTAATCAGGTAAAAAATGTACATCCTAAGCGAATCACAGACTTTCTTAAAAGTCAACACCTTGTGGACTCATAATTAGATCTAGGTTATACACAAAAGACCTTTTAGGTCCCACTGCAGTAAGGACTGAGTATTACTAAAAATAAGATACTGAAAGAGGATAACAAAATGAAAAGATACAACAAGATCAGTATATATAACCCAATCTTATGGAGCTCAGATAATAGTTGTTTTAAATAAAAAAATACTGGTTAAAATAAGAGAAAATGTCTACCTTCTGCTACAATTTTTTTCATTTTATCCTTTTTAGTAGCTACTTGGCCTTGTCAGATGTGAGCACAAATTCATGATGTAGTAGATACTATCGCCAAAACCTTCCAAATACCGTGCAAGAGGTTCTGGATTGAATCCCCAACAATCCCGACATATACCTCGTGGTGAAGGAAAACATCATGATGGAACGTAGACTTAATTGTCTGAAATCACCAACTCTTAGTGAGCAAGCGTGATGATTAAATGCTCATTCCTTCTCCTTGTGCGAAGAGGCCTTTAGAGGTTTTTATGTTATACGCCCTTATTAATATATTAACTTAACTACAGAACTTCTGTCGATTTTTGAGGTGTTCCCTGGAATATCTTCCACATTGATAAGCAAATTTCTATGTGACCAAAAGGACACTCTACTCTTTTGAATGCAAAAAGAATTTTTCAAATCGGATTATAACTACCGGAGATATGCCGTAACATACATAAAAAAATATCTCATCTTCCTATACTTGTCTGAAGAAGAATTATAATGACTGTTGCTATTATTTCTGTATCTAAAATTGAGCCTCTTCTGTATTACGTATATATAGAATACTATTTCTATAATAGTCTCAAAATACTGAATGCTTTTTGGTTTCTTTATGAAATAAATTAGAATTCTGAGAGGTATTCAAAAGTTTATGATTTAACAATAAATTTGACAATAAAAGTTGAAGTTCCTTCCAAGTTGTTGTTCACAGTCTTTACCCACTTATGACCATCCAATTTGTAAGATACAAAAAGGTACGGGATTTTGTAAAAAGTGTCTTTTTGGCCTTCTATCTCAATTTAATTGAACTTCCACTCTACTTTAGCGTTTCAAATTGATTTTCCCAAATTTAAAACAAAATATGCTTTATTTGAGGTGAAGTTGATGTAACTGAAAAAAATCTGAATTTAAAATCGAAATCATTTTAGGGAGAAGAGGAAAATATAAGTTATCAGATGTGGCTCGATGACAAGAACCATTAAGAGATATAGTCCAATAAAAAAATAATGTCAGAAACATAAATTACTAGGTACTGCAGTTCAAATCCATAAAAAATCATCGTTAAATCTAAAGCAGCTCAATACCAAATGTTCTCTTGCAATTAAGTAATTTTCAACATTACTGGCCTTAAAAAGGGGAAACTATGTCGAGCAACATACCTTTTTATAACTGATTTAGTTCTTTCCACCATAATTGGTAAAATTGAAGTCTTTTTTAATTTCATGTGTTAAAACTAACAACAATACAAGTCGAATGTTATTTGTCTGTAGTTTCGATTGTCAATATAATTTAAATTTGGATTTGTTATGAACAATTACTACTCTAAACCTTACAGTAAAATATTTTTTCTGAAATCGCTTGGAAATGTCCAGTTTCTCAGATCAAATTCGAGCCGCAAAATACACTATTCTTGTATTTTAGTCCGTTGCTGGGTAACGAGCTTTTCCGTACTATACGGGAATATTTTTTCCGTACTGTACGGTATACGGGAATGATCCATAAAACTTTTATAAGCAAACTCATATTTTGCCTTGGATTTATTTGGCAATAAATTTAAAACCACATTAGTAGCGGTGTTTAGTAACTCTGGAGGCGTTTTGCACCTCTGGACATCATCGTCACTATCCATTTCAAATATAATTTAAAATATTTTAAGCAATATGTAACTAACCGAACACTTTTATGACACTAATAAACTGATTAACAAACAATGTCAACGAACCGGTTTCATAGAAAATAAGATGGTAATCAAAAACAGTTATGCAGATATAAAACTTTCTTAATTTACGATTATATTTAATTCGATTTCAGAAAAAATAGTAGGTATGTGATTCTCGTAGTAAAAGCACATTCCCGGACCCCAATGTTTGTTGGCCTCGGCTATAACAATTTACATTCTCGTCCGGGAATGTATCGCTTTTCGTACTAGATACACAATATACTATTTTTTAGTTACACATAGTTTTTATCATATTGATGTAATTAAATGCGTTATTTTGACCTCAGCTCATCTCGGTTAAGCTCAAAAGTGACGAGAATCTCTTCACATATATTCAAAGCGAGTAAAATTTACATACCACAGCAGGTCTGAAAGTCTATTAGCTTTCTCATCACCCCATCAGCGACAGACACACTTTTTTAACAATAAAAACTTTTCATTATGTATGCAGATGCTCGAAAGTTTGTTTAAAAGGCTTTGGCAAAGCCAGACAATGTCATTTTAATTAAAACGGCTCGAGAAGTGTTCTGGTTGCCTATTTTGCATAAATAGTGGAATCGAGGCGATGCCGATCCATTGAATTTGAATATTGTGATTTTGGATTACGTTTCGTCGTGGTGAAAAGTAGAACAGCTACCACCTTTTTATACGAATAAAGCATTGACCACACTCACGTACTACTGAAAAATAGCTGGCATATGGGATAAGTTGCATACGACGGTTTATGGCGATATTTCACTACCAAAATTCAATGGCTTAAACGTACTGAATACACAAGTACTTTACAGCTAATATCAAAACTCCTAGGGAAATTTATGCTTATTTATTAAAAATTATAAAAATATTTTGAAGTTATCTAAAAAAAACTTTCCCTTTTTGTTTTTTGAAAATTCATAAGTAGTACGGCGAGAATAAATAAAAATTAAAAGAAAAACGAAAACATTTATTATATGTTATTTTTCATTTGATAAGCAGCTACTAATTTTTTTTACTAATAAGTTTTCACGGATGGTAGCGAAACCTTGAATGAGGTAGAAATTTTAAAAAATATTACACTAATTACTTATACTCACAGAATCAAGTGAGGCCATCATCAAAGAGTGATACGGCAAAATTCAAAGCCTTTGATGTTTGCCGCAAAACTGGCGACGCACCAAAAATTATTTCTTTTGAACTGTTCTACACCTGAAGATTCTATATCATTCCTTTATTTTTCCTATATAAGCAGGTAAATGGCCCGAATTTAGTTCAGCCAATTTTCTTTGAGGCTTTGTGTGCATCTTAGGAGCTAATTAATTATATTTTGTATCCGAAAATAATGTCTTTTTTTATTAAGGATGTTCTCGTAGGTATAGACCTAAATACAAATGTACCGAGAACATCTATTGGGGCAGAAGAGACAATTTATTAATTTGCGATTTAAAGGCCTGCAAGTTATTAGGACGAGTGGGGAAGACGTGGGAAGGTAAGGAGTTCCACAATCTGAAGACTCTGGTGATGAAGGAACGATCGAATAGATCCGTTCTCGATGTCGGGCATTGAACAATATAAGAGTGCATGGAGTTGGCACGTCGCATTGCTCTGGCTGGTCTAACAAGTAGAGGCACTATAGAGCCGGAGGTCTTCTGAGCAAAATCCGTTTATGTATCGGTAAAACAAGGAAAGATTAGACACTGCTCTTCGGCGGGACAATGGGGCTAGGTTTTTGGTTATACTGGTGACGTTTATTAGTCGCACTGCTCTTCTCTGTATTGGATCAGGAACTCCGAGCCTTGACGGAGCCGCCGAACCCCATACATCCTTGCAGTATTCAAGATTAGGTCGTATTTGAGCTAAGTTAGATGGAGAAAAATATTTCCGTGCTCTAAAGAGCAATATGATGCAATATGTTCGTTCCATAGTAAGTCCTGGGAGATCGTTATACCAACCAGCGTAATGGAGTCGCCCGCTATCAGTGTCTGATCGTTGATTGTAATGGATGAGTCGAATGTTGGCCTGTTTGTCTTGGAAGCGTTGAAATTAACAAGATTCTTTCTTCCCCACTTATCTACAATTCTCAAATCTTGATTGAGAGAAGCCGTTGTGGATCTTCTGTCCTCTTCCAGAATATCTAGAGGTATGGGACGGTTGTGCGCTTTGCTACAGTGTAGGTTGCTATCATCTGCAAAACCATGTGTCGGATTATTAGTGGCTTCTAGTAGATCATTAATGTGTAATAGGAATAGAGTAAGAGCTAGAGCCGATCCTTGAGGAACTCCAGCGTTGATCTTGTAGAGGTTGAAAGAATGTTCATCTACAGTAACTTGGATGTGCCTGTTGGAGAGAAAGTTGGATATCCATCTGAAAAGATTTTGCGTGAGTTCGTATGAAGGCAGTTTGTTCAAAAGAGCTGCATGCCCCACTTGATAAAATGCTTTTGAGATGTCTACTGATACTATTTGAGTCTCCACATAGCGGTGGATGGCATCACTCCAGACATGAGTTACATATGCTAGTAGATCGGCTGTTGACCTTTGTTGGCGAAAACCATATTGCCTATTACTTAAAAGGTTGTGTGTCTCAAGGTAGCTCAGGATCTCGTAATTGACGTATTTCTCAAATTTGGAAGAGCAGCAGCAAACGTTTGATTTACAAAGAGCACACTCAATAATGTGCTAATTTTATAATTAATTGAAAATTACAAAAGTCATTAAAACCTTTTGCAGAAAGAAAATTTATCAAGGAGTATATGTTAGAAGTTTGCAGTGATTTGTCTCCTGAGTAGAAAAATGAATGTGAAAAAAATAGTTTGTCAAGACGTAGGTACATAAATGATGACCAATGGTATAGTATAAAAACCAAATTGACTGACCATATAACTGGTTTTGAATCATTTTCCATAGTATTAGACAAGAGCAACGATTTGTCGGACACACCTCAACTAGCTATATTTATTCGAGGTTTTAATAAAGAATTTACTGTTACTGATAAATTGCTGGCTTTACCCAACTTGCAATCACTTCCGATCACTTAAAAACACTTGAAATAACTTTTAATTATTTATTTGATTAATAAGACAAAGAGCTTCCAATTTTATAGACTACAAATAATTGATACGAAATGCAAACTATATTTTATTAACTGAACTGCGAGGAGACAATCGATGGTTATAATTTGGTAATTATTTTTATGACTTAACAACTTACCTTAACTAAATTTATTTAAAAAGTAAAAAGTACATTTTTCTACGAATATTTAGACAATTAACTTTAATATAACATTATCAATTTTCATAAGCAAGTTTTTTTGATATAAAAACCTAATAAGCAATTTAAATTTCGACATAAAATACTCTGTGTTGTTTATTTGTATGCCATTCCAGTAACCCTAAACTTTAGCGAAGCTTAATCATCATGTAAACTATTTAGGTTTTACCAGAAGCAGCCACTGTTCGTAGTTTCAGACAGACCGAAATATATAATCCTTATTTATTAGTGTCAAGCTGAAAATACCACACATACGGACCTCAGCCAATATTAACCTTTGTTTTTGGGGTTTTATAAATGGTACATAAGAAAGAAATACAAATAAAAGAAAAGATTCTATAAAAATTCTCCTACTCGTCTCTTTAAGGATTCAGGAAATTGGTTTTCTGACAAATTACTACTAACGTATATAGCTCGAATAAGTAAAAAAGATATATTGCAACCATTTTGTATGCTTTTAAATTTTAAAAGAAGATTTAATAAACTAGAAAAAAAATATAAAATCGAAAAAATGATTAAAAAAGTTGTGTGGAACTCGGGGAATTTTGATGAAAGCGAAGGTTTGTGTGTTACCTTTGTAAAACACAAATATAAGAATAAAATATTAATATACATTATACAATTTAACATATTTATTTATACATAATTATCATTTTCATTTTCTATAAATACATCGTCTATAATTCAATTTAATTTACTACAGTCTGCAGCGCAGCGCGTATGACCTAAGAGCAAAAGAAGCTTTCTCTACTCACTGCTCCCTCCAAGTCGCTTCTCTTGCCCAGTCCCATATTCTGGATCTCTGATCTGCGTTATATATTTTAAATTTATTTAGAAAGTTTTCAATTTTTTGTTTTATGGTGTACACAAAATTAGAATTTCGATAAGAAAGGCGATCTTTATTGACTATTTTACGCTTAAGCTTCCAGATTACTTTTTTTTTTAGAAAATGTTGTAAATTTATAGTTTGGCGTCTTAATTATTTTGTTTTTTAAATAATTAATTAAAAAAATTTGATACTCATATTTATGTAGGTACTAACAATTTTTTTTTATTAAAAAAAAAATAAATTTAAATGTAAAATATTGGATTAGATATGAATTGCGCCACCCTACGGTGGCGGTATAATACTTAACTAAGTAAGAGAAGACCATAATGTAAAAAGGTGTTAACTGATTTTTTTTAGTTTTGAGAAAAAATGAGTCAAAGTTTAACAACTGGAACTTTTTAACTAACCCAGTTTTAAATAGTTTTAGGTGTTATAATACATTGTGATACTTGTAATAGGTCAGTTTTTACAAGAATGTATCTCTTATCAATAATACTATAAAAAAAAACAAAAAAAAAAATGGGTTAACACCTTTTTGAAAACGATTCTCATTACGTGGACCCAATCATATGTAAAAAAAAAACGTGTTATGTCTACAAAAACTTTTTATTGTGCAAAAATCTTTGAATCAAAAACCGATTTTTACAGAAATACATGAACATTTATTTTCAATTTTCTCCCCTTTTTAAATTATAATAAAATCCTCTGAAGTTTTCTGGGATAAAAGGAATTTGCTCTTGAATATTGTCATATTTTTTTGCTGCAATAGCTTTGGATTTGTCAATATTCACTAACAAATTATCATTTTCTACTCGAGTCCTATTCATCTGTTTGTTCTTCCGTATGTCAACAATAGTCCAATCCTCAGCCTCGTCAAACGAGTATTTATATTTAGTTATCCCAAAGTCTTCAACTTGAATCCAGCGCACTTCCCTAAATAAAACTTTTTGATTTTCTTCAGATTTTTTTCGATCTATAAGTCCTAGTTTCCTTGGCAATTCCTTAATGTCAATGAACTTATCTGCCATTCTTGTTATATTGAAGGGCGTTGTTCTCCTTGCTTTTGTCATTATTGATACGTTTTTCCACAGTATAGATATTTTGATGTTTTTTGATCGATTTTTCTACTGCAGCGAAATCTCTATCTGAATCCATAAAAGTGTGACCCACCTCAGGAAACTTATGATCAATTTTCTTAAATGTGCCAGATTTTATCAAATAATGCCATAAGCACACAATGTAGAAGTTTTTGTTCTGACCTCCTGCCGAATCACTCCATGCTAACAACTGATCAAAACTTTTGTCTTCTTCCTTGATATTTTCGAGAAATGCCAACAATGAACTGCCTACTTTCTCAGGGCCACGAGATCCCTGGTCTTCAGTCCAAATATGAAAATATCCTTTGCCGTTCTGTTGCTGTGCTGTAACTGAATGAACTCCTAAATTATACAGCCATACTTGCCTGAGGTAAAAAGCTTTACTGGTTGAAATTTTTGGCAAAGGAAGTGTTTTCTGCAAATCGAAAGTAATATATAGAGTTTTTTTATTATTTCTTGCAGTTTCGCGACCAGTTTTCTGTTGGTCAAAAGCTTTTTTAAATTTGGCAACATGCTCGTCATTTAGTTGTACATCACATACTTTACACGTACCAAAATTAAACTCATTTGCAAAAATATTTCTGTATATGGCAAAAGAAACAGGAACAGTTGTTTCATCCGCACATTTTTCTTTATACAACTGGTACATCTTTCTTATAGATAACCAGGGAGAAAGATATAATCGATTTGGATTTTTATTTCTTGAGTAATGGGACATCTCAGAGGGAAAGGATTTGATGTGCTCCGCTACAGAATTTCGTCTTTCTTCAGGAGTCTTTTTAGGTCTGTTATGATGACATCCTCTTTCATCTCGCTTAGGAGCCGATCTTCCGGCAGATATTTGATTCCTGATTAAATCTATCTTTTTGCGCCCAATGCTTAACATTGACATTACTGCTTCCTTACATACTTGTCGACGTTCACCGTCTACTGTAAAAAAGTACTTGAAAGACTTTTGACGTTGTCTTTGAACACCTGAAGGCTGCTTGACGTTAAACGGTTCTAAAATTCCAAATATGTAAGAATTTTTTTCATTTGGTTCTAATAAATAGTATTCTTCAAACAAACGTATCCTGAGTTCATTGGAAAATCTTGCATTGCATTTTAAACGACATTTTTCCCTGCAAAGACGATTTTTTGTACAAGGATTTTTTTCTGGAACCTCTATCCCTTTGTATATTTCGTATGCCTTGCCACTAATCTTTTTCTGTTTCATTTTGTTGCGCTTCCATGTTTCAGGAAAAGACTTTCTTTTTCTAGACTTCTTCTTATCATCAAGAGGCGATTCATTTTCGTCATTTTGCCCTTAAATAAAAAAAATACATATCGATCTTTGTTACCTTTAGGTATCTAAAAAAATTTGCTTTACCTGTCTCTACAACTGCAATATCTTCAACTGTATAGGCCTGATCTTCAGATTCTAGGATTTCGTTTGGTTGGCTAGTATGGATCTGCCGAAGTCTGTTTTTTTTAATGGAAAGTGGCTCATCATCTGAATCACCTAAAAAGGTGCAGAAAAAGCTTTTATCGATTGAACAAAATTATCTAATGGTTAAAAAGAAAAATGAATATAAAACAGCACTTACTCGTTGGGGCACAACTATTTTCTTGTGTAATTCTTGAAGGGAATATAGTCTGGGTACTGCTTGTTCCTGGAACTTCTTGAGCCAAACAAGCTTGGCGTTTTATAGGAAAATCGCATTTCTGCTCAGACAGTATTCTTTCATTATAATCATCGATCTCATCATCTGAAATTAGGGAAAAAATATTCGAAATGTTGAGAACTAAACAAAAAATTATATTCTCACCTGACTCTGACGGCAAGTATTCAGATCCTGAATCTTCAAATGGGTCACTAAGTTCGTCAGACGATTTATTCAAATATCCAGATTTGGTAGCAAGATTAGCAAATATTTTCTTTGTTCTATCTCTCATCTACAAAAATTGTTATTGTTGCAGACCATGAATATTTTTAGGTTACGTTTTACAGAAATTACTGAATACCTTTCCTAGTTAAAAACTAAATGGGAAATCAAATGTTCTTATAGAACTTTAACTAGTTAGTACAATAAAAAATAGGTACCTACCTTTCAAGTGCTGATAAAGCCGAAAAAACACCGAATAATCACATAAACTCCACACGTGTCAAACGTAAACAAACAATGAATGCTAATGCAAAAAGGTGTTAACTCAAAAGTTAACACCTTTTTGCCTACGAAATATGAGTTAACACGTTTTTCAAGTCATAAAGATATTCATTTGCACAGATAACACCTTTCTGATTGTTTGCCTATGCTAAGTGAGAGCCATCTATGACTCGAAAAATTTACTAGTGACGAAGAATCAAGTTAACACCCTTTTGCAAAGAAAATTTGCGAATTAAAAAAAATGAGTTAACACCTTTTTGTATTATGGTCTTCAATTGCTTGTTTAAATATATGAGATATAAACTGTGTTACCTTACATTGGCGTTTTAGTATCTAATTAAGTAAAAATTGTTCGTGTACAGATATAAGACATGAACTGCGCTACCTTACGGTGGCCTCATAGTGGTTGATTAATAGCTTGTTTAAATATATAAGATATGGTCAACATCTGATATGATTTTTATTCTATAATACAATCGTATCTTGCGCAACGCTGTTAATACATAGATTTGTGCATGGTTAGAATATCATTTTTCATCTTTTTATGTTATAAGACTGTCAAAACGCTCCGTTCGTTTTATTTATTTACCTTGCCTTTCATCTATTTCATCTAAAACTAAGATTCTGTCAGTGGCTCAAATCATCAACAATGTGTAAGGGCAACAACTAGAAAATGTGAACTCATTTAATTATCTTGACAGCATTCTAAATACCAAAGCAAATATAGCGTCTGTGCTGCATGAAAGGCTTTCTGGAGGTTGCTCCGCAGAGTTTTTAATAACTACGATCTAACACTTGAAACAAAAATGGCTGTATACCAAGCAGCTGTCCTATACGTATACGAGGATTGGGTTCCATAAACAAGACAGATTAAAACTCTTGAGCGCATACAACAAAGACATTTATATGAAATGATGCGCGTTCGCTGGTACCATCGAATATCCAATCAAGAGATTTTTAGAAGAGCTAATTGTCTGCCTATAGAGACTTTGATCACCCGTGCTCGCCTACGTTGGGCATGTCATGGCTATCGATTGGATGACAATCATCTAAAAAATGTGTTCTTTTTGAAGAACTGAGCGAGGAGGTCCGTAGACAAGGAGACCAGGAAAAACTTTATAAAGATGTTTTACACGAAACACTAAAAACAGTCAACTTAGCAGCAATTGGAAACAAATGGTTTCGAAATTCCATTTTTCAGTTTCAGCAATATATAAGATATAAACTGAGATACCTTAAAATGGCATCATAGTACTTAATTAGGTAAAAATTGTTCATGTAAAGGTATAAAATATGAACTGCGCCACCTTCCGGTGGCGGCATAGTACTCGATTAAGTAAAAATTGCTCGTTTAAATATATAAGATATCAACACCTTAGAGTGTGGTCATAGTACTTAATTTAAGATTTTTCTTTTTCTTTTTTTTTTTTGCAAATTTTTCCATTTTACAGATGTTAAAATATTTTCGGAGTTCTTCCCGGACAAACAACATGACGCGTAATTTATATATTAGATAAGATTACGTATCAACTGGTGGTCACCCAATGGTCTAAATTTGAAGATAAATCAATTAAACTTTAAGTTTGAACGTTATTATAATTCTCTTGTTGAATAATAGGTATACCTCTATAATTAGCAACTTGAAATGACTTTCAATGCACATTTGCATGTATCTCTCAAAATGACTTAATTTTGTATAATATTAACACTATTTAAAATTTGCATTTGGATTATTATTACGTGCAAGCGGAGCTAGCGAATATAAATTCCTCCTTTGTCTCTTATTTCATCAACGTGCTCCGTCGAGGCATAATGAAAGTAGAAAAAACTCATTAAATTAGTCAAAGCGAGATTGGAAAGATTTTAGTTACAACAATTAACAAACATATTAAATCTCATTTAAAATGTATACTGGAGCATATGAACTTAATTAACTGTATCCTCATACAATGCCTACAACAGCAGGTTTAACTTTGATAAAAAATTATAAAATAACAGAGAATTAATAAAAACCGGAACTTACTAATAACTTTGAAGAGTACAAATATCCGGTTATATTTTTTATGATATATTTAATAGATTTCTAATAAAATACTAACGTATAACATAAGATTAGAAAGTTCTAAAAAAGAAATCAAAATACTCGATCGATCAGGTGTACCCTAATTCTAATTTAAACTAATTTGTATAAGTATTGGGACCAGACTCTCTGGGGATGCAACCCGTTACCTTACAAAATCATATAAGTTTATCCAGAAACCGAGCCGCGCCACGGTGGAAAACCGACGCCAACGTTGCGTCGTTCCCGCCACGCCCCACTAGGCCATTCACCGAGACCACGGTTGCACGTTGTTGTCTATTCTTGGGAATTTCCTTTGTTCCTTAATATCTTAAAACGACAGACAAGAGGTAAAAATTGTACAATTTTAGAAAATCTTTTAATAACAAAAGAGTAGAAGAAGTGTGGGAAATTATTTTCAATATAGAGATGTCGATGTTTCTTTTTCTTCCTGTTATCAATTAATCTCGCTTTTACGATTTTCTTATTTTTCCAAGTTTTTATGATCATAGCCAGTTTTTTACGATTCTTCCAATTTTTTATTTATTTTGCTAATTTTTCATCATTTTCCCAGTATTTCAAGATTTTTTAAATTATATCTTGTATTTATATGGTTTTGAACATTTTTTCCAGTTGTTTGTTTTCAAATTCTTTAATCTTTTTATGAATTCAAAAGAGTAGAGTGTCCGTGTGGTCCCAGAGAAATTTAGTTAAGGTCTGGTCATCCATGTGGAAGATATTCCAGGAAACACCACAAAAATCAACAGAATAAATACTACAGTCAAGTTAATATGTTAATAATGATGTATAACATAAAACATAATAATTAGCTCGTTACTGTCCCACTCTAAAACCAAAAGCCTCTTCTCATATGGAGAAGCATTTAATCAACACGCTTGCTCACTGCGGGTTGGTAATTTCAGACAATTAGGTCCACGTTTCCTCACGATGTTTTCCTGCACCGTACGTGCATGGTGACTCTAGGTGTCAGAGAATTAACTTATGTCTCCAAAAAGTCACATTGAACTCATTATCTCTTGCACGGTTTTTGGAAGGTTTTGAATAATGAATTTGTGCCCACATCTGACAATGCCAAGTAGCAACTAAAAAGGATAAAATAAAAATTTTTATAAAGAAATTGAACTGCTTTCAAGAAAAAAAAATGCACAAAAAGTCAGAAATAAAATCTTTATTTCTTTAAGAAATTGGAAGGCATGATTTCGAATTCCTTGAAGTCGGCTCCAATGGCAAATTACCATCTAATTTAATCTAAGCTATTAAATCTAGATTTCGAATGTTAGTTGTAGTTTAAATCTTTTACAAAAATTTACCATTGGAGCCGATTTTAAGGAAATTGAAATCAGATGCCTAGTACTTCAATTTTTTTTAAGAAATAACGATTTTATTTTTGGCTTTTTAGTTCAATTGCCTTTTTTTTAAGGTAACAGATTTTTTTTGCAATTAATAGTGTAAACTGTCGTATGCATGATTGTTTTATCGCTATCGCTAAAATAGGAAATTTATCTAAAGCCGGCTACACACATGCCAGTAGCTCGCACTCTGGCATACGAGTAGCTAGCATGAACGAGCTACTGTGCCCAAAAAAGCCAGTGTGTACGGCAACTGGCATGCTAGTTACTAGCATGCCAGCTAATCGCAAACAATTTGATTTTTCGTGCTAGTAGCGTGCTGTGCGATGCAATGCGCATGCATGGGGCGTGGCACAGGCATGTGTGAACGCACAGGACAGTAGCTAGCATGCCAGTAGCTGTCCCGTGAATAAAGTAGTGTTGGTATAAATCCAGAAATAGTCGAATTTCCAACTCTACATAATGCCTCAAGCGATTTGTAAGAATCGCTAGTGGCCAAAAATCGTAGAGTCATCTCTAATTTAGTAATTGCTGGGATCGCATCTCGCATATGGTTTTTTTTGAATATTGCTCTCAATTTTTCCAAGCAGCTCATCAAACTTTTTAGGGAGCATTCATTCTTAAATGGTTTCTAAAACCTTCTACATCTACAAGTCTCATCTCTCTAAGTAAACAAGCACTTGCACCATAATTTACCCGCCTGCTAATCCAATCCCTCACCCAAATTTTTCTCTTTTTTGAGTTTCGTTTGGGTTTCATTATTATTTTTCTAACTATATCCGTGGCCATAAGCAACACCTGCTTTTTTAATTCACTCCGAATACTTTCCATGGATCACCTATTTTTGTACGAAACTCAAAAAATTGAAGAAAAAAACGGACACTTATAAAAAAAGACATCACTTTCACATGAAAACCTCTTGCTTTTTTACCTTGAACTGGCATGTGTAAAACTGTCCGCGCTTTTTTGCCTTGCCAGTAAAAAGCATGCAAGCTACTGGCATCCTAATTACTGGCAAATGTGTTTTTGTGCGTACGAGTACTCGCTTATGCCAGCAACTGGCATGCCAGCTACTTTTCCAATTTACTGGTTACTGGCATGTGTGTAGCCGGCTTAACGTTTTTTCTGCCACCCTTACTAATTTTACCCGTTTGTTTATTAGGTACTGTTCGATTACCAACCCGAAAATCGTTTAAAAAACTTGATTTCTTTAAACAATAAACCAATAGACTTGCTTAGGTTTTTAATATGAAATTTCAATGTTTTATATTCATTTGTAAAGCAAAAAAATTGTGTTCTTGATAATTTTATATTCATTTGTAGAACCAAATAAATTGTGTTTTTGATAATGAACCAATTTCCGAAATCTTTGAAGTTCTTTTAAGAAAAAAAATTCCTTTTGCATTTATTTCTCTGGTTCATTAGAATCGTAAAATTTAAACGAACTGATTCGCTGAACGCGCCAAAATGGAGAATTCTACAGTATTTGCATAAATCTAAGCGAATACCCATCTTTACGTATTACAGTTTAAGTGGCGTAAAAAATCAAAATTAGGTTAGGTAAACGAAGAAAGGAGGTTGTAGAAAATAAAAACCACGTGAATGTCGCTAAATTTCACCGCAGATTCTGTCTACTAAATGAGTGAAATTTGAAATGTAAACGAGGTGCTGCAATAACGACTATTCAGTGACGGCAATAAGAAATCTAAAAGAAATTGTAGAAATAATTTTACACATCAGTATCTACAAATTGCGGCCTAATATGTACTATTCATGCAAAAACTCTGCTCGAGTGAGAGAATTAGATTTTATTTTTATATTTGCTGACACATTAATAAATCAACAAACATTTAAGTAGTCACATTTCCTCGCCTGAATAAAACTTGACAACAGTTAGCATTGTTGCTAAGCAAACTTGGAAATCCTCTATTGGATTATCGATCAAAACAATATTAGTTTACTATAAGCTTTAATGGAATTCGGAACTGATTTTACTATTGTTATTTATGTTTCTAGAAACCATGCTTCTTATGGGTCCTTTTGGTAGACAGAATGAACGTAAATGGTGAAGAATGAACGCACACGCATACGACAGGTCATCGCACAGCCGGCTTATTATTACATACACACAAGTATATATAGGCGCACGTATACGTATAGTTATATAAAAATACAGTTATTTTGTTTTAATTATTATTGTTGTAGCTTAATTAGCCCCTTAAAGGTTAAATTGACGTTGGGCGCCAACTTTGTAACCTTAAAATAACCCTACGCTAGCTCCTGAGGGTCGTGGCTTCCTTCTGAGTTTTTTTTTCCAATTTCCCCCAAACATTAATTAAAGGGCGCCAAGTACAGACACACAAATAAAATTCGAAAAATTAGTTTTAAAATGGTTTATTGATTTAATTAGGATTTAGCAAAAAAAAAAATTAATAAAATGAATTAATTAATTCTCTTATCTTTGGGAATTTTCGATGGCTTCTGACGGAGTTTCGATAACTTGTGGAACGGAACTGTAAGATGAATGGAATTCCTTCCAGGGAATTTCCTGTCAGATTTTCTTTTGGTGTGGAACGAAACTGCAATTGGATTGTAATTTCCCTTCAAGGGACTTCTTGTCGAATTTTCGTTAATGGCGGAACGGAACTGCAAAATGGCGTCGGCTTCAACTGATTGTCGACTGACTGCATAATTTCTTATATGTTTTTAGCTGGTCCTTAATAGGGCCCTTCTTAAAGTTGGCAATAACCCAAAATGAAGGGTGAAGGTATTAAGAAATAACTCTGAATTTAATCAGATTCACCAATAAAATGAACGAATTTAAATCAAAAACTCTCGAAGAGACAAATTCTCTCCTACCAACTGGCAATCCCCTCTCGTATCGGTGCGATAACAATAGATAATATAAAAATATATATAGTCCAGATGGATTGCTCGAAAACGAACGTTAAAAACGTTACATTGTATCTAAAAAACCTTTATTTAATAATAATGTTATGAAAAACCGTAAAATGGAAATATCAAAATAAGCACTTCTAACTTATTTTTAGAAACAAAACTTCTAAGAATAAGTTCCTCGACTGATTTTTTTGGGTAATATTACCTTTATAGGGTTAAATTTCATATTTATTAACAAAAGTGAAAAAAATAAATATTTTGTCCAAATGTGTACTGGCGCTCTCTACGCTACTGAATTTGCTGATTTTTGCTTCAGTAGGTATTCCTTATTCTGGTAAATGAAAAATAGTGCTATAGCTAGCTACGTTGCCGCTTTTCCTTCTACTGTGGGATGCTTATTTACCTCATTTACTTAAACGATTGTTAAGTTCGTAAGGGTAACGGGATTATTTGAAGGTTTATACTCTACCAACGGTTTTACTGTTTTGTTATTTGATAAATTAAATTGAATGTATTTAAATTTATTTAAACGGTTCAGTGATGTTCTTTTGAGTGAAATAAATATTATTTAACCGTTTTATCATTATAAAAAAGTAATTTTTAAATTTAAAAATTAGGCAAGTAGGAAATCCCATATACAATTAATTAAATAACCAAAAATCTATGGTTCCTTTGCCTTAACCGAATAAAATCTAAGTTATATTGCCTATATACCAAAATCAATAAATGTGGTCTACTTCATCCTTGTATTACTTGTGGAAAGTATTACGTGGGACAGACTTAATCTATCTCTTAGATATACTTCCCATAAGAGTGATTTCAAGAGGAATGTTAAAACATGTTTCTTGGCAGAGCACGTTATAAGTGAGGATCATGTCATTAGTCTCCATGATATGAAAGTTTTGGAATTAAATAATTGATAATAAAATAAAAAAAAATGGATTAAATTACAGGTTTACCAATATCGTGCCTACTAATTGTAACCTGTTGGTAAAAATTTAATAAAATCACATTATGATGAATAGTAGTTCAATTGTACTTGGTCTAACCTGTGATTTTTTGTCCTTATAACATAGATCTTTAACCAAAAATATACCTTGCCGTAGTCGGCAGTTTGATCCTCCTTTGATCCTGATCATCATGTGGTTCAACTCAAGTCGTCTAGAGCACCTATTCATTTTTTTTTTGAAACACATATAAAACGTTAATGACAGGGAGAAAGAGAAACTATTGTCAAACTCTTCAGTCTATTTTTTTATATTCTGTCTCGGTTTGATGCTTCAATTATCGATTTAATAATAATCTCTTTATCTGTCTCTCAATAAGGTCTTCTATGTGCTTAAGGATAACTGAGTAGGTTTTCTAGACCGCTTGAGTTAAATGAAGGGATGATCAAAGCACCAAATTGCACCGACTAACTGCCGGAATTATCCGTAGCTCAATCTTTAAGGCGTTGCCGCGTTAGGGGAAAGGTCACTGATTCGATTTTCGTCGAAATTGATAATTTTTTTTTTAAATTTTCTTTATTATAATAATATACGGATAGATATTAATATGGAATTCTTCCCCTGGGACTCCTTTCAGTCAATAAAATCTCTGGATGCGTGGATTCTAAACTAACAAAAAATCGATTTTACTGCTTATTATAAAAAAACACAATTTAATTGTATTTCTTCTTCTTTTGGGTGGTCTCCTTTCCACTTTGCTACTTTCCAATTCCTTTCTTCTGCTGGACTACTCTCTATCTCTTGCCTCTCCGCTCCTACTCTTTCTTGTTCTTGCCTCTTCTGCTACTATTTGAATTATACCATTTTTTTGTTTATTTTTTATTTTAATTTCATAATATTTCAAAGTCTTCGGTCTTCTTTCTGCTCCTCTATTTGTGGGCTCCTTCTTTCTGCAGCTCTACTTGTTGTCTCCTTCTGTCTGCTCCGCTACATTAGAGCACTTGCTTCTTTTCCTTTTAGCTCCTGTTTTTTTTTAGTATTTGAGTTATTTCTTTTA
Source organism: Altica lythri (assembly GCA_964028335.1). Classification (NCBI taxonomy): domain Eukaryota; kingdom Metazoa; phylum Arthropoda; class Insecta; order Coleoptera; family Chrysomelidae; genus Altica; species Altica lythri. The sequence goes on along the minus strand of OZ034805.1, from coordinate 62,199,926 downwards.
AATTTTTCTTTCTCTACTTTTCTTTTTATTTAATTTTAAAATAAAATAAAATTTCATTTCATATATTCTAATTATCAATATTTTTTTTTTTTGCTTTATTTGTCATTGTATTTACAATCTAAACAATAACAAATCTCTTACAATCTCACAAAAAAAATATTAAAAAGATTTTGGTAACCGATTTTCTTATTTACTGAAAGAATGTGTCCCCGAGAAAAATCCATATATCTATAGATATATTAATTTATTTATTAATATATTATAGATTATAGAAGACCAAAACTCCTGCAGAATGATTGTAAGCCACCCCTTAATATAAACGTGTTTGGTTCTAATTCCGCGGAGGATCAGGTCGCATGTTCTGAGTTTGCTATTCTCATTCATAGTTTTTGATAATTAATTCCACTCTTTCTTTTCTTTCTTTGTTGTTTCTCCCTTCTCCAGTTTTTTTTTGGTCTCGCACCTATTGGTTTCCACTTTAGCAATTTCTTTATTGGTTGTTTTCTCCTTTAGTACGTTACGGAACCATTTTAGTCTATGCGCCTTTATATGTATTACAAAGTCTTCTCAGTTTATTTGAGCTCTTATCTCGTTGTTAAATAATCGTCTAAATTCTCCATCTAGTATTTTCTAAGATACTTTTGAGAATTTTTATTTCTAGTATTTCTAGTTTAGCTCTTTCTTTGTTTATCCTGCTTAGGGCCGTTACACACTACCTGATTTGGTCGGACCGACAGGATACCTGACCAGATCAGACGTTGCGTAAATGAATTAAAAACGTCTACTGGAAGACACACACGTTAACATCGATAAACCAACTAAAATCCGCCCGACAGTGCTACACACACTATATGATCTGGTCGGTCGGTCGGGCGATCAGATGGTTTGGCCACCTGACAAGTCCCGACAGGATTGTCAGGTGGCTCGTCAGACGACACGTCTACACACGACCTGATATGACGTCTGATCTGACAAAATTGTCGGCCCCACCAAATCAGGTATTGTGTAACGGCCTTAAGGTTATAAGTTATAACTGATCTGTTTGCTGTTTAATATAAGAGAGAGATATATCTTAAATAACTAAATTTCTACTATTCTTATAGTATTATGGTAACCTTTGTGGGTATCAAGTAAAAATTTATAAAATCTATTCTATATTTTTTTAAACATAATTTTTTACATAACAATGAATTCGTTATTAAAATAAAATGCCAATATAGTTGAATTGAAAACTGTTTAATTAATTTTCGGGATTGAAGCAACCGACAGTTCTCTTCGAAATCAAAAGACTATTAATTATGTAATCGAAAGACAATTACCTTTGACCGTAGTCAATTTTTCCATTACAAAAGCAATATTTCAATGTCTTCTTCATACAAAAGCCTTTGCAAAAGTTTTAAACGCGAATTTGGAACTCTCGAGCCTCGGTTTCATCCAGATGGTTGTTTGATTACGGCCACCGTTGAGATGGTAACATCAGAATGAACAGTGCGGATATACTTTTCAAATTTTCTTGACGACATTTTGAATGGAAAATTGTAAAACAATAATTCTTGTAAAGTTTTACATGAATATTTACCAAGCATTTTCAACATCAGAACTTTATAGCTAAATCACGAGAAAAGCTACGGTTTTAACTATACAGAGGTGTACAAAATCGACAATAAAAATAAATTTTAAGTAATTGTTGTTTTTAATTAGAAATAAAGAATTATTTTTACAGCAATTCTTTTCAAAAAATTTCATTTAGTTAAGTTAAGTATGTAAAATTGAGTTTGATCATTTTCATTTTTCGGTTTTTAATACAGGTAATAACAAAGTAACTATATTTTACGATTTTTATAATTTTCCACGATCTTCTTTAATTTTGTTCTAGTTTTTTATACTTTATTTTAATTTTTCAGCAATTTTCTCGGTTATACCACACATGCGATGAAGTAGGTTTAAAAATAATAAAATATAATCAAAAATAGGATCACTAAAAATTTACACTGATACAATAACCAAAATGGTGCATTTAGGACATGATTTACTTTTTAGTGAAATAATTTTTATAGAACAAAATTAGTGTTTGTAAATCTTTTTAAATGCATTATATTTTTTTCCAATCTTTATTCTCGGATATAGGAGAAATATAACCTATGGATTTACTTCACATTAGTTGCGAAAACTTTCGTTTTATCTAGGATTTTACGGTTTACTTCTTTTATACTAACAGGATATTTTATTCCCCATTATTCGGCATTTAAAAGAAACCGTAAACTAACAAAACACAGAGAAATACTCAGATTGCTAGTCACTACAGCTTAATCGTTTTTTAATGGATGTTGAGATTCTTGAATTCAAGCACGGATATAAAGTAGGTAATGTAATGAAGCTTTTCATCAATATTAAAATCTTTTTTTTTTGGTAGATATAGTTACACTTTAAGTACTAAAATATCTTTTATAATTAATCAGATGATTTTTTATATATCTGTTTTCATCTGAATATGTAAGATCTATTTTAGTAAATTAAAAAAAGATTTAATCAAGATAACAAATGGTTGAAATATGAAAGAAACATTAAAGAACCCGATCGCGGGTTTAAATCCTGCCACAGCACATGGATGTTTGTGATTGTCAAAAAATATGATATAATTAAAAAACAAAATGAGCTGGCCAACTGTTAAAAAACAAAGACCAAAAATAAATAAGAAGAAAAAACATTTTTTTAAAAAAAGGTTTTATTTAAAAGCACTAAAAAGAAGAAAATAAAATTTTCCTTATAAATTTTAACTTTCAGCTTATAACGTCATTATACACAATTTATATGATAATAAAAGCTTGTCGTGAGGTTAAGTACCTATCAATTTTAAAAATTTAAATTTAACAAATTTTACATAATTAAATTGGTACCTACTAGTTTATTTACTTTTTTTAATTAGGGATCTCCTCCTAGGTAAACACCTAAATACAAATTTACCGAGAACATCTATTGGGACAGAAGAGGCAATTTATTAATTCGGGATTTAAAAGACTGCAAGTTAGCACGAGTGGGGAAGACGTGGAGGGGTAAGGAGTTCCAAAATCTGGAGACCCTGGGGATGAAGAAACGATCGAATCGATCCGTTCTCGATGTCTGGCACTGAACAGTATAAGGGTGCATGGAGTTGACAGGTCGCGTTGCTCTGGCTGGTCTGGCAAGAAGGATGCACTATAGAGTGGAGTTCTTCTAAGCAAAATCGGTTTCAATATCGGTAAAACAGGAAAAGATCAGACACTGCTCTTCGGTGGGACAATGGGGCTGGGTTTTTGGTGACACTGGTGTCGTTTATCAGTCAAACTGCTCTTTTCGGTATTGCATCAAGAATTCTGAGCCTTGATGAAGCTGCTCATCCCCATACATGCAAGCAGTATTTAAGATTAGGTCTTATTTTGACTTTGTAAAGAGTAGCTAAGTTGGATGGAAAGAAATATTTCCGGGCTCTAAAAAGAAAGCCTAACTTCTTTCCTGCTGCAGTTGCTATGGATGCAACATGTTCGTTCCAGAGTAAGTTCTGGGAGATCGTTATACCAACCAGCATTATGCAGTCGGTTGCTACTAGTGTCTGATCGTTCATTGTGATGGATGAGTCTATGTTTGTCTATTGGTGGATATGCAACATGTCTTTTTCTTGGTAGCGTTGAAATTAACAAGATTCTTTCTTCGTCTACAATTCTCAAATCTTGATTGAGAGAAGCCGTTGTGGATCTTCTGTCCTCTTCCTGAATATTTAGGGATATGGGACAGTTGTGAGCTTTGCTATAGTGTAGGTTGCTATTATCTGCAAAAAGCAAGGATGGAAACTCTAAAGAGTTTTATTAACGTTAAGTATTGCTGCATTCCCAATATTCCTTTTTCACTTACATTTATCCATTCAGCGAATATTACTATGAGCATCATCTTTTAATTTCTAAACTTTGTCAGTATTAATATATTAAAAATATGAAATTTCATACCCAGTGTGAATTATACTCCTCCAAGATTAGGGAATACTGCAATTCATAAATCATTAAAAGGAACTAGCATCAGTTGACTGTTGGAAATTACATTTGAATAGAAGGAGAATCTAAATGCATAGCAAATCACAAGTTAACACAAATGATGAATACCTAAGCAGAGAATATTAGGTAATTGACCTTAGTCTCTGACTTGTATTATACATAAAGGATATGATGAAACCGTCAGGTAAGGTCATTAAAGAAAAACCGTTACATTCAATTTTGCTTTTTTGACATGTTTATTTGGGAAAGCTTGAGAGGATAAAAGGTAAAAATTAAAAATAATTATCGTTTGTTAGAATATCTACTTTATTCTGTTAGCGGATATCTCAGTTAACATAACTCATCCTTTTTTCTATGTCTTCAGCAAATTAGTTTTGCCATTTATTTAAGGTCCACTATTACGTTTCGTTAAGTTTCCTCTACAGATGATGATTTAAGCAGTTTGAACGCTTGTGTTATTGGTAAACGTCCGTTAGAATTACTGAGTTACCCCTAGTCGCGCCTAAAGAAGTTTTACTTCAAAAATTATGACTAAAGTTAGCAACCAATATCTAAAGGCCGGACTACATTCCCAGAAATCTACTGAGAGAACGTGTCCCCGAAGAAAAATCAATATAACTTAAGTAAAGTTTAACTTCTGCTTCTTATTTATAGATTGATTTCATATAATTAATTTAAATTCAATTTATTTTCAATAGACGTCAATTGTATAATTTTTTTTTATATAGTACTAGTTGTACTCGCAACGTCGTTCGCGTGGCGTGTGATTGTTGTATAAAAATTTCTTACCCCACCCCATTTAAGGATGGGAGAGAAATTTTTATACACCAGATGTTAAGTTGAAAGAAGACAAATACATCTCTGAAAACCGCATTCGAATCGGATCAGTAGTTTTCATGTGATGCGCGCACAAACATACAGACAGACAGACAAAAAAATCTAACCACATTTTAGGGGTTCATCTAACCACATTTTAGGGGTTCTATTTCGATGTACTCGCGACGTCGTTCGCATCGCGTGTTGATTTTTGTAAAAAAATTTCTTTCCTCACCCTGTTAAAGGGGGGGGGGGAGAAAGTTTTATACACCAGATGTTAAGTTGAAAGAAGACAAATACGTCTTTAAAAACCGCATTCGAATAGGATCAGTAGTTTTCATGTGATGCGCGCACAAACATATACATTTCTACAGTTTTATTATAAGTATGTATAGATAAAAAAACTATATTCATAATCTAAAAGATTCGCGTCTAAAAAGTCATAGTTAGTTACATCCCAATTGAACCCGTAAAGTTATTAAAAGAAAGATAAATTGAAATATCGCAAAAGAAAATAAAGTGCCATAACTGTCAGATCTATTTTGCTGCTTGATAACAGGTGTAAATATTACTTTTTGACAAATTGTTGTAGAGATACGAACGGAGCGTTATGTCCCTTATTTCTTTGGAGCAAACAAGGTGTAAAATAAATCATCCTTCAAGTTTCCCTGACTCTATCGAAGCGGGTGCATTTTTTGTAGCTACTGACTCAATAATAACCATTTGTCTTTCGCAGAAATCTCCAAAATCGTAGAAGTGTTTTCGCATTGTTTTCTCTTAGGCTTCACTAACAGACAATTTTAACTAGGCAAAATGAACAAGAAGTTACTAGTTTTTTTACTTTAGTTATTGATTTTTTGTTGGATGCCAAGTAAAATGTTAAAACTTTTTTCAGGATAATATATAAATCATTTCAGATGTGTACATTACCAAGTATTTTCGAAAGCATTTTAATTTAGTTTAAGTGGTGTAACCATATAGAAGGCAGGAGATGTAATCAATCATTCTGACTATTTGTAAAATCAATTTTTGCTCGATTTATTACTTAAAAAAGCTATTATTGCTATCAAATAAAAAAGTTCTTGAAATTCTAAAATATTTATGACCTTACAATTTTCGGTATAATTTTTTAGGACAATTTTAAAAAATTTAATGTTGATCTGCTAAAAACGCTACAAATTTCATTGTATTTATTCATTATTTAAAATTTTCGGTTTTTTAGAGGATATAAATTTAATTGTTAAAATAAAAAACTATCACACTCAAAAACCCTTTTTACAAGCTTTTATTTGACTTGCCGTGTTCGTTTGTTTGTACGGGTGAAGCTTGGAAGCAAAATTTGCGCCACTTACGATTGATCTGAAATTTTGCAGAGACATGTAAATTGGATGACAGTGCAATATTATGGTGTCAGAAAGTTGATATGATGATGGAGCCGGAAGGTGGCCATAGCATCTCAGAGATGGAACTACGTACCCCTATTGAGTTTGGTGCGTAGGAATCGTCTTGCCAAGTCTTCAAGTACATGGTATTAACAGGAAACACCTTGCAATTCTGATGCACTATCAGAAATGTGTAGATTGAGACAAAACTAAAAAGTTAAAAATGAAACTATAATAAAAAAAAAATTAAAAACTGGCTTTTATTAAAAAAGCATGAACTAAACAGCAAAACATTAATTTAATAGTTATTTACGTAACGAGTTATGAAAAGTCCAATTTTGTTTAACGAGTGTGATGTTGCAGCAAGAGCGTAGCGAGTGCTGCAAATGAACACGAGTTAAACAAAATGGCGTTTTATAACGAGTTCCGTACAAGTTTTTTTATAATTTTGACGAAATTCCATTTTTAAAAAAAATCATCATTATCTAATAATAATTAAAAACAATACATCTAGTTCTCGTGTTTATTTTGCATTGACACCTTTCTTATGACAATTCTATTTAATACAGATATAATTAAAAGGTAAGTTTCTGATCTAAATATTAAGTATACTTATTTAATTTTTTGTTTAAAAATGTCTGCTTCTAAATATTTCTTTAATAAAGTTCGTATAAAATAGTTCTTAGTTGTTTAAATTTGCTTTATATTTTTCGTAACTTGTTTTGAAATGAAGTTTTCAAAACTAGTTACGTAAAGTTTTACTTTTCAAAACTAGTTATGAAAAGTAATGACTTTCAAAACTGACAGCAGTTTTGAAAAATGTCACTTTACTTGTCAAAATTATAAAAAAACATTTTTCATGTATGTATGTAGTAGATATATCCTACTTTTGAAATAACACCTCTCTTGGTAACTCATCGTTATCATAAATAATACAAGCTCACGTACATAGGCAAGTTCTAAAGACGTACATAGATATAGATATTTTTAAAATATAATATATATATATATTGTTATGGTATTCAATAGTTGGTCTTTATATGTAATATAAGTGTAATTAAGACTAACTAGATATTAGAATTGAATAATCAATTTATGCAAATTATCAAGGAATCATAAATAAAAAAAAATTGGGTTGCGAGGTTTCTAGGGGGATAAAAAAAAAAAAAAAAAAAAAATTTATTGATAGAATGTCATAGAATTTTGGAGAGTAAAGTCAGAGAAAAAGTTTAGGGAATTATATAGAATTTAAAAATTTAAAAAACCATTATAAAGTAAATATAATAATAATAGAAATTGAAAATGAAGATAAATACTGAATGTTAATGAATATAAATATAAAAATTATAAAAGAAGATTAATGTATGAATAGAATGTTATAATAACTATATGGTAGAGTTAAATATGGAATAAAATGGATATATATAGAGAAGATTAATTGGATATTTGCATAGATTGGATTTTCAAAATAAAATAAGCATAGTTTATAAAGATAAGTATTTCTGGTATAATTTGTTATCAGCTGGTAATAGAGGTATATTAGAAATAGTTATTCGGGGATTTTAGGAAAAGAGGGCAAAATTTCATTTAAAATTAATTAGTGTTAAGTTTATGACAGGATAAATGATGAATGTTATATTGTTTTTTAAAGTGTTGTAAAGAATTAATATATTTATATATTAAATGATGTTAAAATTGAGATGGACTTTTTAGTTTAATATTATCGAAGAACCCAACCTTGAAGAGTCACAAGAATACAATTATATGAGTATAGAGATCATAACAATTATGGCGAGCCAACGTGGGGCGTGAATAAAACAAGAATCCAGTTTAAAATAGAACAGTATATTGAAATTGAGAGGGTGATATAGACAATTGAAGTGATTAGAAAATTAGAACAGTGAAGAATTGAAATAAAACATAAATACATTATAATAGAAATAAGAGGATTAGGTGAGAGTTTTAAGTATATTTATATTTATATATAAAGACCATAAAATTTTGAAAATTTTAAAACTAAATACAAATCGAATAAATATAATAAAGTAATATAATAAGTTAACATTATAAATTAAATAAATATATAAAATAATTAAAAGATTTGAATAAAATGAATACAAGACAAAATAGAAGAAATAGAAGGAGAGAAGATGGAATACAGGAATCTAATGAAAATATGCATGAAACAGAAAGTAATGATGGATCGTCGGAAGGAGAAGAAAAAACAATGTTTCAAGTGGTACAAGCTGATGTGATAGGAGATGCGACTAGTTCAAAACCACATCAAGAAACAGAGATGGAGAAAATGTTTAAATTTTTGGAAAATAAATTTGATGAAAATAATAGAAAAATGGATTCTATGAAAAAAGAAATAAGAGAAGATATAAAAAAAGAAATAAAAGATATGAATAAGAATATGGAAACATTTAAAGATGAAATGAAAAATATTATTAAAGAAGAAAATATCAAAATACAAAAAGAAGTCGATCAATTGAAAGATGGAATTAAGGCGATGGAGGAAATGGGTAATATACACCAGGAGAAGATTAATAATATAGAAAAAATTGTGAAGGAGCAGAAAAATGAAAATAAGAAAGAAAATGAAAGAATACTACAAACTATGGAAAGGAATGTAATGGAAGTAGCAAAGAAATTTGAAGATGAAACAAAAAAATTACAAGAAATGCAAAATGAAAGAACTGAGGATGGTTCCTATATGATAATACATGGAGGAGAAGGAGCAGTAAAATTTACAGGGAATATCAGTATATTACATCCATGCACGTATATGAATATGATTAAAACTAAGACTAGGAACAAAAGAGATTGGAAAGAAATTATAAGAAGTTCTTTGAAAGATAATGCTGCATTATGGTATGCAACACAGGAAAATGAAATATTAACCTTTAATGATTTTGAAAGGGAATTTCTTAAATATTTCTGGGGTGAATCAAAACAAGGGGTGAGTAGGGAAAAATTATATTTCGGAAAATTCAATTATAGATTAGGGAATAATTTAACTAATTATGCGTTACAATTATATAATGTTGCACAATATTTGGAACCTCCTATGAGAGAAGAGGAAATAATTTTATATATTTCTAGACATTATGATATAACAGTTTCTGAAACAATAGTTATACAAAATATTAAAAAAAAAGAACAATTGATTGAGTATTTAAATCGAGTTGAAAGAAATTTAAAGATTAATGAAAATAGATCACAAAATTATGAAAATGATAGATTTAGAAATTATCAAAACAGAAATGGATATAATAGAGTAAGAGAAGAAATGCGTAATAGAAACAATGGAAATTATAATTATGGATATAATGGGAGAGAAAATGGAAATCGTATAAACGGAAATACATATAGAAATGGAAATAATATGGATAATAATAATAATATAAGAAATGGAAATAACAGAAATGAAAATGGTTTTCAAAATGTAAATAATGGAAGATATGAAAGATCAAGATATAGAAATATAAATGAAATTCATAATAATAATAATAATAATCGAGAAGATAGAAATGGAAACAATAATGTACCTAGAAGAATAAATCAAATTAATATGCAAAGTAGAGAAATAGAAGAAAATGTAGAAAATGTTAGGGTAGAACCAGAACAAGAAAATTTTTAAATAAGCACCTACAAAATTTTAATGTTAAATGTTGTTATATACATCCTAGTGAATTTATAAAATTAGAAGAAAATAATAATAAATTAGAAGATAAAATTGGATTAGTAGTTGTTGAAGGAAATTTAGAAAATAAGAAAATTAGAATTTTAATAGATACCGGATCAGAAGCAACATTGATAAATGAAAAAATTATTGAGGATAATAAATTAGAAGAAATGATTAAAATTCCAAGAATTAAGTTAATAGGTGCTAATGGAAAAAAATTAGGGGAAATTAATAAGACTATAAATATTAGTATTAAAATTGGAAATAGTATATATAAAATACAAGGTTTGATTATAGGAAATATGGAGTATGATATAATATTAGGTACTGATGAATTAGAAAGAATGAATGTTATTATTAATTATGAAGAAGGTTGGATAAAATTGAAAGAAGAACAAATCAAATTAAATAAAATAAACAATAATGAGGAGATAATACATATAAATGAACTAAGAATTAATGGGGAAATGATGAAAGAAGGAGAAGATATAAAAAGTGATGATAAATATAAAGATGAAATTAATTTGTTATTTAAAAAATATCAAAATTTAATTACATTAGAGAATAATACTGCAGAAAGATATATTAAAGAAGTGATAAAATTTTTACGAATAAGTTTAAATGGAAAGAAACATAAAGAATGGGAAAATTATATTAATAAAGTAGAAATGTATATCAATGATATTCCAAATGTAATAACAGAGGAAACACCAACATATTTAATGTTAGGTCAAAAACCAAAACGAAATTGGGAAGAAGAAAAAGAAAGAAAAAAATATGATGAAATTATAGAAAAAGTAAGAAAAAGGTTAATGGATGCGTGGGAAAAATATTATAAAAAAATTAAGAAAAAAGTGAAATATCCTGTAAGGTTTAAGAAAGGAGATTTGGTAATAATAAAAGCATATATAAGTGGAAATTTAAAGAAAAATGAATCAGGGAAATTAAAAGCTATATTTGAAGGACCATATAGAATAGTAAATGAGGAAGGTGTTAATAGTTATATTGTTGAAGATCCGATAACAAGAAATGTTAGAGGAGTATTTAATATTGAAAGCCTATATAGGTATTTTGAAGAAACTTAGAGTATTCAGAATTTGTGTTAATATGTTAATTGTTATATACTTTAAATTTTAAATTATTAAAATTTTTTTTTCTAAAATTTATAAAATTTTAAATTTGGGAAATTGTTATGGTATTCAATAGTTGGTCTTTATATGTAATATAAGTGTAATTAAGACTAACTAGATATTAGAATTGAATAATCAATTTATGCAAATTATCAAGGAATCATAAATAAAAAAAAATTGGGTTGCGAGGTTTCTAGGGGGATAAAAAAAAAAAAAAAAAAAAAATTTATTGATAGAATGTCATAGAATTTTGGAGAGTAAAGTCAGAGAAAAAGTTTAGGGAATTATATAGAATTTAAAAATTTAAAAAACCATTATAAAGTAAATATAATAATAATAGAAATTGAAAATGAAGATAAATACTGAATGTTAATGAATATAAATATAAAAATTATAAAAGAAGATTAATGTATGAATAGAATGTTATAATAACTATATGGTAGAGTTAAATATGGAATAAAATGGATATATATAGAGAAGATTAATTGGATATTTGCATAGATTGGATTTTCAAAATAAAATAAGCATAGTTTATAAAGATAAGTATTTCTGGTATAATTTGTTATCAGCTGGTAATAGAGGTATATTAGAAATAGTTATTCGGGGATTTTAGGAAAAGAGGGCAAAATTTCATTTAAAATTAATTAGTGTTAAGTTTATGACAGGATAAATGATGAATGTTATATTGTTTTTTAAAGTGTTGTAAAGAATTAATATATTTATATATTAAATGATGTTAAAATTGAGATGGACTTTTTAGTTTAATATTATCGAAGAACCCAACCTTGAAGAGTCACAAGAATACAATTATATGAGTATAGAGATCATAACAATATATATATATAAATTTCAAAAGCTTGAGGCACCGAGCACGGTAATGTAATAACGGATAACGTGACGATAACTTATAAGTGCTATCGATACAGACACCGTTATAATTTAGTCCATGACTTATGATCAACCCTGTATATACTGGTGGTGTCACAAAAATCTTGGTAATATCACGTAACAAATAGTATTTCAAAACTGAAAATAACATCATTTCTGTTTTTGATTCATTTAAGAAGAGGCAATTATTATTGCAAAAATTTATCATTCTATTAATAGCGCTAATTGACATTTTTGATAGTGTACCTAGGTCGTATATGAGGTTGTTACTTAGATATGGAAATTCTTCCATAACGCTATTAAAAAAGACTATAAATAACAACGGGCCCAAAATACTGCCCTGGGGCACGCCACTACTGAGTGGATGAGAGCTTGACGTCACACTAACATCTCCATATTTTATTTTAAATTTGTTTTTTGTTCTCTACCTGTTAGATAAGAACTTATCTAATGCAATTGTGAGCACTAACGCGCACACATCTATAAAATACTTCAAGCATTAAATCTACATCTATTTCATCAAAAGCCCTTTTTTAATAAAAAAAGAGACATAATGATTAATCCTTATCCAATTGGTACCTTAAATACAATATGGCCACTTAGACTGTTTTTCCACCAGAGATGTGCGAGGATGCGTAGCGAGAGATGTGTTTGTAAAGAACCAATAGAATCGCTTCATTTACCTCGCCTCGGTCTGCACATCTCTGGTGGAAACGGCTCAGCGGAGCTAGATTTTTGCGCATACAAAACAAGCGAGGGATATGTGCGACGGATGTGTACGAGGGATGTGTGCGAGGGATATATACGAGGGATGGGTGCGGGGGATGTGTTGCGAGGAATGTGTGTTGAGAAGGTTTGCGCATACTGTACCAGCCTGTCAACAGACGGAGTTTGTTGGAAGTAGAAGTGCGCAAAATAGATATGGATAATTGGAAAAAGAAGATACTTTTATATTTACCAATTTGCGATGAAGAAACGAAAGCAGAAAATACGGAGTTTATTAGTTCTATAATTTTGAGCAGTAGAAGAACACACAGGTTATGGATACGTAACCATATTACATATTATCGGTTACATGAAGAATTCTTTACCTTTCTTAATACAGCTGATGATAAGGTATTCACATTTCCATCACACATCTCTCTAGGGTCCGGCTCTAAATACAATAGGCTATTCAAATATATTTCGTTCGGAAGTCGTATATCTAACCACAGAAAAATCGTAAAGAAATAAATAAACTGATTTTGAAGCTAACGATAAAAGTTATTTAAAAACTGCTATATTCATGATACCTCAAGCTGTTCCTATGCATGAATTTTACGGTAAATAAAAAAAAATGCTGTGAGCATTGTATATAAAGACATTCTATAGCATATTTATTATCAAATCTGCACCCGTGTGAAGCCAAAGCGGGTCGCTAGTAATGATATAAAACAAACTATTGTAAATTAATTATTTTAAAATGGTATATAATACCCTGTATATTAAAACATGGCAAACTCAGTTACAGAATAACGACTCTGGCATCCTTTAAAATGGCGAAACCTTTTTAGTATTGAGGTCACTTGCAGAATATCGAGGATTATGGCTTCATACTAGTTATTTGGAAGAAGAAGAGAGGGCATCGTGCTTTACGAAATTGGTTCAAAAGCCAGCCATTTCGTGAAGGGATTGATGCTCAAAGGATGGCAATTTTGTCCTCGGTTAACTACTTTTATATGAATGAATGAAAACTAAATCCCATGTGATACGGATTTTTCTTTTAGCTCTATTAATTTTCCTTGCAATTACATTATTTACAAGAATTTAATTAATAATAAATTAAGTTATTAGAATTCAAATACGATAAATAAATATTTATATAATTAACCCAGGAACAACATCTTGAATGATTCAAAAAAATGGTTTAAAAAAATGATACAGTTCTGTCTTTTCGTTGCCAAATTTCAAATTTTAGAATGTGGAATGGCTGCAATATGGCAGCATAGTTTACAAATCAAACGGATAAAGTCTGCAACATCAAAGGCAGTTTTGTAATAGTTATTTATGAAACAGTTCGTGAAGTATGCTTTTTGCGCACGCGCGCGATGTTTAGAGCACGAGCGAAGCGAGTGCTATATATCGCGTAAGGGCGCAAAAAGCACTTCACGCACAGTTTCATACAATATTTTATCTACGATAAACAAATAAAAACTAATTACAAATTCAAATTTGAAAATTTAAACTACAAAACTGTCAGAATGACTTTTGTTGAAATTTAATGCTCTCATAGCAACACCATGACAACGCGAATGCTAAGGATATTTGATTATTTGAATGTGTGTCAAAAACAGTGCGAAAAAGTAAATCCCATTTAAAATACATTGTTACTTCACGCACACTTTCAATCCTTCACGCACTGCTGTCTATAATGACAGTTTTCACGAACTAAAAATTGATACATAATATGAGGTACAGTAGATAAATTATTTTATTTACTATACCTCATATTATGTATCAATTTTCAGTTCGTAAAAACTGTCATTATAGACAGCAGTGCGTGAAGGATTGAAAGTGTGCGTGAAGTAACAATGTATTTTAAATGGGATTTACGTTTTCGCACTGTTTTTGACACACCTTCATATAATCGCGTTGCCATGGTGTTGCTATGAGAGCAGTAGTTTTGTTGGTATCTTGTAAATGAATTAAAAATAAATTGCTTTCTTTCCACTTTATCAGTTACAATGGAAAATTTAACGTCAAAATTAACCACAAATTCAGACTATGTTATCAAAAATATAGAACTGTGATAAGGAGCTTGATTTTTACTTTTTATTTGATGTTAGTTGGTATATTAATATCCAACAAAATATCCATAAATAGCAAAACATTGTTTAGTAAACGAATAAAAATATAAGACAGGGCACTAAAAAAAAGAGTTTGATGTGTCAATTGTCGATTTAACAAAGTCTCTCTCTCTCATAACGTCATTTTGTATGTGCTTAAGGAGAAAGTGAGTAGGTGTCACATATGGCAGGAGTTGAATTTAACGACCGTTTTGCGATTTGATGGCTAGGCACCTATAGCTTAGTTGTTAGAGCCAGCGCGTAGAGCTGAAGGTTGCGAGTTCGAGTCTCGCTGTGTGCGACATTTTTTCAATTTCTCCTTAATGTCATTTTAATATATTCTTGTTTGTATACTTTCTAAACATTTTCAAAATTTGTTTTATCTATTTTCTTTTATAATCAAACTTACATGTAATAAGATCTGAAAATAAAGTCATCTGTTAGTGTGTAACCATCGAAAGTTAGCCCAAAGCAATTAAGGGATAAAGGTGTGAACAAGACGTAGATGTTAGAACGTTTTGTTGATATGTTGTATAATTCGGAAAGGTAGCTTTCAGAAACATTCCTCCTGAACAGACAACGAACATATCTAACTTCCAAATTGTCTTCTAAACGCTGAATTATGCAACAGTTCACGAGAGTCGATCAGTACCGGATTGTATATTTTTCTTTTAACAAACATATTTTTTTAATTTTAGATAATTCAATTAAGTAATGATAATATTAACAAGGACTGCTTAATTTATATGAACCACAATGAGTTAAGTTAAATCGAGTTGAACCCATTTTTTGAAGAAAATTTATAGAAATGACAATTGTGAACGTAAAATCTGCTATCAATTCCAATTTTGTAAAAAAAATCAATTGAACAACGTAAAAAACAAATAAAAGCAAATTTTCTAACAGTAGTAACCAAAAATAAGTATTTTTGAAAAAAAAAGTGATAAAAGGTAGTTAATTTAATTGGAAATTTAGGGAAATAACCATTTTCAATAAAAAAATTGAAAACTAAAGTCTTCATTTTAGTTCGTTCTTTAGTTTATCGTTGTTTTTCATTTATATCTCCAATTTAGTTTACCTATTTTCTTCTTGGTTTTCATCTTTTATTTTTGAGTTTAATTTTTGTGACCCGGCACTGGCGGCGAAGCTGTTGGGACTGGAAAAGCTCGCTGCCGTTTGCCGTTTGGTACATAAGTTGAATTATGTAGATTTCAGGCCTTCGCCACTAAATATTTAAATTCACAAATATATACCTAAGCGTCTTGGTTACAAGACACAATCCTTTTAAACTTTTATGCAGGGCTTTAGAAGTAAAGCAATAATTAGAAAATTTTTGGTCTGAATTCATTTATATAAAAACAAAGATATCTTTTGATCAACCAACTTTTATTGACTATGAGTTCTAACATTAGACAGTATGTAATTGTTTATTGTTAGAGTCTATTGTTGTAATTGGTTGATATACATATATGTATTGAATTTTAAACATATAGGCATTATTAAATAACATGCATATCTGTAACCAATTGTTAAATTTGTTAAAACTTTCCTTGTTAAGCAATGCTTAAATATCGTACTTTAATATAAACTGGATTTTGTACAATTTTTAAGTTATTTATCGTCTTTTTGTTTTACTAAAATGTGTTGGTTGTATATTGATGCCAGTTTTTAATTTAAGTTTGTACACATTGGTCGCATAATTTTTAGTATTTAGATTTATAACAAAACAGTATAGTATGAAAATTAACAAATTTTACAAAACTGTAAACGATATTATCTTTAAAAGTAAACTACTTAGTACTTCGGGTAGAAATGAATCTTAGTAGCTGAGATATACCAGAATAGGATCCAGGTTGTGGTATAGTGTTGACATTTCCAATGGTCTCAAAATTTCGTTGACGAATGTGGGAAGCTGGTGAAACGATTTTGTTGCAAAGATCCATGTTTACGGATTAAAGGAGTCTCAGGTTACGAAAGGGGATCTTGTTTTTCGGGACTGTGTATCTTCTTTGGAGTCGTCCATTTCATTGGGTATGGAGGGTCCTCTGGGTTACGATGTTAGTGCTCTGAAGAGTCCGGACGACGTATCGTTGTTGGAGCGTCTGAAAACGAGAAGGGAGACGAAGTAAATGTTTTTTACTTCACGTAAAATCGCTCCCTCTCTCTCTGTGGCATGGAGAAAATGAAGATGGGATAGCAGAGTATGGCACAGCCATATAATCGACCAAAGGTCTGATAAAGGTTTTATAAGTATGGAGAAGGGTTTTGGTGTCACATCTTCCGAGTCTACCATCCAGGGCACCTAGGAGGGATGCTCGTCTTCTCATTTTGTTGAGTGTTAGTTCAACATCGGCGCCCCAAGTGAACGTTCGAGTGTATCGAAAGCCCAGGTAGGTCTCCTGATCCTGAGGGACGAGCTGTTCCCCCATAGTGTTAGGTTGATGTAGTCGGAAGAGAGATTTTCTCGTCGATTGAGGTTTGGATGTCTAAAAATGATGGTTTGGGTATTGTTGGGGTTAAGAGCTATTCTCCATCTGCTGCACCAGTCGCAGAACTGTTCCAGTAGTCTTTGAGTTTTTTGGTTGAGATTTCAGTCGACGCTGCGGAGGTGTACAAGGCCGTGTCATCGGCATATGGCTGGATATTCTCCAGAGGAGGAATATCGCTAGCGTAGATAGCGAATAGAATTGGGGCTAGGATTAATCCTTGAGGAACTCCTGAAAGGGGGTAAATGGTTCGGAGATTGCATTTCCAACTTTGACTTGGATTATTTTGTTGGAGAGGTATGAATAAATTAGTTTTATGGCTGGAATGGGAAATTGGATGTCAATTAACTTTCTAATAGGGCCAGCATGCCAAACCTTGTCGAAGGCCCTTTGGACATCCATAAGTATGGCAGAGACGACTTTTCTCTGATTTAGGGCAGAGGCGGTGAAAGATTGTAGTTCTAGAATCGGGTTTTGGGTGGAGTGGTTTGGTCTGAATCCTTGTTGAAAGCAGGGGATAATGGAGTTGGTGTCTAGAAAGTCCCTAATTCTATCTAAGAGTAGAAGTTTAAACTTTTAGCCCTCTTACTGCATCCCTCGAAACTCAGATTTGCTTGGTATCATAGATTTTAAGGCTTCAGACAAAGAATTATATAGTTTGCATATTTGATAACGAAATGACCGTTGAAATAATGCTGTTTTATGGGCGGGAGGTGAGATGTAACCTTGATGTCTCAAATTCAAGTTGTGGACGGAGGCGGAGATTTATTAAATATTATGTTGTAAAATAACGATAAAGGGTGCATTTGCCATTGTAGACCAATGCGCATCAATTAATTTATGCGACACTGGTTCAAATTTGCGTATCTATCCCATATATGTAACGAAGGAAGAAGAGTCCGACTTGTCTTTGACAGTCGTTCTTTAGGGTGTTTTTAGATAGAACTCTTGGTTCTTGTGGAGTAAATGATATGGTTTTACGTGAGTGATTACTTATAAGTTAAGCAATATTTGTATTTTAGTTTATTATTCAATTATTTATTTGCTATCCGTTTATATATTTGTTATTTGAATTCTGTTGTTTATTTAGTATTTCCCTTGCTAATTTAATTAGGCTTATCAAGTCATCAAATAGCTTAATAGACAAACCACGTCGAGGTTTGGAAGTGAGCCCTAGTGGAGCTACTTTTGTTTGCTAATAACCCTCATCGTCTCTCATCCGTGACGATAGATATGATTATATTGCAGCAATTTTTCTTGCCAAAACAACTGTTGGCTGTCAAAAACTTTTTTTAATATAGCAAACTTCGATCTGTTCATCTAATCTCTAAAGTTTACTTAAAGTTTTTACATAAGAAAGTAGGTAAATATTCAAAGTTTAAGATATAACGGTATAAGATATACGTTTATAAATTGTAACAACTCTAAAATCTTGAAATATTCTCTTTTGGTTTTTAAACATTAGTTAAAGGTTTACATTCTAAAATATTTGTGCAGCTTCTGAAAGATATCTTAAAAGATAAAACAGATATAAACTCATAAAAACCATATACCATTTAACATTTTTTTTTATAAAAATAATCTATACTAATATTATAAAAAGGAAAGGTTTGATTTTTTGTTTGTTTGAAATGAATAGGCTCCGAAACTACTGGACCGATTTTAAAAATTCTTTTACCGTTGGCAAGCTACACTATTCCCGAGTGACATAGGCTATGTTTCATTTAAAAAAGTAGGGATCCTTACTAAAATGCCATTAATGTAACCAAAAATTACCTTAAAATCCTTACATCGCGTGCGCTGAGAATACTATTGATTATAGAATAAAATAATGTACTACGATTTTGAAGAATATATAAATATCTACAAAAAATGCCGCGACAGCATAATATTTCTAACTGTTATAGTTACGCCACAATAACTAATTTTTAATTTTTTAAAAGTTTTTATCTTGGTATTAATCCTTATCAAAATAACTTATTTCATATCACAAATTTAGCATGTGCAATGGTACGAGGCTACTTATAAAGGAATTAAAGGACAATTAAGTTGTAGCAACCAATATAACTGAACCACCAGCTTGTCAACTAGCTCAAACACTGAGGATACCGATGATCCCAACTGATCCACCAAATCCATTTAAACCGCTTCAATTTCCTATCAAAACATCTTTCGCTTTTACTAATAATAAGTCTCAAGGTCAAACCTTCCAAATGGTAGGAATCGGTTTTCCTCATGGCCAACCGCCTAACGCTGGTCGGAGCACCTGAAAATCAATTTATTTTGCTGCCAGAAAATAAAACAACATGTAATATTGTTTACAGGGAAGCGTTGACCCAATAAATTTAATGGCTTTTGTTATTTTACTTTAATCCCCGTGCAAAGCCGGGGCGGACTGCTAGTCTTATAATATTTATCTTAATGGAGATGTTTATCTAATATTTTTGCAATATACGTAATATGAAATGAACACTGAACTTCCGAAATTTAAAGGGCAAGACGAATTTTATTGTGTTTTTTGCATTCGATTTGTGAGAGCATCAGGAAACTTTGTGACCCTTTGCGATCCAATAATATTGGAAAAATGCATATGCGTATACGAATAATTCATTCTTATAGTGCATCTCAATTATAACTCGTTATTTACTAACGGAAATATGTTCAATTTTGGTACTTAGAGGTTTTGAATTCCAGGAGACGACGTAGGTATCCTGAGTAGGTACCAGGTACTCCAAAGATCAGTTTAAATGTAATATTCATTTCAAACGACCCCAAAACATCCGAGTAACGAAATTGAACTCATTTCCGCCAATTAATAACGAGTTCTCTTCGAGATGCCTTTAAAAATGCATTTTTTGTATGCTTAAACGCAATTTTACAATATTAAAAGAACGCATAAGGTCACTAAGTTTCCTAATACTCTCACGAATCAAATTCAGAAGAAATCATTAAAATCGGTCTTTAAATTTCGGAGGTAAGGTAAATTTTAGTGCATTCTGCTTCTACTCTATGTTTAATTTTTTCTTTTTTCCTTTGTTGTATAATATCAAAATATATTTTCTCTTTTAATGTTTTATTATTGGATATATGAATATGTTTTAGCAGAATTTATAATTCATGAATCGATAAATACATGGATGTGATAGAAATTTAAAATTTTAAGGAAGAATGCAAATCTTACTTGACCTAAAAACTCTGCCGCTTCGTAAATATTATATTAAAGTCATGGAAACTTTAGTGTTTAATCATTATTAAATTCTTTTTTTGAGTTTTTGCTTTTTAATTTCTTCTTGTTTAATGTGATTAGTTCGAATAAATATTCGTCTATATTGTTTTTTGTTTTAATGTACGGAGGGGTTCCTTTCTATGTTTATATATAATATTGTTGCGGTATTAATGTTTCCAGTATGAAAATTAAAAATTTTACTTAAAATAAAACAATAAGAGACAATTATGGGAATGTGTTAAAAATTTCGATTAATTTTTGTTTAAGTCATTTTGGGAGAGAATTGTTAGTTAATAAAAATGTTAAAATGTTTGTGAAGTTAAAGTTAAAAAAATAAAATAGTTATATTAATAATAAAAGGTTACTGAGTAAAAAAAGAATATATAATCAAAAGAGAAGAGTACGTGCATGCAAGAATCCAAACTCAGGATGCCGGAGCCTGTAAAAAAATAAAGCAGACTAAAGTATTTATAACACGAATTGGCAAACCAACCAAGTAAAAAAACAGACGCGGAAAGAAACCAGAGGCAAAAAGAAACCAAAAGCAGAAAGAAAGAAACCAGATGCAGAAAGATACCAGTCGCTTGAAAAAAACAATAACCAAGACAAGAAAATTTGAGTGACAGCAATTGATATATTTAAATCCATATCCATGAAGCCTGACCAAGTAAAAGAGTAGAGCAGAGCAAAGCATCCATAACAGCATTAGAGAGCGATTGTGCAATGCATCAACACTAAACTCTATTCACAACGTAAACAAATTATAGGACCATGATACTGACATGTTCAACATAGCTATGCCTGGCTATTAAATAACGAGATTGGTTACGGAAAAGGGTTTAATTATAAAAATAATTCTACATTCGAATGATCCCCTTCAATATACTCCTCTCCCCTCGCCACACACACTTCCATACGTTTTTTCTATTAATCAAAGCAGTGCTGGAAGTCTTCTTTGGTAAGGTCTTTTAGGAGCTCTGTCATTTTTTGCTTTACCGCTTCCATCGACTCAAATCGAGTCCGTTTTAAAGCAGATTTTATCTTCAGAAACAAAAAAAAGTCGTGTGGTACCAAATCTAGCGAGTACGGCGGGTGTCCGAGCACTGCACTTAGTTATGCAGTTACTGCAGTTAGTTATGGGCAGGTGCGTTGTCCTGGTGCAAAAACCACGAGTTGTTCTTCCACAACTCGGGCCGTTTCCTACGAAGTAGTTCTCTCAGTGTTGCCAAAACTAACAAATAGGAAGTCTGGTTGACAGTCTGACCCTCTGGAACCCATTTAGTCATCACGATACCGTTAATGTCGAAAAAAACATTGCCTGCACTTTGCTTTTTTAATTCTGGGCGAATTCAGGCGTCTTCCAATACATCTATTGCCACTTTGTTTCAATATTGTATTGAAAAATTCACGTTTCGTCGCAAGTAATATTGTTTTTCATTAGTCCGGAATCTTCTATTAACCTTTCAAGAAAATCTGAGCAGATCTGTTGACGCACGGACTTTAGTCATGTGTAATTTCTCGTGTAACATTTTTCTAATCGTTTCTTTATCGGCCTCGACATTCATCCGGATGCTCATTCGACGATCTGCACGGACAATTTGGTTGATTTTGCTCACTATTTCCGGAGTTGAAAAAGTGGCATTGCGACCTGGGTGCTGGTCATCTTCAATGCTATCTCGGCACTCACTGAAGCGCTTGTACCACTCAAAAAACACGCGCACGAGATAAAGTATTGTCCACATCCACATAGCCCTCTTGCAACAATAATTTATAACACTCAGTCTGTGTTTTTTCAATTTAACGAGAAATTTGAGATTAATACGTCAACATGGTTTTTGATTTCAAAACGCTACTGCACAAACACTATAATAGTTACGAAAACGTGGTTTAGTACGTGTATAGAGAAGACTTCTGGATACCCAACGCACTACTCGTTTTTTCTAACACCTCTAGGGCTCCCTGTAGGCGCGCAGTCTTGTTATTTAATAGCCAGACCTCATATTTTTGTTGTGGTTTGTAGATGAATCCGAACATTTGACAAATCGGGAATTACTATTCGTTTTATGTTCGGATTGTTCGGCGTTATTTTATAAGCGAGCATCATCCGGATTGAGCATCAACAAAAGTGGATGCCAAATTTTAATATAGGTAACGGATGAAAAAAAAATAGTCCAAACAATCTGCTACCAATTCTTCTTTCCTTTTCCAACAATATCCAATTTATTAACCAAGAATCACTTATATACGGATTCAAACCAAAGAATACTTTAAAAAAATAAAAACTGAAATTCAACTAGAACAAAAAATTTCTCTATGAAGCTCTTAAATAAATTGAAAAAAATCGTATGTTTTTACAACCATAAACCTAACAATTCTTTAAACAATCAAGTAATATGAGCAAGATTTTCAAAGTTATAAATATGTTTAGTGTGATTTAAATGTACGTTTACAAAATAAAACAGCATTACAACAAACATAGGGGTAACTAATTTGCTCTTTTTGGAATGTCGTATTTTCCGACTACTGACTTTCCAGTTGATCCTAAATCGAAAATCAGCACTTTCGAAGTAAACTCGTTAAATAAGAACTCAAATAGTATGTCGTCAAATGTCCTATCTTATTAGGTGCAATTACAGAGTTCTTCTTTTATGCTTTCCAGTCTGCTGATGTTTCTGTTTTTTTTTATAGATTTTTATTTATGTTTGGTGTTTGAGCTTTAAGTTTCTCTCCAATGATATGCCAGACACAATTTACTTTAGAGAAAATATATTATTCACAAATTTTATTAAAATATGTGACTTTTGTTTCGGGAATAAAATAATTTCAATCAGTCACATAAGGAATTGTGGATTACAGTTAGATCCAAATGCTTTAGAAGGAGTTGAGTTCAATCAAGATATCTTTAAAAGCCCCATCTAATTATTAAGGCATCTGTGACCAAATAATTAAAGGCGCTTCCATCTATGAGTAGAAATCGTAGGTTGAGGTCCTGCGGTGTGAAACATTTTTCAATTTGTCTTTAATGTTAATTCTTGTGGTCTAATATTTAAATTTAAAAAATCTCGATGTCTAAAGTAATTGATGAACTAAAAATCTATACTTCTGATTATCTAACTAATTAAAAATATTAGACAGGGCACAAAAAAATGACTTAGAGTTTGATGTTTTATTTGTCGATTTGATGACAAATAATTTCTACACTCTGTCTTTTCCTCTCTCTCTTTCATTAGAGTCATATATGTGCCTAAAGGCCGAAACAGACTACTATGTTGTTTTGCGTGGTTCGTTATAAACGAAAACCACACTAAAGTCACCTCATATATATCACGTCACCTCACAGTCTTTACGTGTGATTTCACGGTGTTATTTTCTGCGGTTGCACATATTTTGTCTCCATGAGCCCATAGAGTTTAGTAGCTTCCATCTGATTAATACTCTAGTCAACATCTTCAAAAACGTGAAAAATTAAAATAAAGGTCCTAAAAATATGAGCGATAGCTCATTGGATTCGGAATCACCTCTAGAAAAATGTTTTTGAAGGAAAAGTGTGCAGGCAAAAAATTGCAATTGTTATTAACAAAATAAGATGAAAAAAAACAGATGTTTATGTTTTTGTTTATAACTCGAAAAATATTAATATTTAAGCAATTTTGAAAGAAACTCGTTAAAGAGGAGGAAATTTCCGAAAAAAAAGTCCGTCCTCCCGGAACTCTATCTCCATTATTTATAATTTTAATTTGACGTTGAAAATGGGGCTTTGAGCGGCTTTTACGGCATACGCGCGCTACCGCTAAACGGTGTTTATCAGATAAAATATTTTTTTTATGACATAAAATGTTATTTTAAAAATTTGAAAAAATTCCACTACTTTCCTAACACTTGAAAGAATCTAAATCAGTTGGAAAAAACATTTTATCACTGTTTTTCAAAAAGTTATTCAATTGTTAACTAACAAATTTTTTCCTAATATCTGTTGACATAAACAATGGGATAAATGGTATACATAATTGGCCTAACAATTTGAAACTTTGTGGAGCCCTTTTCATATGTATACTTTACAAGATTCTGTGATAAATATTTATAAAAGTTTATTAATTTGTTAATTATGATATTTCATAACTATTGAAAAATATTGCGAAAAAGTAAAGAAAAATATAGAATTTTTCCAAATAAATGCAATTTACGTTCTGCTAACTAGAAAAGCACTTTTTAAAAACAAAATCAAACTTAAATTTTGAGAACTTTATTCTACAATGAAATAAAAAGATCTGATTTTTTTATTACGATTACATTAATTTATAATCTTGTATAAAATTACAACGTTAACAGTTTTTATAAGCATAGTCATCTATTTCGGTTATGTAACTCTTCCGGGGCTGGATGAGAACTATGGGGTTGAATGAAGTCCAGAGTTCGATATGTATGGAAAATCTTCTAAATTTGGTTCCGGGTTGGCCTTTGCTTCGTTACGATGTCTTTTCGATTTATGTCTGCAAATCTTGTATATTATAGTTATAAAAATAAAAACGAAAATTAAATACAGTAGAATAGTGTAAAAACTAATTTTGTTGAAATGAATTGGAGAAGGTTCCATTTTCTCCAAGGCTGATTTTTCTTCCTGTAAACTTTTGTGAATATTTTTTAGTTCGTCAAGGTTTAAAGAGTCTATTTCCAATGGCTTGAAACTAATATTACTTGTTGAATTATAACTCGCTTTTGTTTTTAAATTTGGTAGTTCGATATTTTCAAAATTTGGAGTTTTAAATTTGTAAGTCTTTAAATTAATTTTGTCTATTAAAATCTCACAATCACTAAGTTCTATTAAATAGGTACCACTGATCGGAATATTGTCAAAATCTTTACCACATTTTTGAACCGCCACTAAACTAGATGGTGATATCACAATCCACTTGTTGCCTTCTAATTTTTGAATTTTAAGGTCCTTTATTTTGACTGGAATCTGTTGACACTGGGTTACAAATTTTGAATACTTTAATAGATGTATTTCACACGGTGAATATGGTGTAATGGTTGTTGGCTGAACATCCTGGCATAAGAATTGTTCTGGTGAGACTTCTTTGCAACTGGTGTCTGTCTGTCCGTAATTTTGCTCACTAAGGAGGAGGTATTTGGAATAAGGAATTATGGCTTTAAAGTGGGTCTCATTTGGGGTTGGTAAGGAATATAAGTGATAGTAATTATAATCATTTTCCTCAACAATTGGGGCCTCTAATATAAAGATAATTTTATTTTGCTTACTATAGCTTTTAATTTCGATAATTTTTTCAAATAATAAAATATTGTTTACTGATAAATCAAAAGGAAATTTTTTATTTTCTAGTTTATTATTAGCTTCTAAGATTTCGGAAGATAACTCGTTTGGATCTGCAATAGCATTAGGAAGGGCATTGAGTTTAGAAAAGCTGATTGCCACCTCAATTTTCTCTAATATGTCATAAATTATTTGATAACTTATTGAAAACTGTGTGACCAATCTTTCTAGTATAAAGTAATGAAGCGTCGATACCTCAGCTAAGTTTAATTTGTTTATCATTTCTTCAATTTCCTTGATTCGAGAACTTAAAATTTCTTGGTTATGTGCTAATATATTAGAATTATTTACAAAGTTTTTTATGGATGACTGTAGTAATGTTATTTGATCGTTGACTACTGTTTTCATTTTATTTTGATTTTCAGTTAAAGTTGTTATTGCTTTATCATAACGGATTGCATCGTCATTATCAAGATTACCAGTGAAAAATTTAATTGCAGAACCAATACCATCAAACAGTGATCTTTTTGATTTAGTTTTCCAAACAGGATTTAATTGATTTAATTGTAAAATTATCTTGTTTTCAATGATTTGAATTAAATGATATGAATTTTGAAATTCGTTAGTAAAATTGGTTATTTCAGGAGAGTTACTAATTGAAAGTTTAATTTGTCTGTAGTTTCTTTGTAGTGTCAAAAAATCTTTAGTAATGTTTGTTATGTCATAAATGTGAACAAAGGTCCAAAAATCAGTCTTGATTTGCGCCGTGCCTAATTTAAGAGGAAGGAGTCCAGGATTTTTGTTTAGGTTATGGAATTTGATTGAGTCTTTTCGGGCGTTGGCTGTCCAGAGCAAGAATCTGAAACGGGTGGTTTCTTTAATTCTTTAATATGAATAGTTTCAGTATGTTCAGTCATTTTCTTATGTTTTACTTTAGTAGAAGTTATTTCAACACGGTTTCTGTCAAGAATTTTGGTTATGGAGAATGGGCCTAAAAACGGTTTATCCTTTTTATTACGTTTTTGAGTATTTTTCTTAAAAACAATTTGGCCTAATTTGAATTCTAGGTTTGTATTTGCTTTAGTATTAAGTTTGTCTACTGTCTTGGTCTTTTTGTCTGTTAGCTTTTCTTTTATTTCGTCATACAAATGTTTTAACTTTTCTTTATGATTGTCAACGTACTCAGAATAAAAAGATTTTGATAGGAAAATTTCATTAGGATTTCGGGTATCCGTATGACCGAAGGTCAGTTCAAAGGGGGTGAAGTTAGTGGAACTATGAATTGAATTATTATAAGCGATAACAGCATAGTCCATTAAGTCGTTCTCGTCTGGATAAATATCTTTTAGGATTCTTAAACGCTCTATGCGAGTAGAGTGTAACCTCTCTGCAATTGAATTTGATTCGTGATGGCCAGAGGTGGTAAAATGGATTTTAATTTTGTGTAAGTTTAACAGGTCCTTAACAGATTCGTTATTAAATTCTCTACCTTTATCAACAACAATTAATTGAGGAACTCCAAAAGAGGTGAAATACTTAATAAAGGCTTTTGCTACATGAATTGCGTTTTTACCGGAAATTAGATGAACCTGGGTAAATTTAGTGAAAGCGTCTGTAATTGTAAGGTAGTTTTGTCCGTCATAGAAAAATAGATCGGCGTGTACAATCTGAAAAGGTTTACTAGCTGTTTCGGTTAACATTAAAGGAGTATGAGGATTTTGTCTTGAATATTTGTTTTTCTGGCAAATGGAGCATTCATTTATAAAATCTGAAACCGAAGCTTTCATTTTTTTCCAATAATAATTTGTACGTAATTTTTCTAATGTTTCGTTGATACCTCGATGATTTGTTTTTCCCTCATGGTAGTTTCGTATTAAAAGTAACTGTTCTTCTTTATCTTTAACGGTGTTTACAAATTTCGTACATTTAATTAATTTGGGGCCACGTTCAGAAAAATGTTTTAAATACACTTTTGTGAAATCGTTAAATAATTTATCGTTATGGAAATATAAATAGAAAGTTAAACCTGGGTTTGTGAATTCCTTTAAAAAATCTAATATAAATTTTTCGTTCCTTTCAATATTTGGGATTTTTACTTTTATGATTTTATGATTTTCGTACAATTCGTGACTGATGTCGGTCTTCTGATAAATGTTTGGATAAATGAGAATTTGATTAATTTTGTTATTAATTATTTCGTCTAATATAGGTATGCCACAGTTTGTAGTTTCGTTAGCTGTCGAATGTATTGTCGAATCTGTTTCACTTCGATTGTCTTTGGGAATTTTAATGTCTGATATAATGTTTATTTTTTGTCGGGGTAGTTCGTCTATGCTAGCGGTAGGTTGTGAATCAAGTTGCATATTTTCAGCTAGGTCTTTTAAATATTCTAAAATGTCTTGGTTTACCTCGCCAGGGTTATTTACGACAGATTCGTTTTCTAAAGCATTAACTAAAATACGTGAGAGACAGTCTGCGTTAGTATTTAGTTTTCCCTTTTTGTACATTATTTGGTAATTGAATTCTTCCAATTTTAACCGCCACCGTACTAATTTAGAATTTGGTTCTTTTAAGCTAAAGAGCCAAGTCAAAGGTTTTTGGTCTGTGTAAATGACAAATTTTCTACCGAATAAGTATGCTCTAAAATGTTTACAAGCCCAGACTATGGCAAGTAATTCTTTTTCAATGGTCGAGTATTTTGTCTCAGAGTCATTTAATGTCCTTGATGCGTATGCTATGGGTCTGTCATTTGGTACCGTTCCTTGCGATAAAACTGCACCTATTGCATAATTGCTTGCATCGGTGGTTAATATAAAGGGTTGACTAAAATCGGGGTACTGTAATATGGGGTCGTTAGTTAAAATATGTTTACACGTATTAAAACAGTCTATAAATTCCCTGTCATGTATTATTTTAGAGTCCTTTTTCAAACATTTGGTCATTGGTTTTGTTATCTTCGCAAAGTCTTTAATAAACCGTCTGTAATATCCTAACAGTCCTAAAAAGCTTTTTATTTCGGTTCTTGTCTTAGGTATGGGAAAATTTTTTATAGCAGTAATTTTTTCCGGGTTCGGTTTTACGCCGTCGGGAGTAATAACGTGTCCTAAGTACATTACGGATTTATGCAAAAATTCAGATTTATCTAGTTGTACTTTAAGATTATGTTGTCTAAGTCTTTCGAACACTGTCTTAAGTCTTTCTAGGTGTTCCTGAAGGGAAGAACTGTAAATTAAGATGTCATCTAAATAAACTATACAGGTTTCATCAGTAAGTCCACGTAAGACATTGTCCATTACACGTTGAAATGTCGAAGGGGCATTTTTAAGTCCGAATGGCATTCGCTTGAATTGAAAGTGTCCCTGGGGAGTACTAAAAGCCGTTTTATGAACGTCTTGTGGGTCAACTTCGATTTGGTGGAAACCACTGGCTAAATCTAAAGTTGAAAAATAAGTTGCACGTCCAAGTCGATCTAGGATTTCAGTAATATTTGGCAAAGGATATTTGTCATCGATCGTTCGTTCGTTTAGTTTTCTATAGTCAATGACACAACGCCAAGATTTTTCGCCGGTTACAGGATTAGGACGTTTTGGGACAATCCAAAGAGGGGACGAAAAAGGAGAGTGTGAATTTTCAATTATGCCATCATTCAGCATTTTATTAATCTGTCGTTTTACTTCTTGTCTGTGTATTTCGGGGTACCGGTATGATTTTGTAAATATAGGGGTATCGTCAGTCAATGTAAGTTTATGTTTAATCTGGTTCGTAAAACTAAGGGGTATGCCTTCGCAATAAAAAATGTCTCTGTATTGAAAGCATAAATTTTTAAGTAGTTGTTTCTCTTCACGGTTGCAATGTTCGAGACGTATGTTTTTCAAATTTTCTTTCAATTTGTTATCATATGGTTTAGAAAATTCAGTATTATCTATTTCACATTTATCAACAAAATTTACTTCTAGTGGATTTAGTATTTCAATTTCAAGAGGTTCATGAATATCTAATTTCACTGGATTTTCATTACTGTTGGTAATGGTTGTAATAGCAAAATTTTGAAAATATTTACTAGGGATTTTGGCATTTCTAAACCTTTCGAGAATAGTTGATAGTTTAGTATACCTGTTCCATTGGAGGCTTTTACTGGTAATTTAACAATTTGTGTGCAGCGTGGAGATATAACTATTGAATAAAATTTTGAATTCATTTGTTGAATGTCTTTTTCGGAAATTATGGGAATTCTTGCATTTGGTGTTATGATTTTATTTTGTTGCATGTCAACAGAAGCATTCAGTTGTTTTAGAAGATCTACGCCTATGATACCATCAAAACGATTACTGAATTGAAATAGATAAAATTTATGAAATTCATTTGAATTAAAAATAGGAAATAGTGGAATGTGCGCGACTTCGTCATGGTATGAAATGTTATGGGCCGTTTGAATATTAAAGTTTTCCTTGAAAATGTATTTACGATAAAATTTGTATGCCAAATCAGGATTTATTAGGGATTTTGATGAGCCGGTGTCAATTAGAAATTTCGCGTTAATCTCTGGAATTTCTATATACGGTAGAATAGCTTTCATTGCATTTATAAAAATTACGTCGGGTTTGCAGGATCTTGAACTTGAGAAAAATCCTGAGTCTGAGTTTTATTTTCTGCAAGGTGTGTGGGATCGTCATAAATGTCTTGATTTCTATTAACATGTGTTGGAGGATAACCGTTGTTATCTGCGTAATATTGAGTTTCATAATTAGAATAATAATCAGGTTGAATCTCATATGTTTCTTGATAATCGTGAGAATTTTCAAGTTCGAATGGATTATCAAATTGAAATTGTTCTTCAGATTGATTGGAGTTATCGATCATTTGATTAAATAATTCAGCCGAAGTAATTTTAGATTTAGGTTGAAGCCTTGAATTACCTGAAGAGGTATCCATTGGTTCTGGTTTGTAATTTTGTGGACTATTAAAACGATTTCCAAAATTACTAGGGTTATTGACTGGAGTTTGGTTAAAATTTTGCTGTCTCTGTGCAAAATTCTGGTTCTGGAAATAAGGGTGTTTTTGAGTGGGAAAATTATTGTTTGGTCGCCAATTAAACGAATTATTAGGATTTCCAAAATTATGTTGATATGAACCAAAAGGGCGTGGGGGAAACTGTTGTAAGATCGGAGGTCTTGGAATATTGTAATGGGAATTGAGATTATTGAAATTGGGACTAAAACTTGGTAGATGATTATTGATTGGATTTCGTGCGGAAGTGATACGAACATTGGGCTTATATGATGTATTTGAATTTATATTGTTAGCACGTTGGGTTGAATATAGAAAATTTTCTTCTTCAATAACGAGGCTCATAGCTTTCTCCAAGCTATCGGGAGATCTAAGACGAACATTTGTTTGGATAGGTAAAGGTAATCCTCTAATGAAAGTTTTTAATGCCAAATTATCGTAATTACGTACTTGAAGGGTACGTTCATTATCGGGTATGACCAAAGAATTTAGTTTCGAAATTATTAAACTGCGGGAATCTTGACACCTCATGACAAAATTATACGGGGTTTCATTTTTGTGCGGTCTCAAATTAATAAGGTCTTGAACTAGACAATCAATACTACGTTGGTCACCAAAGCTTAAATTTAGAACATTTTTTACTTCAGTCCAAGTTTTAAGTTCAGTTCTCGAACCAATTAAAATTTGAGCTCGTCCTGTTAGTTTACCGATAATTGCTTTTAATAAAAAGGTATTTAATGCAGCGTCTGTATTACTCGCAAATACTGATATTAAACTTTCACAATTACTTATAAATATCGTCAGTGTATGTGGGTTTCCGTCAAATGGGGGAATAGAGTCAAGATATAATTTTAATAATTGGTAATTTACTGTTGGGGTAGCCATATCTAAATTTTCGCTATCTGAATTACTACTACTACTATCACTACTATTATCAGTGTTATATTCTAAATTTTCTCTAAAACTAAGGTTATTTTCAATTAAATTATTTAAATTTTCAATATCGAAATTATCAGTCATTAAATTTTTGATTTATAATAAACTTATAATTACTTTCGCTTTTAGGAAAAAATAAAATAATAATAGGAAATGAAAAATAAAATGAGCTTACTCTAGTAGAATTACGATTTTCATTCTTCTTACACTAATTTCCAGGATTAGACGATTCTTGTTCTTATCCAGGATGGTTCCTTAGGACCAGACGATTTTTGTTCTGTTCCCAGTGGATTGATTCAGTACTAGACGATTTTTGTTCGTTCCTGAATTTTTGGGATTGGACGATGTTGTTCTTCTCCCAAATAGGTTGATTTTGTTTACTTCTCTTCTTAGCACTAACGTTCGGTGAAAATAACACAAAATTCGATATTCACTCGAATTTTCACGGTAAATTCACGTCAAAGTTCGGAACTCAGTTAATTCGTTAATACGAAAAATTCACCGTTCAATACGATTAAATTCTGAAGTATCCTACTGACTGCGCCATTTACGTTCTGCTAACTAGAAAAGCACTTTTTAAAAACAAAATCAAACTTAAATTTTGAGAACTTTATTCTACAATGAAATAAAAAGATCTGATTTTTTTATTACGATTACATTAATTTATAATCTTGTATAAAATTACAACGTTAACAGTTTTTATAAGCATAGTCATCTATTTCGGTTATGTAACTTGCATGTAGTATCTAATAAACAATAAATACGAACTTGGTCTTAGAATTATTTGAAAGAGAAACTTATTTTCTATAAAAAAC
Source organism: Altica lythri (assembly GCA_964028335.1). Lineage (NCBI taxonomy): Eukaryota > Metazoa > Arthropoda > Insecta > Coleoptera > Chrysomelidae > Altica > Altica lythri. Next base: position 62,167,430 of record OZ034805.1, on the reverse strand, counting down.
TCCTGAATATCCTTTATCATATCTCCAATAGTTTAAAAGATATATAATTTTTTTAATTGGCAAGTTATTTGGCGCTACAGTTAACATGACGTATGATATTAGAAAGTATTATTAACAAATTAATAAACTTTTATAAAGATTTATCGCAGGATCTTGTAAAGTATACATATGAAAAGGGCTCCACGAAGTTTTAAATTTTTAGGCCAATTATTTATACCTTTAATCCCATTGTTTATGTCAACAGACATTAGGAAAAAATTTGTTAGTTAACAATTGAATAACTTTTTGAAAAACAGTGATAAAATGTTTTTTCCAACTGATTTAGATTCTTTCAAGTATTAGGAAAATACTGGAATTTTTTCAAAATTTTAAAATTACATTTTATGTCATAAAAAAAATATTTTATCTGATAAACACCGTTTAGCGGTAGCGCGCGCATGCCGTAAAAGCCGCTCAAAGCCCCATTTTCAACGTCAAATTAAAATTATAAATAATGGAGATAGAATTCCGGGAGGACGGACTTTTTTTTCGGAAATTTCCTCCTCTTTAACGAGCTTTTTTCAAAATTACTTATATATTAATATTTTTCGAGTTATTAACAAAAACATAAACATCTGTTTTTTTTCATCTTATTTTGTTAATAACAATTGAAATTTTTTGCCTGCACATTTTCCTTTAAAAACATTTTTCTACAGGTGATTCCGAATCCAATGAGCTATCGCTTATATTTTTAGGACGTTTATTTTAATTTTTCACGTTTTTGAAGATGTTGACTAGAGTATAAGGAAAATGTACAAAGTTTAACAAAAAAGGTTCTGGAACATCAAGTGATATATTATCGTATTCAAGCAGTGAATATCCTGATCAACATATTCGACAATAAGCTTGAGAGGAGATGGGAAGAGAACTTCATATAACAGGAACATATTTATATTTAAAATTCTTTATTGTATTATTCATTATTGTATTAGACAAAAATTATAAGATATTATACATTAATTAATTATACATTAATTTTTTCGCTCTACTATTTTGCCAACTAAACTACCATTATCTGAAATAAAATAATGCTTATAATTCTCTCGAACTTCGAAGACTTCGCATTTGCAATTTCTTCTTATAGAGGGTTCAAACTTAACAACACTTTTTGAGGAACTTGCGGTAATTCAGTGTCAGATTCAAACATGTTATCTTTGCATAATATGTTATGCAGGCATCCCACTATAAGGACAATTTTGTCAACAAAATCAAGTTCTAAACATCCCCGGAAACATCTCCAACCAGTAGGTAATATTCCATACGCAATGGCTTTCTTATTTTATTTATATCGTGTACTCATACTCTGTTTAGATCTCTATCACATTCATCAGAAACTATATACAATCACCTTCACTTTTCCAGTACATTAGTTGAATAAAGATATGATCAAAAACACGGACTTACCACTAAGGCATTTGTAGCCGAATGGTTAAAGGCGCTACCGATTATAGTTAGAAGACGCTGGATGTGACATTGTTTGGATTTCTTCCTAATGTATTGTGGAGTAGCATTGTTATGCACCAAGATAAAATCACGACCAATGTTTTGTGGATATCGAACAACTACAGGTTCTAGAACATTTTTTGTAACATAGCGCCTGATGGTAAAAAACGATACCGCAGTTTTACTGCCAAGCGAAATTCCGACCCATACCACAATTGTGTCTTCTCTACAGCTGTAAACCTTTTGTGTATGCTGCATTCGATTTCTTATGCCAGGTTCTCTTCATACGCGTATCCATCAAGAATCTGAATACAAAACAAAAAACGGGATTCATGGGTAAAAAGAACATTTTTCCATTGATTTTACTCCCATATCATGTTCTTGTGCCCAACGTAGTCGACTGCCATAAAATACATGAAAACACCAGGCAAGCATAACAACAAGAGAAAATCTCGGCTATGGGATTTTTGAAGGAACCCTAAGATGCACTCCAGACTAGAATACAATTGTCAAACTAGATTACAATTGTCGAAAAAAACTTTTGGCGGAACAGGGTTAACTAGTTTGTGTGCCAGGAAATAGAGGAATACAAGGCAACCAGTATCATAATAAACCCGAAGGAAGAGATCAACGATGATATTATATAGCCCAAAGAGCTTGGATCCATAAAAAATACAAATATCAGTGAAAAAATTACCAACCACCCTGCAAAACTTATCAAACATGTGTTAAAAGCGCTAAATCAGGCAATTCATTATATTGCTTCAACCCCTTATAAAAGATACTATTCTGACTATATTTAGTACCTACCTACTTAACTTGTCTAAGTTAAAATTATTTCTGGATCTTGTGTAATATTCATGTATATCTTCAACAGACCTACAATTACTTAAAAGATGTTGAGGTACTAGTTTATTTATCATTTTGTATATGAATAACATGGTGTTCAGGGTCACTGTGTGCCTTACACAGATTTGTGGAATTTAGCATATCAGTTCTTTTAGTGTATCTATTAAATCCAAATATAATTCCTAATGCTTTATTTTGGATTATTTGTAAAGTATCCACTTAATCATTAGAAATAGCTAAGTGGAACAGAAATAGAGAGGCGGTGCAATTGTTTTGATATACAAGATATACAAGAAAAATAAACAAACCCCTGTATATATCTTTTAATCTGTGTCAAATATTTGATTGTTGTCTTACAAATAGTGACTTAGAAGTTTCCGCTGAAGCTTCAACCCCGATTGTGTCTTTCCGATGTTGTCCCTAAAGAATTTATTTTTAGGCGTGTGATACGCGCAGGTATTAAACTGACAATCAAATGACTATTCTTTCATTCCTTCTTCCTCTTCCTTAACCTATTTGAATTTACGAACTGTTATACCTACTCATACTAGTTTAGGACTGTTAAATTTTAACGTGTTGTAAGGTAACATAATATTCACCTAACGTGTTGTACAATAACTTTCTACCCTTTTAACGTTTTGTTAGCTAAATTGCTATCCATTTATCGTATTGCTAGTTAACTTGCTATCCACTTGCTATCCCAACAAGTTAATTTTTTTGACCATTTTGTTTGTAATACATATATTTAAAAAGTTCTTTAGAACTGTACAAATTGGTAGAGATTACCAAAATACTGCAGTATGTGCCGTGAACCAATGAAAAAATATAATACGCTGTACCTAATTAGGCTGCAGTATGACCGGTAACTTTATAAGATGGGTTCCAGAGAAAAAAAGAGTGTGTGTGTTACCTTTACGCGCGATTGAAGTAAAACTTGTTGACGTACGTATCGGAAAATAAATATTTAATTACAATTCAATCATATTTATTGTCTATATACTTTACAAAAAATGAGATGTTATATTTATATTATTCATTAGAAATAGGAATTTGAAAGTTATCATTATTTTTTATATATCAAATAATAGGTTTATGATAACTAAAATGTGAAACATAGATTTTACTCTCTAAATACCATTAATGTATTTGAAACCGTTTGAAAATTTTGAAAATTTCATAAATAAATTTTGAAAATTTAAGCTCCTCCCATAGCTGAAATCACACCGTTACTTCCATCAGAATCTTCCGTTACGTTTAGAATGTGTGATTTTGTAGCTGTATCTACCTTATTGTAATACAACACAACACAAGAGCCTTCGATAGTTAGATAACCATTTCATTTTGTAGCATTTATAGCATATTCCATAAAATTTAAAATCCTGAGTTGAGTTTGTTTTCTTCAGTTCTACGAAGGATCTGTTATTGCTGGTAAAAGATCAGCCATCCTGACTAGTGGTTTTATGGCCTTTATGGCTACCTAACCAAACCTAAAATAAGTATAAGCAAGTGTTAAAACATTTCGAATATTATTATTTTATGAACAAAAACGTGCAACATGCTTCTTTACTTAACGTAAAGCTTCCCTATAAACAATTATTTACTATCATAATATGTATGTATGTATATAAACTTACTTAATCAAATCATAATGAATGTCGCTGTCTCGTCTTTTTTTCATTTTCATTTTTCTTCAAATCATACTGGCGCTTATAATATGCCCTTTGACGTTCACAATTTCTTTTTCTTTTTAGCTCTTTAAGTCTATAAAACGAAAATAGCTAGGTATAAATAATAGGTATAAATAATTAGGTATAGATAGTGTAATTACACACCAAAAATAAAATGTATGCATATAGAGTACCTACTCACTATTTTCATTCAATATTTTTTCATCACTTTCTTCATTAATAAATCCACTTTGTTTATTCATATTTAAAACAAACACTTTATACACAAATTTATACTATTTACCTCCAATGTATTTTGGTTGTCAAGCTGTCAATTCATACAATTACAGATTTAATTTTATTTAATATAGTAGGCAGAATCGTGTTAGGTATTTTGTATCAGGTTTTGTTTCCGGTACGCGGTACATTAGAATGACGTCACGTCCGTTAGAATTACTGAGTTACCCCTAGTCGCCGCTAAAGAAGTTTTACTTCAAAAATAAATATTCGAATAAAATCATTGATAATATGTACCTGCTGAGTATTGATCAATGATAAATAAAAAAACATCTGGCAATAAATCAACGAGAATCAATGAAATAGCGTATATGTGATCAAATCTCGAAAATAAACTAGTACCGGTAACTACTTAAAAAAATAATGAATAAAGACAAAGATTTTAAAATGGATTATATATCATATAGAAAAAAAGTACATTGGAGAATCTCTGTCTCCAAAATGTCGTTATCGACAGACCTTCCATCAGTTTTTGGAAGACAAACAGCTATTAGGCACGTAACATATTTTTTATAAGCATCAAAAATTTTACAGTCTATTTTATTATAGATTCGGATCAACATATAGCACGCTTTTTCCAATAAAATCCTTAAAAAAGTTTTCCACCTCGACCTGCTATAAAAGCTCTTCGATTTGGCGATAAATACTTTAAAGAGACTTTTATGAATACCGTGATTTTGTAAAAGGTTGACGTATTATAAAGGTTTCTACAACAAATCCCTACCACATCTGCTTATTCTCAACAAGAGTTTATTTTGCAATTTTCGAGATCATTTCAAACGCTGAAAATTCATCTCTTTCATTACAAGTAAATATATTTTAATATTTAAAATTATTCAGCTACTGCCAATTTTTAAGATTTCTACACGTCACTGCATATATTTTAAGTTTCCCAATATTGCAATAAATATATAAAAAGTATCAAAAAACAAAAAACAAATACAATTAGAGTATTAATTTTAATTCTGGCATAGAGTTTTTTCATTAAATATAAGACTTTGGCTTTTGACTATAAAAATCGACATATTGTATTTCTTTGTTAGGAAATGTATTGCAGCTTAACTGAAATTTATGGCAGAATTTAGTAAACTGTCGACTAATAATTGTGTCTTAGAGGCCAAAGTTTACACGACTACTTTGTTTTCTAAAAAAATATGAATATAATGGTTTAAAATGGTTTGAAAACCTTTTCTATTTTCCATAAAAATCAGAATTACACTTTGCATTCTTTACAGAAACTATTTAATACTGCATGGTTTTGTGTCGTATCGTTTAACACGGTTTTTGATTCTCTCCAATATTACAGCGTAACTTCACGTTACGCCATCTACTGGTTTTAGTTGAAATGTGAAGTTACAAGGGCCACTCCTTAAAGGGAACTTTTTATAGACTGCTAGAATGAAAAGGGACGAGAATCAGTCCTTCGCTTTAGCCGTGTCCCCTAGGGGGTGGAAGTGTCTCTTCAGTTCGTTGGATTTTCTACATTTTTATTTTTATTTTTTCTTTATTTTTCGCAAAGCTAATCCGATAATACTGAAAAGAGACCGAAAACAGGGCTTTTGCAGTTCATGTTGAAAAGATATTTCCAACTGGTCAAAAAATTAAGGAACGAGCATCGCTGATATGTAGTGATGAGGTAGAAGATTAAAAAGAATTTAAAATTACAGTAAACAATTTATCGCCTCAAAATCTGCTATATTTCTACACATTTAATAATATGACTAATAAATTTATAGTTCGGATTTAAATTAAGTTTTTAAAAAATGTTTATATATAGATTTAGAAAGCGCAAAGTGAGCAAATTTAATGAGACCATAATTTCCAAATAAAAAGTAAAAGTTAAAATTATAATTTTTAATTTTTTTGTGGAATAGTTGAAATCGATTTTTAGAAAGTTTTTATTTTATTTTCGTCATGTTCTTTGTCTCTTTGTTTTTCTCTTTGTCATTCCGGGTGGAATTTTGTAATAGAATTTAAACCTATTTCCTGACCATCTAGAGCTCTGAAATTTTTAGGATAGCTAAGAACTGCATGACAATGCATGTTTAAAGTGTGTTTAGGCAGATACATAGAGATTATGACACAATTTCAAGAAATTACAAAATAATTTATATATTAGTAATGTGACCTATATCAGTAAAAAAACATTCTACTAAGTATAAAAAGTTGTTTTTATAAATTGTGATCCTTGAGATGCATGTATGTTCTATTCTATACCGTATTCTTGTATTACAGGATTAATACTGTTGTCCTGGAAATATTTGGTGTTGATTTTTTAGTATTTACAGTGTTTTAGTTGGTTAAGGTTGTTGTAGTGTTAGGTATAAGTACGGAAAACTATGGTTTTGGAGTTCTTCTGTGCTTCTATAACACTACAATTTACACCATTTTCTGTATTTCAAAAGTTTAATCTGTTAAATTACTCTCATTGTAAAACATCTCCTTACAGATTCTATAGGTAGTTACACCTTAAAATCAACACTTTAACCAACTACTCTTATTCATTATGATGAACGTATAAGATAAGCAGTTACATTTTTTCATTATCACTCTGGCAGTCTGTTAAACTAATAAGGTTCAAATAAATATGCCCTTAAATTAACAAACACTAAACCACAAACTGTTAGAGTATTTACAAATATCAAAGAGGTAACGTAATTAATTACTTATGATTGTAAGATGTCGTTGGGGTTAAAAAGGACTCCCCAATATCCTTATGGGTGCTGGTGGAATTTTTTAAAAATTTGGTATTTTGTAGTCTCGAACAAAAGACCTTGATCTGATTTTTTTTCCTATCCGGCAGCCATAGTAAATCGATATATAAAAGTGGATAAGAATAGAGGCGTGGAGATACAAGGTAATAAGGTCGATGACAAGGAGATAAGGGTGATAAAAGGAGATAAAAAAATAAGAGTAAAGGAATAAGATAATATATCAACAGATATAATAAATTGACAGAAAGCTATAAGGTTGTTTAAAGGAACAAGAAAAACTCCGGTCAAAATAAGATTCCCAATGAACTAATCGAAATTGAAGTCTAAAGAATTATACAAATTAATAAAAAGAATTCTAGAACAACATCGAATCACACATGTTCTAAAGGACAATAAAAAATGCCCAACTACAGAGCGATAAATTTCTTAGCACTACACTTAAGTTGTCAACTAAAGTTATCACACACAAAATTAACAGTAGAATTTCCTTCTCCAATAAACAACAAGGATATAGATCGGGAAGGTCTTACACGGATGCTGTTTTTGAATACAACAAATCACAGAAAAATCTATTGCAGTTTTGTTCTTTATAAATTTGCAGAAGGCTTTCGATAAGATCTAAATCTAAATATCAGATATCATACGTTTAAAGTATGATAGAAAAATCCCTTATAGACTCATTAAAACTTGTACAGCAGTTTAACATCACATTAAAAACATTTAACAAGACAGTATCTGTTAACAAAACCAAACATATATAAACAGAAGTCAAAGCTAGGAGTTATAACAACAGCACAAACATCCCACAAAATATAAAAAACCAAACAATTGTTGGAGTCGACAGAAATGTAAATATTGTGCAGAATAACTAATAAAACGTTGATGGATAGGGAAAGGAACGAGAATATCAGAAAAACATATAAAGTCGAGAACATAAACATTGGGTGTTTAGCAGGAAAAAGCAATGGAACGAACACTAAGTAGAATGGATGATAGAAGTACAGGACGACCGAGAAAAAAGATGGAGCGATAACATCAATTAAACACAACAAGAAATCAAAGAAAATTAGGCAATCATCTATATTATAAAGATGAAAGACGACGATAAAGAAAGTAATAGCCCATATAGCCAAACAGATTGCTACACCATCTCTTTTCTCCACCCAGGAGTGGAGTTTGATGTTTCAATTATCTAATTTGACATTAAACTCTTTTTCATTAACTCTACATATGCGCTTAAGGATATGAATAACTGTTGTAGACGATTAAAGGTAAATCAATAAAAGATTAAAGCACTGACTAATTACTGAGTACATCTGTAGCACAACGGTTAAGGCGCTAACGATAGAGATCACAAATTTAACTCCAGTCGGATGTAACCTTTTTTTTTAATTTTTCCCCAGATAATGTTATTTCTTCTGTCTCCAATTTCTAAATTTTAAAAATCTCATGCGATATATGTGTCAAATAAAATAATAATATTAACGTGTAAATTAATACTTTAACAACATCAATAACACAATTGTCTGACACTACGTGTGTAACTCTAACAATCTGCCCATCGAATTATCTGTTTTTAATCAGTTTGCTCTGCTTGCTAATAAAACACAAAGTATTATTGTTTTCCGGGTTTGCTAATTCTATTACCTATAATAACTTAGAAAATAATTAAAAGTTTCGATACCAATTCCGTACGAATCATCTGGATTTTCGGACGGTTCTAGTTTAAGTTGTTAACAAACTAACTTTGTCAAAATTTTAGAGAAAATGCGATTAGACTTGAGCGAAAACTGCTTGAGCTTTTATAAAGGTTGTCCACAGTTAACTGTTTCGGGATTTCTAAGTTTTTGTTCTTCAATTGTATAGGTACTCATTATACACTAATTACTTGTTTTTGGCGGAATAGCTGATTACCAACAAGTTAGTGAAGATGTTTTCAATAAATCTATTTTTTTATGATAAATTTTTATTGTAAAAACAAGCGTGGGTGCTTTATCTATTTTTTAAGTAAATCGAACACCCGACGCTTTTCTTACAATCATATTAATAGTCTTTGATTAACGCCCCTTTTAGAATTTCATTATTTTTCATAATATTTTTTCATCGTATACGAGGTGTGTCCCAAAAGTATCCGAATGCATTTTTATCTTCGCGCAAACGCAAAAGTGTTCTAGCGGCCTCTATCAGGAAGGAATGTCAACAGTAAAGACTCATAAATTTATTGTTTACTTGCTGATATCTGCCGGACGTATAGTTCATGAGTAGCGTGTGCTTGTTTTCAGAATTTTATTCAAGTTCGTCATATTTTTAAGCTAAAAATTTAAGCACCCAATTTGCGTCAAGTGTAGCTTTAAACTTGTACAGAAACTATTTAAATGTTGCAAAAGTCCTTTGGACACGATTGTATCGACAAAACGCAAATAAAATAGTAAACTAAAGAGATTAAAAATGTCTGCACGTCTGTTGATTCTCGTTCTGGTCGACCTTCGACAAGAAAAACATCAAACAATGTTGAGCGTATGGGAGCGGCAATTGACAAGAAGTTAGTTAGGGAACTAGAAGAGATGACCTTGCAATATTAAAAAGAACAGTTTATCGAATTTAACCTAGAATTTAACCCTGACTCGTGTGTGCTAGAAGAAGAAAACAACCACAGTTTTGGCAAAACGGTGACTGGCTTCTTCACCACGATAATGCTTCACCGTATGCATCAAACCTTAAACAGCAGTATTTATCAAAACACAGTGTTGTACACCTTCGGCAGCCGTTTGAGGCACACCGATTCGACGACAAGAAGACTGTTGAAACCAATGCGACAAATGCACTAAAAGCGGTTCCGATAACTGACTTTCAAGACTGCTTGGTTTATTCAAATGAGGACTACTTTGAAGGATCATTTTCTTATTATTTTTTTCATCCAAGAGTCCAGTTTATTCAGTCGTCTCAATAGAGTGATTTTAATTATTTATGTTTCTTTGGTTGTTTTGTTTGTAATCGAGCAGAGAATAAGGCCAAAAAAGATATCTAAAAGAGGAAGAGTAACAAAACAGATTTTTATTTAAAAAGTGGTATATAGTCGGTAATAAAGAGATCTACAAAAAGATATAAACCATTAATTAGTTTGATCGATAGTAAAATAATTTTTACCATTAAGTATAAAATATTTTTACCCTAAATAAAAATAAATCAAACAAAGAGTATTATGTTATTTATTTGGTCTAAAACATAAGCTTAACCCATTTTAATATATATCTGCTTCCACCTAAGCGTCTGTATAAAACTTTTTCCTAACTCTCGCAGTCGCTGTTATTAATCAAAAACAAATTATACGGAAATTATGCACCTAAACGGCTGGTTTATCCTGTCCCAACAAAACTGTTTACTCGCTTAACTAGAGAGAGCACTTTACTACTCTGCTTCTGGTATACTCGCCTTGGTTTTTCCCCTTTCCTTTTTAGGCCAGTAGAGTTAAACAATGAAGTTTCACTAAAACAATGAATAGATTAAAATATGTAAAAGTTTTCTGATTTTTTTAAATCTTGCAGGATTGTATAAGGCCCTGTAATGTATCAGAAAATGTTATATACGCACATAGTATATTGTTTTACTAGTAAGGAATGATACTTACTCCCACAAGTACGAAGTTTGCATCATGAGCCGTAGTCGAATGATGCAAACCTTACGAGTGGGAAATAAGTCATTTCCTGCGAATATATATACTGTTAACCATGCTAATTAATATAACATCGGTGTAAAAAATGAATGAATTAATATATAGTCTCTCATTTTTCGGCCTAAAGTCGTCTCGCCGCCGAGGTAGTTGACCTATGGATGTCAAATTCATCCAATTAACCCCTTTTTGCCTGAAGAACCGCACCAAGCACAGCCTGGTTGTTTGGACCAGGTCTCCGTGTTTGAATACGCCTTTCCATTGTGTTTCATATATATTAAATTGGAATGACATCGATAATGCCGGCTGGCGAGTTCATACAGACAGTCTCTATCTCTTTTGAATAAGCATTGAAGATACATTGTCGACGAAATTTGTTGTACACACAATTAAAATTAGCTCCTATGAACGGAGATAAAGTTACTACATGTTGATCTAAAATGTTTGTTTTGTATCCTGTAAAATAAACAATATGCAGATTTTTACTTTCTTCGGAACATTCAGCCAACTATAATTGAACTTTTCGATTTATTTATGCCTAAATCGCTCTTCTCATCTTTTCTAAAATATTTTGCGACTGTCTCGTGACCTGCACTTACCCGAGAATCTGTGAGATTCCAGTTTTCGTGTTCTTTGGCATAGGCAGATCAAGCTTTCTGATGTCCTACAGATAGTAGCAAAAATGAGGCTGGTCTTCTAAATAATAACTTATTTTCATCTAGTCTTCGACAAATTGTTCGTTGCTGGTATCCACACTGCTTCTTTGTTTAGATAATTTTCTGGTTCAACTAAAGTTAGGCACCGATTTTTGAAACAAAAATAGACAAAAAACAGATCATCTCGTTCGGATGTTGACTTCTAAGGCCCGATGCTACATTGCTCTGTCTGAATTTTTAAAAGCATTTCCAGAGGTAGCATCGACCACAGGAAGCAATTTCCAATCTATAAAGATTCTGTTTGTAAAAGAGTGTTGTGGAAAAAACTTTTTAAATTATTCGCGCACTAATTTATATCAAAATCACTGATCAGAAATAAACTAAGGTCAAGCGAATACTGATCATGTAGATTTATTTTTCGATCAGATCCCCACGGAGTCCCCTCTATTGGAGGCTGCATAATCTCAAGATTTGATGACGTGCTTCATAGTGAAGATTACGAATTGCTGGAGAAAGTCTGGAGATCCACTTTTAAACTTGCACAAGGGCATGCGTGTCTTTTGCAAAGAAAGGGTTTCAAATTGGTGCAGCATAGTTCAAGATGGGACGGATATAGGTTTTGTAAATATGTAGTAGCAAACAATTGTGAAGACAATTTTTTAAAAGATTGTCTAACCATGTACATTACTCGGTTAACCTTTTGAATGATTGACATAATATGAGGAGCCCACTTTAGATCAGTCAAAACTACAATCCCAAGATCTTTCTGTTTGGAAGAACTGGCAATATTTACACCATTGATTTGGGTAGCTTATAGGTAGGTTATTGTGTCCTAGATAAAATTTACATATATCATTTATTAAGCCTGGATTTCTAACACTTAAAATAAATAAGAAATAACACATGGACCAATTTATTTGCGCATGAGTGTATACATTTAGAGTCGTAAGACAACATTTCTCGATAAGTAATACTGTAACAGAAAATAAAATATCATCAACGTTAATAATACATTTGCGTTTTTACAATGTATGTTTAATTTTTAATATTTGTAATTTCAGGACACAGTATGGCCCCAGATAACCGGTACACCTCAGGGAGAAGACTTGTACTGTCGATCCTATGCCTACAAGCTATTTGTCTTCAGGTTACCAGTGGTGAGTCGTTAGTTTTTAATACCTATACCAAACTGTACCTATCTATATATATAAAACTCAAAGGTGACTGACTGACTGATATAGTGATCTATCAACGCAGAGCCCAAACCGCTGGAGGGATGGGGCTGAAATTTGGCATGCAGGTAGATGTTATAACGTAGGCATCCGCTAAGAAAGGATTTTAATTAATTCCACCCCCAAGGGGATAAAATAGGGGATAAAAATTTGTATGATCTATGAACGCATGGCTCAAACCGCTAGACGGATGGGGCTGAAATTTGGCATGCAGAAAGATGTTATGACGTAGACATTCGCTAAGAAATTATTTTGATTAATTCCACCCCCAAGGGCATAAAATAGGGGATGAAAATTTGTTTGAAACTTTGTCAATTTTAAACCGTTTGGGCCAAAACTTTGCATGCATATAGTAACTACGACGAAGGCATCCCCTAAAACAGGATTTTGATTAATTCCACCCCTAAGGGGATAAAATAGGGGATGAAAGTTTTTATGAAACTCTGTCAATTTTAAACCAATCGGGCTAAGATTTTGCATGCAGATAGTTACTATAACGTAGGCATCCCTTAAGAACGGATTTTGATTAACTGCATCTCTAAGGGGATAAAATAGGGGATCAAAGTTTGTATGAAACTTTGTCAATTTTAAACCGATCGGGCTGAGATTTTGGATGCATATAGCTACTATGACGTAGGCATTCCTTAAGAAAGAATTTTAATAATTTCCACCCCTAAGGGGATAAAAAAGGGAATGAAAATTTGTATGAAACTTTGTCAATTTTAAACCGATCGGGCTGAGATTTTGCATGAATCTAGCTACTATGACGTAGGCATCCCTTAAGAAAGGATTTTGATAAATTACACCCATAAGGGGATAAAATAGGGGATGAAAGTTGGTATGAAACTGTGCCAGTTTTAAACCGATCGGGCTGAGATTTTGCATGCATATAGCTACTATGACTTAGGCATCCCCTAAGAAAGGATTTTGATAAACTCCAACCCTAAGGGATAAAATAGGGATGAAAGTTTGTATAAAACTTTGTCAATTTCAAACCGATCGGGCTAAGATTTTGCATGCATATAGCATGCAAGTTTTTAAAGTTTTAAAAAAATAATAGTCTAATACCACTCGCGCTTTACTGAGCGGGGTGTGTGGAGCGATGAGACGGTAGCACGCTGCTGCTGGACGACATGAAACTGTCGATAGATGCGTAGAGTCTTAAAAATTCGAGAATAAATTTGTTTTATTACGTAGTGGTGTACTAAGAAATTAATTTTTTTAAATTCCATCCCTAAGGATTTAAAATAGGGGTTGCAAATTTGTATGAAACTCGGTGGCAAAAAACTAAAGTCCACGCGGATGAAGTCGCGGGCGGCCGCTAGTTAAATAATATACTTACATATTTACACTTACAGACAAATAAGCATATAGTAATTTCTTCTATAATTTATCTTTAATATCTTTATATATCTACTTGTTTAGAGTCAATCTAAGGCCTAGCCTCTACTTGCGATTTTTGGTCGCGCGATTTTTTAGTCGCAAAAATTAAAACACATCGTTTCAAACAAAAGTCAATCTATTGGCTACTACATAATCGCACCAATTAAAAAAAATGCAACCTTTTTTTACAGTATGGACAAGCAAAGACTTGCGATTGTTTAGTCACAAATCTGAAGCCGTTTGAGATGTGTGTTGTTCACTTAATTTAATTTTAAATGTTAAATAACAAAGAATATGCTGGAAATGTCGAGGACATTTTGAGTGCAATTGATTCGGAATTATTCAGTGCTCGCTGGATTACATATGTAATCCAGTATTTTGAAATTATGCCATATATTCATCTGCTGAACAATGCGTGATTTATACCTCTCAGTACCTCCATAAAACAATATACTGATTTGTTTTAGTAAGTTATCGGCAATTGGAACAGAAATATTGTATAAATTTATTAAATTGACTACGATTATAATCCATGTGAGCACTCACGTCAGCATTAATTTATAACTGTAAAAAAAGCTGACGATGGAATTTTTATATAATTATTAACTTATTTTTATTTGGTTTTAGTTTTAAAGGGTTTTAGTTTTCCATACGATGGCAGGTCGAAAAATTGTGCAAGTAACTGATTCCGACTTAAAAAAAAAATGTAAACCAGTGGAATGAAGAGTGTAAAAGTGAGAGGGGTTTTGATAAGGGTGCTAAGGTTAAAAAATCAAAAAGTAAAAATACAGAACAATAAGTAGCTGTCATTTCAGAAAGAACCAGCTGAAAATTTTAAGATTACAAATTAAATAATGATGCTTTCGCCGTTTACTTCTCTTTCTAAGCAAAAGGGCGATCACACAAGTGGTTTTGATGTCATTAATTGGAAAACTGATGCAATTTAGCGATTTATAAATCGCAGTGTAGGCACCCTTTAAATTTTCTGCGACACCGATTTTAAAGTCGCCGCGAGTGAAAATCGCAAATGGAGGCCTAACCTAACGTTTAAATTTTAAATTTACCTACGCGCACATGTTCTCTGCTGCACTTATTATGTTTTATTATTTTCTTAGGTTGAATAATGGTGTAGACGAGGATACCTATATTTATTCGATTTGATACATTTATTAGAGTGTGTGTTGGTAAATTTTTCCAATAAATTTAAATTATACAGCTATGAATATAACAAAAGTCAATAAATCTGTGTTAAAGATATAATTTTACCAGACCCAGACAGCTTTTAAGCTCAATTCATTAAATCGTTATGTTGATGATCTACTAGCGTGACATTTACAAATACGTCACAGTGAGTGAAGCACTCTTCATACAGTCACGCCATCGCCAGTGGCAAGCTGTTATGTTATAACAATTTTATGGACACAATTAACATGATTATAATGGTGTATATCAGGAGTTAAGAATCATTTGGGATTTAGATTTTATAGTTGATTTGTAACGGATTTGCTTAGAATGAATTAAAAAAACGCAATTCGTGTTTATTTTAATGAGTGAACCAAATATAGCGTGTATAATTGTAATACATTTAAAAAAATATTCTTTATAGCTCTATTACTGCTTGTTAGAGCAATTTTTTATCTGCATTATTGCTGTTTTTTAATAAAAACTGTTATTGTGCAGAGACTAACAAGAATTAAATTAAAAATACGTTGGAAACCCGCCTACAAGCGAAGCTTTTAGCAATTGACTTCTGTGTTCAAAGGTGCATTAAATAAATATGGTTTTAAAAAACTCAAAAACACAATTTTAAAGCACAATAAACTAAAAAGTGGGTGATTTATTGTATTTTCTTGTAAATCGAACGCCCGACGATTTTTTAACAATAATATTAGTATTTTTTTTCATTAGTGTTTTTTGATTTTTTTTTCTTTGACTAACAAAAGTTGAAAAAATTTAAAAAATTCTTTTTCATATCACATGCACTGAAACAGCTTGTTTTGATCCCTCTGTTTTGTCGGTCATAACAAGACAATTTCAGACCAATGTAACTCAGTCAAAAACTGACAGTTTTTTCTGCCCTAGGGCAGAAACAACGTTATTAGTGCCCGGCACATTCATCTATTTATTATTTATGTCTTTATTTCAAGTCTATCAGAATCGCATTTGTAACAAACAAAAGCGAATAAAATCTTAATCATCTGAGAGCTGTTGTCAAATCGTTGTCAAGGTATTACTACGCTATTTGTCTGAAATAGTCTTACTTCAACTGGCTACGGAGATCAAAACCCGTTGTTTTAATGCATGTGATATAAAAAATATAGTGTGTGGCTCGGGATGAAACAAAGACGATTTCTGACCGGGCGAAGACAGATCTCGCTTTGCTCGGGCAGTCAACTCTCGCCCTAGTCAGAAATCGTCTTGTTTCACCCCTTGCCACACAATATTCTATTTCATATCACATGCATTGAAACAGCTAGTTTTGATCCCTGTTTTGCCAGTCGAAACAAGACAATTACAGACCAATGCAACTGTCAGTCAGGAACTGACAGTTGTTTCTCCCATAGGGCAGAAAAAATGTCATTATTTCAAGTCTGATAGAATGTTTCTGGGTGACATGACAGTTGCATTGGTCTGAAATGGTCTTACTTCGACTGGCTACAGAGACCAAAACTAGCTGTTTCAATGCATGTGATATGAAAAATATAGTGTGTGGCACGGGATTAAACAAAGACGATTTCTGACCAGGGCGATGAGAGCCTTTGCTTCACTCGGGCAGTCAACTCTCGCCCTAGTCAGAAATCGTCTTGTTTCACCCCTTGTCACATAATATACTATTAAATAATTTGGATAACCTGACCGATTGTCGTTTTCCAAGAAAAAAAATGAACAGAAATTCTCAAATTATATAACTCTTCTTTCAATATGGCGTTTTTAAATTTATTAAAAATTAAAGTTCTGTTTTTGTATTATCTATTTTTTTAGCTCATAGAAACTACTACACTAGAACGTGCGGGTCAACTGATAATTGATAATATTTAAAATTTAACCCACCTACCAATGAAGTATACACAATAATGCGATATTTTCGCAAAACTGTAATTTGTACCTAGTTTTGCACAAGCAGTTGGTGTTGCTGATGCTGACAGTATTCGATTTCCTAAATGTTCCAATTCTTTAAACCTACACAATAATTCGGGGATTTATAAGCCAAAATCTCACAGAACGGCATTTGGTACGTATAGTACGTATGATATTGTTTTTGCTGACTTACCTTCACTTTGATTTTGCGCAAAGGATTTATATCTTTGCTATTTGCATTAAAAGCAATTTAAACTATTCTATAATACAATAAGCTATACAGAGAGAAACAGAGATATACAATATAGCACCATTTCAAGTTACCTAATTCATAGATTTTCTGTTTTGTTATACAGCTTGGTACAGTAAAACGTCCTTAAGGGTGTTATTTCCCTAGCTAGCTTACACGTCGTCGGTTACCTTTTAGGAGTATTACCATTCTCCCCCAAACATGTAATTAAGTACGCCAAAGTACAAACTCCACAAATTATACTCAAACACTCGTTTTAAATGATTTATTACAAATTTAATGATTTTAAAAACAACACTCAAATATATAAATATACATTTTAAAACTAAAAATTATATCAAAGAAGATTAATTATGTAAAATAAAGTATTCTCTATCTCATTAAGGGAAGTCTTCGAAGTCACTTGTATTGACTGATATGTATTGTATAGGGATCATTTTACTTCCTATTTCCAAAAGTTGGGACGACATTCAAGATTAAAATTCTTTTCCTTTTCCTTCAGTAGAAAAGGTGCCAGTCTGGTACACTTTGACCTTTGAATCCTACGTCAGCTGTGACGTCATCTGACAGCTTGGCCTCGTTAGTAGTGTGCAGCAGAGCGTAGCAGTGGACAAAAGAGCATCAGAGAAATGCGTAGCAGTGGACAACATAGCATCAGAGCGTACAAACTGCTACGCTCTGCTACACACTGATACGCTCTGCTACACACTGCTAACGAGGCCAAGCTTTTAGATGACGTCACAGCTGACGTAGGGTTCAAAGGTCAAATTGTACCAGATTGGCACCTTTTCTACTTCTTTTACAAAATAGCTGGAGCTTATCCAATCTAGATACACTTTAGTAACTCGGGTGGTCTTCTTCGAGTGAATTTGGATGAACCCTTAGTAGAAAAGAATTATCAAAAAGAGGTTTAACAAATAAAGAAACCAGATTGTTTGATGTACCCACTCGTACTGGGCCGAACTAATCACAACTTATAGTACCACCCACGGCAAATTTTGAACTACACCTATTAAACTTATTAACTCTCACCGACATAGGCACGGTAATAATAGCCTGGTAAAATTATCTTAATTCAAAACGACCAGAGAGGTCGGTGCAAGCTCATTGCCTATTTATTAAAATTCACTTGGTTATTTATCAAAACTAACACAAGTAGCTAAAACTTTGTAAGGAAACAAAGCAAAAATAAAGGTGACATTCTATCTAAAGGTTTTCATGTAGGTACACTTTAACGTCTATTCATTTTTTTAGATTTTTAATTGCATTAAACCTATTAAGGTGCAGTTAAGTTTCGTAGGGAGAGAATTTGTTTTTTTTATTGAACCAGTATCTGCTTGTTTGTTTAAAAACATTTTTTGCGAGACGTGTCTTTTAAATTAAATAAATTTTTCCTTTTGAACCAAATATTCCTAATTTGGTATAAAGTTAGATTATCAAATTCCTCAAAAGGAAGCGTTTTCTCGTATTTACAATTTAAATTTTTAAAGCGCACAAACACGTTAGAAGCTACCCAATACAAATTTATTGCTGTTTAAAAAGATTTTGTTTGTTGAAATCTTACATGCAGTTTTCTCGTAAAAATGTCCTGAATTTTCCACTTTGAAGGTACAAGAATGTGAAAAAGGACAGAGACAAAATGCAATAACTGGATGTAAGATAAAAATAAGGTAAAAGTATGAGGATATTTGAATCTATTTATTTCTATTACTAAAAATATTTACTGTAAGTAGCAATATATTACAATTTAATTAAAAAAATTCTTTAAATTTAATAAAAGTCATTAAATTAACGTATAAGCATCACTGAATACGAAATATTTCTTTGTGTCATTTTTTTAAATTAATTATTCCTATGAATAAGCACGAAGGCAGAGAAATTTATTATTTGAAACATAGATTTCCATGGTGGTTACCTCAGGTATGGTATATATAGGTATATTGTTATATTTTTCCTTCGTGGATTTGGGATAAGTGATATACAGCAGACACACTTAACAATTTATTGATAAACACAAATAAATAACAATCTACACAACTTTGATACAGTCACAATTACTGAATAACATATTTCTAAAATAATAATTCGCACTTATTTTACAATCGCATTACCATTACAATTACTATTATTCTTTTCCGTCCAAAGCGGTCCCTTATATATAAAATCAATTCCTTCTAGAAGCATCTCCACAATTACATCCAGAAAGCCACTAGAATAAGATTCTCAGAACGGCCTGTCGCGACTCACTCACCTTGTGAGCAACAGGTCCGGACCGGCTCGTAACAATATATTAACCACTAGAATTTTTGTAACTCCAAATCTCCTGCCCTAAAATCGATGGTATTCTACCGTTTTATAAATATAGCACGACTCATAAATTTGTTTTTTGCATGGAAAATCTTCTGTTTTTAACAGGGAAACCCTACGATTTTTCCATGAACTGTAAGTAACTTTAAGTATGCAGGACTCAAAAAATCGCAGTTGATTTCTGTCTAATCTCCTGATTCATATGTCTTATGAATTTATATGTGTTTAAAAATAGTTATTTATGAAACAGTTCGTGAAGTATGCTTTTTGCGCACGCACGCGATGTTTAGAGCACGAGCGAAGCGATTGCTATATATCGCGTAAGTGCGCAAAAAGCACTTCACGCACAGTTTCATACAATATTTTATCTACGATAATCAAATAAAAAATAATTACAAGAAAGCAATTTATTTTCAATTCATTTACAAGATACTAACAAAACTAATGCTCTCATAGCAACACCATGGCAAGGCGAATGCTAAGGATATTTGATTATATGAAGGTGTGTCAAAAACAGTGCGAAAAAGTAAATCCCATTTAATAGTTATTTATGATATGAGTGTTAAAAGTGAGGTTTTATTTTGTGAGTGAAAACGTTTGTGAAATGAGCGGAGCGAATTGAACAATTTCACAAACAAAATAAAATCACTTTTAACACAAATACCATACAATGTTTTTTGTACAACTTCCCTATTTTGATAATGAAACGAGCGAATTTGCAATGACAATAAACCAAACCGTGTTAAAAGTAAACTTGTTTACATGGCAACGTGTTAAAAGTATTTTTAACACGCTGCTATGTAAACAATCGTTTTTAACATTGTTTGCTATCATTAAAAGTGTCACTTTTAATGACAGTTGTACAAAAAATACATTACTTCACGCACACTTTCTATCATGGAGACTAGATAAGGAGTACGCACTCGACCGGGGGAATTGCTAAAATCTGTCCACGGTATCGTACATATTAGGTTTACTTTTTTCACCACTTGCGGCGCTAGTTTTCCTTTTGTACCGGTATGAATATAGACAATTAAATAATCGTGAATTATTAAATTGGTTTTTATTATTTATATCTGAAAGATCGAACTATTTTTTTCATTGTGTAAATAAATTAATAATAAAATAATTCAAAATTATTTATTTTATTTCAAACTACGTCCTCATTGGTCGCCATTTTGGTACAAATGGAACACCAGCGCCCTCTTATTTTGGTAGCACTATTTGCATACATGGAGTTCGTACTCCTTGTCTAGTCTCCATGCTTTCTATCCTTCACGCACTGCTGTCTATAATGACAGTTTTCACGAACTAAAAATTGATACATAATATGAGGTGGAGTAGATAATAGTTATTTATGATATGAGTGTTAAAAGTGAGGTTTTATTTTGTGAGTGAAAACGTTTGTGAAATGAGCGGAGCGAATTGAACAATTTCACGAACAAAATAAAATCACTTTTAACACAAATACCATACAATGTTTTTTGTACAACTTCCCTATTTTGATAATGAAACGAGCGAATTTGCAATGACAATAAACCAAACCGTGTTAAAAGTAAACTAAACCGTGTTAAAAGTAAACTTGTTTACATGGCAACGTGTTAAAAGTATTTTTAACACGCTGCTATGTAAACAATCGTTTTTAACATTGTTTGCTATCATTAAAAGTGTTACTTTTAATGACAGTTGTACAAAAATATGTTTATGACTGCAAGTCAGAATTTTGACTAAATTTAAGGACTTACAAATAGGCCGGGTGCCCAGAGGGTTTTCTTTGCCGTGAAAGGAACAAGGCTATACCAAGTTTTTTCTATGTACCTACTTTGATTTGATTACAAATATCAAAGGTAGATACGCTAGAAATGGTTAAAGAATTTGTTAAAAAAACTAATTTTTTAACAATAAAAAAATTGTTCTTATTATCCTGTGCTCTAAATAAATTAGTTTTAACGCTATAACAACATGAATTTTTCAGTTTTACAAGATTCAATTTGCGGAACCCTATAAATTTGGCGATAATTACAACTATTTTGAATTTGCTTTTAAAAATATTTTCTTGAATAATTTTTGGTAATGCCTCTGTTTTTTTATGTCTGACTTCTTGACTATAGTTTGTTAAAAAAAAACTTATGTTAAACTCTAATATAATTTTAGATCAAGAAGATATTCTTTTAATTTAGACTTCTAACATAATTTAATAAAATTTCAGCATGTTAAACCTATTAATATTTGCATCAAAAGTAAGTAAAGTTTATCTAAAGTTCTATTTATATTTTAAGCTTTAATATTGAAATTTACGGTACGTTCTTGTCGTAATTCTTCCAACAACTTCTCTAAAAAGGGATTAAGGTAAAGGGTTAGGATGCATACTTAGCTCAGGGTACTGAATCAATGGAAGGGAAAAATGAGAAAAACACTTTAGCCTCGAGTGTCGCGATAAAGGCATTTCATGCTGATACTAACCAGAAATTCCGTTATGGAAGTTGCTTCAAAATTCCTATCTGCTAATACTTGAAGCGATTTGGAGCATAAAGTAGATTACAAAAATTTATATATCGATCGAGGAGTACATTCCAATTTATACCTATATTGAAGTTGTTATATTCAGGAAAATTCTTTAAAATAATTCGAAAATGTACTTTTTTGTATGACTTTTTTCAGTATTTGTATACCTTGTATCCTTTAAAAATGAAATAAAATTTAACTTATAAAAAAGTAATGAGTGAAATTTTGGTCATAATAAATCAAAAATATTAAATTTTGTTATCTATCAGATCGTTAAAAATGTATCTGTTTAAATCATTAATTGGAGTAAGTAAAATCGTTGGGAAATTTTTAGAAGAGCAATTTAACCTATCAAATATTTTTTGTTTTGATGCCAAAACCAAGATTCTTGGTTTTCGACCTTCAACTTTTGGTAAAACCCTATCAAAACAATAAAAAATCTCCTTGATGCGTCTTTTTTACATACCCCTTTTTTAGGTGTCAAAACACCAAATAAAGCTTAAATAGTTAAATGGTTTTTTAGACCCTCCTATAGGCTTTTTTAAAATATAGGCACGAAGACATGCTGAATATGATCTTTTTGTTCTAGGTAATCTTCTAGAACAGTGTTCTTCAACCTTATCTTAATAAAGGGCCAATTTTAACTATAATATAAAACGAGCAGAGCGGTTTGTGACAGTCTGATATAACAAAATGTCAAAGATGATACATAACGTATCTAGTGCCATATTGTCAAAAATAATAATTTCAGTTTTGAACTGGAATGGTGTCGGTTAGAATTTCTTACACTTTAAAAGACACCAGGGGCCTATAACACAAGCCATACAAGTCCTACAATTGTTAGAATAAATTTTACACTTGTAGCTTTTCTATAACACAACTCAACTTGTAACTACACGTACGGCACCAGTAATTACGGAAGAATTTCTACATATGTACCTACACGTATTCTGTAACATAAAGTTAATACTTGCAAAATTGTGTTACAGATTTTTTACAAGTGTAGTTAATGATTTACCTATCTAAAACTCTGGGTAAAGACTCAGTATTATAGCAATTCTCGTACTGTAAACACGTACGTATCTGTTCCCAGTATGTAGTCAAGTGATTCTGAGAGTGACCATGAAGATCCGTCTAGAGAATATCGGTTCAGTGCAAGAAAAGATTTTGCTTTTCTCACTGATAATGAATTCAACGAAAGGTTTCGTCTGAACCGAGTTCAATTTGAAGATCTTCTTCGGGATATTGGCCGAAGACTTGCAAATACATCAGTTAGATGGTATGGATTGACACCGCCACAGAAGACATAAATTGCTCTCCATTGGTTGGGAAATGGAGGTCAGTACCATGGTGTTTGTTATATGCATGGGGTTATCAAAAATGACTGTGTGTAGATGTGTACATGATACTGTCAGTGCTGTCCATGAAATCAAATTCGAAGAAGTAGTGTTAGGGCCTCATAATACGTTGGATATTGTACAAAGATTTCATGCAGTAGCCGGTTTTCCTGAAGTATGTGGTGTAGTGGATGGAACACTTATAAATTAATATAGACGCTCACAGAATTAACGAACCAGCCTATGTGGATCGGCATGGTAACCACTCAATAAACTATACGGCTGTTTGTGGCCCAGATTTAAAATTCTGCTACGTTAGTGCACGGGTATTGCGAAATAGTGTCTTCTTTCGCAGAATGGTAAATGGTTGGAGACCTCATCCCAATGGTGTAATTCTAGGAGACTCCACTTATCCGCTAAAGCAATGGTTGATTCCACCAACATATGGAGATCCGTTAAATCCAGCCCAGTATAATTTTAACAGGGCACATAAACAAACCAGAATGAGAATAATAGTTACATATGTAACTACATATGTACAAAATTATTAATTTTCTACAATTCTAGCAATTTGCTTTGTGATACGGAATTCACTAGGACTTGTAGTTACAGGCAGATTACTTGTAACTTGTACAGTTTGTGTTACAGGCCCCTGGACGCTGCGATTTAAATAGATATAATTATTATTCAACTCATATCAGGGCAAAAAACAAACTACAGACACGTGTTTCGCTCTCATTTGAGCTCATTAGTGTAGTATAGGTTATGTCTTTTCAGTCATGAACACACAAATTTCTTCTTTCAGATCAAAAACTCTTTTTAAAACCTTTCTCTGACTGAGCCAACGAATCTCTGTGTAATATACTACATCACCATAGTCTCCATCTATTTGCTAAAGGAAGGTCTGAAGTTCCCATGGTCACTGCTAATTGCGACAACATCTCTTTAGGATGAAATTAACAGAATCGCCGCTATGCAGAGGCTGCGAACAAGAAGAGGAAACAGTAGAACACATTATGTATGACTGCTCTGCTTTTTCTAAAATCAGAAGATCCGTGTTGTGCGAGTATTGGCTTACACCAGCCGATGTCAGAGAGATCCCCCTCGGGAGCCTCATCACCTATTTTAAATTACTAGGCCTGGTGACAGCCTGAGGTGAGGATATCCCTACATACGGGAGGATGCACAATAGGTCATATGTGGCCTCAGTGCTGGCTGAGCACTAGCTCGCCCCTCCCAAATTTCCAGATCCAGATTTCCATGGTTCAATCCTTGTGATCTGATGAAATTTACGATTTTAGTCACATCTTTCATGACATCTTCGAAACAAACGCTTTTTGTACACAAATGTTCTTGATGAATAATGCAATGGTACTGCATGAATTGTTTATTTTCACATTCATCTTTTCGAATCAGAGCCACAACACTTTCATGTTTTCCTGTCATTGCTGGGGCACCATCAGTACAACACAGGATAGGTTATTCAGCTGTAGGCCAAATCGCTTCAAAGTTAAAGACAAAGCCTTGTAAACATCACTGCCTTTAGTAGTGCCATTCATTAGAAATAGAGCGGCTATTTCCTCAGTAATAGAAAAATTCTGTCGATTTCTCTGATAAAAATTGTTAACTGAGCTGTATCTGTAACATCAGTGCTCTCGTCAAGCGCAACTGAATAAAAAACAAACTTTGAAGCAAGGTCTTTTAGTGAATTTTCAATGTCTTGAGATATTCTTTAATTCTTCTGGCCACAGTAACCCCAGAGAAGCTAACCTGAAATCATTCTGCGGGCCGCTAAAATTTACGCCGACCTCGGGTTGAAGATCACTGTTCTAGAAGTTTCGAAACAACATCTTTAGACGTTACAATTTTTGTAGGACCTTATTTTTGATCACAATTAAAAAAATGGTCAAGCAAAAGAACAAGGTAAAGATATTTTTGAACCAACTAATGGTGTATGTTTTAATTAGTTCGTCCAATCAATGGTATACTTAAACTACAGTAAGAATAAACTTTTTTTTTAAGCCATGAAGAACCTAATTTGACAAAATACAGTTATCCATTTCTTTCTATGTTTCATGACCCTCCAATTTTTATTATCAGTAATTTTTATTAACCTAATTCATATAGCCTTTTAATCCACTCACCGTTCACAAAACTATTAGTTTATTATGTTGTTTTTAAAGACTAACAAATCAGTGTTTATATCAAAACTTTTTTTTCATCACAATACATAGTTTGAGATATTAAACTAAATCAAACTTTTTGTGTTATTTAGAAATATAGTAATGATTTTGAAAAGTTTAATAAAAAATTGCTTGCTATTTATGTTAAATTTTTATTTCTAGGAACGTGGGTTGTTCGTTATCCTGGTGAGTAAAATCCCAACCACTCTTTTCAGTTTAATTCTTAACAAAATTCAAGTAGACTTATTGCGAACTCTATCATCCATTTCATACCTACAGTTCTTAAATTACGGAGAACTGGCTCTAGCATATACTGTATCATAACTCACCTCATTGTTAGGTTAAATTTTATTAAGAGGACATGATCTATCTTTTGCGTTTATATTACTTTTATGAAGTCTTGGATATTTACTGCTGTTATATTTCTAAAAAACGTATTCGAATACCTACTTACAGGTAATTTTAGCTAAAAAACATGGAAATTTGGTTTTGAAAATATAAAGTTTTACTAATGAGTATTAAACAAATTGTCTTACAGATCTTAAGGGGTTTATAGATTGGAGTAAATAAAAAAAATGGAATCAATATTTTATAAAACATAATTTCAGTTACTCTTAGATTTTTTCGTTATATTACTGTAGCACAACTATAGCAATAAAATAGAAAAGTAAAAATGACTATAATAGCCGCTAGATGGCTTCCATATACAGGTCAAAGAACTTCTTGCTTATGTATATCATACATTAACGGTTTTTTCGTTAATCTCCTGGGTTTTGCCACCCTTACATATAGAACACCTGTTTTTCTTTAAGTCCTTCTATGGCTTTTATTATGTTTTGACCTCAATTCCACCAAATTTTGGATCTTTCATCTCCAATGATTTGCTGACGCCGTAGCCGACTACTACAAGATTTCAGTTCCAATTTTTTAAATTTTTTAATGTGTTTAAGTTTTAATTAATTTTTTATTATTAACTATTGTAATGTTCCTGATATAGTTAATTTTTTCGTACCACAATTCTTTTGACCATTTATTAGTCTATCTCTACCTGTTTGTTCTCTCACTACACACTTGTTTTGCCACCAAAGGACATTTTGTGTTGAAAATATAGAAACCAGTTCTACCACTTAGTTGCTTTCCATTGAAATATTGTTTTTATACAATTGTATTTGATTACTTTACTTTTTGCATTTGGTAAGTTGTTAAACTCTAATTTTTAATATTATTACTTTTCTACCATTTCCATATTTTTTCACAGACCTGATGATGACCTTGTTGGTCGAAACTAGTTGTCAATCTTTTTGATTTGAATACAAAAAAACAATTTATGTGGTACGAGACTTTGTGTTTTCTTTGGTATTAAAATAAAATATTGATTAAAAATGCCTAAAATATTTTTGACGTTTATAAACTTATCTAACATTACTAAGCCGAAAGAACACCTTAAAGAAAATCGTTATCAAAGACTCTTTCTTAACCTTCAAGCAGTCAAGAATCGTTTCAAGAAAACCTGAAAATAATCTTCGTCCCACACGTGCTGCTAAACTAAGATGTATGCAAAAATGTCTTGTGATTTAGAAGTTTTACGAGAAAAGCTTGGTTTGGTCATACAAGAATATATGTACTAATCGCAGTCCTGGCAGATAAGTCATTTTTTTCAGTTTTTCTTTACTACTATTTCTTGTTTGTCATGATAATTTGGGTTGTATGTTTCTGTCGGTAACAGTATATATTTGTTTTCAAATTTATGTGAGCTTTAAAGGTTTCTACATTATAATCCCATTAAACATTTATTTCGTGTTGTGTTATTATTCTCTTGTTAATTGGTATATAAAATTTAATATTGTAGCTTTATTATTTCATATTAAACAAAGCAGAATTATGTTCGGCTGCAACATGAATTTCCCACATAAAAATATTACTTTATCGTAAATGGCATTTGTATATATTTTATTTCTTGTTTAAATAGCCAGCCGTTAACAAAGAATTACTGCTTTATATATATATATATATATATATATATATATATATATATATATATATATATATATATATATATATATATATAAAAGAAATAAAACAAGATATAGAAGCAAATAACAAGGATATTAAAGCAATAAATTTAAATATGGATGCTATGAAAAAAGAAATAAAAAGAAGACATGAACAAGAATATGGATTCTATAAAAAAAGAAATAAAAGACGAATTCAAAAATGAGATGAAGAAGCAAATGGAAATAAACAAACAAAAATTGGAAGAAACAAAGAAAGAAATAAGAACTGAAATAATAGCGAGAATAACGGAAATAGAGGAGTTACAAGAAGTAAAAATTAAAACAATTATTAACAAGGAATGTAAAGATGAAATAAAAGAATGTAAAGATGAAATCAAAGAAATCAATAATAATACAAATAAAAAATTGAATGACTTAGAAAAGATTATAAAACAAGATACAGTAAAGAAGATAAGTGAGATGGAAGGAAAAGTAGAAGAAATAAAGGTAGTACAAGAAAAAGAAAGTGAAATGGTATTAGAAGAAAGGGAAAGAAGAAATATAAATAAAAATCAAAATAATATGAAAATAATTAAAATTAAACATAAATTTAATGGAAAATATGAAAAAAGGGGAACGAAATTTCAATTTATAAAAAATTATATCAAGGGAAATATAAGGAAAGGGTAAAGGGTAAATTTATAAGAAACTTCTATATTTGCAAACATCAGGAAAGGGGAAAGGTATCTAAATTTATAAAAAAGTTATATACAGGGAATTATCAAGAAAGGGGAGAGCAATTTAAATTTATAAAAAGTTTGTATCGAGGGAAATATCAAGAACGGGGAAAGAAATTTAAATTTATAAAAAGTTTGTATCGCGGGAAATATCAGGAAAGGGGCAAGGTATCTAAATTTATAAGAAAGCTATATACAGGTAAATATTAGGAAATAAATGTTAAGAAGGGGGAATGAATTTTATAAAAAAAAAAAATAGAAATAAAAATTTTAATAAAGAAAAAGTTAAAAGTAGATATAGTGATAGGGATTCATATGTTAGGGGTAGTGTATTAGGTATAGAGAAAGAGCTGAGTATTGGAAGAAGAAAGATTCAAAAGAAGATAATTTTTTTTTATATTTATAATTTTTGTATTTGAGGACAATCAATTTATTGGAATCCACGACCAATAATTTTATTGAAGGGTGTTCCGGAAGGAGGATCCATTTCAATATATATATATATATATATAAACAAAGTGCTTTTTTATATATATATATATATATATATATATATATATATATATATATATATAAAAAGTAGTAATTTCGACCGAACAATTATAATAAGAAAAAGATTAAAACTTTCGGGTATGCGGTCTGTTCAAATAAAATCTTAAATTATCTTATAACTCAATATTTCGCTGTTTATTTGACAGCTTCATCAACTGGACTACAATAATGCTCGAATTTTAGCACACACTAACAATTATAAAAGCAGACTGTTTCTTGAAATGTATCACATAAACAAAAACAAAAATACTTTAAATTACAAAACAGACACTGGACAGTTAAGCAACATTTACTGCAATTTATTGGACAAAATATAACTTCTTGTAAAAATATCAGTAGACCTTAATAAACAAGTAACCTTATTAATAAATTTATGATCTATAAACATTTTATCATTACTTTTTGTACAGTATATATGTGTATTTATGTATGTATTTATATGTGTGTATATATATATGTGTGTATATGTATGTATATATGTGTATATGTGTATATATGTATGTATGTATATGTATGTATGTGTATGTATATGTGTATGTATGTGTATGTATGTATATGTGTGTATATGTATGTATATGTTGTATATGTATGTATATGTATTTATATGTATGTATGTGTATATATGTGTACCTAAGTATATATCTATTTTTTTATTTAATTACTGTTTTGAACGTGATATGACTTTTTCAATTATTTTAATTTAATGTCAACTTGAAATCTTTTAACTTCTGTAAGTCATACGTTTTAATGTGTAATTTTTATTTTTCTTAGTACCTACATATTTTCTTTGTAGTTTACTCCTGATGAAGCTGTCAAATAAACAGCGAAATATTGAGTTATAAGATAATTTAAGATTTTATTTGAACAGACCGCATACCCGAAAATTTTAATCTTTTTCTTATTATATATATATATATATATATATATATATATATATATATATATTTAAATTGATTGTCCTTAAATACAAAAATTATAAATATAAAAAAAAAATATCTTCTTTTGAATCTTTCTTCTTCCAATACTCAGCTCTTTCTCTATACCTTCCTCTTCCTACAATTTTCCAACTCCTTCTTGCTGCTGCCTTTCTATCTATCTAACACCTTTCTGCTGCTCAGCTCTTTCTCTATACCTTCCTCTTCCTACAATTTTCCAACTCTATGCTTTTCGGTACCTTCTAATTTCTGGTTTCTTTCTATTTTATGTAATTAGATCTTTTGATCAGTACCTTTTCGTTTATTTGGTTATTAATTTCTTTTTATTTTAATTTAAATTCAAATTCTTTCATTTACAATCATTTTATTTTCTGACATTTTTTTAAAATTAACTTCAAGACAATCTAATCAATAATAATCTCTTAACAACTTAAAAACAATCTCTCAAATAAACAAAAACAAATACCATATCAAAAAAATACTTAATCAAGACAACCAATTTAAAAATCATGTACCACGTTCCAATACTTCATTAAAGGAACATGCACCCATGAAGAAAAATCCATATCAATATATATATATATATATATATATATATATATATATTATAACATGTATGAATAAATTTGATAATATGTTTTAATAATATCAATCACTATGTTATAAAATGTTCCTTACCTTTAATTAATTTTAAATTTTAAATATAAATAGTGAATAGGTAAGAATCAACTCAGTGTAATTATTTTCTAATATGATTAATTAAATATGCTACCGGCTATTCCCTTATGTCAAGGTCAGAGTTCAAATATTCAACCAAACTAGATTCAAAATCAATTAATACACAAATTTGCAATAAAATGACTGTATAACCGCACTATCCTAGACCAATTATATTTTCCAGGAATGAATTGCATATAAATTTCTAACCTTTCTAATTCAAAATGTGTCAAACTTCAAAGATACCGTTGATAAACCCAAATATGCATCAAATATATAAAATGAAGTATTCTGACTTGAGTTATTAAACAATTTGGATTAAACTTATCAAAAAGTGAATAAAAATAATTTAGTTAAATACATAAAACAGTGAAATAAAAATGTTCATCAAAATTTCAAAAATCAAACACATATAAAACTCTTTATTATAACGAGTGCAAAGTTGTTACCATTTGTGTGAAGCTTTACTCCTCTTCTGGAATCAGGATTAAGTTCTTAGGACAATCTACTTTCTTCTTCCAATACAGCAAAGATTTCAGGAAACTTTATGACGATCAATTAATCAATTCCTCTTCAAAACCAAGCGATGGATGGCTACTATTTTCTTCTGGTAAGTGTAATTAAGACTTTCTTTCTTGTTAAATATTAATTTAATCTTCTTTAACTCAATTAAAATACAGTTATACCATAAAGTGCTCAGCCCCATAAATTGAAATATCTATTTCTTCATAAAATCATATAAATTTCTCTTACCAATTACTTCCTCTGGTTACCTTGGGATATTCTTTATACTTTAAACTGTTTTAATACTTTCTATTCTCAATACTTTCAAAAAAAACTCAAAATTTCTACGGAGCAAATTTTTAATACAACTTCCATTTCAACAACCAAAAAACAAGAGAGATATCTTCTACAAACTTCTTAACTAATTATTTATAATATAAATCTTACTAATCTCCTTTTAACTTTCTTTTAACATCATAATTTTTACAAAAATCTTCATCGAAACTTTTTACATCCTTCCTCTTCAGAAGGTCGAAAACAAGAGCGATTCTATCAGAATCAACAAAAAAACAATTGAAAAATTCAACAAACTTAAATCTATACATCTTTTCCATCTAATCGCCTACTAATTTCTTATTCAAATAAAATTATTAACAAAATCTAATTCTTGATTCAATATTACAATTTAAAACAATTATCATTCTTTTTTATATTCTTATGAAATTTACTCGCACTACAAACTAATAATTTTCTCTTTTTCAGAATATTTCATTTGGCATTTGAACTATTAATAAATTAGAATATGGTTGGTAAATACGTATAATTTAAAAGTAAGTAGAAGTTTTAACATGTATTTTAACTATTTGTGATGTCTTTTTTTTATAATTTAATTTTCTCATTTACTTACACCCCTAATTCATTTAAAATTAATGTTTGATTACTAACGTATTGGCAATTTTATAAACTTTTAATTATCTACTTTACCCATTTATCAATTTCATAATTATCAAAACTTTATATAATGTAGATTAATCATTTTTGAATCTTTAAATAAAAATCTTTGAAATGTATTTGTATTTTTTTTTTTTTATTATTCTATTTTCTTTTTTCTTTTTTAGGAATTATGAAGAAGATGATGATAATCAATCCCAATGTTACTAAATTTGCGCTCTGACTCGAAATAAGAAAATCTCCTTTCTCTACTTTCCATTAGATTTTCGTTCTACATTCTTATTTAATATAACATAGTAACTAATATCATCTCAAATCCCCCAATTAAAATTTTTACATCAAACATTTCATTGATGTTGGATTAAAAATTATAATTTTAATCTATTTTTTTTTTTTTATAAATAAACACTCATTTTACAAAAACTTTAGCCTCAATTAATATTATTTGCACAGATTGTATAAACCTTTTTTTAATAAAACCATTAAATCTTAATTTGATATTTACATCTTAATACTATTATTTACAAAACTTTGCTATTAATATCATCTACCCCTCTTCTGGTATAAACTTGTACACATCCTTAATATTAAAAACTCCCCTTAATCTCCCTGTATCCGGATATACTAACCGATAGCTGTTTTCAGCATTATGATTATCTACCACATATGGTCCCTCAAAAGGCATTAATAATTTTGCACACAAATTTTCCCTTTTATCCGCTACTTGTAAAGCTCTTATTATGACAAGTTCTCCCTTTTCAAATTTAGTTTTCTTTTTCAATTTCTTTTCTTGTCTCTTGACATATCGTTCTGCGTTTCTTTTTAAATTTTTCTTAACTTTATCAAATATTTCTTGGATTTCTTGTCTTCTATTCCATTCCCACTTTCTTTCTGGTACTCTACCTTTAAATAAAAGCTCTGGACATTCTTTCGTCACTCCATGAGGTGTTTCATTCACATATCTTTGTACTTTATCCAAGTTATTTTCCCACTGATCGTGTTCTTGTATACATAAAATTCTCAAATATTTAATTACTTCTTTGATATATCTTTCAGCTGGATTTGATGATGGATTTCTTATGCTAATAAAATTTACTTGTATATTATAATGTTGACATGCAGATAAAAATTTATAATTCTCAAAATATGTGGCATGATCTAAAATTAATTTCTCTGGTTTTCCATGAATTTGTATATAATTTTTAATGCATTTTAATATTGTATTGGTATTAGTTCTTTTACAAGGATACATCTGTACATATTTTGTAAATATGTCTACCATGACCAATATGTGTTTACATCCCTGAATACTCTCCACTAAATTACTTATAAAATCTATTGCTAAAATTTGTAATGGTTTTTGTGTTACTATTGATTTATTTATATTGCTATTATGATAATTTTTTTCTTTGGCTAATTGACATATTGTACAAGCTTTGCATATTTCTTTGGCTCTAGTTAAATCCTTTTTTGCATAATAATTTTCCCTAAATAGCATCCATAATTTTCTTACTCCGATATGACCATATTCGTGATGAAGATTATATAGAATTTCCTTTGCATAATTAGTTGTAATAACATACGTATCCCAATTTTCTAGTTTTTTATAAATAATATTGTCTTCTGTAAAAGTTCTTTTCTTTTCCACCTCTGTCAAATAATTCTGATCTTGTATAACCCTTTCCAAAGTAAATAATCCCTCTTTATCCAATAATTTATTTATACCTATTTTGAATTTTTTATAGTCCCCTTGTTCTTCACTTTCCGTACTCAATGCATCTGCTATGATGTTACTTTTTCCTGGAATATATTTAATCTCAAAGTCGTATTCTTGCAACAATAACAACCATCTGTGTACCCTATTATTTGCATACCTATTTTTCATCATCGCCGTTAAAGCATTATGATCACTCTCCACTATAAACTTTGCTCCTAACAAATAAAACCTTAATTTGGTTATACAAAATACCACACTGGCCATCTCCAATTCCGTAACCGTGTACTTCTTCTCACAATTCTTTGTTACTCTTGACACAAAACTAATAGGTACTTCTCCTACTTCCTGAACTTGTATTAACACTCCTGCCAATCTTTCTATCGATGCATCTGTCCTAAGTATAAATACTTTATCGTATTGCGGGTGATACACTTTTAAATTATTGGTAAAGACAAATTTTAATTCTTGAAAAGCTTTTTCTCTCTCGGGTGTCCATTTCCATTTAACATCTTTTTTCAGTAGCTCTATTAAAGGAACTTCTTTATTTGACAAATCTGGTATTAATCTTTTATAATAATTTATAATTCCAAGGAATCCTCTTAACGTCTTCAAATTTTTAGGTGTTTGATAATTCATAATAGCTTGTACTCTTTCAGGATCCATACTTACCCCTGTCGTATTCAAGACATATCCTAAATATTTAACTTCTTTTTGATAAAATTTACACTTTTCCACATTTAATTTTAGTCCAGCTCTTTCCAATTCTTTTAATGTGATTTCTAAATGTTTTTTATGTACAATTTCATTTTCCGAATAAATTAAAATATCATCAATGTAGTGTAAAATGAATGATTCATATTTATTTAAAATTGTATGTAAAGTTCTAACTAAAGCTGCACATGAACTTTGCAATCCATATGGCACCACACAAAATTGATATACAATACCATCTACCATGAAAGCTGTATATGGTCTACTATTTTCTTCTAACGGAATTAACCAGAAACTATGTTTAAGATCTAATTTAGAATAAATTTTTGCATTTGTAATTCTTCCAAAAATTCCTTCCACATTCATAGGACTTTCATATTGTTTGACTGTATAGGCATTTATGTTTCTTGCATCAAGACATATTCTAATCTCTCCTGACTTCTTTCTTACACAAGTGATTGCATTTATGTATGGAGAATCCGATCTTTCTATTATTCCATCCTTCAACATTTTATTTAATTCTTCATATACTTCATCTTTTATTTTATACGGTATCGGATAAGTTTTTATTTTAAAATTCTTAATATCTTTATTCATCTCTAACTTGTGCGTGTAATTTGTAGCTATACATATATCTTCATTAAACAATTTATAATATTTCTTACATAATATTTCTACTTCCGTCCTATACAATCCACAATTTTCTTCTAATTTGTCAAACTCCATATTTTCTATGTTGTTGTACATAACATTATTATTAATTTCCGAACTTTCATTCTTTTTTACTATAAATGGTATTATTTGTTGTTCCCATCTTAAACATTCATCCTCATAATCGATGATAACCTTATGATTATTTAATTCATCTGAACCCAATATAATGTCATAGTTCAAATTTTGTATTAATAACATTTGAAATTTATACATTTTACACCCTATTAAAATTTCCCCCATAATCATATTACTTGTTTCATATAATTTCTTATTATTCGCTCCCACTAATGATAATTTATTTGTTTTTATCACCATAATATCATCTTGTTTGATTTGTGAAACCACCCTTTGACTAATTAAAGTAACCTCTGAACCAGTATCTATCATAATTTTACATTTAATATTTTGGAAAACCCCCTCTATAAAAATTAACCTTTTTAGTTCATTTAATTTAACCTCGTCATCATTCACAATAAATTCCCTAGGATGTTCATACTTAGAAGAGTAGATGATATTATGCACATGAGAGCGATTTATGCAAAATCCACGCTCTGTCCCTGGCCTTGACCAGTCACATCACTCTGATTAACACTTACAACATTCACCTGTCTACTGTTTTCACCTCTATCTCTCCTTTCGTTATCCCGATTTACTACATTTCTATTATCATAATTTCTATTACTATAATTGTTATCTCTGTTCCACCTATCACCTGATCCTACATTCCTATCATAATTATTATTATTTGGAAATTCCCTATTTCTTCTATCAGAATTCCTATTTTCCCCATTTCTACCATTACTATTATCATTCCTATATTCATTTGCTCTTGTTTCATTCCTATTAAAATTACTATATCCCCTATTAAATTCCCTATTCCTATTATTAAATCTGTAATTACTATCATTCCTATTCTCATTTCGATTCCTTTCATTAAATCTATTACCTCCAGAATTCCTATTATCATATCTATTTCTATCATTAAATCTTTCATTCCCATTCGTTCTACTTTCATTCATTAGACTTCGTTCTAGTCTCTGTAAGTAATTTGATAACTGTTCCATTGTTTTAATATTATGAATTGCTATTGTTTCCGTCATTTCATGTTTGTACTGTCTCGCCACATACAAAACAATTTCCTCTTCCCTCATTGCAGGTTCCAAATATTGTGCATTATTATATAGTTGCATTGCATATGCATTAAAATTTTTTCCTTTATTATAGTCATATTTACCAAAATACAGTTTTTCTCTAAAAGTAGATTGTTGGATTTCCCCCCAGAAATATCTACAAAATTGCTCTTCGAAATCTTTTATTGACGACATTTGATTTTCTTTATTGCAGAACCATAGTAAAGGATGTCCTGTTAACATATCACGGATCAACAGTTTTTTCTCCAGGAAATCACTAATGTGTTTTGTTTTACTTTTTATTATATTCACAAATACTTTTGGATGTATATGATTAATGTTTCCATCAAATTTAATTCCGGTATTGTTGTAGTGTGATATCATGTTAGGAAGAACTCCCACCATATTTCCTCTGACATTATTATCCATAATTTCTTGTAACTTCTTTTGTATATCTTCCATTTCCTTATTTAATTGATACTTGGTTAATTCTTGATTCCTACTACAAACCCCTTTTTGTTTTTCTACTTCTCCCTCTAGTTTTTCAAATTCTTTTCCTAAGTTAATTTTTAAATTGTCTACGACTTCTTCATTAATTTGCTCTTGCATCTTTATCTGTCCTATTTCCTTTTTTATTTGTTCTGTTTGTTTACTCACTTCTACTATTTTCTC
Source organism: Altica lythri (assembly GCA_964028335.1). Taxonomy (NCBI): domain Eukaryota; kingdom Metazoa; phylum Arthropoda; class Insecta; order Coleoptera; family Chrysomelidae; genus Altica; species Altica lythri. The sequence goes on along the minus strand of OZ034805.1, from coordinate 62,130,486 downwards.
TTCTACCATTTTAATTTCCCCCTTAATTTTAATCCCTGTCTCCTGGATTTCATTCCTTAATTTAATATTTTGCTGTTCCATATTCTTGTCACAGTCTATCTTCATAATTTTCATTTCTTCCTTGATCTTCAAATTATCTTCTTTAATACTACTAATTTCGCTTCTAAAAATCTTATTATCTTCTTTTATTTCATCTAATTTTTTATTAATATCTTCCTTTTGTTGATCCAATTTTTTATTATTTTCTTCAAATTTCTTATCTATTTTTTTATCCTGCTGATCAAATTTCTTATCCATATCTTTTATATCTTTTTTAATATCTTCCCTCATACTCGTAATGCTCATCAAAAGATTTTGTAGTATGCTGCTCATCTCAGGTTGACTCTCTTCTTTTGATTGTGCTTGTAACACCTGTTCTTTTTGTTCATTTTCACCAGTAGTTGCCTCTATCTCTATTTCAACCATGGTTCGATCCTGTTCTCCCCCTATCTCAATTAAATTCTCTCCTTCTTCCGTTTCTGCTTCTTCCTGTGTCTGCCCTGTTTGAATCAGCTCTTCCACTCGGTAATCCCCTGCTTCTAATACTCTCTCTTCATGTACCTGTACCGCCACACTTTCCATCTCAATCTCTCCTCCATCACTACTTTCACTCTCATCTCCTACTATCTTACCATCTCTCAATCTCATTTTTCCCTCCATATTCACAATTTATTCTATCGAGATAAATATAACTAATATGAATCACAAAAAAAATTTCAAATCAAGTTTTCAAAAAAAATATTTTAAATATTATTTATTTAAATAGGCTCTAGTTTTGATTGTTTAGAGCGAAATAATAAAAAAAAATTTAACAAAATTCTCAAATTTTAATTATTTGAATCGGCTCTAATTTTGATTGTTTAGAGCCCCACGTTGGGCGCCAAAATTTATAACATGTATGAATAAATTTGATAATATGTTTTAATAATATCAATCACTATGTTATAAAATGTTCCTTACCTTTAATTAATTTTAAATTTTAAATATAAATAGTGAATAGGTAAGAATCAACTCAGTGTAATTATTTTCTAATATGATTAATTAAATATGCTACCGGCTATTCCCTTATGTCAAGGTCAGAGTTCAAATATTCAACCAAACTAGATTCAAAATCAATTAATACACAAATTTGCAATAAAATGACTGTATAACCGCACTATCCTAGACCAATTATATTTTCCAGGAATGAATTGCATATAAATTTCTAACCTTTCTAATTCAAAATGTGTCAAACTTCAAAGATACCGTTGATAAACCCAAATATGCATCAAATATATAAAATGAAGTATTCTGACTTGAGTTATTAAACAATTTGGATTAAACTTATCAAAAAGTGAATAAAAATAATTTAGTTAAATACATAAAACAGTGAAATAAAAATGTTCATCAAAATTTCAAAAATCAAACACATATAAAACTCTTTATTATAACGAGTGCAAAGTTGTTACCATTTGTGTGAAGCTTTACTCCTCTTCTGGAATCAGGATTAAGTTCTTAGGACAATCTACTTTCTTCTTCCAATACAGCAAAGATTTCAGGAAACTTTATGACGATCAATTAATCAATTCCTCTTCAAAACCAAGCGATGGATGGCTACTATTTTCTTCTGGTAAGTGTAATTAAGACTTTCTTTCTTGTTAAATATTAATTTAATCTTCTTTAACTCAATTAAAATACAGTTATACCATAAAGTGCTCAGCCCCATAAATTGAAATATCTATTTCTTCATAAAATCATATAAATTTCTCTTACCAATTACTTCCTCTGGTTACCTTGGGATATTCTTTATACTTTAAACTGTTTTAATACTTTCTATTCTCAATACTTTCAAAAAAAACTCAAAATTTCTACGGAGCAAATTTTTAATACAACTTCCATTTCAACAACCAAAAAACAAGAGAGATATCTTCTACAAACTTCTTAACTAATTATTTATAATATAAATCTTACTAATCTCCTTTTAACTTTCTTTTAACATCATAATTTTTACAAAAATCTTCATCGAAACTTTTTACATCCTTCCTCTTCAGAAGGTCGAAAACAAGAGCGATTCTATCAGAATCAACAAAAAAACAATTGAAAAATTCAACAAACTTAAATCTATACATCTTTTCCATCTAATCGCCTACTAATTTCTTATTCAAATAAAATTATTAACAAAATCTAATTCTTGATTCAATATTACAATTTAAAACAATTATCATTCTTTTTTATATTCTTATGAAATTTACTCGCACTACAAACTAATAATTTTCTCTTTTTCAGAATATTTCATTTGGCATTTGAACTATTAATAAATTAGAATATGGTTGGTAAATACGTATAATTTAAAAGTAAGTAGAAGTTTTAACATGTATTTTAACTATTTGTGATGTCTTTTTTTTATAATTTAATTTTCTCATTTACTTACACCCCTAATTCATTTAAAATTAATGTTTGATTACTAACGTATTGGCAATTTTATAAACTTTTAATTATCTACTTTACCCATTTATCAATTTCATAATTATCAAAACTTTATATAATGTAGATTAATCATTTTTGAATCTTTAAATAAAAATCTTTGAAATGTATTTGTATTTTTTTTTTTTTTATTATTCTATTTTCTTTTTTCTTTTTTAGGAATTATGAAGAAGATGATGATAATCAATCCCAATGTTACTACACTGAACCAAATTCGTACATAAATAGAAAGAAAGTGTTCATTACGACAATGAATTTAGGTACTGATTTTGGTCCAAAGTCCGAATCATTGATTATACGAATTACGTTTCATTAAAGTATGAATACCTTTCTTTAATCAATTACTTATTTCATTCTATCTATGAACCGACGAAATCATAAAAATCAATACAGTTTTCTTTAAGCCAATGAATAGTGTACATTAATTCAATGAAATTTTATACGTTATGCTAATGAATAATTTCTTAATATCTATGCAAGAATTGCATTGGCTTAATGAACACAGTCCTTGCATTTAAGAACATGTTCATTATTTTAAAGAACGCGTACTTACTTGAGAATGAACCAAAATTGTTGTATTTATGATTATTATTATTATATTTATGAATACAATTTTTGTTATAAAGACATATGTGATTGTAGTTATGATCAGTCTAATACCATATTTATAAATTTGGAAATAGTTACTAAGAACTTAATATTGTTCATTCTAGTTTAAGGAAATAAAATACTGGTAAAATTGATGTACATCCATTTATTAAACTTTAAATTTGGGAATAACTTTAATATAACATAAAATTTTTATTTTTAAACATAAATTATTATATAAAATATACATATATTTTCGAACAAAAATTTCCTAAAGTAATTACATAAGAATACGGTATTAAATTAATCTTCTTATTTTCTTCGGTTAAAGAGTCATTAAAGTCACCCCTTGCCTGGGAACAGCGGGCGGTCTCCAAATGAGACCCTTTTCTCGACCACCAATCCAGCATGTGGTTGTATGCACCCATGACATAACAATCTATTGTTTAAATTTAAAAAAATATATAGGATTAATATTTTATAAATAAAAATAAATAAACACCAGAAAAGTAGTAAAGATTTTTTTTCTGTTTTTAACCATACCTATGATATAATACTTACGCAAAATATTAAAGTGGATTCCACAAAGAACATAAAAGAATATTTAAATTTAACTTTTCTTAGTTGTTATTGCTTTTATATGTTCTAACTAAAATAAATTCTTGCTAAAATTTAATTATATTTGATTTCCTCTTGTCTCTTTTGCTTCAGATTTTGTTGGTTGATTCTTAAAATCCATTAAGTACTCACATAACTTTAGCTTCATGATCATCTAAAATTAGAAAACAACGATATTTAGTAGGAACTTATATTAAATAATAATGGGTTTTTATTGTTATTTAATTGTCAATCTTTTCGAAAACCTTTATAGATACATTTACAAAAAATTCGTATTTGTACCAAATCTATTAGGTCATACTGTCGAATTTTAAAATTGCTATTTTTGGTACCGAAATCAATTTTTATGGATTTATTAATAAAGGAGATTTTTAATCTTCTGAGAAGTGCTGATTTTCATATAAAGACATACTTAGTAGAGGCGATATACTCATTAAAAAGAATAAATAATTTATAACTTTAAGTACCTACCCAATATTAATATTACAATTCACTCTTTTCCAGATTTCTTTAGAAAGAATGCTATAAAATTAACAAAGATTTTAACTAAAATACAATATGACTTTAAACTCATAGTATTTTTTATACAACATAATCAAGCTGCAAATATAAAAGTATATACCTAGTATTTAATTATTAAGAATCGATATTGTAATTAATAAATTCTAATATATAAAATGAAAAAATATTTCGAACTTACCTTTAAAAACAGGATGATAAAATTGTCAAACTAATATAAAACTAAATTAAAACTTTCCACAAAAATTAAAGTCTTTCATCTATAGGTTATAAATGCAAACTGCAAATAAGAATAAGGACTAAGTAACCACACCACGCTGAGATGAATAAAAATGCGCATACTCAAAAGGGATTTTTCATGAACGATTTCATTGTATTAATGTACCTATTATGTTTAAAGATAGCATTCATAATATCAAAGAATGTGAAACATAGATTTAAAGATTCTGTTCATTATCGTAATGAACCATAAACATTCTACCTATGATTTTTTTAAGTACTGAAAATCATCAGTTAATGAAAGCCTATTCATTGTCTACATGAACACTGAAAATACATCAGATTTTGTGTTAAATTTTTTTACGTATTATTAATGATTTTTACGTTAACGCAATGAAAACCAAGTTAATGAACACACGACATTGATATTACGAAACAATTTTTTTTCAGTGTAAATTTGCGCTCTGACTCGAAATAAGAAAATCTCCTTTCTCTACTTTCCATTAGATTTTCGTTCTACATTCTTATTTAATATAACATAGTAACTAATATCATCTCAAAATATATATATATATATATATATATATATATATATATATATATATATATATATATATATATATATATATATATATGAACAGTAGTGGTGTTCCGGGTTTCAATCCGTTGGTTGTTTGTGTCTTCATTCCAAGTTTAGCAGCCGCAAAGGAAGCATCACTTGAAAATGCCAGCTGAAATGTTGGCGAAACGTCGTGAAGACACAAACAACCAACGGATTGAAACCCGGAACACCACTACTGTTCATTCTACCATCCGTGAAACACTACATCATAACATATATATATATATATATACCAGCTGACCCGGCGGACTTCGTACCGCCTAACACTGATGTCCTTTTTGTCATTTTCTGTTTTTACGATAGTGTCTCGTTTTCTTAATTTTTTATATATATATTCTTTTGTTCTTTTGTTCTTATCATATTTTCTCGTTGTTTTTTACTTTCTTACTCTTTTTTTTTGTTTCATTTTGTAATTTTTCGATAAAATATATAAACTGCGCCAACTTACGGTGGCGTCATACTACTTAATTTAGTAGGTATTTTCTTAATGTTCGTTTTGTCAGCAATATTTTTGTTTGTTTTCGACTATACTCCATTTTACAGTAGTTTTTCGTTTTCCTATTTATTTAGAAATTGAAATAGAACACCATGAAGCGTAACCTAGATATAAAAAAATAATAACCTACACCGCCATCCATTAGGACTTCATTGCACTATATAATAAATACATATTTTGTATTAGAATACTAAATTGCCGTTTATACAGTTAAAACCTTCCCTGAGGTTTCACAAATACTTAAAGATCAAAATTAGACAAATTGGTTTGATTTAAGCAATGACTAATCCAGATATCATAACACAACACGATCTACTGAATGTTTACTCAACCTAGTTGTTAAAGGTTGATAAAGAGTTATATCAATATACTTACACTGCCGTCTACTAGGAGTTCTTGGAACTAAACAATAAATACAATACTAAATAAAAAAATAATTAAAAAAAACATTTTATAGTGGACCAAGAACCTATTTAATGCTGTCGACTTCTAAAGCATCTATCTCCTACAGCTATATCCAGGTTTTCTTTCAATTTTCCTATAATTGGTTTAAAGTAACCATCGACAATTAAATATTTTATTATAATTAACTTGTTTAAACGGCATTAAAAAACTATTTAATTAAAATAGTTTTTTATCTCTTTTTTTAAGCATTCTCCGTGGTAATTAAAAACGCTTTACTCCAAAATAAAAAAAAATAATATCGTTTTTGCTACATTTAACTCTCAATCTTACACAATAATTTGAAAGTGTAGATACATCTTTTAATTAAGTTTACGGTAGTTTTAGTTGCAGAGGAAATGATTCGATAAACAGTCCGGTGCAACGAATCGTTTCCCGCTTTTCACTTCTGCTGGAATACGCGTATTTTCGCTTTTATTGGAACTAGTTTACAAAGAGTTAAATTGAAAATACCACACGGTTTGTAAATAATGGTGTCATTAAATAAAAGCTAAAAAATTACTAACAGTATAAGAGATGGTTATTTTACAATGACTTCGTTTCTGATACTCCAACAGTATCACATAAAAATTAAGTATCTGATACAAATTTTATTATATGCTAATTACTTTCTTTTTGTGTTTAATGTACCCATATTATTAAATTAAATTTTCAAACAATTTTATGAAGTGGCTATAAAGTTTTTAAAATGCGAACTAATTTCAATTAATGGCGACGAAAATGCGGTAAAAAATCTTCCAAAGGAGAATCAACTCAAGTGGGTTTTGGAAAAGTGCAACTCCGCATGACGACCGACATAATAACCTCAGATCAAGAGAGATAAACAAAAGAGTGCCGAAGAAAAGAGGACGCTTAAAGAGGTACTAGCAGGCAGCAAGTCACGCCCGGAATATTTCGGTCTTTTTAAAAAGACAAGCAACTATTTTTTTTTAATTTATCGTTGTTGATACTTTTAAGTATCTTCCCATTTGTTTATGAACTAATTAAATAGATTAACATGACAACTTTGACATATCTATAAAGATAAATAAGCAAGGACCATTTTCCAAATATTGATTTATTATTTTATTATTTTGATTTTAGTGACAAAAGTTCCCTGATTAAAGCAGTAAATATATACAATTATGCCACAAAGAAGTTATAGGCATCACTTGTGATTACTTGCAATCACTTCTGATTATTTGTGATCACTTGCAATCACTTATAGTTACTTCCGATTATATACAATCATTTGTGATTACTCGGAATCACTTGGTATTACTTGTGATCACCTGCAATCACTTAGAATCAGTTGTGATTAGTAGTTTATCAGTTGTGTTAATTTAAAATTACGCTCTGCAAGATTATTTGACCGTACATACGTATGATCTGCGGTATCATGAAGGTCGTGGCGTATTGTGGCGGTTGTGGAGTATCGTAAAGGTTGTGATTGTCGTGGCATCACGTTTTCGGAGTTCATATGTGTTAGCGATCCAACAGGGTACCCCGCTGTGCATCCAATTCAGTAAAAAAAACTGTACATTGTAACGTTCGTTTTCGAGCATACCATCCGGACTATAAATATTTTTATATTATCTATTGTTATCGCGCTGATACGAGTGGGGATTGCTAGTGGGAAGGAGAGAATATGTCTCTTCGAGAGTTTTTGATTTAAGTTCGTTCATTTTATCGGTGAATTTGATTAAATTCAGAGTTATTTCCGACTACCTTCGCCCTTCTGTTCTGGGTTATTGCCAACTATAAGAAGGGCCCTATTAAGGACCAGCTAAAAACATATCAGAAATTACGCAGTCAGTCGACAATCAGTTGAAGCCGACGCCATTTTGCAGTTCCGTTCCGCCATTAACGAAAATTCGACAAGAAGCCCCTTGAAGGGAAATTACAATCCAATTGCAGTTTCGTTCCACACCAAAAGAAAATCGGATAGGAAATTCCCTGGAAGGAACTCCATCCATCTTCCAGTTCCGTTCCACAAGTTATCAACACTCCGTCAGAAGCCATCAAAAATACCCAAAGATAAGAGAATTAATTAATTCATTTTATTCATTTTTTTACTAATTATAATTGAAATAATAAATCATTTTAAAACTGATTTTTCGAATCTTTTTTTGTGTGTCTGTACTTGGCGCCCTTTAATTAATCTTTGGAGGAAATTAAATAAAACTCAGAAGGAAGCCACGACCCTCAGGAGCTAGCCTAGGGAAATGTTAAGGTTACAAAGTTGGCGCCCAACGCCAATTTAACCTTTAAGGGGCTAATTAAGCTACAACATGAAAAATTTAAACTAAGTGTTTTAAAACTAGCCTTTAACATTTTGTTATGTGTTAACATCCTCTTGGTAACGAACTTTGATTTGTAAATTAATCAGTCCAGCACAAATTTGTAAAAAATTATCAAAAAATAAATGGGATAAAATTCGGCAACATCGCGGAGAAGGAATATTGATTCTTGGGACCCTTTCGCAAATACTGCTTAACTGAAGTTACCAGTTCTATCGGTGCGTCGACGTGGTGGAAATACTTTTAGGGACAGTTTGTCCTTTTTATCAGGACCGGTTTTTATGTTCTTTTATCTAAAATAATACACCTGCTCTTTTCAGTTACACGTTCAAACAATATATTTGAAAATCAGTTTTCATTGAATAGCGGTTATCTGGCACTTTTCTAATATTAATATATTTAGGAACACACATAAACAGGTATAAATGACTGATAAACGTTCAATGATTTTTTTAAATAATTGTTTAATATCTTTTCTTAATAATGTATACGCCAGTAAAAATAGCCGTTTTTTTGGGTTAACTTTGCACTAAATTTCCGATCCAAAATTTTTTTTTTATAAGATTTGGGATCACTTTCTGAGCACAAAATCACAAAATGCTGACAGATCCAGGTGACGCTAGAGGCGTCATCTTCAAAAAACGTTTTCGGCCGATATCTTGGAAACTAAGCACCTTAGAGCAAAAGTCATAAAGACCATTATTATAAAAAATACGATTTCGCATCTTTTGTTTCCAGTAAACTTTTTTCTAAAACCTACAGTTTACGATTTATGGCCCATTTAATGAACCGATTTTTCGATCGCGGTCAAAAACTCTTGAAATATTAGATTAATCAATAAAATGCATCAATTCATTTTTATAGATCCGTTTATTCTCTACAACTTTTGTCTTAAACTTTTTTTTCTAATGTCCATACTTTTTGAGTTATAGGACGGTTAATGAAGAAATGTCGACGCTCGGCGGGTGACGCGGCAGCGAAATATAATTAAGTAAAATAAAAAAATGTTTGTTACTATTCCAGGTAAGGAATTGAACTATTATTTGTTAACTACATAAACAATTTTTTTTAATTTATTTGTTGAATTTGTACTATTATATTCTATGCATATCTTGAAATTTTCAACTTTTCGCTCGGTAGTCCAACATAAAACGACCTATAACTCAAAAACTATGGACATAAGAAAAAAAAGTTGTAGAGAATAAACGCATCTTTAAAAATGGATTGATGCATTTTATTGATTAATCTAATCTTTCAAGAGTTATTGGCTGCCATCGAAAAACCGGTTCATTAAATGGGCCATAAACCGTAAACAGTAAGTTTTACAAAAAAGTTTGTTCGAAACAAAAGATGCAAAATTTTATTTTCTATAATAATGGTCTGTATGACTGTTGCTCTAAAGTGCATAGTTTACGAGATATCGGCCGAAAACGTTTTTTCAAGACGGCGCCTCTAGCGTCACCTGGATCTGTCAGCATTTTGTGATTTTATACTCAGTAAGTTATACGAAACCTTATAAAAAAAGAAATTTGGATCGGAAATTTTGTGCAAAGTTAAATGCTATTTTTACTGACCTAGTAGTCTTTTACAAGCTTTTGCTTTTAATCTATAGTTGCTTTTCTTGTATTTCTGTATTTGTTTTATCAATTTTCTATTCTAGTTTATTGTATAGCATTTTATTGGATATATTACACAAATTTTCTACTAGATATCATTGTCTAAGACGCTAGAAGTATTGCAATTCAAATTGGTTTTTCCCAGCAAGTGCAAGTAGGAAAAAATCTGAGAATTAAATTACATTTTCACCATTGGTTTGATACAGTTTCTGAGTTATCAAAAAGAAGTTTGTAGAATACTTTTTTATTGATATATTTTAGGGATTCTACACTGTAACTTCATTGCATTTTATTTTACTTTCGACTCTAGAGCAGAAAATTGTCAATTTTTCGATTGTTAACTTTAATTTAAAATAAAGAAATGAAACGTGTAAATAAATCACTTAATAAACATCACCTAAGTTTGACTGCCAATATAGGCAGCACAAAATATAAGTACATGTTATAATAATTTTTAAAAATATATTTTTCTTCATCCCCGGTCGAAGGTACGTAGTTTAGACTTCCATTGTAAGGCAGAAATTCTAGCATTCATGCATTTTAGTAGCACGCATGTTATAAAGTTTTATATATTAATTAATAAAAAAATCATTGAGAAATCCTCATCAGAAGAATCTACAGACGAAGAAGAAGTTTTACAAAACTTTGAAGCCGAAGCCAATTTGATAATACGTACAGAAACGGTGTCCAAGAAGTCATAATGACTGCTTATTTATCAAACAAGAACAAAAAAAAAATGTCTGCTAAACGTAGTTATGTTGGTATAATGATTATTTTATAATTGTTTGTTAACCGTACCTAGTTAAGACCGGGTATCAGGAAAAATAGTATACACTACACGGGCAGAAGTTTGAGAACCTTGCACTGTGCGCCATCGTGCTCGAGACGAAGGACTTTCGAACTTTCTGCCATTGTAGTATATTATTTTTCTTTTGCAATTTCATCTAAACGTATTATGAATATTAGAGCAGGGAGCTCTTTACAGCTTTTGATAAATAGACATAATAGTTGCTAATTCTGATATTAAATCACCCAATAAAAGTGTTATTTTCTTTAAAGCCATAGATTTGTGAAAAATTAGATAAATTATAAAATAGTGCGGTATCTAATCTTCTCTTTTTAAATAAGTACTACAGATATACGTTTTACTAATTACTTTTTTGGTCCTCCGTCCAGAAACAATACTATTAATTACTTCAAAATCGTCCGGAAAATGACATTTTTCGGCCTAGGCCGGCAAAGTAGCTTTTAGATTATCTAAAGAGATGGCGCTATGAGTTTAAATTTTAAGTCATCAAAAATACATAATGAATAATACAAATTTTAATTAAATTTATTTAAAAACAGCGTATAATATACTAAACTTATCTATAACTTTTTCTAAAGGTAAGCAGGATTCTAATTTACATTTAATTTCTCTCACAACTTGTATTATAAAATTTGACATTTATGTCAATTTACAACTACTTATCATTCGATTATGAAAATAGTTCATTGTCTCTGCTATTTTTATATAAAATTATTAGATATTAATGCTAATATTTTCAATATAACAATTTTTACTGTGCTGCTTATTAGCACAGTATTTGTATGTATAAAAAGTAAGGATCTTGAAATCGATTATCAGAAAATCATTCCTTATTACTAATTCTTTTAATCGTGCAATAGATGTCAATAAACACTAATCTTGTATGTCACAAAGTAAAAAGTTTTTGAACTTGTTGTGTTTGCAACATATGTTAATTAAAACCCTAATAACTGCTGAACACGTATATTAAGTATCAAACAAGTTATTATACAACTATAATATTAACATCCAATGTGGCGCTTATATCTACCCGAAGATCACGTCATACCAGCTGACAGTCTGTCGGCTGTCTTCTAGTCACTGGTCTTACTTTAGGTAGCACAAGCAGTCAACTCTTGAACATAACAGAACTTTTGAAAATATTAAAAATTAGTCGGACCAAAAAATAGTGTGTGTTACACGTCCGGAAATTGTTTTGCAAGTGCTCGTATTGTTTCGCCTCGGTGCTACGCACCTCGGCTACACAACTTTACCCGCTCTTGTAAAATATCATTTTCCGTCCTTGTGTCACAAATAACTATTGTTTCTATGTTTGCTACTTTAACCCATTGTTTAGAAATCTGCGGAATAGAAGCAAATTAGTGGAATATAACACTTTTATTCTTACAATTAGGCACTTTGGATTTATAAACACATTTATATAGATAATTTGCCATTTTTTTTATTGTGCAACATCTTTTACGCGTAAATATTTTATTTTTACGTTTTGATTGAACTAGTGTTAACCCGCAGTATTGCTCCACTCGCTTAACAGGACAAATATGCATTCTGTTGTATAGTACGATATATAATTAAAATTTTCTATTTAATTATAATTTTGCTGAAAAAACTGTAAACACGTGTTATAGTTTCTTATATGTATATTGTTAATTCATAGGGCAAAAATGCGGAACACCTACTGCTCAATGCGTTTACTAAAATCGGGTACACACAGTTGGTATTTCCATTAAAGATTAAAGATAGATGTACCCCTTATGGAGTAACCCAATTTTACCCAGCAAAAATATTGTTTTTGTATGTATGTTAACAATCATTTAAACATTGGAACATATAAAAAACTGTTATGTTAGTGTCCAACATTATCTGATTTAATTATTATGACTACTTTATTGGTACTATTTTTAAATCCATTTTAAGGATAAAAGTATTTAACTTGATTTATATTACAGTATTACACCAGTTGATAATTGGTTTTTAAATTTTTGCAATAGAAAAACGTATTCTTTGCTATCTCGGTTCTGGATCCGAATTCAAATTATCCTACAATTTCCACGCTACACATTAAAGTGTCGAGATGGAGAAAATTCTAATAGTTTTGCAATTACAGAGTTGTTAACTGTGGGTGTTTTTGTTATTACCATTTTATATTTTATGTTTCTTTTTACGGTTTTCAAGCCGGGTCTGAGTATACAAGATACCTTGATTGGGAATGAAAAAGTCAGACAGGAAGATATTGCTGAGAAAAAAATCATGGAGTTATATGGGAGTTTCAAAGATAATAAAGCCAAGGAGAATGATTTCAGGCGGTATTTACGATTTCTTGATGTTCGTACGGGATTTAGTTGTCGACATAGCGATGGAAACCGGTTTCTCTGATTAATTTCCTCTTTGCTTTGAGCGAATCTGTTTACTTTTCAGCTCGAAATAATGAAACGGAAGTTTTTGCCTTGTGGCTAGATGTAGTAAATTAAATTTCTTAAAGTTTATTTTTTTTGCTGTTTTTCTTATCTAGGATTCTTGCCAGTTTTATTAAAGTATAAATATAACAAATAAATCTAAAACCACAAGCGATTATAGGTATATTTTTTTAATTAATTTAATTTAATATATCATAATTTTGAAACTCATTCTAGATACAAAATGTTGCTTATTTTGTCACTTGTTTTCATTTTGTCTCTCATTTTATCAAAGAGTGACAAAATGAAATCTCATTTTGTCACTCTATGATAATTGTAATGGTTATCTTCATAGAAACAAACAAGGATGGCTTTGATACTATCTAGCAGAAATAGGCCGACGTTAAATAATAACCAAGTAAAATAAATGCAAAATAAAAATGAAACTGCATTACAAAAAATCTTGTATATAAACACGATGCAAAACACCGTGTTTTTTTTGCACACGAAGTGTTGGATCACTCGCTACACTCGTGATCCAAACTTCACTTCTACTGCATACAACACGTTCATTTTTCAACTATAGTCGAGCCGTTCAAAGATGGAACGATCACGTGAACGGCACGCACTCTTTGAATATTATTCTCCCCAACCAACGTCACAAGTCCGATTTACACCACTCAACAAAAAAGTACCCACCCTCGAAGTACGCCGGCCAGTCACTGATTACGCGTCCTTGAATTCCATCTTTTGAACAGATCGAGTATAGTTATATAAATAGCTATTTTGTACAACTGTCATTAAAAGTGACACTTTTAATGATAGCAAACAATGTTAAAAACGATTGTTTACATAACAGCGTGTTAAAAATACTTTTAACACGTTGCCATGTAAACAAGTTTACTTTTAACACGGTTTAGTTTACTTTTAACACGGTTTGGTTTATTGTCATTGCAAATTCGCTCGTTTCATTATCAAAATAGGGAAGTTGTACAAAAAACATTGTATGGTATTTGTGTTAAAAGTGATTTTATTTTGTTCGTGAAATTGTTCAATTCGCTCCGCTCATTTCACAAACGTTTTCACTCACAAAATAAAACCTCACTTTTAACACTCATATCATAAATAACTATTATCTAATACCTACGTTTTTCATTTAAATTTTAATACAGGCACTTTTAACAATTTTATTATCTTTTAGTTTTTAGAAAAATCTAATGTATTTTATTATTACATTGTAAACCAGTTTTTGGTATCTTTTCTTTTTCTTGTTGCATCTAAAACATAAATGCTTATTTATTTATTCCATAAATACGTTCAGTCTTTGTTAGTATTGTTTGTAAACTTTTATTACAGTTTTCTTCTACACTTATCCTGCACTTCATTAAGTGTGATTAAATAATCAATACAGTAAATAACGTGTCTTAAATGTGAATAAACTTATTAACTTTGTAATAATTTTATACAAACGTAACATAGAAATAGAATGTAAACTATTTTTGATTACAACTTCATTATACGCCAACATTTTTTATATTGGAATTGATTGCGGACGTTTTTATTCGGGTTTAGTTTTGTAGGTATATACTTGTACGTGGTATTTTTATTCTATTTCTTTCGTTTATAAAAGAATATAATTTGAAGTTAAATTTATTATGCTAAAGGCTACACGTGTATATTTAATTAAAAATTTATATTTATCTCCATATATTCAAATACCTAATTAATTCCTTTTTTTAGAAAGTTTTTTATATTTTCGCCGTGTTCTGTGTCTCTGTGTCATTCCGTGGAATTTGTAATCGAATTTAAACCTATTTCCCGACTACCTAAAGCTCTGAAATTTTCAGGATAGCTAAGAACTGGATGACAATGCATGTTTCAAGTGTGTTTAGGCATATACAAAGATTTCGAAATTTATACCGAATTGATATTAAACATGATCTAAGTTGTGTATAGATAATATTATTTTGAAAGTTATTAAATAAATCGTTCGTAGCGTAGTTGGTTAGGTGGCGGATCAGTCCACTTGTGACAGTTCTGTTATGTTATCATAATGGGATCGATTACGCGACAGAGAAGTTTTTTTTTCTTTTTTTTTTGTTCTTACATGTGAAAACAGTAATTATTATTTTAACTGGTAATAAAAGAAACTGTTTTAGAAAGTTTTTAGATACAACTACCCTTGATTTTGTTAACAAGGAAACAATCTTCTCTATGATTAATCACAGCGTTGTATGACTTAATATTTTTGCAAAATCAGGGATGCTGTGCATTGTTGAGATGACACAAAATATGACCTATAAATCAGTAAAAAACTTTCTATTATAAAAAGTTCTTTTTGTAAATTGTGCTTATTTAAGTTTCTGTGATACCATTACCAAAAATTTAAGATATACCTATAAGTTTGAAATCACTTTATATAAAGCGATACATCAAAATTATCAATAGGTACTAAAAATAATAAAGGCAGGCTTCAGAAAATAAAACTACATGCTATCTCTCTCGGATCGTCTATATTCTACCCAACAACTAGAAGAGAGATGCAAAAAAGAAAGCATGTATTTTTCCCTTTTCTCCTTTTCTTTTTCTTTCTCTCTTTGTCGTTACTCGTCTTGCGCTTAGAGCATTAAAGGCTCTCTGTAGTAAGTTTATACTCGAAAGTACTAACCAAAGTAAAACACTCATGAATGAATCATTTCATAAAGGAGTTTGATACGTTTCGGCCTATTTTCTTTTCCACTTAATCTTCAAATATATAATTAGTGTAAACACATTTAACTTATTCTTCAAGAAAATCGAAATAAGATTTCTAGTCGCTTACAATTTTTTATAAAATAAAGATTTAATTGTTTGCTTTTTAGTGCATTTTTCTTTTTTTTGAAGACGGATTTTTTAAAAAGGTTTTATTTTATGTTTTTTAGTTGTAACTTGACTTTGTCAGATATGGTAGCAAAATCATGATGTACTGTCTTCAAAACCTTCCGATTACCATGCAAGAGGTTCTGAGTTCAATCCCCAAAAATCCTGGCATATACCAATGTGTCAATGTGTCTTTTCTGAGACATAAGTAAATTCTCCAACACCACGCATGTACGGTGAAGGATAACATCGTGATAAAATGTGGACTTTTAACTGTTTGAAATCAATAACCCACAATGATCATTCGTAGTGATTAAATACTCATTTCTTCTCTTTGTAAGAAGAGGCCTTCCCTCATACAGTGGGACAGTAACAGACTGATTATTATGTTTCTATGTTATACACAATTATTAAAATATTAACTTAACTGCTGAGCTTATTCTGTTGATTTTTGAGGTGTTCCCAGGAATATCTTTTCAATTTTTTCAAATCGGAATATAAATACCGGCGATATGCCTTAACATTCATAAAATATTTGATCAAATTGAGAACCTCCTCTTTTTAAAAAACAACACAGCGCAAAACAATCCTAGACTAAGCCCGTTCTCTCTGTGCGAGAGAGAAACAAAAAGTTTCTAATCGAATCATTGCTACAAAACACTGTTTTAATTTTTTTATCTGGCTCTAGAAGAACGGGCTTAAATCTTGACGGACAGTATAAGGTGGAGTGCGGTAAGATCGTAAACGGGGCAAGATCGTAAACGCACTAAATCTATTCTAATATGCACTAGATTATTAAGGCCAATTCTCACATAGCAGCGCCGCAAATGCGGCTCCACAAAATATTCATTATTTTAAATGGAACGGTTCCCACATAAGCAGAGCAGCGCGGCAGCAGCACAGCACGTCGACATCTTACGCCTTCGAGAGCGTTGTATGCTGCTCTGTGCCGCGCCGCGCTGCCAAATGGATATTAGAAAGCAGCAAACACTGCTGAGGTTGATGTTATTTGGTTAATATTTGCCATAAACTACAGAAAGCTAAATAAATAAAAAATAATTTTTATGAATGATCCCTTAGAAAACAACTAGATGGATTTGGAACAAATAACACCTTTTATAGATTTCTGTAGAATAGAGAAAGATTCTGTATTTGTTTAGTGTTAATATTATTAAGTAGATGTCGTCAATTTATTAGAATATTCGTTCGGTATTTCACATAGTCAGCATTTATTAGATATTTCTTTTTGTATGCAAGGGTGCGGTTTTATTTTTTATTGTTTAATATTGAGTAGTTCATTTTTAGTTTTTATTGAAAAATAAACCTAGTATATATATACGTATAAAGGGTACATACAGGTACGTAATCTAACAACATCAAATCGAATGTTGATATTTTGATTTTGTCCTTTGTTTAGTTAGATATTGTTAGTAAAAACCGAAGATGGAAAGCAAAATCGAGAGATTGATTTTATTAGTTAGTGAGAGGCCAGAAATCTACGATCTAGGTAATAAACATTATAGTAATTTAATAAGGAAAGAAAACATCTGGAATGAAATAAATAGTCTGAACAGTACTGGGACAAATGTTTCGCAACCGCTACGGTCGTGATTCTGCTGCTGCTGCACTGCTTATGTGGGAATGCCTTCATGGTTTTTGCATCGCGGCGGAGCTGTGAAGCGCTGCTGCGGCGCTGCTATGTGAGAATCGGCCTTCTCATCCTACGAAGTATAAACTTTTGTTGCGCATTCATAGAAGTAGATGTCGCTAATTAATAAGTAAGTTGAAAGTTTTTATGACATTTGTAAGTTTTTATACATGTTGCACTATACCTGAAAGTTAGAGTTGGCGAAGGAAATACCGTGATATTGCAACAAATTTTGTGTCAAGAGCGCTTATTTTTGGTAAGTATTAAGAAAATGTCTTACAATTTACGTTAACTGAAAAAAATCTTTCAATTGTTTGAAATTGTTTAAGAAAATCACTACTTCGGTTTTGCCCCTTAAATGTTAGTTCACGGGGTAAGTTCGGAGTATGTGACGGGGTAATAGACCGTCAGCCCATGGTATAAAAAATTGAACGATCCTTGACCGTATGCCCTTTGAAGATTCGACTAGAATATATGTGCCAATTATGTTAAATTTAAAATAAAACTTGCATCCTGGTTCTATAGTTGCAAAATTCCGGAAAATGTTGAAACAAAATTATGATAAATTTTAACAAAAGTTGACCGTATGCCGAGGTAATGAGAAGAAAGTTAACGAAAAAATAATCCAGCGGAAAAAGGTCGGCATACGTGTAGGGTAGTCCCTAAGGGATGTAATAAACCCTTGAAATTGCAGACAATTGTTATACCTTCTTTATAATAGCTGACCGTATGCCTCTAAGAGATTTTTATTATTTATGACGTACCATATACTTATGCCTAACGGCATACCGATCGGCTGGTTCCAAGTGGTTCCTAACCTCTAAAACATGTGTGGAAAAATTTTTATTCATTTTTATGATCGTTAAATATATGCCATTAGCAAATATGATAAATTGTAATCAATGCTATCATATGTAGCTTTGGCATACAGATCGAGTGGTCCTAAAGTAGTGGCATACGTATCAAAAGATGTAAAAATTTTAAATGACTTTTCGATGATCACTGACCGTGTGCCAATAATTTTATCATTAGACAATACTAAAATGTAATGCATAATGAAAGGGCATACGCTCATCGCGGTCCCTAACATCAAAAATTAAAATTGAAGTTAAATATTAATTTTTGACAATCGCTGACCGTATGCCATTATGTATATTATTAAATAATTGAAAAATTAAATACCCTGCAAAAGGGCATACGGTTTTAGTGGTTCCATACCAAAATTATCAGCTGAAATATCTATTACTCCGAACGAGCATCTCTAGTGTGTATGTGAAGTGATTGTGTATATGTATTAGACGCAACCAAGCTTCGACCAGGTGATCATTGATTCTGCGCAAATAATATTCGAATTTTTGAGGTAACGAACCACTAAAACCGTATGCCCGTTGACAGGGTATTTAATTTTTCAATTATTTAATGATATACATAATGGCATACGGTCAGCGATCGTCGAAAATTAATATTCAACTTCAATTTTAATTTTTGAGGTTAGGAACCACGGTAATCGTATGCCCTTTCATTATACATTAGATTTTAGTATTGTCTAATGATAAAATTTTTTTTTTTGTTTCTTTGCCAAATTATATATTTATAACTATTTTTAGATCCAAAATGGTTCGAAATTATGTCAGAAAAACCAACCGAAGACCCATTTTCTTGAGTTTCTAACTTACCCAAGCAGCCATTTTTGTAAAAATCTATAACTTTAAAAATAAACAACCGATTTTAATTTGGTAAAAAACATTTTATAATTGGAAAACGAAATATTCCTATTCTGCCTCATAAGGTATGAACATAGATTTTAATAAGTTTTAAACAGCTGGTTACGGACTTGCCCCGTACATGGGGCAATACATTTTTTTGATTTTTTATGAAAATTATGATTTCCCATATTAATTTGTGTTTCTGACAGTGCAAACTATAGAGTGTTACTTGTACTTTTTGATGATGCCAACGTAATATTAAATATTTAAAGTGTTAATTGAAAAAATAAATGGCAAAATCGAATTTAACGAAAATGGGAACGGACTTACCCCACTCCACCATGTATAATAAGTCTATAAAGTTTATAAATATCCTTTGAAGACAAAATTTCAAATAAGTGAACATGACTGAGAATGTGCCTAGCTTAATTTATCGATTCCATACTTAGGTAAGCTTTATTTCGTGGTGTGGACTGGATTTAATATTATTCTATAATTTAGCTGTAGTTACGTTAAAATTTTAATTGTTACTCTAGTATTGTGTAGATTTGTTAACTGATATCCAAGGCATTCACAGATTGAGTAGGAAAAAAACTAAAGCCATTAAATAACATTGTGCTGCTATTTACTTGTTCTTAATTAAAATAAAGGTAATAGATACATTCATCACCCTTTAGAAAGTTTTTCTATTTCAGTAACTGATGAGTTTTTGCTTATTTAGTTATTTTCTTCTAAACTCACTCTTTAATACTGTTAAATAGTTCGATTCGGTTAGTTGGAATGTATTTGATTCTTTCTTTAAACTTACTTAATATCGTGTCTGTTTAAAATAAATCTTTACAAATTGTTTATTTGTAGTAGTTCTGTAAACGGTGATTTATATCTTTCCAGGTCAATAGTTTGATGTTTTTTCCAAATTTTTCCTCATTATTTATATACCTAAAGATCCTCAAATCCGACAACGCCGAATCATAACACAACGAGAAGCGCACGCGGCAGCTTATAACCCCCAACGGCCTATGCTCCCTTTCCCTTCATCAGTATCCTTTAGCGCCCTGCTATGGTGGTCGCTATAGCTATTTGCTGTATATTAGTTCTCCTGGCCGTATTTATAATCATTATAATAGCCGTGGGCCAGACCATAGCACCCCGTGCCTAAACAACCCAAAAAATACATAATGGCTACGTTAGAAATGGCCTCGATTAGAGTTATAATCAGCCTGAGATCCTGACAGTGCCTCCCTGTTCATTCATTAATTACAAGAACCGGTGACTGAAGCCATGTGACTGAATAATTGTTGTTTCTAAGTTTTTTATATATGTATACATATATATGTAATCGTTTAGTGAAGACTAAGAAATGTTAGTTTTATAAATGTTAAAAATTGTTGGTGTTTTAGATGATGATATAGTTTTTTAGACGTCTTACCCATACCTACCTAAAGTAGGTTTATCGTTGTATACTCTTGTACGTAGAATGGTGCTCCTTATTGTTGTCAATTTTATACTTATATATAATGAGTGAATCAAATAATCCTATATTTTTTAGTAGGGTGTTTTGTAGTTAAAAGGCACAAAAGGGATTTTAAACACTTTAAACACTAGACTAACCGAAAAGAAAGCAATATGAATTCTCGATAAGTGACAGTATTAAACAAATTTATTTAATTTAATATCCAGTAGGGAATACAAAAGATGGTGATATGTAACTTGTTTGTGTTATATTTGTATAATTTTTATATATAAAAATAAACTTATTTTAAAAAAGTAGGTATATCTGTTTTTTTTATGTTGGTACTTTTTGAGTAAAGTTGAAGTTTGTTATAAACCTGATATCTGCAAAAAATTTCAACATTAGCGAAACAAAATTTGTCTACTGGAAGGTAAGGATTTATTAAAATTAAGACAGTAGAAGTTTATGAAAAACTAAAGAATATATAAATTAATAATATTCTTTATTATGATCAACAGATTTTAAAATGCTGTAAATTTATTTTTTAAATTAACAAAATTCTAGAAACTATAGTTTTGTTTAATGCTTTGAAACAATCGGACTACTAGAAATGATTTAAAAAAATAAAAACCAACTATACTTAGATATCATTTTTATTGTAGTATCCTATTCCTACAATATCTTTTCTGTTTTGTCATTTAAACAAAAAAAATTATATCAATACAAAATGATGCAAATATATTATCTTATTTTGCCGCTTAATAAATGCTTATCTAATATATTTAAATGAGCAATTCTTCTATACAGGGTGTCCCAGAATTAACTACGGAAACTTCGTATACGTATTCCTTGATGACAAATAAGTAGGGTCTTTTCTATAAAAAAAATTTTTTTAGAGACTCCTGTCAGAGTTATAACCTACTTTGCAAATGTGCGCTACTTGATCGCGATACACGATACTCAATTGACATGGTCCTACTTTTTATTTTTTTACTCCAAACCGAAACGATTTTGCAAAAAACGACAAGGAACAAAAAAGTTTCTAAATAATCAAAACTTCCTAAAATAATTTTTTGTTATTGCAAATATTAGTTGCTAAGAAAGTTACAAAAAAATATTAAGAGGGGTTCCTTGATTTGCACCCTTAGAATGGGGTAGGGCAGGTGAAAAGTGGCAGGAGAAATGCGTCTTTATAAAAATGATGTTCACTCAAATTTTTAATTTTTTATCTTGGACCAATCAGAAGATATTAAATTAAAACCGTATTTTACCACCCCTCTTTAAAGGGTTATAACTCTGACAGGAATCTCTAAAAAAATTTTTTTTATAGGAAAGACCCTACTTATTTGTCATCAAGGAATACGTATACGAAGTTTCCGTAGTTAATTCTGGGACACCCTGTATATAAATAAATCGATCTAGCTAGGAATCATTTTTAGAAAATGTCATTTTATTCGTGTTTTTTGGAATCTCTGAATCGGCTCCAAGGATTTTTATGAAATTTAGTATATAGGGAGTTTAGGGGGCGATAAATCGATCTAGCTAGGAATCATTTTTAGAAAATGTCATTTTATTCGTTTTTTATTGATAATCAACTTAAACTTACTTTTTTTTATTGGAAGAAAAATAACAAAAAAGTTGCCTTGGAGTAGTCCCAATTTAAATTAAAAAATATGACTCTTCCTGACATCTATTGGCGAATAATAATACTATTTTTTTTAATTGTGAGCAACTTATTGCTTTAACGACGCAACAACAGCTAAAGGTATTCCAGCAGATGGCGTTGTTAAGTAACACGAAGTCAATGAGTGTTTGCTTTGAGGTTAGACTAAAAAAATCAATTGTTTATTTATATTATTTGTGTCTTCTTAATGCACGTGTTCACTTAAAAATGCCTAAACGATCATAGAAAAAAACGCTTATAAACAATCTAACTTCACGAAGCCGCAACTCGTCTCAAGAACACCTAGAAGAGCATCGTCATCAAGCTGATCAGGATTCTCAAACTTCTTACCGTGAAGACTCATTTTAAGGATACCGTCATGAAAATAATCAGGTTTCTGCTCGTCCCACACGTGCTGCTAAAGTAAGATGCTTGCAAAATTTGACTGACATTACACGAGCAAAGCTCGGTCATCCAGGTACTATCTCTTCAAGTACAAGCAAATAGCAATTCTCAATTTTTTATTATGTTTACTTACACTTAATTTATATTGATACATCTGATTTTTTCATGATAAAATTAACTGTAAATCTAAATATTGCTTTCGTCGAAACTAATTATAACACTATTTTGAAAGCATAGCATAGATGTATGAACTCCGAAAAACTGAAAGAACGATCCAACGCACCGAACGATCCAGACGCACAAACGAAACAAGTTATATTACCTAAAAAGTAATTAAATTTGATGTGTATAAATAAAAGGAATTGATTTCTAACAGTTATTATAGTGTATAACCACAGGTTTTTCGATAATTTGTCAAAAGAAAAGAATGATAATAGAATATATAGAGTTTTTAAGACGATTGAAAGTTACCCTTCCAATTAAGTAATATTTTACCGAAGGGTCATTAGATTTTCAATACTTCTTCAAATATAGTAACTTTTATCACCCAAAATTTGTATATTTTTTTAAAATAAATTTACAGTTTAGAAAAAATTGTTCAAACAATAATGGATTAAAGAAAAAAACACAAAAACCAATTTTAAAGGAAGTAAATTAAGTAACTGCATTCAAAAAGTGCATTCCGAACAGACAATAGAAAGAAAACTTACAACTCGGTACGTATTGCTGAAAATGGGTTCAATTTATATACTCGGGGTTTTTGGGGTCGCTGTACACGAATATCATAATGCCAAAAGTGTCCGCGGCAGTTGGTGCCTAGGGTATTTACCTCTTCCCCTGAGGTTTTATGTAAATTTTGTACGAAATCAGTGCACACTTGGTATTTTGAGTCGCTAGATACGATTATAATAATGGCGATGTTCTGCGAAACACCTGGTGCTTAAGACGGACCTCGTCTCCAGGAATTTTATGCAAATTCGATACAAAAAGAGTGTGCACTCAGTACTAGGAGGTTTTTGGGGTCGCTAACCACGAATATCATATAATGATTTTGCTAAATGATTCGCATACAAATTTATGAATCCGGGCGCGTGCATAGAAGTATAACTTCTGCCGGCGGTCCCACTGACTGCCACGCTCGTTTTTTTTTTAAATATCTTTAATGTACAGAATTTTCATTTCTACAGTTTTATTATATGTATAGATTATATAATAAATAACTATTTCCTAATGTGTAACGGATTAAAAAAATAAAATTTCTACAAGTATTGGAAAAACGAGTCTTCCTCATTTTAAATGGTATTCATAAATCTAACTACCACAAAAAAGAAAATTACGGTTCCTAACACGCTAGCACAAATACCCTATAATAAATCATTTTAACTCTCAGATTACTTCCTGCAAAAATATTTCTGAAGGAAATGTAAAATTTCCAGTTCACATCAGACATCTAAGTAAGTCTGCAAATTCATGAAAAGTAGTAAATTTTAGTGTGTTCCATTTTACTGTATAATTTAACGTAGAGTTGTTCATTTAAATGATTATTTTAAACTTCAACTACATTTTTGTTTAATGAATTCGAATCATTTAATTTTCACACCAATTTGTCTCTAATTTTTTATTCACAGAAAACTTTGGTTAAAAATCAGATATTGACTTTTGATAGAACAATACCAGTTAATTTACTGTTCAGTTTTGGTAATTGTGAAGTTAGTACCAAAAACTATACTTTATTTCAATATCACTGGTAGTAATACTTGATCAAAATAGGCGGATGAGAACTCTATCTTACATTTATATTTATATATTATATATGTATATTTTTATATTTCTGTCTAAACACAGAAACGATAGTCAACGAAGCGTGCTTGTTGAAAATAAAATCTAAAGCCTGTAGGAACTTTGACGATCAATAAACCCAATTCCAGGTGGCAGTTTGAAAATTTACTTAAAATTTTGTTCGATCGATCGTAGGACAATTCCAATTCTCTCACTTTTTAAGGACATTCAAACATGTATGATTCGTCTAATTTGTTACAAAAAACACTTATGTACGCACGGACGAAGTTATACTTCTTTGGCGTAACACGATTAAAATCGAGTAATATTATATTCTACAATAGTATGCAACAACTACTTTTATTACAAATTATCATTAAATCAATAAATTAATAACAAATATCAGTCAATTGTAGTCTGTAACTATATATTATTTGGATAAAATATTTATAAATAGTTGAAACAAATATGCATAAATTATATTAAAAGCGGGTTTTATTGACCTCAATTCTTTACTATTTACATTAATAGCCTTTTACTGTTCTATCTATTTAGCGGCAAAACTGTCAATTAGACTAGAATTGTCAAAGCCGGTTAATGAAATTAAATAATTCAATATTAAAATGTTAAGAAAAATCCTATAAATTTCAATGAAAAACAGTTTACATTCAATGGCTTTGTTGGATAATTTTCTTGGCATTGGATTAGCCATTTTTATATTTAAACTAGTTGTACTCGCAACGTCGTCCGCGTGGCATGTGATTGTTGTATAAAAATTTCTTACCCCACCCCATTTAAGGAATGGGAGAGAAATTTTTATACACCAGATGTTAAGTTGAAAGAAGACAAATACATCTGTGAAAACCGCATTCGAATCGGATCAGTAGTTTTCATGTGATGCGCGCACAAACATACAGACAGACAGACAACCACATTTTTGGGTTCTATTTCGATGTACCCGCGACGTCGTTCGCGTGGCGGGTTGATTTTTGTATAAAAATTTCTTTCCTCTCCCCGTTAAAGGGGTGAAGAGGAGAAAGTTTTATACACCAGATGTTAAGTTGAAAGAAGACAAATACGTCTTTGAAAACCGCATTCGAATAGGATTGGTAGTTTTCATGTGATGTGCGCACAAACATATACATTTCTGCAGTTTTATTATATGTAAGTATAGATAAAAGTTTATATTAATAAATTGTTATTTGTAAAATAACGTTCGTAACTACTCGATTAATAATTCCAGACATTTTGTGTAAGGTAAGTTATTTAGATCTAGATTAATCTATTTAAATTAATTCTAGTTAATATCTAAACGTTTATTTAAACTTTTCCGAGAAGAACTAATACATAAGCAAAACTATATTCCAAAACTACTCGCCCTCTAAACCCTTAAATATATTTCCACTATTCAAACTTCTAGTCATTTACGGATTCCAGAAGTCGAAACTACAACATGACGTTTCATCTGCGATGTACACAACTATTTTGAAAGCTAGCAATGCCTCTTTGTTTGAATTTTGTGGTATATCCGCCAACGATTTCCGCTTCAGATATTTAATTGAAAACTGGAGCTTTATACATAGATTGTATTGCTAAGCTATAATGAGTTAGCTTCAACTAGAATATTATTTAGATTATTTTGTATACCAAATTGGAAATCAGAGAACACGGAGATTGTGAAAATTGTTTGTTTGATAAAGATAATATAATATTTATTTTCTATTATTAGTGATACTGGTTTGAAGCAACTACCAAATTATTTTATAAAAACTGAAGCTTATTTTGACAGGAAAGGATATTTTGAGAGCGTAGTCAAGAAAGGACTTATTAAAAAAAAAATGTGAGCCGTCACGGGACGCCTGGCAGATGTGAAACATCGACATTAACCCGTGCCTAAATCATAACACATTTCCAATTTAAATAACATGGCATTTTTGCACTTTTTGTCGTTAATTTTTTTTACTGAAACAAATGTAGCTAAAAATAATTAAATATCTTTTTCTTGTAGGAAATTTGCAATAAATTTGTCATCAGAGTTAAATTTACGATTTTTTTTTGTAATTTTCACCATAATTTTTATTTATATCAAACTAAATACATATATATATATATAGGTAATAAAATTAGCAAATACAAAATTTGGATACAAAATAATAGTTATTTATGTATCAAGGGCGTAAAACTGGCGTTTATGGACCGCAACGTGTAAATAAGAGCCCGAGCCGCAGGCGAGGGCTATTAACACGTAAGGTCCATAAACGCTGTTTACGCCCGAAATACATACAAACTTTTATGCACGACCGATTTAATAATCATTTATAAAAAAAATTGCACTGTCAATTGAAAAAAGTCAACTGTCAAATGGCAACTGTCAATTGACAAAAGTCTACTGTCAAATGTCAAATATCAACTGTCAAATGTCAAATGTCAAATGTCAACTGTCAAATGTCAACTGTCAAATGTCAACTGTCAAATGGCAACTATCAAATGTCAACTGTCAAGTTTCAACTGTCAAATGCCAAATTTGAAATGTCAAATCTCTACTGTCACATGTAAAATATTATCTGTCAGCTGTCAAATATCAACTGTCAATGTCAACGATTCTTTTAATAACAATACTTATAAAGGATATTTTTTATTTTTTGTGAAAAATTTAATATAAATGCCATTTCAACCTGCATGAATTTTATACCTCAAACCTCGATATTATTAACAACTTATCCTGTATAACCATTCACCTAATAATTTGTATTTATTCGGTATATTATGTTGCCTATACAAACAAACATTTTTATATATATATAGAATAGATAGTAGGCGGAATCGAGTTAGGTTTTTATGAAACAATTCATACCCTGTCCCGCCAAATTTTTGAATCGATGAGCTTCTTCCCCCTATTGTTGGCGCGCCACCGTCGGCGTCGCTCAAAACATCAGACCAATTTCATATAAGGTATCAGTACATCTCTTTATTAGATATTATCGATGCGTTAGGTTTTTTACGTCATACGAATCATACGTCACCGTCGCCACGCGAGAAATCTGATTCACGTGCGGCTATAGATGTTTCACATCAAAAAGCGAATTAAATCTAAGGATACAATTAAGACTAATCTAACCAATAATTATGCCCATCCTAACGTATGCATTGGTGAAATGAGGTCATGCTTTCGAAAGCACGATGACGAAAGTACAGATCTAACCAAACAGATATCTACGATAAGCGGTGAATGGTAAATGATGCGAAAAGTACATCACCCTGTACTCTGAATTAAAGAAAATTACAGTTAGTATAAAGAATATAATTAGGAATATTAACAAAGCTACGAGGAATCAAGGCAAACCGTGGCTAAGTAAATTACCAATATATATCCAGATGATGGGTTCTGAACTCACAAAAAGCGAAATATGCAGCTTCGGTGAAAGTAAAGGGATAGCGGACAACACAAAAGTGACAAAAAGAGTCAGAAAACGCTACTGAAGACCACACAGCACAAAATAAATCCACAAAAGAAAGGCACGCACGAGCAGCCAGACATCGATTGTGTTATTTTCCATATTTCCTCTCCCTCAATAACTAACAACATTAGGATTAATATAATTATGTGCTGCACCATTATTAATAATTTAGTTCATTTGTGTCTCAATAATCCTAAATAGTAAATTGGACATTGTAAGTGGGGTCAATTGTACCAGGTTACCTTACTACACTTTGACCTAAAAGATTTTCTGTATAAACACAGATAATATGTTCAGCCGTTTCATCTGCATATTCACAAAATCTGCATATTCCACTCTTTACTTTGCTAAATTTACGAAGATGGTACCACAGTTGACTGTATTCTCTGCAATTACTCTGAGTTCATGTTTCTGAAGTTTGAAGAGTATTTTTGTGTAGCGCAGTAAAGGTCGTATTGACGTTTTTGCTTTAATTTGTCCTCAACTGTTTTTCCAGTAGGTTGCACTGAGTTTCTTTTTCAAATTACGAACTTCATCCATACTGCGGCCTTTGAGATTCCTCAGCAAGGTTCAGTGCCAATAAAGGAAGTACTTGCTCCTTCTTTTGCGAGACTGCCAGCAATCTCTTTTCCGACATTTCCTTTATGCCCTGGTAAGTACCTTATCGAAGTTTGAGAATTGCTCCCAAATGTAAATGAAGAAAGAGCACTTGTTTGAAAACAGAAACCATTTATAAACTGCTTCAAAAAACAACTACGAATAGTTTTTGTTGAATTTGCCAAAAAGTAACTTTTTATTAGGAAGCAGTAATCAAGTGTTTAAAAAGACGACTGCTTCTGAAATTCTTGGATCTTTAACTTGTTTTTCACGTAAAGTTTTTAACATAATTAGGCACATTGTTTTCCTCTTATCATATTTCGATATATAAATAGGAACTTTTGTTAGAAGTAAAAGATAAAAAACAATTTTCTAGTCTTATATAAGACCTTTCTTCTATTTTTATTAATAGCATATCAATTTATTTATCAGTTAGCATTGCAGCAAATTGTCATCTGTCATTTGATATCATTAAAACGGTTAAGCTAGAATCAAAGATACCAGCACATATTCAATCCAAAATGGGTCGTATTTTTAAACCATAAATAACCCTCTAGATATCGTATAATACACGCCGAGTTCCATAACGTTGTTTATCCAAACTCGAGTACAAAGCATTATACTCATTATTACCAGGTGTACACCTATTGCTAGCACATGGTGTATACTAATGGAAAAGTGAGGGACGTAGATGTAAATCATGTTAATTACTCCCTAAAGGGCTCAATAGCGGTTTTGTCACAGACCCGTCACACTCAATATAAACTAAGAGCACCGATATTAAATCTAATCAGACTATGAATAAGAGGATTACCGGCCAATTTTCGCTTATAGTAATCAAATTAGGTTAATTATTTCATCAGTAAAGTTTGTTATTTAATTAGAAAATTATATATACTCTCTATTTTATGTGTGATGACAGTGTATTAAATCCATAACTAAACAACCAATAATCTATGATAGCAGACAATATAATTTATAATCGATATTTGATACAGATGGTGATATTCAAATCCACACACAGTATTTCAAATACCATAGTGTGCTGAATCTGTGACAATAACATGAATTTTTCTATTTATATTCAATAAATAAATATTTATGCATATTTACGCTTCATTTCAAGTTTAAATTTTCCTAGCAGTAGTACTGCGCAATGCCCCAAAGTGTTTCAACGCTACTGGAGTTTTGTGTGACATGCCAGGTTATATATAAAGCATCCAAAACAGAAGTATATCTGGTTACTATTAAAAGGTTGATTCCAAATTCTGCGCCTAAAAATACTTTCTTTACAAATAAGGTAAAATAAGACCACATCGGGAGTACTGCTTAGGCTCACGAAATGACTAATGGTGTAAAATTTCTATCCAACGATATTTGGATTTTTGTTTCTACTGAGATTTTGTTACGACAAAATCTCTTTTAATATCCTTTTTTTTTATAACGCAGCTCGATAGGTATAACTAAAACCTAAATCTTTACATAAGACTATTTTTTTACTTTAACCCCAAATCTTTGAGTTAATAGCATAAAACCCTGGCTTAACCGTACTTTCTGCAGTAATAGAAAACGCTTTGTCAGAAGGAAGTTTTATTACCGTTATTGTATATTCTTATCATAGATGAGCTAATAGAGGGACTCAACAATAGAAGACACCATGCTTTTTGTTGACATCATAGCTCAAAGCAAAAATACTCTACCCTAAGATAGAATGTAACAGACTTTGGATTTCGTTGTGGAATGGACAGTAGTGCTGGGCTTATCGTAGACACTCTAAAGTGTAAGTAAAGCTTAATGTTATAAATATGCAAGAAGTGGGAAAACTAAAGTACCTTGAGAGACACTGCAATAGCAGCAATGGAAGCTCTGTTCTACTTTTCTCCTCTTCACATTGTTTTAAAGCATAAGGCAATAATGAGCTTCTACAGACTACAAGGAAATTTAAGCCACATTTTTGTTAGATCAGAACACAATCAAATAAAGCAGGAAATTGGA
This sequence comes from Altica lythri, assembly GCA_964028335.1. Taxonomy (NCBI): domain Eukaryota; kingdom Metazoa; phylum Arthropoda; class Insecta; order Coleoptera; family Chrysomelidae; genus Altica; species Altica lythri. The sequence continues at coordinate 62,099,798 of OZ034805.1, read as the reverse complement.
GAAAATATTTAAGAGATGTAATCAGACCATTTGGTTCTCATAAAGGACTTATAAATACACCAACGTAAGCAATTTTAAAATTCAAGCACTCAACCCAACCCTTAGGATTACACATAGTACACAAACTGGTCTAAGAGGGCGAGGAGCATGAAATAATTTAAGGGCTTATATATTTAGGTGGCGATTGAGGCTCTAGAGAATCCTACTCTGGTCTCCAAGTAGAACTTGCTATCTTGGCGAAACATAAAAATGTCAAACTAGTCTTGTTACCAGATAGTAGAGAATTACAAGGCAACGAGCAGGCTGATAAAATCATAAGGAAAGGATAGCGACTGGCAAATATGTTCTAAAATCCAGACTCAGCACGATCCAAAGCCGAATAAAAGCATGAATCTTTAGACAAGATAACCATCACATGTCTAGTCAAGACACGGAAAAATCTAATTAGACTAAAGGACGACCAATGACTATATACCAGAAGGCTTGTAAAAAAGAGTATTGTAGTAATGCCCTGTTAAATAAACTTAAAAGATAAGAAAATATCTTGTCAGATTTGTCTTCTTGATTACATCAATTTTATATTGTTTATGAGTTCACTTTATTTACTCAATCAATTTAATTTTGTTAATAAACATTACTGAATTAGCTTTTAAATTACTGCGAATAGAATCTAAAAGGAAAAAGCTTTACGTGATTGCGACGGCGAAATGACTATGGATTATTCTGGTTAATAGAAATGCATCCACATGATCTATCTCAGAAAACTCTCAACTATGTCTTTGAAAATAAAAGGGATCATTTCGAAAATCCTTCATGGATGGTAAACATAAAATGCTTTTTGTAAATTGGATTACTAAAAATGATGTCAATATAGTTTATTTAAATTTTTTGTCAGGTGAGTTTTTATTGACATAAATAAAAGATAAAACGATTTATTAAACAGATACACTATTGCTTAAATAATAAACATTATTTTAGACCCAGTTTGTCAGAAAGTTAAAAAAATATTGTCACATACGATAAAAGGGTAGTTTAATTGTTTTAGATTTCATTGTATTATTTTGTATTATTTTGTGCTGTAATTATCCAGGCCAAAGTCAGTACCTACGTTAGATTTCAAGGCGACCTTATATAGTTTAATTCTTATTCTCACGTAGCGTAAGAATTGGCTATAAAAGAGCGTCGTTGAGGTCGCACTCGAGGAATTCGGAGTCTGAGGTTGTCTGTAAGGGTTACCCTTTGTGGTGTCCCTAAAACAGACCCTTGGGTCTGGGCCGTTGTGACTCTTGACATATTTTCGTGAATAAGTGTGACATGCCACCATGTAGTTTATTTGGTAAGATTAGTTAAATTATTATATTGAGTTCGTTATTCATATTTTAATTATTCATTGTTATTGCTTGTTACGTTGTAAATATATTTGTTGTTTGTTTCCTGTTGTTTATCTCATCTTCCCCTTGGTTAGTTTTCTGCCTTCAGCAGGATACCTAACCAGGGGTTAGATAACCACGACCAGGGTGGGAAGTTCCTTCCCAAAACACTATGGCACATCTCCTCCATCCCCCCAGGCGTGACAATATCAATGTCAGTAATTATCAATATTCTTTTAAATCTTATTAAGTTAATTATCTATTACACTTATCAATGAAATCAATCCAAAATTAATTTTTATATTAAATATTTTTAAAAAATTCCTTATTAAACTTGACCTTTAAATACGGTGAGAACTGACGTCAATTAGCTGCGAATTATACCGTCGACTAAACAGAATCACTAGCATGGAATAAATATTGATGAAATAACTAATCATATAAAACACAAGGCTGGGTTCTAGATAACCTATAAAAGTTTTCTAGTAGAAAGGTGGTAGAAAATAAATTATGTGTCAAAGTTAGGTAACTTTCCTGTCTGTTGTTAACATTTTCTATTTTTCATAATATAAAGTGAGTAACACTTTTAAACACCTAAACATATTTAAATCCTATCATTAGACGGTGACAGAGAACATTTTAAATTCTAATTAGTGTATAGGTATATTTATACCATGAGTCGTTTGTGTTGTTAAATAACTTGAATATACGAGTAGAGTAGTCTTGACCGCCTAGTTATTAAACAAAAGAAGAAGTGAGAGGTGTCAAGGGACACCCGGATGGAACGAAGTTCCTTTCGATTAATTTGTGAAGGAATTAGTAATTTGTAAACACAACAGAATGTTTATACATACATAAGCATTTATTATTGTCTGTATTAAATCTCTTCTTACCTAAATCCATCAGCAATGTTCGGAACTTTTGCAGAACAGAAACACATTATTTTGTATTATTTTATTATTTATTATCTCCAAAAAACCTGTATAAACTTAACAAAATCACCACACTACACTATCAAAGCAAAATAGAAATAAAATTTATAAACTTTTAAACAAAACATAACCTCAATTCCACTAAAATGCATATAAAATTTGAACACTTACACTAACTTTTAATGTTTATTCACTATCACAAATTGGATACAATAGGTCGTATGAAAAGTGTCCGGAAAACGCTAAGATTTTTTATTAGAAACCACTACAAACTACAAGTAATAGAAAAATCTTTTATGGCTTTTTTAATGCAAATATGTTTTGTTTGGAAAGATTTTTAAGCTCCTCCCATAGCTGACGTCACAATTTTGTAGTCCATTGTAATATACCTATCTATGAGTGAGAGGGAGAGAGAGTTATTTATTTTTTGGTCTGTAAGAGAGAGAAACATGCGGGTGTCGTGTCGTGTCGTGACAACTTTTGGTATGATTTTTTTTTGGCTAGCTCCTAGCGTCAGTCGTAACTGTTCGTAAAGCCCGAAAGGGAACTTCGTTCCAATAATATATTGTGTGGCAAGGGCGATGACAGCCCTCGCTTTGCTCGGGCAGTTAACTCTCGCCCTAGTCAGAAATCGTCTTTGTTTCATCCCGTGCCACACGCTATATTTTTCTTATCAAATGCATTAAAACGGCGAGTTTTGATCTCTGTAGCCAGTCGAAGTAAGACTATTTCAGACCAATGCTACTGTCAGTCAGAAACATTCTGACAGACTTGAAATAATAACATTTGTTTCTGCCCTAGGGCAGAAACAACTGTCAGTTTCTGACTGACAGTTGCATTGGTCTGAAATTGTCTTGTTTCGACTTGTAAAACAGGGATCAAAACTAGCTGTTTCAATGCATGTGATATGAAAAAGTTATTTTTTAAAATAAGTATGTCTAATCCAATTTTAAATGAATCGGAATGAACCAGTTAGCTGAACTAGTCATCGTAAACAAAACTAAAAAACCACATAAAACTAAATTAATAATTTAAACTTTACAGTTTTGCTAATACGAGGGAAACACTTGGTTCACTGATTGGTCTAAAACTAAACAGGGTTCAGTAGCAGGAATGTACAGCAGTAATAGAAATTTCTGTTCCAATGGGACCGCATACTTCTCTATTTAAAACAATCTTGTAATGCTTAAGAGAAACCATGAATTTAAGCAGATTACTACAAATGCCAATAATAACTCGTTATTCTGGCAGAACTTCATAGTACTAAATCAATCTGGGTGTCAACACATAAAAAAATATAAGGCAATGATCAGGTTGAATAACTTACGAGAAACAGAACAGTAACAATAGATAAATAATAAAGGGACACCCAGAGTCCATTTAATGAAGACTTGATCTACATATTATATTGCAGGAAACCTAAAGCAGTTTAAAAAACAATAGGGACACCAAGTTGCCAATTCTTACAAGAAAATGGCGTCATCGATAATATGGATGAAAAGTTTTCAGTCGAAATCCCGAAGAGTTGACACCTGAGTGGATACAAAATTTGTCCGACTTTACCCTTCTGTAACCTCTTTTGTATCCTCCCAGCTGCCTGCTATTTTGGATTTAGGCTTCTTAAAGGTCCAACATTACGTAATAGTGTTGGACATTATAAGGAAATATTATTATTTAATTATCTAAATGACGCCTATAAGTTCAAAATTTATCCACTGTATAATTAGGTAGATATTATTTTGTTATGTTTATATATGTCATGGTTTGAGATTTTCGAGTGTGGTATTTAATGTGTTGTTTATACAAAGAGATTAATCCACAAGCAGCCCTCTGGGAGCATAGGTGTCTAAGTAGGAAAAACTGTTTGTTTGTATTAGAAGAATTAGTGCTAAATATAAGATAAGCATGGGAAAGAAAACCGGCCCTCACTTAGAAGAAGATGTATAAATATATTTTAAAAATTAGTTTTAAAAAGTAAGTCGTGACAAAGAGATCTGCGAATAAAGATATTCTTTTCTCTTAATAAAATAAAGTGAAATTAAAGGAGTTATATTAATTCGTTTTAATATTCCAGCCCCTATAAATCCTAAAAGATAGATATGGGGGACTTATTATCGATGACGATTTTTTGTTCAAATTTTGGCCCTTGTCCGCCACATCCTTTGATTCCTTTGTATTCACTCAGGTGTCCGACCGTCAGGATTTCGAATACATTTTTTATTGAGTTTGTAAAATAAAACTGTTTGTACTATTTTTTGTAAAAGATTTCTTAGTTAAATATTCGAATAAATAAAAAAAGCAAAATATGTATATATACCTGTTTTTATTTCTGATAAGTCATTAGTTCCAGAATCAAGTGCACTAATATTTGTAATAAAAAATATATGGTTTAATATTATCCAAATTTGCAGAACATTCAAAATTATAGCAATAGTAATCATTCTGTTTATTTTGTTTATATTTGTGGATCGTTTGATGATTATGTATTAACGGTCCATATAAAATTATTGATTGTAAATATTTGCTGTTAAAGTAAATATATATGTTCATAATCGGTAGATTTCTGTATTTTTTTTATTCAGATTTATAAAAAATATAATCGACTGATCGTAATTACAGCAAATGTGTGCTTTATGATTTATATATTTAGTGGTTTACTGACAATAATTAAAATTTTTGGTTAAGGAGTCTTTGTTGTCTTTACCTGGGAACAGCTGGCGGTCCATAAATCCGACCCTTTGCGCCACTTTCACAGCATCTGGTTAAATGCACTCATGATTTTAAAATCTATTGTTTAAATTTAAAAATACATTTGATTAATTCTTTATAAATAATAAGCACAATTTATAAAAAGAACTTTTTATAAAAGAAAGTTTTTTACTGATTTTTAGGTCATATTTTAAGTGTCATCTCAACAATGCACAGCATTCCTAATATTGCAAAAATATTAAGTCATACAACGCTGTGATTGTTTCCTTGTTAACAAAATCAAGGGTAGTTGTATCTAAAAACTTTCTAAAACAGTTTATTTTATTACCAGTTAAAATAATAATTACTGTTTTCACATGTAAGAACAAAAAAAAAAAAGAAAAAAAAACTTCTCTCTCGCGAGATCGATCCTATTACGATAACCCAACAGAATTGTCACAATCAACCGCTTAAACCGCTTATCCAAATAGGCCACCGCAAGCTTATATCGAGTCTTTCAAAATGATAATATGTATACATATTTAATTTAATAACAATTCAGTATAAATTTCGAAATCTATGTATATGCCTAAACACACTTGAAACATGCATTGTCATCCAGTTCTTAGCTATCCTGAAAATTTCAGAGCTCTAGGAAATAGGTTTAAATTCGATTACAAAATTCCACGGAATGAAACAGAGACAAAGAACACGGCGAAAATATAAAAACTTTCTAAAAATAAATAAATACCAGACACGTAAAGTTGTTTTTAGTTTTTTTTTTTAACACTGCTATTGTTAATTAACCATTGTTTCAAGTTAAAAACATTTTTTTATTAATTCTTCAATTTTTCGGCTTTGTTTTAAAACTGATATTTCAAATGCGCAGTCGATTAACGATTTATTTTCTTCTTTTAATTTTGCATCATTATGACGATTTTTAACCTAATTTTACTATGCATAAAAAATAAATTCATCAGTGCATATTTTTTTGAACTATCCAACGCTGATAGATTATAAAGACGCAAACTTTTTAAACCTGACTAAATAAATACTTTTCCTTAATATCTATCTTTCACGTACATTATCAGATAAAACCTTATATTGATTTTTATATCAATCTTAATTTGGCTGGATATCAAAGATAAAATAGATCACCACAGACAAAGATACACTAGAAATTTCACCGATTTAGATTGCTCGTGTTTCTTTTTTAAGGTGGATGTAAGAGGTAGCTTCCTGATTTTTGCAGAAATTTTGTATAATAATTTTAATAATAATACCAATAATTGAGCTCAAAATTTAAAATATTTAAAAATATCGTTTTTGTGCTTTCCTTGCTTATAACTTTAGAACAACTCAGTTGGAGACAAGTCGTAATAAAATGAAACTTTCGCAATTAAATATTTTTCGCGCTTTTTCTATACTATAATCCCTATCCCTTCCCTAACCCTATATATTATAAATGTGAATGTAAGTTTGTTTGTTACGCTTTCACGCGAAAACTACTTAACCGATCATCATGAAAATTTGTATACATATTCTTGGAGGTATTAGAATTGACGTGGGATACTTTTTATTAAAAAAATCACAAAAACTAGCTTCTTCAACGCCATCTAGCGGTTCAGTAATGAAGTTCAAAGCCTGAGTATGCCACCGTGAGGTGGCGCAGTTAATATCTTATATATTTAAAGTAGCAATTACGACTTAATAAAGTACTATGGCTCCACCGTAAGGTGGCGCAGTTAATATCACATATATTTAAACGAGCAATTCTTACTTAAGGTTTATTTTGCATAATATCTCATATATTTCAACAAATTCTTGCTAAATTAAATAATATGACGTAAGGTGCCGCAGTTGCTACCTAATATATTTAATCGATAAATTACAAAATATAATCAAAAAATAGTATACAGCTGAAAATTTACAAGAAAATATGATAAAAACGATAAAATCAAAAAAAAAAAAAAAAAATTGAACCCAAAATAAAATCGTAAAAATTTGAAAAAAACAAAAAATACATCCGTTATATGCGGTACGAAGTCCGCGGGGTCAGCTAGTATTATTATAAAGAGGTAAGGTTTGATTTTTTGTTTGTTTGAAATGAATAGGCTCCGAAACTACTGGACCGATTTCAAAAATTCTTTCACCGTTGGCAAGCTACACTATTCCCGAGTGACATAGGCTATGTTTCAATTAAAAAAAAAATAGGGATCCTTACTAAAATGCTATTAATGCAACCAAAAATGCTTAAAATACTATTGATTATAGAATAAAATAAAGTACTACGATTTTGAAGAATATATAAATATCTACAAAAAATGCCGCGACAGCATATGTCTAACTGTTATAGTTACGTCACAATAACTAATTTTTAATTTTCTAAAAGTTTTTATCTTGGTATTAATCCTTATCAAAATAACTTATTTCATAATCACGACAGATATCACAAATTTAGCATGTGCAATGGGACGAGGCTGCTTATAAAGGAATTAAAGGACAATTAAGTTGTAGCAACCAATATAACTGAACCACCAACTGGTCAACTAGCTCATACACTGAGGATACCGATGATCCCAACTGATCTACCAAATCCATTTAAACCGCTTCAATTTCCTATCAAAACATCTTTCGCTATTACTAATAATAAGTCTCAAGGTCAAACCTTCCAAATAGTAGGGATCGGTTTTCCTCATGGCCAACCGCCTAAGGCGGGTCGGAGCACCTGAAAATCAATTTATTTTGCTGCCAGAAAATAAAACAACATGTAATATTGTTTACAGGGAAGCGTTGACCCAATAAATTTAATGGCTTCTGTCATTTTTCTTTAATCCCCGTGCAAAGCCGGGGCGGGCTGCTAGTATAGTTATACGAGCAGAGTTGTTTTTTTTATATTCCAGTTATTTCTTATCATTGCGTTAACGCTTTTCATAGATATGAGAGCAGAATTAGTTTTCTGTTTCGAGGGAAATAAATAGTCTTTGTTGTGCGAACACGAACTAAATTTCTGTTTTTGTAAATTAAGACAACCGTAGATTGTATCGTCAACTTGTATTCATTTTTATAACGATTTATGTTTTACTCTCTCCATGTAGAAGAATAAGACTAGTTATGATACTTTATCGTATCGTTTTTCGATAAGAAATATATTCAACTTTTTCTTTTAAGTCTTACCTATGTTTCTCTCCAAATTTTGTATTTTATTATGTCCTATTTATTAATTTGTGCGAACCCAGGTTATTCATGTAGCTATTTTTTGCGTAGTCTGAATATGTCGTTTATTGCCTTGAACTACTAACTATAATATTTAGGTTATTCGTTGATAATGAGAAGCTTTAAAAATCGCTTTTCCAGTAAATTGACTCAAAATTAATTCTAGGTACAGTGTCAATAAAAGAAAAAACGACTAGAATTCGCAAATAATCCCTAAATGAACTTCTTTTAATTGTTGGTTTTCTGTTTGTTCTTCTAACAGTTCTATTTCTTAAAAGCTGTTTTAAAATAATCACTGTAGGTTGCTAATATTCTTTGTGTATTTTATATAGGAAAAATTGCAGTTTTATGTTTAAATAAATTTTCTTTAAAACTTTACAGATTTTTTTAATTATTAAATTCCGTATTGGTTTTAAAAAATTTAGGCTTTGCCTATATATAGAGCAATATTTTAGATGTGTATATATAATTGAATCTGACTACAAAAAGCATCGTCTCGAGTTCTTGTTCAGATTAACCAGAAGTATGAGTTTGTCGGGTTGGTTACCTTTACTATAAAATAGTTATTTATGATATGAGTGTTAAAAGTGAGGTTTTATTTTGTGAGTGAAAACGTTTGTGAAATGAGCGGAGCGAATTGAACAATTTCACGAACAAAATAAAATCACTTTTAACACAAATACCATACAATGTTTTTTGTACAACTACCCTATTTTGATAATGAAACGAGCGAATTTGCAATGACAATAAACCAAACCGTGTTAAAAGTAAACTTGTTTACATGGCAACGTGTTAAAAGTATTTTTAACACGCTGCTATGTCAACAATCGTTTTTAACATTGTTTGCTATCATTAAAAGTGTCACTTTTAATGACAGTTGTACAAAAAGTAAATTACTTAATTCCTAGTTATTCGATTGTTTACAAATTCAAATTTCTATTTGTAATTAGATATGACTTTACATTATATCAGGTTATGCTACGTATTTATTCCATCATAAATATAGATACCATTAGATAAAGTTTCGATGGCAGTAAAGAGAATTTCAAGTTTAAGTTCGAGTCGAGGGGACGTAAATACATACATCTCAAATATCTAGTTAAATTAAGACGGATTTCGTAATTAAATTATTCAAATGAATTCGTATTGAAATCTAAAGGATACCTATATTGAAAATTAGAGAGAATTAATACTAACTGATCAGCTGCTATTCATTTAATTAAAGTTAAATAAGATACTATATAATATAATACAATACTGTTAGTGTTCTTACATAGCTAAATAAATTTTTAAAATGTAGCTTTTTATGTGGGCTTCAGCAACAAAGTGAGAAAAAACTTGGCGAGAAGTGAGAATTAAGAGAAAGTGTCCGTGTACGTACGGGAGAAAATGTTGTTACCTTTATTGAAGTTATACTTCTATTCATGCACTCGATGGAAAAAATTTGTGTACAGTTAAATGGGAAAAATTATTACATATGTAATGGTGTGAGTAAGAGAGAGACAGACACACTTATATAGTATATTGGTCGGTAAAAACAAAGATGTTATCACATGTTATTAATCATAACTATAAGTCCTTTGAATACCGTTTCAACATTCAGTACTTTGAAAAGGGATAGATATACAAAAATTAGTCTGAACTAATGTATGAATATCATAGTGACGGACCACATGATTGTTTGACAGATTTTTTTATAATTCTGTCACATAAGTTAACATATTAAGTTTAGTATTTTATATTAATAATATTCAGTACTGAGTATTGTATTGTAGTCTAAAATACCGTCACATGGTTGCAGTATATCCTGCATTATGCTTTTGAGAGAGTTTTTACGAATAGTCGAGGAAATAAAGCACCAAAACCTCCGAATTTTGTAACGTAAGATGGATCGAAATGCGTTCTTTTGCATTGGATTCGTTAAAGAATCAGGAAATTTGTCGCTATATTTTATAATGTAAAAATGGAAATTGCATTTCTGCATTCAAAAAGTACATTCCGAACAGACAATAGAGAGAAAACTTACAACTCGGTAAGTATTGCTGAAAATGGGTTCAATTGATATACTCGTGGTTTTTTGAGTCGCTAAATACGATTATAATAATGGCGATGGTGTTCGAAACACCTGGTGCTTAAGACTAACCTCGTCTCCAGGAATTTTATGCAAATTCGATACAAAAAGAGTGTGCACACGGTACTAGGAGGTTTTTGGGGTCGCTTACCACAAATATCGTATAATGAGTTTTCTAAATCATTCGCATACAAATTTATGAATCCATGCACGTGCATAGAAGTATAACTTCTGCCGGCAGTCCCACTGACTGCCACACTAGTTTTTTTTCTCGTTTTCTCTCTTATTAATGTACCTATATGTATATAGCAGGCATACTGTAATTATTATTAAACTTTTTTTATGTGATACCTATTAGTCCTGGGCAACATATAGGCTATATGTTTTTATAATAATATAAAAACAACAATATATTTTTTCAATACTAAGTGTGTATTTATTATTTAGTTCTGGAAATTTCTTATAGATATCGGGGTAAGTTTATTTATCGAAATAAAATTTATACTATAGTTTAACTTCAAGATTGCAGAGAAACTAGTTAGATGGCGTTATATTGCGATCTATAAATAATACAGCCAAAAAATATTTGGATTTGTCTTTGAGCGGATAGAATGATGTTAATTAAAATATGATTTTACAAAAATTGTTGACAGACTTAAAGATCGAGAAAAATGGATGTAAATCCTAAAGAAATGTTAAGAATCCAAAAAAAATTGTTGGGAATGGTGAAAAATCTTTAAAAATCGTAAAAAAATGTTTACAACCTTGAAATTTTTTTAAAAATGTTGAAATAATTAAAATGAAATCTTAAAAAACGTGAAGAATTGTTAAAAACTGTAAGAAAATTGTGAGAATCTTAAAAAATTGTACAAATGGTTAAAAAAATCGTCAATAAAATGTTGAAAATATCCTTAAGTATGTTTAAAATCCTGAAAAATTGTTGACAATCTTAACAAATTGTTGAAAATGCCTAAAATAAAAAATGATCTTAAAAAAATGTTTAAAATATTAAAAAATAGTTGGAAATCCGAAAAAAAATAGTAAAAATTGTATAATATTAATAATAGTAAAAAAATATTGAAAAATCGAAAAAAATGTTGGTAAATGAAAGAACGGGTATAAAAAAAAAAACGATAAAAGATCAAAAACATTTAATAAAATCTATTAAATAATTCGAAAATAATAAAAAATAGGAAAAGAGAAAAAAAATTAGAAAAAAGTGTATATGAATTCCCAATAGATAAAATTTGAAATATATGAAATAATAGGGAAAAAGTAAAATTCGAAAAAAAAAGTGTGAGGTGTAAAGGGACACCCGGATGGAACGAAGTTCCTTTCGATTAATTAGTGACGGAATTAGTAATTTGTAAACATAACAGAGTGTTTATACATACATAAGCATTTATTATTGTCTGTATAAAATCTCTACTTACCTAACAGTTCGTTTCTTTTAACAAAAGTGTCCATTTATACAATACCAGAGCTTTAAATAACACATCTTTTTAAAATTACTTTTTATAATTTAAAACAGGAATTAACAATTCAATACAAAAAATTTAAAATTAAAATATTTGACAGTGACTGACAGTTAAGGTAATTTGACGTAGTCAAGTTACGAACTATTTTTAAAATGTTTATGAATTTATTAATTTATAAAAACAGGATGAAATAAAATATAATACTATTATAGGTAATTATGTTTTTTTCTACAGTATTTTCTTTTTAATGTACATTTTCTTTTAATTTAAAATAGTGTCTTGTAATATATCTATCTATGAGAGAGAGAGAGAGAGAGAGTTATTTATTTTTTGGTCTGTGAGAGAGAGAAACATGCGTGTGTTGGTGCATTGTGTCAGTGCATAGTGTCGTGACAACTTTTGGTATGAATTTTTTTGGGCTAGCTCCTAGCGTTCGTAACGCGCGAAAGGGAACTTCGTTCCAAAAATCAAAAAAAGACAAAATAGACAAATCCTAAAAAATTTTAAATACTTAAAACGAAAATGTTAAAACCTGAAAACATGGAAATTTATCGAAAAAATCGTAAAAAAAATATTTTAAGGTGGTACGAAATTCAGCTAGTACAAAATATAGTTTTTTGATAGTGTTTATTTTTACTTGTTCATTTTATTTATTTAATGAGTTTTGTTATCCAAAAAATATAGTTAAAATTTTTTTTACGGCTTTTTCCTCTAACAAAGATAGTATAGAAAGCGAAGCTTTCACTGGAATTCGTAAAGTTCCACATTTCTTTTTTTAGTTAATGTGGAATAAATTTTATGAGCATGCTATGTTTTAGATTATCTATTTTTTATTAATACTAGTCAGTATATTACGTAATTTTCTTATACAATATTAAGTCTTTTACTGTTAAAATAGTATAGTATATTGTGTATCTAGTAGGAAAAGCGATCCATTCCCGGACGACAATGTAAATTGTTGACCCAGGCGTCTAGCCGAGGCCAACAAACATTGAGAGTCCGGGAAGTTGCTTTTACTACGAGAAACACATACTATTTTTTCTGAAATCGCATTAAATATAATCGTAAATTAAGAAAGTTTTATGAATGCATAACTGTTTTTAATATCATCTTATTTTCTATGAAACCGTTTCGTTGACATTGTTTGTTTATCATTGTTGATTAGTGTCACAAAACTGCCAGTTCGGTTAGTTACATATTGCTTAAAATATTTTAAATTATATTTAAAATGGACAGTGACGATGATGTCCAGAGGTGCAAAACGCCTCCAGAGTTACTAAAACATTGCTACTAATGTGGTTTTAAATTTATTGCCAAATAAAATTAAGGCGCTAAATATGAATTTGCTTATATACGTTTTATCATTCCCGTACACAGGTACGGAATAGTATATTCTGTAACAAGGTTAGAATGAAAATTCGATACGAGTGGAGAATTCCGAACGCGAGCGTAGCGAGCGAGAGGAACCACGAGTAAATCGAATTTTCATTCTAATCGTGTAACAGACTGTATTTTCTCCACGACCATGTAATAATTCTGTTTATTTAAATTGATATATGTAGCAAAACAATTAGAACGTCGCACTGACAAACTGAGTGACAGTTTTGAAATTCACATGGCAATCTATGTTTTTTGTTGAGCAATTACAGAATGTTATTCCGTCACTAGTTATAGAATGGAAATACATGCAAAACACATAAGGAGCAAGTATTTCAGAATGAATATTCTATTTCAAGAGTGAGAATGAACACTTTCTATTATTAAAAATAAAGTTGGAATTATTACATTCATTAATGGTCGTGGAGAAAAAATATTCCCGTTGCCCAGTAACGGACTAAAACACAAGAATAGTGTATTTTGCAGCTCGAATTTGATCCGAGAAACTAGACATTTCCAAGCGATTTCAGAAAAATAGTATTTCCATTTTTATGCTATCACTTTCTCAACTCAAAGTTTTTAAAAAATGGCCCTTGGTAAGCCAGGCGCATCAGTAGATTTATATTAATTAAATATATTAAAAGTATACGTTTTAGAAAAAAATGTTTTAGATAAAAGTTGTAGGTCTCTTTAAGACAAACAAAAAAGTTCCCTAACATTTTTTTTACAGGGTGAAGTAAAAAAGTTACGAATTTTTTTCCATTTTGATTTGATGTCACGCCCAAACGGCTTTACCGATTTGGCCCATTAACGAACTCGACCGAGATTTTGGGACGATTGATTTTTGTACCAAATTTCATTTCGATCCGTTAAGAAATGCGACTGCTATCGTGTCCACAGATTTCGTTATATCGGAACTATACATACATACATACATACATATATATATACATATATATATATATATATATATATATATATATATATATATATATATAAACTTTTGAACGGAAGGTGTTTTTGAGGTTAGGGGGGCCCAAAACGAAAAACTGTAGTGAAATTTTCCCGAAGTCGTGACCTGCGAACCAGCTGAATAGTAGATATAAATCTACTAAAACAACATCAAACTTCTTACAACGACAAAATCTCGCATCTTATAACGACAAAGTAAATTCGTTTTTTGCATCTCAGATTCCTTCGCACTTTAATTCACTTCTCTCGGTACGAAGTATTGACACAGGTTGCCGAAGTTTTTGATAAAATTTACGAAGTATCTTTTTAAAATTTAATATATCAGATGGTTTAAGATATTCCGGAAACGGTCGTGGAATATTAAACGCTGATAGTTTTGCTATTTGCAATGCTATAATAAATTTCGGTAAAAAAATCTTTTACCTTGTGTTAGATCAATTTACGTATTTTACAGGTTGGTTGAAAAGTTTTGGAAGCAAAAATGAAAGAATAAGTATATATATTTTTTAATAAAATTGTTTTTTTTATTCAATATAATCTCCCTTAGCTTGAATACAGTTATTCCAATGATCCTTCAGTTGTTTTATACCATGTCTGTAATCATTTTGAGGAAGCTCTGTAAAATATTGTTTTACGGCTGCAATAGCTTCTTCATTCGACGAAAAACGCTTTCCATAAAGAAATTGTTTCAAATCTGGTGAATACGGTAGGTGTTTAAGCAATTCGTGCTTTAATTCGTTCAATTTAGCCATCGGCAACAAACTGGCCCAAAAGGTTGCATTAATATTTAGACTTAATTTTTTGACTATTTTTAAGACAATTAATCAACAAAACCCCTTTTGTATTCTAAAAAACTTATGCCATAAGCTTTTTCGCCGATCGTTCTGACTTCACCTGTTTTGGAGCTGAAGAAATAGCTTCAGTCCACTCTAAACGTTCTTGGTTCAGTTTAGGATCATGATGGTAGATCCATAAAACGACGCACAAAATCCGTTTTATTCTGCTTAAAACCCTTCGTTGCACAGTTGGAAATAAAGCAAATTTCTTTAACACTTTTTGTATAAATTTCTGTTGCTGATAAACCTTCCAAAACAAAGAATTTTATTACTGCACGATAGTCGGATTTTTCCATTGTTACAAAATAAAATGACTCGTCGACATCAAATGGTTTGTAAACAAAGAATAAATTGAGAAAACAAACTAGAATTTTTTGTGTTTATAAATGGAAGATGAAATATTAAAATAGAGTATAAATTTTGATTTCTCCACTGGTTAATGAGTGTCGCTTTCAAAACTCTTCAAGTTATTCTGTTTACCGTTATAAATTTATTTGGAGTGTTTTGATATTTGTACGATGAATAGTACTTATATATGTAAAAATACTTTTAATATTCTAACGTAACACAAAAAAAAACACAAAAAAAATATTTAAATAAGACTATAATTAATTTGTCCAAAACAACGACTATGGCGGTAATGACTAATTTGATTATAATCTATCTATATATATAAAAATGAATGTTTGTCTGTATGTACCCGATGAACTCAAAAACTACTGGACCGATTATTATGAAAATTGGTATATATATATATTTTATATATATATATATATATATATATATATATATATATATATATATATATATATATATATATTGTAACGGGATAACCGTAAAGGAAGGGACCTTAATTTGAAAGATTGTTGTTGACAGTTGATTTTTAGTTGTTTGTAAAAAAATCAACTGACCATTTTAAATAATGTTTCTAGAAAATTCTAGAAACTTCTAAACACACTGACTAGATTAAATAATGTTGTATATAAGGGGATGCATGGGCAGTTAACGTCAGTTCGAGTCAAGTGTTCACAAGAGTTCATTGTATTGTCAAGTAGTTAGACGTTATCCAGCAGAGTTCAGTGTATCTTAACAATTTTGTAAATAAATTGTGTAAAAAGCCCCCATAAGTGTTTCAAATTGGTGTCAGGTGTGGGGTGAAGATACTAGAATGCCTGGAAAGAAGATAAATGAACTATTGGTGGCAGAGCTCAGAAGAGAGCTTGAAGAATTAGAGTTGGAAACTACTGGGAGCAAATCCGTATTGTTGAGAAGGCTCCGTGAATACTACGTAAATAATAATTTGGACCCTGACGCTGTGGAGTTTGAAGACCCAGCTCAAAAAGCAAAGAAATATCGCAACAACTGTCCTTGGTGTTTGGTTGTAAACCTGGTGAAGAAATGGCACGTGAACAATATGTCACCGACCTTCAGAATCGAATGGAAAATATACACAACCTGGTGCGTGGAAAACTACAATTATCTAGTGATCGGATGAAGAGGTACTATGACACACGGACAATGGAAAAGAGTTACCAAGTTGGAGATTTAGTCTGGCTCTATAACCCCCGACGGCGTCGAGGTATTTGTCCCAAATTACACAAGAACTGGGAAGGTCCTTACACCATCAAGAAGAAGATTAACGATGTCATTTATCGGATCGTGAAAATTCCCAGAGGGAAACCCGTCGTGGTCCATCATGATCGTTTGGCGCCTTACCAGGGAAACCACAGTGGAGATGCGCAGCAACTCCAAGAAGATGCTTTGGCTGGCTCAGGGAGTGTGCGGGATTCCGATGTAGGAAATAACATTCCAGGAGGAATGAATCTAAGGAGGGGGCAGTGTAACGGGATAACCGTAAAGGAAGGGACCTTAATTTGAAAGATTGTTGTTGACAGTTGATTTTTAGTTGTTTGTAAAAAAATCAACTGACCATTTTAAATAATGTTTCTAGAAAATTCTAGAAACTTCTAAACACACTGACTAGATTAAATAATGTTGTATATAAGGGGATGCATGGGCAGTTAACGTCAGTTCGAGTCAAGTGTTCACAAGAGTTCATTGTATTGTCAAGTAGTTAGACGTTATCCAGCAGAGTTCAGTGTATCTTAACAATTTTGTAAATAAATTGTGTAAAAAGCCCCCATAAGTGTTTCAATATGTATTTTTCCACGGAGAAGGTTTGTATAATATGCTCATTGATGCCACTTGCCACCAGGTGGCGCTGCAGAGTACCAACTTCTGCCCCGTTCAACTGATTGTCATGAAAATTTGTATGTACATGTATTTTTTCACGGAGAAGGTTTGTATGATATGCCATTGATGCTACTCGCCACCAGGTGGCGCTGCAGAGTAGCAACTTCTGCCCGGTTTAACCGATTGTCATGAAAATTGGTATGTATATGTATTTTTCCACGGAGAAGGTTTGTATGATATGCGCATTGATGCCACTCGCCAACAGGTGGCGCTTCTGCCCTGTTCCACCGATTGTCATGAAAATCAGTATGATGCTGTATTTTTAATGGTTAATATGAATATGATATTCGTATTAATGGAAGTTACCACCAGATGGCGCTTCCATGTATCAAATTTAATACTGATTAATAGATATCTATACGAGTTCATATAAATATAAGTTCGAAAAATATATTTTTGGTGCGATAAGTAAAACAAGACTATAAACTTTCTTTCTTTCTCTATCTCTTCATCTTTTCTATTTTTCTTAAACTTATTTTAGTTGTTGGCGTAGCAACGCGCGCCGGGTACAGCTAGTATGATAATAAAAACAAGCTACAGCAGCGAAAGTAGAATCACAAGCGCAGGAGGGTATATATAAGAAAATTTACACCATAAATTTGCTAAAAATAAAAAATAAATAAAAAGTACATTTAAATGCAGCTTGCGCTGTTTAATATTATATTATTCAACGAGGATATAATGATAGCTATTATTCATCTTTTATTAAACAAATAGTAAGAAATGTAAGTTTGTAAAGGAGCCGTTAAAGTAAAGCTAGACAGCATAAAAAATTGTTGAAAATTTAATTATACTGTCATAATAACCCGAAAAATAGAAAGAATCATAACGAACTGTTATAACTTATTTTTACATATACAAAGTAGAAGTATTGCTACTGGTCAGCCCCAAGTGTGTTAAGTTTTTTCTAAGGGGTTTTTAAGCTGCTCTAATAGTTATTCTGTTTTATATTATTCCAAGATAAAAATTTCTTAGGTACTCGTTATAAGTATAGAATTCACTGGTAAGACAAGGTAGCAATATTTTACCAAAACTGTTCATGCACCTTGACTATAGAACATATTGGAACAACAAGAGAATATATGTTAATCTTCTCTAACCGAGAGAATCTGAAATTAATGCGAACTAAATCACCCAAAAAAACACAGTAAAAGAGCCAAAAATCAACTTCTGTTATGAAAAATAAAACAATACCACTGCATAACGACACAGATGTAGAAGGATAATATTGCAAGACTTAACAGAGAAAAGCTCAGGACAGAGAAAGATGGTAGGAACTGAGAGATACATATATCCACTGATAGGGTAAGGAATAGGTAAAAAAAATAATCGACTAATATAGTGCTGGAAATTCCCAATCTAATATTTAAGTTTGTCAACTTCTAAATTTTATTACTAGTCATTTATCCGAGACTGTAGTTTACGAAATAACCGATTACTATGTATAATTTATCAGCATTATTTTTATCATCGTCAAGTTAGTATTTTAATAAATAGATAATAATATAAATCGATTACAAACCGTTAGGCGCTGCGTAAAATACATTAAACAAGATTGATTTTTTTACCCCAATTCGTCAGTTTGGAATTGTATTGGATGGTACAATTTACAGATTTATTTGTTTCAATGTTGCAATTTGTTCGATATAAATCTTTTTACTGCTCATTTAATTGAATTTTTTTCTTTTAAATTGATCAACATTAAATTCTAACGTTGACAAATTGAAATCGCATGTATACGATTTATATTCTATTGCTATTACTAGACAACTGATGTAATTATAAAGGGTAAAAATTAAATTTAAAAGATATACTCAGTGACATTAGAAGTGTTACACCCAGAAGGAATAATTTCTTAATCTTAATTTTTTGGCAACATGGTAGATTTATATCGAGAATAAAACAATAACATTTTCAAGAATTTTTAATAACGTATAACAAAAAAAAAGAATAATGTGTTTGGCGACCCCGTAACTGAATACACTCATGTACACGTCTAGGCATTGACAAAATGAGATGATCAATGTCTGCTTGTGGTATCTCGTTTCATGCAACTTGAACTTCATGGATTAACTGTGCCAGAGTTTGTGAAGGATGGTGTAAATTGGACAGCGTTCTTCCCATCATATCCCACACATTTTCGATGAGATTTAAATCTGGTGAACAGGGTGGCCACGGCAAAACATTAATGCCAGCTTCTTGGAGAAAGTCCATAGTTCGACGAGCAATATGGGGACGCACGTTACTTGCTGAAAAAGGACGTGTTGACGGCCGTCTAGATCTAGATAAGGCGGTAAAGTGGTTTGTAAGACATCATTAACATAACGTGCAGCTGTCATACTGCTTCGAATGAACACAAGTGGTGATCGGCTACCATAGACAATAGCCCCCCAAACCATTACTCCAACTGTCCTGTGTACATGTCTTTCAATAACGAACCCAGTATCTCGAAGCTCTTACCCTTCTACGTGCATGCCTAAACAAAATCGTGATTCATCGCTGAATGCTACCTTATGCCATTCTTGCACCCATTGCAGCCGTTCTCTGCACCAATTCTAACGTTGATGGCAATGGTCCTGGGTCAAAG
Organism: Altica lythri; assembly: GCA_964028335.1. Classification (NCBI taxonomy): domain Eukaryota; kingdom Metazoa; phylum Arthropoda; class Insecta; order Coleoptera; family Chrysomelidae; genus Altica; species Altica lythri. Next base: position 62,080,018 of record OZ034805.1, on the reverse strand, counting down.
GTAGCACTAGTCGTTGGCGGTATGAAAACAGTCCAAAGGCTCGAATGCGACGGTATAGTGTACGCATACTAACAGGTCTACCTTCCTCTCCAAACCATTGATCAGCGATTTGACGCGTAGTAGCAAAACGATCTCGCAGAGCAAGTAGTCTGAAGCGCCTATCTTGACGCTCTGTAGTACTCCTTGGTTGGCCAGTTGGTTTTTTTTGCGTTCCTCTACCTTCGTTTGTCCACACACGACACACACGCATTACCGCCATTGCCGTACAATTAACACTAAGGGCAATTTGGCGATTCGACAAACCCATATCTTTATAGGCAACAATTCTACCCCTGTCAAAATCGCTAACATGGTGGTAATTTTGATGTCCTCGAACTCGAGGCATTTTGTTACACTGACTACAATTAGACTGAAGAACAATAATTAAAAATTTCTTTACCAACCGGTCTTCATAAATCGTTTTTTTAATTTAAGATAAAATTTTATTTTTACAAAAACCATTAAAGATAAAATATTGATATTGTTATCATAGCATTCTTTAATTATAGTCATTCTGTTGTCAAGAAATTATTCCTTCTGGGTGTAACACTTCTAATGTCACTGAGTATATTTAGAAGTCTGTATTGATTTTTTTGCTTTTTTGGGACATAATTAAAAGTCCTGATTTAATAAAAGCTATAAAGAGCTTTCTTTGATTATTTCGTTTTTCATAATAATCTGTTTTTCGATTCTTTAAATATTTTTCTAATTTTACGCTATTTCCAATTTAAAATGTTGTTTTCTAATTCTTCAAAATTTTGACAGGTTTTACCTTAATTAATTTGTCACCTATAAAATATTCAAAACCTAAATATACTTTACAATATACTTATTAAATAAATCTATTTGTGTTCATACCACGATTATTAAAATTGAATGATTTTATTACCATTGTCTGTTTCAGTCGCTTTAAATATAACCCAATTATGAAAATTCATATAATAAAACATTTAAACAATTTACTTCTGCCCACAGATTTGATTATTAATGTTAAATAGTTTTAACCGATACGGTTAAATTGTGTTATTTAACTAAGCTAATCATCAAAATAATTATCACAAATTTTACATCCACGATACATCAATTTGATAGGACAAAAATAAAAATCTCGACCCCTGCATCGTATTTCAGTCAATTTATGAGAGTTATGCAAAATCGATTAAATTTCAATCGAATGCAATCACCAAAATTTGGTGAACGTCGAAAATAGAATTATGTGATAAATAGTGGAAACAAACAGACAGGAAAAAGTTCCAAATGAATCTTTTTATGTAATGCTATGCTTAAATAGATTAATAAAATATAGTAATAAAATGTTTTTATTAATTGGCAATTATTTAACCAATCATAAAAATTTAATTAAAACATATCTGTTGTAATCAAATAACTTCTGGTTTTTAGCAGGAGATGGAAATTGTTGGATTACTTTTGCAAGGGTGGCTTTATATTAATTTTAGAAGTGGTAGTGAAGGTTACAGGCAGGGTATTCGAATCTTCCACTTCAAATCACCTTTGAGTGCTCCGTAAATTAAAGTTATTAAACCAATGTATATTAAATTAATATAATAATATGATATATTTTTAATAGAATGCTAAAACGTTCACAAAGAAGTGGGCTCCTCTAACAGCTCAAAAGGTGAGGTTCCAATGTATTAACTTCACAATACAACAAAAAGTTATGATTACAATAAAGTAACTTCAATGGATACAAATATATAAAAACTGAAAGCAAACAAGAAAAAAAGTTAAAATTTTATAGGTAAACTGAAAAAAAAATGAAAAATTGAGGAAAAAATTAAAAAAATAAAATAAAAAGGCAAATAAAAAAAATATATAGAAATAAAAACAGATAATACATCAAGAATCAATTAAAAATGAAAAAACCAAAAAAAAGGAAAAGAAAAAACAATTTAAAAAAACTAAAAAAAACGAGCATAATTCGCATTGGAAAAAAAAAAACGAAAAAATAGGAAAAATTACAAAAAAATGTAAAAAAAACTAATAAATAAAAGAAGAACCCAAATAAAACAAAAACAATTCAAAATCACTGATAAAAAATTACAAAAATAGGTCAAAACTGGAAAAAATTCGAAAGTAGTAATAAAAATAAAAAAAAAATATTGAGAAAAAAACTCGCAAGGAAAAAATAAAATAGGGAATCCGAAATATAAAAAATGTAAAAAGAATTAAAAAATTACTTTAAACAAATGGGTACAAAACTAAAAAGAAAATAAGATAAAAATTGAAATAAAAAATTTAAAGAATTTAAAAATTAGAAAAACTTACTTATTTTGCAAAAAAGATTCTGTTACTTATTGCTCACTTTCTCTTTTTTTCTTCTTTGCTGTGGATTTCCATCTGCAATTTCGACATCCTCACTTTTCAGTGTAGGTAAATCGCAAACACTATGTAATAATTTTTTCTTTACTTTGAAATCTGTACTTTCAAATTCCTTTTTAATCGGTGAAAAAATATCATTATTTAGTCCAAGATTTTTGACAGTAATTTCCTCTGCTAATTTATAGTTGTTTGTAATAGAAGAACTTTCGGTTTTGATTTTTACATCCTTTAATTCTTAATCTAGTATATTAAAAACTTTCTCTTTTTTTCTTCTTTGCTGTGGATTTCCATCTGCAATTTCGATATCCTCACTTTTCAGTGTAGGTAAATCGTAAACAGTATCTAATAATTCCTTCTTTACTTTGAAATCTGTACTTTTAAATTCCTTTTTAATAGGTGGATGATTATCATTATTTAGTCCAAGATTCTTGACATTAATTTCCTCTGCTAATTTATAGTCGTATGTAGGTAATAGAAGAACTTTCGGTTTTGAATTTTACATCTATTAATTCTAAATCTATTTAAAAACAAATTATTTTATAGAGTAGGAAGTGTTAGGTTTTTAAGTGTTAGGTTTTTAGTGTTAGGATTTTTCGTTACGGAATTTCTTGATTCGGTCGCCGCGCTCTAAGCCCGCGATAAAAGCTATACAATAGCTTAAAAATAAATGAAAAGAAAAGTAAAGAATCAAAAAACTTAAAAGGTAGGTATAGGAATTACGAATGTAAGACAAGATAAAAAAAAATGATTAAAAAATACTATAAAATTGACAAAAAGGTTAAAAAACTGCAAAACAAACGGAAATAATTTGAAAAATCATAAAAAAATAAAAAAAATCATAAAAAAAAATAAAAATAAACATAAAAAAAATAAAAAACCAGAAAATAATAAAAATAAACCAAAACTGAAATCAAATCAGAAAAAAAGGAAAAAAAGTGAGAGGTGTCAAGGGACACCCGGATGAAACGAAGTTCCTTTTGATTAATTAGTAAAGGAATTGTAGTTTGTAAACACAACAGAGTGTTTATACATACATAAGCATTTATTATTGTCTGTATAAAATCTCTACTTACCTAACTCCATCAGCAATATCCGGAATTTGTGGAGAAATACTGTCAGGATACATTATTTTTATTATTTTATTATTTATTATCTACAAAAAACCTGTATAAACTTTTAACAAAGTCGCGACATTACACTGTTCAAAGCAAAATAGAAAATAGTAAATCCACTATTACCTGAATATTTTCAACAGTTCGTTTCTTTTAACAAAAGTGTCCATTCATACAATACCAGAGGTTTAGATAACATACATACACCAAAAATTACTTTTTATTTCAATTTAATTTAAAACAGGAATTAACAATTTAATATAAAATTTTAAAATATTTGTAACTGACAGTTAAGGTAATTTGACGTACCTAACTAGTCAAGTTACGAACTATTTTTAAAATGTTTATGAATTTATAAAAACAGGATGAAATAAAATATAATACTATTAAAGGTACTTATTTTTTTTTTCAACAGTATTTTTTTTTAATGTAAATTTTCTTTTAATTTACTTTTATTAGTATTTATGTATATAAGGGTTTCCTATTTAAATAAGGATATATCTATCTATCGGTCGCGTCGTGTCGTGACATTTTTTGGTCTGAATTTTTTCCGGCTAGTTTCAGTCGTAACGCGCGAAAGAGAACTTCGTTCCAAAAAAAAAAGAAAAATCAAAGAAAAAAGGAGAAAAGAATAAAAAAATCAAGAACAATTGCATTTTTTTATAGAATAATAAAAAAACTATAAAAATGCAACTAGACTACAATATACAAATGTCAATATAGGTACTGTTAATCGATTTGAGGATAACCAATAATTTGTATCTATCTATTATGTAATGAATCTGCATCTTTTTCTTTTAAACATGATCGGTACAACAGCTAAATGGTTTAAGATATTTAGACTTTATTTATTTGTTTGTTAAATACTAAAAAAAATAAAATCTAAAAACACAAAACTCTCCAAGATAACATTATAACTATTCGATAGGTTTAAATCTCTTTCCATGAATAGCACGAGTCAGTTCTTTTGCAGATGATCTGATTAGAGCTCATTTAATGAATTTTATGCTTTAACTTATCCAATTTAAAATTTTAAATAACTTTTAGGAATTCTGACAATGACAATAGAAATGAGGTTCTGTTCAAGACTACTGAATTAAGTTAGGCTGGCTGTTACTTTACTGGGAAAAGGTCTAACGTATTTCGATTACATTTCATTTTATTGAAAATAGGATTAGTAACAGTTAACCCCTTATAATGTGTTGAAATTGTGTTTTAATGCTAAATGGTCGATAGTGCTGATATTTACTTTCGAAACATCATTGAGTTTCTGAAAAGCACACTGGACGTTTATCCGTATAAAATTGTGTTTACCACGAGTCGTTTCATTATCATATAGACAACTTTTATCCGTAGAAAATTATGCTAAGAATTTCAGTTCTGAATTTAAAACAAAAGAGATTATCTTTGAAATAACACTAAAGTTACATTCAATATTTTCTAAAACATGATTTCTGCGATGCTTGTGGTGTGTTTAATTTCTCTTTTTGTAATGTTAGGTGTATATCTAAATATCAGAACTAGATAAAACCGAAAAGAAGGAAAGGCTCTTAATATATATTTATAATATTGTTTCTGCCGAAATCCTACTTTTGATGGCATCGGGGCAGAATTACGACTTCACGTTAATGTTCATTGTTCTAAAGGTCTATCAGTGAAATATAGAAGTTAAGATGGTATCTCGCGAATTAAGCCCGAAGTAAGGCGAGATATGGTAAACAATTTGGAACCTTGCCATACAGAAAGATCAATGATGATGCTGGCTGGACGCCATCATAATTAATTGACTGTAAAGATACATCCCTCTTTGATGTTCATCTCTAGAGTATTTTTGTATAATGGTTTAATTCTCATTTATATGGTGTACTACAACAGCAGTGATACTACAATTAGTTATATTATACTTATTTTATTTTTATTGCAATTAAGTACAATATTCAAATTTTGTCCATGTGACACATAAATTTAACATAATTAATGTTTGTATGTAATTGAACTCCTACTAAACGGCTAGACCATTTTAATGAATTTTTTTGTATGTCTCGCATACACTTGAGGATTTGGTTCAGATGTTTATTTAGTACACTATAAAAAAATTTAAAATGACAATACCTCTTAAGTGACATTTATTGTTTAATTCAACGAATTTCCAATAGATGGTGGTGTAAGTTAATTTACATAACGCTCTATCAACGTTTGACATCTAGGTTGGGAGACACCCGGTAAAAGGCGCTGTGTTTTGATTTCTAGATTAATCAACAATTATAGAATCGCAAAACATCATTGTGGCTTTTAATGAGCACTTAACCGAAATCGATAAAGCAAGTCAGGAAGGAATGTTCGTTGTTTATCTTGAGAAAACTTAGTACCACACACATGACATTTTGAAGATGGAACGACTAACTTTTGAAATCCTCTGTAAAAGCTCCACCAAACAGAGAAAAACGCGTGATTATTTTACAGGCCGGAAATGAGAATGATTTTGCTGCTTTCAAGTTCTTCAGCAGACTATCGTCAAGACGTGACAACTACTTAAGTCGAAAAATGGTTTGGATAGCAACTGTTACCAAATTTACCTTAAAATTTAGTCATAGTGATGGACAATGCTCCTTATCATTCACGACAAAAGCTAAATCTCGAAAAAATTTATTTCTTCGTACCTACATAGCGTGGTGGTAGCTTATTTTTCAACATCCTTAAAAAATGATTTGCGTTTTATATTAAAAACTTTAAATGTTAAAACAAGTTATGTTGTAGATAGCATGGCTGAGCAATATGGACATAATGTAATTCGTTTACCACCTTATTATTGTGTATTTAACCCCATCGAGTTAATTAGAAAGAAAAATGTGACCTCAACTTTATCAGAAAGTGTGATTGACAATATAAAGAAATTGCAGATATTTCGAATGAATTATGGTATACATGCGTTGGCCATTTTCATAAAATTAAAAATATACTTATAATAGAGTCCTTGCGGTTCATTCCTTTGTTATCGATTTGAACGACACATCTAGTGAGTATAATAAATCTGATAAGGATTAGCTTTTTTTATATGATTTAGAATCTAAATCTGTATCATTAAGTAATGATTTTTGCTGTAGGTTTTTCACATATTTTCCTTCACGTGGTGAGAAGGCTTGCGTGCTTTAATCATTGTAATTTAAAGTCAGACCAATACATCTTATATTATAATTAATCTTTAAAAAATTTTAAAATATTTGTAAAATCGTAAATATCAAATATCTAAATAATACAAGAGAAGTTCGATATAAATATAATGATGAAAAAATGATACAAACGTATCTTTTGCCTTGCTGTCAATATATCGAGATACATAACATGGATTTGTGCCTGGTTAGAATTCCGAACTCTAAGCACAGGATGCTGCGACATAGATATAAATATTAATCAGTCCATACAAAGGCAAAAACCAAACTGTACACATTGGGTTTAGCTTTAATTACAGCTCATCAGTACAGTACAGGGGATGTCTCTTCCTCTTCATTACTGACTGAATTGTTAAAGTAGTAGTTTAAGGCTAATAAATTTAAAATTCTTAATTACTAAATGTTATACACAATCAAAAGTATTCTAGTTAGCTATCTCTCTTTACGCTGTATATAATCAATTTTGCTTTATTTAATGGTAATGTTTTTATATTGTTTCAGAGTGTGATCAGACATTTGTGAGTCGACCCGGCGGTCCAATGAACGGGACTTTTCACGCTCCAGATTTTGAGAACCCACGCGGTCACTCGAGAAATTGTGTATACACTTTTCTCGCGGGACCAGGTCAAAGGGTCCAGGTTAGCTTCATCGCTTTCAACCTTAGAGGTCGGCCACCAGAGTAAGTTTTATTTTCAATACTGTTAAACACAACTGATCCACATATGTAATTATTCGTGCGAGATTTTTTTTTCTATTTTAAACTGACCATGGATGAATTTGAATAAGTGTACTTGGAAACTTGGTGCCATATAGGGCTAAAAACTAATTGGTATTAATAAATAGCACACAAATCAGTGAACAATCTTGGTTACGGACTTTATTATTAAACAACACCCTCACAAGAAATTGTTTAATTACTGGGATTAAACAGCGGATAGATTTTCCAAAGCAGATGGTAAGGATATAGTCAAAAAAAAAAATTATGTTAATCGCTCCTGGTTACTTTTAATTTTCAATAACATCTCCTTAGAATAAAATTAGATAAGATGCCTCTTTACCGACATATGAACAAGAAGGATAAAGGCCAGACGACTACCAATATTACAGTGACATTCTTCGTGAACTTTTTCTTCAAACTCTAAAAACAGGCTTCTAATTGAAGATGTTTGCCTTCTTTCTAGACTTCTTTGCGGTAAAATTGATTGCTCCTTACTTCTTCAGAATTAACAATAGTAGAAGAATACGTTCATCTAAGATTTTTAATATTCCAATTTTTAGTACTAATTCTTAACGTTTAGTGAATCAATTATCAAATTATTTATAGTAGGGGAGCCCAATAAGCTAAATGGGGAGTTACTCGAGCGTCGTTGGTACTATCAAAATTTGGTAGATTATATGCTAAAAAGAAAAAAAGCATATGTGATACATGCCCGTTTACTAGTGGGGGGAGCGGGTATGAGTTTTCGAAAATGTAAAAAAAAGAGTCACAAAAACATACTCGAGCGCGTCAGACATTTACAAGGTAGACGCGCAATGTGTCTCTGGTGACGGAGTGTTGTTAATCTGATGGTTTGCTCGATGGGGAAAATCGCAAAAAGGAGTGGATATAAAAAATAAAATTTATTCGAGCGCGTCAGATATTCAAAGGGGATGTTAAATGGACCCAAAAAGACGTCATACTGAATAGACTGACGATTTGGATGCGACAAAAACTGAGAGCCAATTTTTTGAAAATTTAAGAAAAAATCATGATCTTGAAATATTCGAACGCGTCATATTATTATGATGATGTCCTTGTAGTGTCAACCCATAATCTGACAATTATGTTGAGGAATTTCCTTAATCTGACAATTTTTTGTTAAATCTATTGATTAACGGGATTATTGGAACGAACAGATAATAATAGAAAGCGTTTTAGAAACAAACATTGAAAAATTTTCCATTTATTTATTAAAAAAAGGATTTATAAAAAAAATTATGATTTCAATCATCATCGTCGTCATCAGATAATAATAGAAAGCGTTTTAGAAACAAACAACGGAAATTTTTCCATTTATTTATTGAATAAAGGATTTATGAAAAAAATTATAATTTCAATCATCATCATCGTTGTCATCATCATTATTATCATCACCGTTATCATCATCAGTAGAATCATCCTCGTGTTCGGAGTTTAAAGCAGTTTAATCGTTGTCATCTACATTTTGTGTGTCTGTAATCAGAGATTGTTTTAATACTAAACAATATATTGTGATTTTATTACTGGACTTATAAAAGAAACATACCTGAGTTTACAGTATCTCCTAGAATGTCAGCACGCACCACACTTTTTGGCGATTTTATCTTTTTCGCGATTCGCAAATCGTCAGATTAAATTATTATTTTCGTGATTTTTAACCGCGCTCGAATATGTCCAGGTGACGAATTTTGACAATTGCTAATTTTTTTATGCCACGACAAAATCGTCAGAATAGTGAAATATATACTTTCCTGGATATAATTACCTCACCCTCTTTTAATCTGACGCGCTCGAGTTACTTTAAGGATCGATTTTTTTTACTTATCTGATGGGCTGCCCTTGACATATTGACGGTTCATATCAGGTAGGTACTTCATATTAGGGTATAAACTTTCTACTTTCATGATTTTCTGACGAGCTTCTGTAAATTCCGAAATACCCTCTTGGAACTTTGTTAATGGTTCATGTTTCTCTAGCTCTCTTTTCTTTTTATAAACTGTGAAAGGCTTTTGCGGCCATTGTCTAATGTATCAATGGTTTTTGGGCTGTTAGGTCGGCGTCGATTGTCTTGCTGACTTGACGTTTCGCCAACACGAGCGGTTGGCATCTTCAGAAGTTGCTTCCTGGTTGACAGTCTGTTGTTTTGATCCTGTTCTTTTGTTGTTTTTCTTTTTCTTTAGTATATAGTTTTGTTTGTTTATATTATGTAAATTTTTGTGTGTGCTGTTTAGGATATATTGCATTTGTATTTGTACTCATTTTGTAAAAGGGTTATCCGTTAATAAATAAATAAAACTTAATAAACTAAAATATGTAAAATAGTTAGTACCAACACATTTTAGCTTTATATGGTGCCACGTGGTAATAAAGTTGTGTGCTTTTAAGCATGAATACATATATCTATATCTCATCGAAGTAATATTTAAATAAAGTTATGCGGAATGTTAACATGTATTCATACAATAAAATAACAACCCACAATTTTAATAAAACAAAATAAAATTGTAAGTAACGTAATTTTAAATACAATTTTATTTTTCCGCAATATACATTTATTTTTATTTACTAGAAAATTTATTACACGTCAGTTCATACAATTTGGTATTTAATAAGCGACTTACAACATAAACAATCACAAAACACAATAATGTACCTATACCAGAATACAATTTATTTAGCCGCTATTCTTTTTATTGCAACGCATATATTTCAGAACATATTCCCACATATTTTCATTAAGTTTATTTATTATTAGTATAAAATGCTAGAAATTTCTATCTATATGAAATATAGAAAAATATTAATATCTAATATAAACTCTACAGAATATAATGTTCTAGTTATTATTAAACATAATTGGTATTTAGAATTCGCGTCAAAATTTAATAAAAGTTACTATAGTCCATTTCACCGATTTTGGCCGATGACAGAAATCATACTCGAAGTAAATTTTGAGTTACATCTCTCTCAGATACAGGCAAGTTAGAAATTTAAATAAAGACGTTTGTTTTTTAATACAACACTTACGTAACTGCATCTTGTTTCACCGGTAGATAAAAAGTATTCAATACGGAAGTCTTGACTTAATTCACATTCCTAGTAACCGTCATGTACGGCTCGTTGTTGAAGGGTTAAATTTAAAAAATATTAATGTCATATTTTTGTAGATGCCAAACCACACTGATAGTTTTAGAAACTTACGACCCAATTTGGAAAAAAAAACTCTCTGCCATCGGTAACTTGGATGACAGTTCAATCTTATTTCAGTGATTTCTAATATTAAATCGGCCAAAAACGATGAAATGGACTATATCACTACTCATTAAATCGTATTTTATATCAACAAATGGACATCCTATACATTTCAAATCTCACATATTTCGATTTTCCTATACAGAGATGATGTTTATAAAGTACTTGTTAAATGATATTTCAGTCAAATTTATTTAAACATCATCTCAAGAAATTGAAATATTCTGTACCAAATTGTATGAGATTTTTTTTATTTAAAATTAATTTTAATGATTTAATTAGTTGGTTTCGTACATTTAATAACTAGCAACACTAGCAGGCTGCACTGTAACGAGAAACAGAAAGCTTTTGTAATAAATTGTAGAATGTGTTTTGAAATGAGAGTACGTATATGTTAATCCAGAATTTTTCTAACTATTGAACAGCATTGTAATATATTGTCAAGTAACGAAACAAGTTTAACACAGTCAACAAATTACTTCGTATAAAATATTAATCCTTGTAGACCAGTCGGTATCTGTCGAAATGCAAACCATAATAGACATTTTTCATAGGAAGCTATTTTTTTGCTAGAATCCCTTCAGGATGTACCCAATATCGATAATCATGATATGCCCCAGTCGCAAATCCCATGCAAAATTTTTTATATAACAAAATCTCAACAAAAATTGAAAATTTCCCATTTTTTGCTTCTATTTTCGTGTATAATTCGGAAAATAACTAGTAAAAAAAAAGAAGTTAAAAGTTATTTAATTTTACATAAGTTAAAAATTGCAAATTTACTGTTTATTGTTAAAAAAATAACAATAATTGGAAAAAAGTAAAAAAAAAACGGGTGTAGCAGTCAGTGGTACTGCCGATAGAAGTTATACTTCTATGCACGCGCCAGATTCATAAATTTGATTTATCAAAATCATTATTTGATATTCGTGTCCAGCGACCCCAAAAACCTCCTAGTACCGAGTGCACACTCATTTTGTATCGAATTTGCATAAAATTCTGGAGACGAAGTCCTAAGCACCAGGTTTCTCGAAGACTATCGCCATCATGATGTTCGTATAAGGCAACTCAAAAAACCTCAGAGTACCAGGTGTGCAGTAATTTTCTATAGAATTTGCATAAAAGCTCAGGAGTAGAGGTAAATACAATGCACCCTAGACACCAAGTGCCGCGGAGAGTTTCGGTATCATGATATTCGTGTTCAGCGAACCCAAAAACCCCGAGTACAAAGATTAAACCCCCTTCCAACAATACTTACCGAGTTGTAATTTTTCTATCTATTGTCTGTTTGGAATGCACTTTTTAAATGCAATTTTTGAATGCAGAAATGCAATTTCTCATTTTTACATTATGAAAATAGCGACAAAATTTCCTGATGCTCTAACGAATCGAATGCAAAAAAACCGCATTTCGATCCAACTAACTTAACGAATTTCGGAGGTTTTGCTGATTTTAGTGCTTTATTTCCTCGACTATATCTCGGCAACCAGTAAGCCGAATGTATTTATTTTAAAAAGAAGCGTTTTTTAATTGTTCACTTCAGTAAACGAGTTTTTCATAACTAGTAGCCAAAGTGTTGGACCTTGGCTAGATTTCTGAGATTATCCTCAGTGCAACAGTATATGTTTTATTTAAAAGCTAAAAGTTGACAACATGACGCCCAAACATAATTGAATTTATTTTAAAAAAATCCATCTTATCTAATCTGAATAAGCTTGCATAGAGCCCTGCTTCCTATGGGAATATTGTAACCAGGTTCAGCACCAAGAGTCCTTACATGCACCTGATGCGTGCAGGACTCTAGTTTGTTCAGCTGAAAATCAACATCACGCTGATCTTCAGGTAGGCTAGAATCGAGGTGTCCGAAATTCCTTGAGTTACTGTTGCCACAGAACAGTTTCCTTTATAAGAGACTTGAGTCCTGTGACTAGCTCCTCAAGGTGGTGATAGGATTCAGGATTCGTGTCACCGAAGATGAGAAACCGTTAATAGTCCAACCTTACACTCGAATAGAATGTGAGTTGCCGTCTCATGGTCCATGGCGCACAGTCGGTACGAGGTGGGTTCCTGTCTCAGAATCCCGATCCGCCGAAGGTGTAGTCTGAATGGTCCATGCCCAGTGAGCAGGCCCACTAGTACTCTTATCTGACTCCTACCATAATTCAGTATGTCAGACGTCAGTTTTTTGGAGTAGCCTTTAAGCATCAGCTTCGAGTGCCTCAGCCCTGCAGTGTTACTCTAGTGTTTGTTTGACTCTTCCCAGACCCAGTTCCTGACTTTGGTCCTTACCCATGCTCTAGGCAGTCCCAATACCGGTTCTGGACCAGTGAATCGTGTATCCGCTCCCTTCGTTGGCCAAAAAGAATCCATGAAGTAATTTAAAAGTTATACAGATGGTCTATTTTTTAATTAAACAGTAATTAGAAAATTATGGATTAACATTAAATATTATTGTATTTTGTGATTGCAAAATAGAACGAAATGTTAATGTTATATAAAATTATTATGTATGATCAAAGAAGTAAGCACGTAGGGTAATAAATAGAAATAATTTGAAAATGACTTTTGTTGCAGTTTTTTAACAAATTTAAAATACACACATGCTTTAAAAAACTGCAAATATCTTATGGTAATAAAGAAAATATTCTATATTAATAATTAAATGAAACCAATTTTTTGAATTTTTGAATTAAATTTATTTCCAATATAACTTCAAAGTTGCTAAATTAACTATTTACAATCTTAATGTAATTATGGCAATTTCTATAGTGTGAATTTATGTAAAAGTTTGATTTGTTATAGAATCATAGATCACATAGTATATTACTGGTGCTTTTTTTAACATACGGTAAATTTGCCGAATCATGGCTCCACCTGGAAAGTGCTCCAAATTTATTTCTATCGTTTTTTACCACTAATATGGAGCATCCCGAGTAATATTGAGGAGGCTTTGGACCCGTAAAAAAAATTCTATAGTGTGGTATGGCCGTTGTCTGTTCAGTTACTTTTACAATTTGTGGAATCACGGCTCCACCTCCAATTTTTTTTCTACTGTTTTTTATGACTCGGGAATGGTGCACCATGCAATAATATGGTGGCGCATGCTATCGAACCCCAGAGTGACGAAAGTTAAACTTGAGACGATACTTGATAGATTTAGTTGAATGTGTAGAACACACTGGTACTCTGTTTTCCCTTCAAAGCGAATAAATCTTTTGCCTTTTACTAAAGATTTTCGTGGAGAGGGACAACTCAAATGAGTCTATAACACTGGGACCCATTGGTAACTAGGATAATGTCATTAACATTGTGCATTTCATATTATGACATTTTCAATTTTTTTACGGGTCTAAAGCCATGCGCCTCCTCAATATTGCTCGGGATACTCCATATTAGTGGTAAAAAACGACAGAAAAAAATTGGAGCACTTACCAGGTGGAGCCGTCATTCGGCAAATACGTATCAACTTTTAGTAATATATACAAATAAGTTAGTTTTAGGAGTAATGTTTAGGAAAGCGTCAGGTATAGGAGGTTCAGCAAATAATTTTCTAAATTTATATGGTTTAGAAACTTTATTCGGAAAATAAAAGGAAATAGAACAATTTTCTTTGTAAGTTTCATTATTTAAGAACTATATAACATAGATCTGTAACTCCTTTTAGGTGCTGATGAAGACGACATAATTTACTGAACCTCCTTATGGATGGTTTTCCGAGGGTTACTCCTAAAACTAATTTATATTATATGAGTCGTTATCAACATACAAAATGTTAACAAAAAAGTGTCACAAAATGAAATGGGTGGTAATATGGCTCAAAATATGCAGAAAAGTATTAATAAACATACGTCCGGAATTTAACGGTTTCAGAGATACGGAGTTGTGTGTTTGTGTATCATATTTGGAATACCTCCTTTTTCATTTTCAAAAACTTGCTTTTCTTATCAAATTCGAGTAATTTTATATCTAGATATCATTTGTAGGTATTATTTAGTTATTGGTGAACAATATTACAAATTTTCGCTATGCCTGTTTACTGTAATACTAAATTAATCATGCACCAAAGGTTGCGTGATACAGATACATTTGGGAAACAGTACTATAATTCCGGGAGACCAAGGTCGGTGTGTATCGATGAGACATAAGAAGCAATTTTGGCACGGGTAGAGGAGAAACCAGAAACTGGTTGGCGAAGAATATCAGTGGAATTGGGGCTCCACTGGTTTGTAGAATACAGCTTTACGCGTATCATGTCCAACAAATGCTCTGAATCCACTTAATCATTTTCTAAGAAATGATGCTGAGGATCCCAATTTTATTGCAGACTTTTTTTACTGATGACGCAGGATAAACTCTAAATTTTTAAATTTACATAATTCGCATATGTGGGCCAACAAAAATCCTCATTGTATTGTGGAATCCAGGTATCAAGTGCGTTTTTTGTTGAATATTTGGATAGGTCAGGTTACGAGGGTCGATTGTACTTTCTTACTGATTAACGGGAGCTGGTTACTTAAACTTTTTGCGAAATACATGCAAAGAAATCAAATGTGGTTCCAGCACCATGGTGCTTCGGCCCATTTTCCAATTGCAGTAAGACAGCATTTAGACGGATCTTTTGGAGAAAGATGAATAGGAATGGGCGGACCTGTACCATGGCCTGCAAGATCGCCTGATTTAAACTCCCTTGACTTTTTCCCTCGGGGCCACTTAAAAATTTGGTATACGCCACTTTTGTGAATAACCTCGAGGAGCAGCAGCAAAGAGTAGAGCAGGGAGTCATCGAATCCCAGCCAAGGTATTTTGGAAGATAATCGACAGTCCCTGCGGTGGAGATGTCGAAACTGCTGCATTGAAATGGGAGGAGGGCACTCTGAACTTCTTATTTGACTCTATGTTTCTGTTGTTTGTTAATAAATATCATTGATTTTTGTACACTGATAATTTTCGGACATATGACATATGTTTATAAAGAATTTTCTGCTTATTTTAGGACGTACGTTCACCCATTTTATTTTTGAACAGTTTTTAACACCCTGTATATAATTTATACCTACTGGAAATAAATTGCATAATTGATTTATGTTAACACAAAATCTTTTCAGTACTGGTTAAGAATAGGCTTTTGCTGTTTAATTACAAATTATTTCACAATAACTTAAGTACAGAAAAATTTACTAATATGAAATGTCATTTTCAATTTAGAGTAATAATTACCCTAAAATAGAAATAGAAAGCCTAAAAAGTAGATTCGCTGACTTACTGTCATACTTAGTATAAAGTGCTTTAACAGTTTTCTGTTAATTTAAAGCTTTTAGTGTAAATTTTATATTTTAAGTATTGTTAATTTAATGAGTCGAGATACGCGCCATAATTTTAGAGTGAATTCATTTTAAATTTAATATTTCATAGCCATATTATCAAACTTCAGAAGGGATGAGGTATAATTGAATTTTAATTATATTAACTGCTTATGAAAATGCAAATTTTATAAACTACACTTAAATATTTTATGTCTCTAGGTGTTTTCTCTTGTAATTTTTCTCATTAAATAATTTAATTGTAAACTAAAATATGACAATGTTGGGAGTGACTCTGTAGTGAGTTAGTGACATTTACTTACTAAAAAATTAATATTTGTAACACTTTGTAGTATTTGTAAACATTGTTGATTGCGATATAACTAAACCGAGACAATTCTTTATACCTACTCTCGGTTCAGTAATACTTAAAAAGCTCTAAAAATTTGAGTATTATCATCCCCCATCTTGTAGCCAATGTCAATAAATGTTAATTCTTTATCTCTTGTCAGTTATGTGAAAAATTGTTTAAATGTCCAATTTCGGATTGTTGCTACAACAAGTATATATCAGAATAAAACTTAAAAGAGTAATAATATAACCGGTATAACTTCGTCGAGAATTTGAAATGAAATTTCCGTGAGACCGGATAGAAAATGCATGTTTATAATGCCTTTGTTTTTTAGTACTCTAGCATTGCAGAGTACAAAATTTCACCAATTTGACTAGTTCTATTGACATCTTAGAAGGCACCACCATCGAAAGCGTTAGAAACAAATCTAAGCTTAACCTTTTGTTATTATCATCCAGAATTTCATTGTGATACAACAAGTCGTGAAGGTACAGTAAATTTTTGAAATTAGCAAGTTGGTCGAAAACTGGATCTTAGCCGAGAACATTTTCAAGCATTAATTTTTTACAATTTTCGGTGCAAATAATCCCAACAGCTAAAATAGTTTCTGTGTTTGGGAATCAAGCACCACACCAGTCAACTATTTCCCGCTGGTGTTGTAAATTTCAGCGACGATTGCAGGCTAGGTTCACCCAACACAATAGTCACACAGCAAAATATTGATGCGGTTCGTCAACTAATTAAGGATGACCGCCATGTAGCATACCGAGAGATAAAGGCATCGTTGGGAATTGCAAAGACCTCGATCCAAAAGAATCTACATGAAGAAATGGGTGTTACGAAGTTGGGTTCCCGTTGGATGCTTCATTTGCTCACAGAAAATCAGAAAAAATCAGAAAGCAGTTCGCGTCAATTGATGTCGAAAAACATTGGAACGGTTCAACAAAGCGTTGAGCAATTCAATTTTTTTATCCCATTTTTAAGTAAATGCACTAAATTTTTGGGTCCGTCCGAAAAATTGACTAAACGTATTTTAACAATCATTTTCATCGTTAAGACTTAAACTGACAACCTATAAAGAACTTTTTTTTAATTCATACGTACAAAATGGCTTAAAAATAGCACTTTTAAACATTTTTGAAAATCTCCTTTACAAATAAATGACAGAGAAATATTTTCATAACTTTAGAAAACTTTCAGTAATCTATTTAATCACTCATTCACCAAGTCACTTCCACGCCAAAGTAATGCGCGCAGTCACTTTCCTATATATAACATAATACAATAATAAAACAAAATAAATAAAAAGATAAAGGCTCTCTATTTCTCTAAACAATGAATGCGTAAATTGCGTTCATATATTTGATTGTTGTGCACGTGCGTTTGCCGTGGGCATGGCACGTGTGGTGTTGACATGACTTGACGTATTATATCTTATGTTGCCGTTGCTGCCTAAACAGTGGAGCTGCTGTTGGAGATCTCCCTTTGTGAGTACCTCATTCAACAACAACCTTTCACTAATTTTCTTTCTCTTTCTATCTCTCTGATTTTACCTTTCTTGCCTTATCCTTTTTGAGATGCTTCGCAGTTAAAACTTGCATTATAAAGTTATTGATATTTATAATACATTACAAAAAAAGTATTTAAAAGATATTTGTTTCATTCGAGGGACAACAACTGAAACTGCAGGAGTTTTGTAGAAATATTTTTTTTAATTTGTTACAGCTGTCGAGGTAAAGTCAGAATCTTAATAATTGTAAAAATGAAAATATTATTGATAACAAGTAGTATGTTTACTCATATTATAACAATTATAACATTTTCCATATTCATAAATAATAAGTCAAGTAATATGTTAAGGAGGCTTTACATTAATGCAACTACGATCCTTCCAGAAGTGGACGCGCCAAAGGAAAGTATAGGTTCATTAGCAAACAATAGGAGTCACCAATAGCCAAAAATGTAATGCACTTTAAATGCTACCGGTACGCAGAATCGAAAATTTGTGGCAAAATGAAAGGAGTTACCAGAATTGGAAGGTTATTAAATTCCTGTTTCTCCATACGTGTACAATTTCTGAAAAGGTTTCCGTTATCAGACGTTTTTTAAAAAAGTACAAATACCTCTGTACCCTATATCTTGCATCTTTGCCTCGTTCGCCTTCTTCTGGTAAAAATTAAGTAAAATTAAATTAAAAAGTTGACGCAACCAGTTTTTTTAATCCATAATCGCGTGCTGCGGTCAACTAGAGTGCCTATGGTTACTTCTGTAAAGCCTCCCAAAGATTTTAAAATTTTTGATTCACATCTACTTTTTACCCAATTTTCTTTTAAAAATTGGTCTATTCCTTATAACTGCAGTCACCGTTCACTCGTTTATTAATACTTTTAATTATGGCCAATCTAATTTCATGAAATTTTATCAGATCTTAATGGACATTTTTTAGATTGCTTAACCAGTTTAACTTTTTTTTAAATCAGATTTTTCTTGCTATCTACATAATATATAATTAATTTTAAAATCCAGCAATTTTCTATGCCAAACTTCTACGACCGATCTTTACTCTTGAGCAAATAATACGAACACAATAGTGTAGACCATGTACTTTGTGTTTCTAGGCATCCATCCTCCCCTTTTAAGAAGGCTTCATATTTTCTGCAAACACGTACGATGTTCTTACTTTGTATTATAGTTTTGCCTTTTGACCCTGCTTCACAATACCTGCTAAACCAAGTTAGTGTAAACTATGTTGTTTAGCTATAGTTTGTTTTGAGCAAGCTTCATTTCATCGGTTTAACCACGCGAGACATGTCAATGATGCTTGGTACCTTGTTTCGTAATTTCTTGTCTTTTTTCTCGAGTTCAGTACCTTAGCTGGTTTTTCACCCTCGGTCAAAACACAATAGTGTAAAGTATATGTTTGGTTGATTTTGTTCACTCTTGTTGTTTTTTGTGCATCGTTCTAATTAAACTGTAGTTATGTTATGTATGTCGACATACCACGCGTCAAACATTTTACACCTTTTTTTTTTGTTTTTTTATATATAGTTGTGACTTTTAAGTGTGCTTTACATTACCACTCAAATCAGCAGAAACTTAACGAACACCAAAATGTGATAAGTTATCGAGTGGTGGTTTTGTTCATGAGTAAGTATTTTCGTGCTTTCGAGTGTCTTGTTTCCTGTTTTGCTTCATAAACTGGCTTTAATATATCTGACAAATGAACAATAATTCAACAAATATGAGAGTGTAGACGATGCGCTATACTTTCGCCCAATTCGTTAGAAACTCAACAAAAAAAAAATTGTAGAGAATGTGTTTGCCTGCTCTTTCCTTCAAAATTGTTCGCGGCTCTACGAATACATAAGAACATGTTTTTTGACTTGTACCGCACTTTTTAATCCCTAATTTCACACCTTGAACTTTTTCTCTCTTGTCTTTACTTTTGTTTTTTAACCAGCCTTACCCAGTCAGCTAAACCAGACAAGATTTGTCGAGCAAAAGGGTGTAGACAATGTTGTTTTTATCTTGTTTTGTTCATATTTTTCTCCTTTCTTTAGTCCTTCCTCCTAAGCTGGCTTCGCACTCTTGTCCAAATCAATATATTCTTGAAGAACACAAATGTGAATGAGTTTGGTTGCTTGTCTCTTATTGTTTTGTCTATAATTGTGTTTTTTTTTTAGGCGGGCTTTAAGATCTCTGCCGAACTACGCACAACTTTTACGAATACATAAGCATATACAATTTTCTTCTTACTTCTTATTTTCATGTTATGCCTTTTAAGCCATTTTCAAACTATCAGTTCTTTGACTTTGTCTTAAATTTTTGTTTCTCCATCCCGTTTTGTCTGTTAAGCCAGCGTCACACTATCTGCCACATCAAAAAAACTCAAAAATATAAGAGTATAGAGAATTTTTTTACTTTTTTGTCTCTTGTTTCTAAATCTGTCTATAAGTCTGCTTTACGCTATCTACTAAATCAATAGATCAACATTTCCTAACAAACACAAGACTGTAGAGTTCCTATGTTCTCACCATGTCTCGTTCTCATATTTTCTTATCGTGTTTTACGTATTCAACCTTTGGTAGTGATATTTTAAGCCCTATTTATGATTAGTGATAGTCGAGAATGTCTGCCGAAAATGTGGATCCGGTTTAGTCTTAACCAAACACAATAGTTCAATTTTTACAAAACTGTTGCAGTAACGTTGTGTAATTACAAAATGAACATTTATTATTAAAATATCTTTTAAAACTTAATCAACAGTGGTTTATTAATCAGATGTGTTTAAAGAAAAGTTGTTAGTATGTAAATAATGATAATTAAATTCTATTCGGTTATAGTGAAATTACATTAAACTAAAGCGCATTTACATTATTTGCAGATTTGCGAAATTGTTAAAATTTAACAAATCCAAATGCAAAATGAGAGGTACTTGAAATCATTAAAATATGTGCAAATATATGAAACGCTAAACACAGTGCACTTGTAATTACATTATAGGCCTTTAAAATAATATTAATTTGTCTAACTGCCAAATTAATTCTATTACTGACATTGTCCTGCTATGCAGATAAATAAATACATAGTTAATATACTTGTAAAGATTAATATTAAATAAATTTATAGTTGGTGCCTGTGTGTAAAGTTTATTTTTTTCACCAAACATTAGAGTGTACATTTTATTGAACTAGAGTTTAAAAATAATTTTGGTTTATTACACATATTTGCTGTTAATAGTTAAATTGATAGAAATTACAACTTTTTTGTGATAATAAAATTTTTAACACAAGTTTATGTCGCCATGAAATAAGCTGCTAAAGTACCTCTAGAGAAGTTGTTTATTGCATGAAAACAGTATTAAAATGTATATTTCAAGGCATTTATTACATACTAAAATATACAATGTATTGTCAAGTATATCGTTATTGGTTTATCGCTTTTCAGGTATTAATATAATTTGTACCAGAGAACTTATTTATGTAAAGCAACTTTTCTCAAAGTACTATAAAGCAATCTTCATAGAAATGAATATTTTAAGTAATTTTCTGTACAAGATTTGAATATCAATATCTAATACAAAAGTTTTAACAATTTAGCTTTAATTTTAATTAATATTCTATTATTTCGCTTTAGGTGGTACCACCATGCATGTTAGCTGTAAGAATTCTAACCGCAACATACGCTGGTAGTTGTTGCATGATTTAAAATAATAATAAAAAATTACAGATGTTTTTATCCTTTGTTCTCTAAAAATTAAACGAAGAAGGCATGTTTAAGTTATATAATAGATAAATGAAACTAGTTACTAGGAGCACTACTAAAGTCTATATTTGAAGTGCTTTGAAAACAAACCTACGGTACCAATTTTGAAAGTAAATTGATATCATAACACTTTTAAGAACAACTTGTAACAAGGAGCTGTTTAAATTTAAATATGGTACTTACGCCTAATAAGGCCCTGTTCTTAAGATGGCCCACTTTCAACATTTTGTACGTTTAAAAGTTCAAATGAATTTAAATTTTGCGCCCATGTTCGGTTAGTGCCATAGACAAAATTGCAACTTCATAAATAAGGAAGACAGTCGTCATTTTTGCAGTGGTTGCCAGTTTTTTAGTGTCGTTGCAAAGGGCTGACGATTTATAACCTTCTAATTTAAAACTTTTTAGTATTTTCTTAAGAAAACAAGAAGTTTTCGTGTTTTTTTTTTAAATACAGCGTTTACTTGGGTTTATGGGCACTTGACTCAACGTAAGAGTTGTTTATATTATTTGTTAATTTTCATTTATAAAAGTAGTTCTTGTGGCGGGGTAAAGTACCCTATAAAGGCCCATCACATCATATGAATGCTCGGGCCAGTCGAAGATATGAGACAATTCAGATGTTTTTTTGAAAAAAATATTTGGTCTTTAAATAAACATGTTTTTTCCAAAAGTGACTATTAGAATAACGCCACAACATTGTTATTTGTTGAGTCTATTTAGAGGTTTTTGTTTAGTAGGTAAATTAAATTTTGCTAAGTCTAAGATGGCCCACCGTCCAATTTGTGACCAAAAAAAACTTGTGTATCAGACTGATTACCTAAGAATATCATATAATATTAGGTCAAGTTTTACATAAATACTTATTTTTTGTTTTGATAGGGTTTATTGATTTCATAATTAATATCGGGCTATGATAAGTGCCTATGTTCCTAAAAAAGCCCACTTTAGAGGTTTTAAAAAACAATTATTATCTTAACGAATTGTTTCCAAACATGTTGATTTGTATGTTTACTTTATTCACAAATAAATTACCTATGTTGTGATAAAGGCAGTTTTCACAAATTTATATTTCTTTTCCAGCTATTAAAATTTACCAAAAAGTGGGCCTTACAGGGCGCATGTACCTTATCTAAAATAAAAATTGTTAACAAATTTATACAGATAGTCGTAAATATTTAGTACGAACAGAAAGCCAGACTATGTAATCTCTATCTATCTTTCAAACTAAAGTATATTGGTTTAGTTCGTGATCAATCTTGCGATTTTTCTTAGATTCATGCAAGTATTCTATAGGGATTCGTGTTAGCTCGTACTTTTTCACAGCAATGGCCATTTGTCAGTCACAACACTGAACGTATGTAAAGGGATGTAAATGTCTCTTAGGATTTTTTAAAAATTTGGGTACTAAAAATCGTATTCTTTTTATGTTATCCAAGGCTTATTGTTACCCGTTTAAATAAACTTAAGTAGTTATTAGTATTTATTTAGGATTTTATAAAAACCGGATTTCTCAACCATTAGAGTTTATTTAACTGTCTTTTAGTAATACAACTTTTTAAATAGCACGGTAAAATATATTTCTAAACACATAAGTTTATAATAACAAAATTAAAGAACAATAAAATGCCACTGTCTAAACTACAGAGAAAGAATAATAATAAAGAAATTTAAGCAATAGGTAACTGATATTATGGTTCTTATGCTGCACTTTCACTGCTCTGCACTTACATTTTTTAAATAGCGGTGTTCTTTATAAAAAAACTAGAGCACAAAGTTACAATATCAAGATTTGGTGAATTATTTGAGAATTATAGCGGAGAGCGGACACTATGGACTGTTATTTATAAGAGAGTTGAATCGTACTACTTAAAAAAAGGTTCTACCAAGTAGCATTGTAACGTAACGTCTTTCCACCACCCTTAAAGGTCCCTATGCGAAAATAGACATTGACTCTTTAATTCAAGCGCGGTAGGTTGACTATTTTATTATAATCTGGATCTGGAAAATTGAAGAGGGGCGAGCAAGTGCTCTGCTATAACTGAGGCTACATATGTCCCATTGTGCATCCTTCCGTGTGTAGACTTATCCACACCTTAGGATGTCATCAGTCCAAAAGATTTAAAATAGGTGATGAGACATTCATAGCCTATTTCATTTTTAGGCTTAGGGTTCTAAAGTATATTAGACATCCCACACCTTGCTGCGTTTTTAATCCATCCGGATAGGTACTCACAGCTTTCACTACCTTGTAGGGTTTGCCAAAGACAAATCTTGGAACGACGGCATCCGTGTCCGCTTATAAAAATTGTATCGCCTTTAGCGATTCCCTCCACAGACTGTCCCTATGGGTGCTGGTCCTTACAGTCGGTTCGATACCAACTGTGCAAAAGCGTACCATAGAAATCAATGCTAGCTTCATAACAAATATGTCAACGGGGTAAGTCCAAGTATTACTTCCATTGCCCTGGTCGCTGTGGTTCGCCTGGCTCATGTTACGAGGAGACATGTTAAACTTTTCATTTGGTTTAATTTTATAGTAGCTGTCTTGTGTTGCACTTTAGGCCACCACACGATATATGTCAGCATAGGTCATATAATTGGTGACCTTAGGGAATAATCCCCATATCTATCCTATTTAATATTAATTAAAATCTACAGGTAATCCAGTTTTTGGAAGTAATAAAATTACGATTGAATGAGTGTACTGTTACCGCGATAACCATTACCGAAGCCGAAAAAATCCAAGTGGAAACCGGTTCTGCACTTATGCTGGGGCGTTATTGGGAGTATCGAGCCAGCTGCTGGTGCGCCAAAATCTGAAGCACTCCGAAATCGAAGTTCCGACGAAAACCGTCCTTCATTTTTTGCTGATTTTGGGAATGTTCCTAAATCTTTGAAAATAACCTCAATCAGTGAATTGTATTTAATGCACGACCCGCAAGACGATGGAGAGCCACTGGAAGACCTCTTGTTTTCTCTACACAAAGAAATCTAGAAATTATGGCTATAAGTCCTATTAGGTTTTTAACGGGACATTCAAAGTGGCTTCAAATATCTTCACTCCAGGGTTTAACATTTTAGGCCTTGTCACAAGAGTTACTGAAAGTAAAGTGGCATTATCGTTGGTGTATGCGTTGTTGGCTTCCAAAAGAAGATACGCAATATGCAAAGGTACTGAAGTTGTACTTGCCAAATGCACTATGTACGGTATGGATTGCGCACCAACTGTACTCATGACTGACTTCAAAATGGCGATTTTAAAATCCTACAAGGTGCCCGTGGGGTGAAGAGTAAAAGCCTCACCAAAAAATGAATGATCTTTCGGGGAAACAAAGAGTCAGGAAAATCAGTATTCGGGTTCTCACTTTCGAGGGAATGATCAGAAGTAAATATTTTCTCTTCTTGTTTTTTACGAATTAAAAATTTAAGAGCCCTTTGGTTTCTAGATTATGTAAAAATTAAATAGTGGGTTTGTGAAGACAATATTAGCGTTTGCTTAAAGAAACAATATGAAGAATAAAATTTAGAAAACATTAATAAAACACACCAAAATGCTTAAATTATCAAAATCTAACAGTACAAAACATATATTTTCAAAAAATGGGGTAGAATATTGTTTTTTTTTTTAATATTAATAGAGGGCTACTCTTTAATAAACACTCACTTAAACCTTACAATTTTCATAAATCTATTTTATCAAAGAATAGAAACGCAAACTGGGAATAATAATGAAAAGGCGAAATTCCTTGTCCACTTCGTAAATCCCTCGTTGTAATTTTCATCGAACCTAATAGAAAGTAGGCTGCGAAATAATTGGGTGCGCAGTGGGGATTGAAAATTGAATATCGTTTTTGATTGAATATTGATTAAAACGTTCAATATGTGTCGTTTTGTCTAAACGAAAATGCAAAGCCGACCGACGGCCTGAAAATAAATCTGATGTGTTTTTTTGAGGGTCTAATGTAGACATGCGAAAGCTCTTAACAATTTAAGAAATATTTATTTTTTCTATTTGGGCCATTTCAAGAGCAATTTGGTCACGAAAACAAAATTAATGAAGACTAATATGGATATAAGTATACACATTTCCTAAATTATGGTAGTGAAAATTATTAATTTATTTCTTTTGTAGTCTAGTATTAAGTTGTAAAATAGACAAATAGACACATTAAAGTAATAAAAAATGCTATATATCAAACAATGAAATGAGTGTATTGAACTTTTAATAATAATGAAAGAGATTAAACATAGTTATATAATCACGTTTCTCTTCGGATAAAAAAAAATCCAAATAAAAATAATATTTTTTATAGGGCAGCTAAACTCATACCTAGGAGTATAAAAAAGTAAAACATCAACTATAGCAAATCAAAGCTATTAGCACTCTGAGTTAGCAAAACGGATCTGAATTTATCGGTCAACGTATAAAATGGTACTTCTGACATTTCTAGTCCTATAAGTGTCAAGTAAACATTATGGAAGGTAAAAAAATAGTGGTTTAAATCCGAGATAGAAGAATTAATTACTATGTATCATAGTAAACCTTAGCTATAAGATATCATAAGCAACGAGTATAAAAACAAAATAAGAAAAACTTAAGAAACCAAATTAACCGTGAGTTTAAAGAACAAAGAAACGAGAAAACCTGCCAAAGTACTAATGATTTGTATGTTTGTAAATGGCCCTATAACAATTTCATTTTATTATTGCAAGAAGGCTCAGCATGTAGACCAACAAAAAAAAATTTGGAATCAGTTAAAATAGTTATTTATGCAACTAGTGCGTAAAGTGACCTTTTTTGACGAATGTGAATGTTGTCGCATGAGCCGCAGGCGAATGCGACAATCACATGAGTCAAAAAAGGAACATTTACGCACGAGTTGCATACAATATTTTTTCTACATCCGAATTTCTTTACAAGAAATACAAGTATAGGCCTGATTTTTTTTTTACGCTTTACTGAAAAAAAAAAATTATATTTAAAACATATTTTAGATAACAAAATATTTATTTTCTAAATTAATCTCACTTTATAATACCGGTACGTAGAAACGCGAAATGCTTGAATTGTAAATTAATTGAAATGTCAATCAGTCATTTAAATAAAAATACTTACCCTTATTCATGAACTGATATTTCTGTCATATTAAAAATCAAATTAAAAATTACTGAATATAATATCTAGTTTTGTATGTATTACACTGCAATAATTTAACAATTAAATATATTTACACAATTAAATAATAAAAAAAAAGTTTCCATACCCGGAATTGAACCTCGGCCAATAACACACATAAAAGTATTTGCATAATCTTATACAAAACAGTGCTTATTTTACTTTTTTTTACTAGTGAAAAAAAAACTTTTTTTTTCACTAGTGAAAAAAAGTTAAACTTTACGAACCTTAAACCGTGCGTAAAGGTAATACTTTACGCACGGTTGTAGAAAAAATCTATTTCTTTATTTATTACATGCAATTAATTTACATTTGATTTATCTACCTCTTTACTACATACATATTTTAGTTTACACTACTGTTGTAAATTCAAGAAATTTTTTTAAGGATTGTCATTGTAATTGATATATAAGACAACCTGCTAAGAGGTTTTCGTAGAAACCCTTGACTAGCATCCAACCTTAAGTTAAGAGAACACGTGTGTCCGTTGCATGTGTTTGCTTTGTATCTTTGTTTCACAAGATTTATGTGTTTTTTGAAAGGCAAAGATTAGGTTTAGTTTTGTATACTTTCTTATTTTTTAAATTCATTCCTTTAATATACGTCGAGCGAGCCAGTTGTGGCCGTATAATTACTTTCAACTTTTTGTAATATATGGTATATTATATAAAGATTGTTACCAAGTTCGCTGGAGTTTCTTTATTTCATATAATTATAAAGGTCCTTCGAAGCAAGTGTAATATTCCCCTACAATTACATTAATCTGTATTGCCAAGGAACTTCCCCTTGGGTGCTTATAAAATACCTGTACTCATCACGTAAAAAATATTTTATTAAAATCAGAAAAACAATTTCAGCTATTTAAACCATTAAGAATACATATTCATATTTTAATACTTATTTTTTCATTCAGGATAAAGACAAATCCAAATAAACATTTTCACTGCATTATTAAGAAAACAAAATACAACGTCATCAGGCAGGTGTCTCTGCAATCTATAGGTCAAATAATAATGGAATGGATTTGTATCAATTATTTTTTTCACCTGTCAAAATATCACAATTTTGTGAATTCGTCCAATGAAAACGCTTAATCTTCAATGTTTTATGCTAAATCTAGCCAATCATTCCGGTTTATATTGATTATTTTTTTCACCTGTCAAAATATCACAATTTTGTGATTTCGTCCAATGAAAACGCTTAATCTTCAATGTTTTATGCTAAATCTAGCCAATCATTCCGGTTTATATTGATAAAACCACTAGTGGTTTTACTAGTATTGATAAAATTATAGAACTGTCAAAAATTCAATAACAATATTGAACAATCAATTTTCTTGTTTATAAGTACCTTACTATAAATCAACATTCATTTATATTATCTAAATATTCTGAAATATATTTTGTTATTATTATTATCACAATTCAATTCATCTAAACGATAATGAAAAATTAAATATGTACTTTAAAAATAACCTGCTTTCTGGTTCTGCATGCATTTAAAACTTTTATATGCCTACAGGCAAATGTGGTCTTGTAGGTAAACTTTAAATAGATATACCTAATAATTTTTATTTTGGTAATTTTCTCTTTAATAATATAATTGTATAAATAGGTATAAAAATAAATATTTATTCAAATTATAACCCTGTTTTCACGACGCTCACGACAACTGACAACTGTCAATACTATTTATAGTGTACAGGATAAGTTAATAGGAGGGTAACGGCATTTCGTTTGTGTTAATTATGAAATATAAGTTGTTCTAGGAAGTTTTTTAAATAAAGTATTTTTTGTACAGAATGGTTCAAAAAATAATCTTCTCAAATACCACTCGTCCTGTAACATTTTACTAGATAAATTTTTATTTTCCAGACTCAAACTTTTTTATTTTAGGCAAAACTACTCAAACAAACTAAATATAATAAAATCACTCGTCCTACGGACTAGTGATTTTATCACATTTCAGTTTGTTTTCGTATTTTTGCCAAATAAAAATGTCTTCGTGTCTATCGATAAAATTTTAAGGACTCGTGGTATTACCTTTGATAAAACCACTAGTGGTCTTACTAGTATTGATAAAATTATAGAACTGTCAAAAATTCAATAACAATATTGAACAATTAATTTTGTTGTTTATAAGTACCTTACTATAAATCAACATTCATTTATATTATCTAAATATTCTGAAATATATTTTGTTATTATTATTATCACAATTCAATTCATCTAAACGATAATGAAAAATCAAATATGTAGGTACTTTAAAACTAACCTGCTTCCTGGTTCTGCATGCATTTAAAACTTTTATATGCCTACAGGCAAATGTGGTCTTGTAGGTATACTTGTAATAGATATAGGTAACTAATAATTTTTATTTTGGTAATTTTCTCTTTAATAATATAATTGTATAAATAGGTATAAAAATAAATATTTATTCAAATTATAACCCTGTTTTCACGACGCTCACGACAACTGACAACTGTCAATACTATATAGTGTACAGGATAAGTTAATACGGACTCGTGATTTTATCACATTTCAGTTTGTTTTCGTATTTTTGCCAAATAAAAAAGTTTTCGTGGAAACTAAAATTTTATCGATAAAATTTTAAGGACTCGTGGTATTACCTTTGATTAAATAACTATCACTGCTATCTATTAAGAAAGTAAAAATATCTCTCTTAAAATGCTAATGAGAATGCATGGATAGTGTGGTCAATTTGGTTGTTGATTTAACTTTAGTGAACTGTATTTTAAGTAATGAATCCATCTTGAGGTCACATTTGTGATTTTGAACATCATTAAAACTGTCAACAACTAACACCAATGGGAACAATAAATTATACAAATTCCGTAAAAGCAACGAGCACACCGTGGCACTCCCTTTGACTAAATACCATCAAAGTTAATAACTTCATCCTCACACAGATTTATATTTGCATAAACCAGCGCAAAGTAAAGTAATAAATGAACAACATCAGAAGTTGCGAAATTAAACAGAAACTACATTAATTTAAGTTTATTGTTAACATAAATCAAGAGTCATGTATTTGTTCAATTAGTACAATACAAGAACTCTAACATTATTCGACCTCACTATAACTTCCTTGCTGAAAGTTACCATTATTCAGATTGGTTAAAATTGAATGTAACCAGCTACTGCGGATTATGCTTTGTTAAATTTATTAGTTATACCATTTATCAATGACCTAATATGTTATCACCTGAAGTAGGTTGTGAATAGAAGCATTAGAGTTACGACTAAATACTAAGTAAATTCAAATTTAATGAGGTCACAGGCTTCTTATATAGAGCGTAGTTTGTTTTGGATGCTCTTATTTATTTAGTTTAGATGTTATTCTAGTGGGAAGTTAAAATTTTCATTTTAATGTTATTGTGTTATTACTTCAATGATACACCTTAAAAATAATAAACACTAGAGTATTTTATTAAGTTAGGTTTGCATTAACTCGAGAATTAACTTTTTCAAATTTTATAACTATTTCAATGTATATAACAAATAGAACGCTCCTGTGTAAATACTAAACAAGACAACGTTATTTACGCTTCTCAGGCATCTCGACTTTGCGACGCCAGCGCTACCTCGTGGCGCAAGGCCGCGTTAGCTTGAGTCAGGTGCTTTGTATTGCCTATTGTTTATCATGCAAAATCACTCTTCTGTAATAAGCGTTATTTAAAAACTTTAGTTGAAAAACCGCTCATTCTCGATTGTGAAAATGAACATCACGATCAAGAAATAAAAAAACTTTGTCACTCCATAACATTTTATTTGATAAACATTATTGATACATACTCGACTCGACGGACTGCGACAATCCAATCCTTGCGACTTGCGACGAGCTACTTCCCACGATTTCGAGGGAAATCTATAATAACTTATTCCTGGGATAGTATAGGTAACCCCGGAAATTGCACCCAACAACACAACAAGTGTGACCACTAACTTTTTTCGCGGATATTTCACGACAATCGATTAAAATTTTAAATTTAAAAAAGTACACACTCCGCTGGAATTATATAGTATATGACACTTATGACAGCCGATTGACCCAACCGCATGTCGCGGCAGTCCGCTTGGTGGCGCCACTAGAGGTGCCTGAGAGGCGTTTAGTTTTACTTCGTGTGTTCCAGTCTGGAAAATTTCGTTTGGTTTTCCATTTTTTTACCCAAAATCTTTTTCTTACATAAGATAGTTGTTAGGGTACGATAATTTCAGTGCAGCCTAAGCAAAAATGTCTTATAATTAATGTGTTTTACGAGCAAAGCTCGGTCATCCAGGTACTGTTTTAATATTTAAAAAAGTAATTATTACCTAATTAAGTACTATGATGTTACCGCAAGGTATCTTATATATTTACATAAGTAATTTTTACATAATCAATAACAGTGACCCACCGTAAGGTGGTGCAGTTAATATCTCATATGTTTAAGTTGATATCTTATACAGGGTGTCCAGGAACTTAATGCCAAAAATTCGGGAGCAAATAGAAGAAGTCAAAATAATGTTAGAAGTTCAAATAAATTTTTGTCATACGAGCCTTCGTATCCGAGTTATAGACCTCTAAAGTTTCGAAATAAAAACCTTTGTTTTGTCATAATTTCTAAACTATACATTGGAATACTATAAAATTCCAGTGACGGATTGCATACATCCATGTCCTGTGTTTGACGGTACAAATGAATCTACATTACGTACAGATAAGCAGAGACGGCTTGTGCCCATTGGTTAATAATCCGTAATTTTAATAGGGACCATCTGAATAATATTTAAATTTCAAAAATAAATTTTCCAATCCATTTACTAATAAAAATGTACTCTTGTTTGAACTCGATAAAATTTCGGGGTTTAGGAGAAATTTGAACTTTTAGATCTGATCGCCATATTTTGTAAAGACAGACATTCTGAAGAGAACTATCAATAATTGTCACAACTTATAATTAAAAAATCCTTAAGATAGTATTTAAACGCAGTAAAACAATTACGTACATGTTAGGCCATTGTAGTTGCCTATAAATTTTAATACTTCACAATGCAATGGTAAGAAAATAAGAACCAAAACCTTTAGAGGTCTATAACTCGGAAACGAAGGCTCGTATGACAAAAATTTATTTGAACTTCTAACATTAATTTGACCTCTTCTATTTGCTCCCGAATTTTTGGCATTAAGTTCCTGGACACCCTGTATATTTATGTGAACAATTCTTACATAATTAAGTACTATGGCGCCACTGTAAGGTGGCGCAGTCGATATTCTATATATATAAATGTCCAATTCTTAGTTATTTAAGCACTATAACGCCAGAGTAAGTGGCGCAGTTAATATCTAATATATTACAAAATACAACAAAAAAAATAGTAAACACCAAGAAACTAACGAGAAAATATGATATAAAATGATAATACAAAAAAATCATGTGTGTGCTTATGTTCCCACGTAAGAAGTTATACTTATTTAGCGAAACAAGTTAAAAATCTTTCTTAAAATAATAATACATAGATACCGTTAACAAACTTCATATTCTACAAACGTTGAATAGTTTCATACTGTCGGTTTTTCGTAACGATATGTGCGCGCAACCTAAAAAATTTCCTTTATCATATTTGCCTAATGCGCCAAAAGAAGTATAACTTTAAAAAAGTATTAAAAATCAAAAATACTATATAAATCATAACAGTTTGGTGAAAACGGAAAATGAGCAAAATACAACAGTGTTTAGCGGTGCGAAGTTC
Source organism: Altica lythri (assembly GCA_964028335.1). Lineage (NCBI taxonomy): Eukaryota > Metazoa > Arthropoda > Insecta > Coleoptera > Chrysomelidae > Altica > Altica lythri. The sequence continues at coordinate 62,047,520 of OZ034805.1, read as the reverse complement.
GCCAGGTCAGCTAGTACTTTTATATGTTATTCTGGTAAAATTTCTATAATTTCCTATTTAGTAAAATAATAATAATTAATTATTTTTACAAATTAACACCATATTTAACCTTATTATGTAACATGCTGTGTATTTGTAAAGCAACAATCTGACACTAAAAGCACTCCTTCCTTTATTTGACATATTACTGATTGCTATTACGTTTTCCCTGAACCATATCATAACTAGGAATCTCCCAATAGTTCAACTTCCAGGAAACTCTGAATAGATTTCGAAATTCTGAATCCCGTTTTACTCCCACGACGATTTAGATATGTTAGACATTTAATAGCTGAACGGTCGTAACATTATCCATGAAATATCGCTCCATTCGTGAAAAAGCTGCTTGTGGGTTTTCTTGGTAAAGGTATTTAGAGAAGTTTAATAACGTTATTCATAGGGAAGATTTAAATGTGAATCAACTTGATTATCCTTAATCAGGTTTATTTGGAATTAGAGGAAAAGCTTTATTTATGACTGGAATTTGTGTCTTTTTTGTAGATATACAGTATGCGTTCAAAATGTATCAAAACTTTGTTTTAAAAACAATTTTATGTCTGGGTTGTATGGGGGGGGTGGAAAAACTGCGATGCTATGTTTGACCAGGTAAGAGGAGCAGATAAACGCTGGTGAACCACCCACTTGCCAAGAAGCTTAAACGAATTGTGCCAAAAGTGAATTCGTGTTCTAGACAGAAGTTTATCTTCATAAGTTTACTTAAACAGTTCCTAAGTCTCATTGAAAGTCCAGTCGAATTTAACACAAAATTTGACTGAATTTTGTTCCTCTAAAGATAGTAGCATTTTCGCAAATTTGGGAATTGAAATTAGGTTTTTTATTTTTGAAATTTAGAAATTATACAAACAAGAAATTATTAAAACGACTTAAAGACAAATAAAGTGACTTAGAGTTTGATGCACGAAGACTAGATACCAGGAGTCTACACGGTATAGGCTTTTCCATAATATTTCTGGTCTCAATAATCAACCCAGATCATAGTTCTATTTTTTGCCACTGGCGGCGCGAGTAACCATAAGAACTTATAGAGCCTTATAAGAACCGATGTTTATGACATTTAGGACATTTAAATTTCGCGAAATTAAATTCAATATATAATATTAATTTATTTATTTAAAATTAGTTGTCATAAAAGCTGTCAATAGTAACAAAACTTCCAGCGTAAGGATTTAAACGAGTATATTAGGAACACGAACGCACTCTACCTGCAATAGTTCTGTCCCCTAAATTGAGACCATTTTTTAAACATTACGTTTAAACTCCTGGTATCTATACTTCATGGTTTGATGTTTCAATTGTCGATTTGACAAATCTTCTTTTTCATTAACGTCATGTAACTTGTGCTTAAGGAGAAAGTGAGTGAATGTCATATCTGACAGGACTTGAGTTCATTATAACGTTTCGCTTCCTAACCACTTGCGCATCCAATAGCTTAAGTGGTTAAAGCATGTCTGCGTATAAGGCAGTGATGGTGCGGGTTCGAGTCCCACTGGATGTGACATTTTTTCAATTTCTCCTTTATGTCATTTAATAATTTCTTGTTTGTATAATTTCTAAATTTCAAAAATTTCAAAAATCCGTTGAGAGTTATCTCAAAAATAATAGTTTACTAGGTTTTTTATTGTTTTCTTAAAACCGAAAGAGCTATAAATATGAAAGTTGGATATATTTTGTAATTGCCGAAAGACTTTGAAAGTCTATTTTTGAATTATTCCTTATTATTAAAAGCGTACAACAAGCAACCCTCACTTCGTTTTTTTCCTACATATTTTAACCTGTTAAAATGATGGTACGGATTTGAATATAATCTTTTTTTGGTAAAAAACGATCGGTTTAATAAAAAAATGTAGGATTAAAAAAATATTGCCGGAAAGTGGCAACTTTCTGGCCGCTGCGCTAAACGAAGGTGCCACATTCCGGCTACGTCGAGCAGAAAAATGGTATACACACCTTGACCAGTAAAAAGTAAAGACTTAGACCACATGTTTGTTAACCTCGGCGTTGCCTCTGTCAACAATTACATGTGGTCTGAGACATTTCTTATTTTACTGGCCTATGTAATATACTATTAATGTATCAGTCTATTCAGACTGCATTAATAATGACAAAACAGGTGAAATAATCTTTAAAAAATCCAATAAATAGTAAATATTATGAATGCATTTACATTTCTAAACTCTGTAATTGTGTGTACAATAAATTGCATGTAATTGTCGACCTATTTACGTATTCGTTAATTTCGTTTAGCTTTACTATTATATATATGTTTTCATAAGTTGTAAAAGAAGTAATTTCTATTAGTGCATATGCATGTGACTAATATTAAATGGGTTTAAAGAATACTCGTATGTTCTGTATGTATATATCGCTTCAATTTCTATAAGACTTTTTCTTGAATAAAAGCACATTTCAATGGTTGTAATATTTAGGTGCTAGTAAAATATTATTATTTAAAAATTGTCACTATATCAAGTAAAAATTTTAATATTATTTTAAAACAGTTTTGGTAACTGGCGACTATTACAAAGATGTTTATTTTGGTCACTAGAATTTTCTATTTTTTAGTATTTATTGTTAAATTTTTCTGCATTTTGTTAAATACTTCCTACTTAATAATTGTAAAAATAAAAATAAATCCTATTTCTGTTAATAATTTTATTTTATTTCTTCAGCTGCGTTCACGAATACATGGATGTTTACGCAGAGGTGTTACAGCCGAACCCAGCTGAGTTGGTGAATACACCATTTGGCGGAAGATACTGCGGGCCAATTCGACCTAGAACGAGAGTGTCACTCTATAGAGCGATGGCACTGTCTTATCACACTGATAAGAATTCTTCAACGAATGATATTTTTGTAGGAAAATATGAATTTATTAATGATAGTAAGTAATTTATCACTCTTAATAACTTATAAAATACAATTTGATATTTATTTCCCACGAGTAAGGTGTGACAGTATGAAATGAAACGATGTTAATTAGTTAGAATATTTATTAATCAAAAATAAAAATAAAATGAAACAGTATCGTCAAAAATACGAATTCTTGGAGGCGGACCGAATTATCACTTAATCTAAATGCGTTCATTGTCCCTACCATAGCGGTAATAGTGTGGCAGTAGTGCGGGTACGTGACATAATAAAGAGAGCTCCTGACTAATGATTGTGTCACATTTTAACAATTTTTATTTATTAATATGAGAATTTATAATTCAGTCCAGTCTTCAGGTGGTGAATATACATATTTGACAACACATAACGGACAGAAAAATTCCTTGTCATGATCTTCTGCTCTCTTATTTCTAGCAGTCTTTCTATTTTCATCATTTTTTGGTTGATTTAAGTTTATCTATTAAATCTAACCGCTCTTTTTTTAGCTATAATAACTTATCTTCTTCATCTTGTTTCTTCTTTTCTGACTTTAATTTGTAAGGACTATCAGTGACAATGATGATTTTTTTCTTTCTTTCGAAACTTTTGCTGTGTGGCTTTTGACAATGGTTAAATAGACAATAGAGGTTTCATAGAAGTAATTCCGGTGCATTTTTGTTGTCTTCTTGTAGCTAAAACAAACCTTTCAAAAATAAGTATCAATTTATTCAAAAGATTACGTGTTGAAAACAACAAAATAACGTAATAAATAGAGCAAAAAAATTACTCACCTGTGGAAACCAGATTACCTACACGTGGCTGACCGTGGCACTCTTGCGGCACGTGGACTACTGGTGAGCGGGTCGTCGTTCATCAGTTATAAACCATTTCTGAGATATTAAGTATGCACACACTTGCACACTTGTCCCACATGACTATACTTTTAATTTTCCTGATTATTTAGTTTTATATCCATAGGATATTTTTGGAACCGCTTTCATAGAATAATGAGACCATAACGTAGAAGACTTCAATTTCTTTCATAATTCGGACAAATATGCCATAATAACTGCTTGTGAGATAAAATTTGCCAATGACGAAGCTTTCATAGGTACTTGTAATTAGAAATTTCAGGTATCAGATTTTTATCACTGTCAGCAAAATACCTAGCGTCATTTCTAAAATTTTAGCTTTGGCAGGTTTCTACAACTAAAGATTGCTAAGAAGCTATAATGATCATGTCATGCGTGTACCCTAGCATTATTTATCAAAATGGACTAGTTATTCGAATTACATAGATCTGCAAACCTCTAGAAATCTATTTTTATGTCCATTTAAAGTACTTGAAACGATTGAAACATTTAAAACTGTTAGGAGAAATTAAAAAAATATTGCATCCAGCAGGACTCGAACACACAACTTATGTCTATGCCGTAACGCTCTATCCTATAAGCTACAGATGCTTAGTATTTATTAATCATTTTTTTTAGTTTCAACTTATGTCGCATGTGACACTTACTTACTTCGTCCTTTAGCACATGTTTGCATGACATTAATGGGAGAGAATATTTGTTAAATTGACGTTTGAAACATCAAACTTTAAGTCAAATTTTTTGTGCCTTGTCTTTTATTTTTATTCGTTAAAATGTCACATGTGACTTACTAAGCATCTGTAGAGGTAAAAGTTGCGGGTTCGAGTCCTCTTGGATACCATATTTTTTTAATTTTTTCTGAATGTTATTTAATGTAACTTAATTGAATATAGGTAGCTGCTTCAGAAATATATTTAAGCAACTTTAAGTCAGTTTTGTATATCTTCTAATTTAAAAACATAACAAACCCAATACTGTTTTAAACAATTAAAGTTAAAATTGTTTTAAAACAAAATTATTCGACTAAACAATAGCAACGAAATTTTAAATTCGTAGCTGGGTTGCGTTGGAGAGTGGAAATCCGTTTAATTATGCAAACTCTATAGCGGAAAAGAACTTTCATCTCCGACATCGGTACAATGCCTTTTGTACTTAATTAAAATGTTAGAATATTCTCTATACATTAAAGTTAATAAATTCTTTGATACGAAAATATAGCTGACAGTGGAAATGGAAATTGAATGATAAAATTATTACAATAAAGTTACCCAACCTTTAGTTTTAATTTACGGTATAGTGATTATAGTATATTTATTGAAAACTTCTTGTCTTTTATTTAGATTATATTTTAACATAAATTTAACACTTTAATGCGTTCGTTTTCTTTAAGAATACAACTTTATTTTCGAGTCACTATAAATAAGTTGTTGCATACTTGTAAATATTCCGGCGGCTTAGTACCTACGATTCTGTATTCACAGATTATTAAACCCTATTCTATTTTATCTACAATTTTTCGCTGAATACAGATATGAAGGTCCTCCATCTTAACAAGTGTTACCAATTTCTATAAATAAAGTTTTAAACTTAAATATTTTGTTAAATTGATTTAGCCAATAATATTATTGAAAATGAAACTACCACTTTAAATTTACATTGGTTTGGAGACCGAGATGAAGGGCATGTCATTCTGGCATAGACTTAGTTGTCTAAATGGCATGCTTTCCTCCATTACTCCCCTCACATCCGAGGGTGCCTAAGCAATTTCGTACCCCTGAATGGCTTTGGGGAGAAACTCATCTGCTTCTGCCAAGACACTGCTCTTGCACTATTTTTCTGGTGTCTGGCTATTTTTGTTTAATATTGTTTATTTTGCGAACCCCTGTAGCTCCCTCTCTCTCTGTGGTGACTCTTTCATCACTTTCGCGCTATATGTGGTCTTCTGGTTCTTTACTGCTGCCGGAGCTGCATCTTTGGCCTCTTGTGTTTCCAGGATCCGTCGTTTGGTTCCTCGAGCCTTCGTAGATTTTTCTTGCTTTTTCTTTCATTGTATCTGTAATTTTTCTTACCTCTAAATCGTGGAATAACGTGTTGTTTCTCATGTATCAAGGTGAGTTTATTACTTCCCGTAGACACCACTTAGAGAATTGTCCCCATGGGCCTCTTTTAAACCGCTACTGCATAAAAATGAAAACGTGGTTTGTTACGTTTAGGAGTACAGTACAGTACGTTATTTAATAGCCGGACCTCGTAGAACTAAGCCGAACCTACCAATTTATAGACTTAAATAGTGTTAAAAGCAATAACTGTGTCTGTTAATCCAATATGATTTTATGAGGGAAACCCTCTCTTTATTCAGTAAAATTATTATCTCGCGCTATATACTATTAGGAATTTTTAATAAAGTTATAATTTGCTGTGAATATTTTATGATATAAGTAATATTTTTAGCGGAATACGAAATTGGCACGCCAGTAGCTGGAGGACCATGTAATTTTTTGATAAAAGGAGCAGTAAAACACACTGGGACAATTCTGACGCCGACTTATCCTGGTGCATACCCTAAAGCACTTCACTGCACTTATCAATTTCTTGGTGCTCCAGGAGAAAGAATCCGATTGGAGTTTAGAGATTTTGATTTGTTTTTTGGAGGGCCGCAGTAAGTATTAAGATAAATTTTAATTTATAATACACCCTATAATTTGTAAATATTTGTTGTAGTTGTCCTTTTGATTATGTGAAAGTGTACGATGGGCCGGACAATAGTTCAGCTGTGATTGGAAACTACTGCGGTCAACAACGTAATTTAGTCATTTATTCATCTGAATCCTCTCTTCTTGTTGCATTCGTCACCCTCCCACGCACTGCCAATACTCAGAACCGAGGTTTTAAAGGGATTTTCGAGTTCTCAAACTCATTTACAAAATTAGGTAAGATAAAAATGAGGAATGTATATTGTTACCTGACATTTAGGACAACATGAAAAAGAATAAAAAATGAGAAAAAATCGTAAAAATGAAAAAAAAAAAGAATATCAGAACATACATTTGTTTAACAATTATTATATACTCTTTTGTGTATAAGAAGGCGGTGTACTAACTCCTATATATTTTTTATTTCAGATTTCATAAGCAAAAACGATGGGGAACACATCCGAGGTACTGAGTGTGATCAAAAAATTTTAAGTAAAAAAGAATCTAGCGGGTTAGTGTTCAGTCCGAACTACCCGTTTCCATATATGCCTAAGCTGGTTTGTAGGTACTTTATTTACGGAATGCAGGATTCACAGCATCTCGAAAGGGTGCGTTTAGAATTCGTCTTGTTTGAAATACCGAAAGGGCCAAAAGGAGAGTAAGTATCACATGCAAATGCCAGCATTAAATTTACTTTTAGTTAACTGTAAAAACTGATAGTTTTTGTAATATTGCATTTCTAAAGAATGCGATTAGGTTTAATGAAGTCCACATACGAGGTCTGCAATTAAGTTCCGATACTATTGCAATAACATCTTGATTTTGCAATGTTTTAGAATTTGTCATTTTTCTTCTTCTTTATCCACATCCCGAACCTTTCACTGTGCGAACCATTGCTGCAGGTTATCTTTTGGAAGGCTGTTGAATAGCTGCGCCTATTTTTGTTTTACGTCCTTTGTTTTTAGCCAAATAGTCGTTGACAGAGCCGGCGAGTCGTCTTGATGTAGTTCTCTTACCACATTTCGGGCCTTTTGTGAATTTTTTGTTGAAGTCTTCGTAAAACGTTTTTATAGTAGTGTTAATTGACTATGAATTTGTGGTACCAATTACATCTTGACTACATTGTGTAGGTATATCAAAGATAACAATTTACATCATCTTTCTCATCCTCGCTTTTTTGGCTCTGGAAGAGTTTGGAGACTTCCAGTGCATTAATTGCCTCTTGGTTTAGGAGCAAAATTCAAGTTACGTCGCAAGTCCCTTTGATGCATTTTAGGGTGTCAGAACAAACCCATGCATCTTCTGATCTGCCGTTAACACCTTGGGCACAAACTTAGCACACACTTTCCTTATGTTAACTTTCTGATGCAAAATTTGTCTCAAAGTATTTTTGTTAATATTCACATCTTTAGCAATAGCCCTGATACTTAACCGACGATCTTTTCAGTCACTTTTTGAACATTCAACTCGCTTGTGAAAGTCACTAACTGCCCCACACGCTCGTCATCTTGAACATTCTCCTTCTCCTCCTTAAAACGTTTGTGCTACTCGGGGACGGGATATGCAATTATCTCCTCTGCAAAGTTTTATCGCTTCTTTAGACTTCTTCGGACTCCCTGTGTTTTACTGTAATGGGGTTTTCTCTTAAAATAATAAATAAATAAAAAATATAATAAAAACTTAATTGCTAGACCTCGTTTATTCTAAGAACAGTAAATTGCTATTTTTATAGTAAATCAATATGTTTTTATTTTTAGCTGTTCTGATGGTTATTTAAAGATATATTTGAAAGGTCAAGAAACGACGGATTCATACGACAAATTTGACCATGAAATGTGTGGTGAAGATAGTAAACCTACTGTGGTCGTTTCTGATGGTCCTAGACTGGTTATGGTGTTTAGCAGTGGCGAACTTATGGGGCGCGGTTTTAAGGCTAACTATACTTTTGAGACTGGTAATATCCTACTAATATTATATAGGCGAAAGTTTGTTTGGATGGATGTATGGATGTTTGTTCCTCTTTCACGCAAAAACTACTAAACGGATTTTAATGAAACTTTACAGTAATGTAGCTTATAGATCAGAATAACATATAGGCTATAATTTATAAAGATATTGTGTGAATTGTCCAAAATATAACGATAAATGTCATTTAAGTCTGAAAAAATTCTGCAATCTGCGAGCTACTCAGGCGTGTGCTTACATAAAGACCTTGATTTTATTCGAATTACACGCAGACGACGTCGCGGGCAACAGCTAGTCTCTTATATGTTTACTTAAAACTAATTTTAAAATTATAGACTATCCTAATTTTAAAGCCGAAAGGGTTGTGTTAGCAAGTCAGCCTTTAATCAAATTTTGATTTTAGTTTAAAAATAAAAGAACAATTACTTTACTATCCTAGATCTTCACTGGTTGCTATTTGTCTGTGAAGAATCATTTAGAGGACAATTTCTATCGGAAATCTTCAAGTAGTTCGTTTTGAAATCCAACTATTTAACGAGTATAAACTGCGATTAGAGAATAATTTTGTATTTTTTAGAATATAGAATTCCTGGTACTGCAGCACCGGATGGTTCGTGCTCGTTCACCTATTTAAGTACGAGTAAAAAGAAAGGAGAATTTAATTCTCCTCGATATCCTTCGAATTATCCAAGTGACACTAATTGTACCTACCTATTTCTGGCCACGAATAATGAACAAGTCACGTTAGTCTTCGATAATTTCAAAATACGTGCTGATAGTGTAAATGCCACTATTGGTTCCTATGGGTAAGTTAAAACCATCTTATTTCTATCTATGTATTTTGCCACAGAATCCTGGGTATATTTTGCTGTTTCTCTATTATAGCAAATACAATAAAAAAGTTATTCTTAATTATCTTTATCAACTGTTTTTTTAAACTTCTTGTCGAAATATGTACCATTTGATAAACAGTGATCATATAAAACTGTAAACGTTAAACCCATTAAATATTTTTAGAACTACAATTTGCCAAGAAGATTGGACGGAAATTTTTAATGTATATCGGGATGGTTCAGAAACGAAGATTGGTCGTTACTGTCAAATGTCAGCACCTGGTCCAATAGAATCACCAAGAGGAGCATCAGGTTTAAAGTTAGTTCTTCATTCAGATTCTGAAGGTGTTTACAGCGGTTTTAAAGCTAGGTAATAATCTACATCAAGAATAATCACAAATGTATATAATGTATATAATCGTATTCTCTCTCTAAAGGTATAGTTTCGAAAATGCTAAGTCTATTTTTGGAGATTGCGGTGGCAATGTAAGCAGTTTAGATTCTGGTGTAATCAGCAGTCCAAATTTTCCAAAAGACTACGAGGCTCCATCGAAGAATCAAGCTTCAAAAAGTTGTAATTGGTATATTACTGTTAGGCCTAAATACAAAGTTCTTCTGGTGTTTGAGAAATTTGCTATTGAAGGAGATCCTCTTTGTAAGTTTTATGCTATAAAACACACTTAATAAAGCCAATCTTGAACTTTACACGTGCATTGTAAAATCAGTCGATGAACAAGAAGAAATCCTGGATTTGCAGTGAAAATGATGTATATTTTAACAGTATCAAAGCTTTTTATTATTAATGTACTGCTTTTATAATGCGCATGCAACCACTCTTTAGATTTTCTCACTAATAAAGTGGGTAACATATTAACACAATTGTGTATTTATAGCAAGAGGATGTCCAGCTGCAGTTTTTCGACTATGGAATGATGTTTCATCACCACCCATTGAGCTTTGTGGTGAGAAAGCTGTTACTGATAAATCTTGGCAATATGTTTCAACTTCAAATGCAATGAGATTTAGGTAAAGTTTAGAAAAATAATAATTCTGTAGTTACTAACATCTAATATAAAAATTTCGCTGTCGTGAGACTGACAGACAGAAGCTATGCATCTACTTTGCATGTAAAAAACATAAGCTAGAAGAACTCTCTTTGAACATTTATATTTAGACCTTTAACATGTTATGGGCCAAATTTTAGGCAAATCGTTAAATTTGAAATTGTTACAAACTACGAAAGTTAAATAACGATACCAAAATCAATTAGACACTTGATCTTTTTGGGAAACAAATCATCGATGTTTGTATTAATTCATTTTACAAAAACGTAAAGAATTTTCCAAATTATCGTCAATCAGACTTGTACGATGTTTTGATTTATTAACTTTTATTATTACAAAGATCTGTCGTATTTATAGTACTACCAATCACACAAATCAATCTTCGCGCGAATTTTCTGAGCTGTTGAAAATGATTTTCTTTGATGTATCTTTGAAAAAATTGAATGGCTTTACGTCTACAAAATTAGATTTAAGAAGTAAGTTTTTTTAAATCTCGATCAACTCCATTTGCAAGTGAATTGGAGCATTTTGTACATTACTTTTAGTTGGAGTACCAAATAAATTAAAACAATTTTCCATATTTTCGAAATCGGTCAATCTGTTTGAAAATTGGTTAAAAAGTACCTTGAGTTTTTTAGAATATTGATCATAAACAATATTCGTAAACGCAGAGAACGTGGTGAAATGGCAACTGTAACGAAACAGTAACGGCGTCTCCCAGAAGCGGATTTTTCCCGAAAACCCTTTCAAATTGCTCAACATTAACTGTTTTTGTTTTTGAGACTTTAAATTTAAATCATTTAAGTAGCCAGTCAGGTTTACTAGAAGTGGTAAGTGACATATCCAATTTAAGTCACTCAATTCAGACAGTGGGATTATGTTTATTTGCATGTATAAAGTTTTTTATCCCATTAAGTATATGATGTAACCCTTAAATTACCCTAGGCTAGCTCCTGAGGGTCGTGGCTTCCTTCTTAGTCTTTACCAACCCTTCCCAAACATTAATTTAGGGCGCCAAGTACAGACAAACAAATAAAAAATGGTAAAATCAGTTTTATGTTGATTTATTTAATCAATCAAAATTTTAGAGAAAATTAAAAAAAAAATTAATTGATTTAATCTATTATCTTTGGTTTATTTCGATTCTTCCTGTTGGAGCTTGATTTATTGTGGATCGGAACTGCTCTAAATCCAAACGTGGATGGAAGTGAGTTTTCTTTCAAGGAAACTTTCTTTGTGTCCAAACCCGGGAATGGTTTCACCTTGTGTCGACTTCTAATGATCAAAATGGCTGTCTATAGTCAGCGAAACTTTTCTGTTTTACGGTACCTAATCCTTAATAGGGCCCTTCTTTGATGTGGTAATAACCCTAATAATAAAATTATAATCAAAACTCTAACCTTTAAGTAATTTACTATCAAATACATTTGCTATCTGGTTCTCCAAATTTCGAGAAAAAATTAATTACATTCCATGTTTATATACAGGGTGTCCCAGAATTAACTACGGAAACTTCGTATACGTATTCCTTGATGACAAATAAGTAGGGTCTTTCCTATAAAAAAAATTTTTTTAGAGACTCCTGTCAGAGTTATAACCCTTTAAAGAGGGGTGGTAAAATACGGTTTTAATTTAATATCTTGTGATTGGTCCAAGATAAAAAATTAAAAATTTGGGTGAAAAATCATTTTTTTAAAGACGCATTTCTCCTGCCACTTTTCACCTGCCCTACCCCATTCTAAGGGTGCAAATCAAGGAACTCCTCTCAATATTTTTTTTTGTAACTTTCTTAGCAATTAATATTTTTATTTTTTTACTCCAAACCGAAACGATTTCTCAAAAAACGACAGGGAACAAAAAAGTTTCTAAATAATCAAAACTTCCTAAAATAATTTTTTGTTATTGCAAATAGTAATTGCTAAGAAAGTTACAAAAAAAAATATTAAGAGGGGTTCCTTGATTTGCACCCTTAGAATGGGGTAGGGCAGGAGAAATGCGTCTTTATAAAAATGATTTTCACCCAAATTTTTAATTATTTATCTTGGACCAATCAGAAGATATTAAATTAAAACCGTATTTTACCACCCCTCTTTAAAGGGTTATAACTCTGACAGGAGTCTCTAAAAAAATTTTTTTTATAGGAAAGACCCTACTTATTTGTCATCAAGATATACGTATACGAAGTTTCCGTAGTTAATTCTAGGACGCCCTGTATATTAACACCACAAAAAACTGACCTTTCACAATAGCTATGTATTTGAAATTAAATGTAAGTAAAATTTTTAAAATATTAAATTCACCGCAATTTGGATAACTTAATACAAATAAAAATTAATACTGAAGCAAAAATGTACTTACTAAATGAGGGACCAAGGTAATCAGAAAATATTTTCGATTTTATTTGGAATCGAAGATAAAATGAAAGAATTGAATTAATTTTCTAACGAAGTAAAAAACTTTCTCCTACCAAATCGACGCGAACAGACCATCCGCACCGGCGCGATAAAATTGAAATAAATAAAAATATAGTCCGGAGGATATACTCAAAAACGAACGTTACAATGAATAAAAAAGTCGCAAAGCAAATTGAAGGCATCCACACATCATGATCGTCAGAACTATGGAGGGTAGAGGTAAGGAGAACGATCTTAAATGGGAAATGATTAAAAATGTGTCCACTTTTTAGAGGTACATAACACTTCTCAAACTTGCCACTACAATGGCGCTAAAGTAGATGTAGGGTACAGAATGAATGTAGCAGTTTTTGACAAATTGATTGAAATGTCGTATGATTTCGTAATATAAGTGCTATAAAAAAACGTGGTAATGAATTTTTAAATACTTATTCACTTATTGCTGGAAAATAATCATTAATAAAATTTCATTTTATATACTTTATTATTATCTTATGTATGTGTCATAATAAAGCGGAAATGTGTCTTTCCTTGTTTATTTATCTATCCTACTCTAAGAAATTATGGCGCTTTTTTTAAAATTGACCCTACTACGATCGTAGCGCCACCCTTATTTACCACATTTTGACGGACACATTCAATACACGGAGACAGTTCTCCTTACCTCTACCCACCATAGTCAGAACGTCCTATTATAAGTATAGCTTTAAAATTGATTAAAATACAATAACTAATTCTATATAACTATATGTATATATGCGCCTCTATAGATACCTGTATGTATTTATTAAGCCTACCATGCGATGAACCTACTGCGTACACTATGTATAGATTTTTTCTGTCGCTCAACATAATCTATAAAAACTATACCTTAAAAAAATAGTTAACAAATTTCTTGCGAAATAAAACTTCTTTATAAAAAAGTTTACTCTTTTTTAGCTTCATAACTGCCGATAAGGCTGTGGGTGCTCAAGGATTCCGAGCATACTGGACTGAGGTATTAGAAGGGCCTAGTTGCGATGAATTTCAATGTCTACGGTCAGGATTTTGTATTCCAGAAAGTCTACGCTGTAATAAGATCAGTAACTGCGGGTCTGATGATGATTCCGATGAGGAGAACTGTGAGTGACTAATGGTTAATATGCATTGCAAATTAGTAGTTTTAAAACTAAAATAGGTATTTGTGTAGGTGTATATTAAAATAATAGGTCAGATAAGCAATGTTTAAAAGGTGTTTACCACTTTTAGGTCCTTATAAATAAAAATATAATTTTTTTTATATTTGTTGACGCAGGTTCACAAAAGATGTTAAAAAAGCAGTATTTTGTTTTCTTTAATTTCTTGCTTTGTTTTTAAAGTGTAATTATCCAAAACAATCTGCTACTTAATTTCCTTTTTTAAGTTGATCATATTTTTTACTGTTTATAAAACATTGTCTTCAATTTAAAAACTAATGCTGCACTGAAAGCTTTCTTAATAGTTACGAAAGCTTCTAAAAAACTTTTGTGCAGACGAAATATTTACAAAACCCATAACCACCGTATCTAGACAGAATAGTAGGACCACTCTCGCTAAAACTGGTTCCATACCACTTAAGCTCTCGGTTTGCATTTCGGTCTGCATCGTTGTCGCTTACAAGCAGCGTTACCAACCTAAAATTACTAAATCAGTAGTTTAATAAAAAAAAAAATGGCAGAAAAAGTAAATAATTATGAACCAAAATTATAACAGTTTAATATCTAAACCGGTAAATCTACCGAAAAATTGGTAGAGTTGGTATGGTTGCTCACCATTTCTCACAAAACTCCGCAAAAAACGTAGGCAAACCTGAGCGAAATGTGGTACAAAGAACTTCAAAGGCGACAGGCAGAGTGCTCCTACCATTCTTGTCTATAAACGGTGCTTATACAATTGAGTATGTTATTTTAATTATTTCTAATGTTTAAATTCGTGTTAAATTTATTCAAACATGAGGTGTTTATTCAACATTGATTATTGATGATTTGTTGACAATGCAAATATTGTGTTTTTTTGTAAATTTAATTATTTTTTTCAGAATCCTTTTATAGTATTTTTCATTTTTTATTTTTTTGTAAACAAAAGAAAATAAAAACAACTCCATCACCTTATTTTGTTTCTTTTTGTTTTTTCTGAAATAATCAAAGCGAGTATTTGTAATACAAGTAACATATTATTGTTTCTATTAAATAAATTCTAAAGCACATTAATGTTTGCATGCGCTTTGTTTATATAAATGTATATACCTATTATGTGTATTTCTGTTATGTTTTCTTCTTTAAGGCTGGTTTATAATGTATGTTAACTTTATATTTTTGAACTAGAATACGTTTCTAATTGCAAATAATGACTAAATTTTAAAAATTTTATATTAATAGGTATATAATATATATATATTTGCTTTACGTGTTTCTTATTATATATTTGTTTTTAATTAATTTGCCCTCAGCAAAAAAACTAGTTGGTATGGGCTTTTATTCTGCATTGCATCTTCTTTTTTCGATAGTATTAAATTTAAATCTGACGATACAACTGTTTTAAGACAGGTTTAAAACTAAGCTTTAAAAAATACGTTTGGATAAATCGTATCTAAAAGGGTCTGGTAAACTAGCCGTGATCAACTCGAACAACTCGTTACCGAACTACTTGTCACTGAACAACACTTTTTTTAAGGCTGGGTGCATACGCTCGGTTTCCTGATTCGGTTTCTGAATCAGGAATTCAGTTTCGGAATTTTGTGTGCCTAGCGCAAACATATGTTTTTTTTTGTATTAGGAATTTATACTGTCAGTTCGGATAGAGAAGTTTTTGTGAAAGCACAAATGGACGACGACGATGAATTGATTGCTATTGCACTTTTACTGGCGCTAGATATGAAGAAGAAGAGAAGACGACGTTACTGGGTTCTAGCAAAATCGTAGGAACACGTCCATTCGCCACAACCGTGTGCGGCGAACGATACGAAATGTATGTGAGCACTGCGTTCGGGGTAACGTCATTAGGTTTTTTCCGTTTTTACGACCTCAACGCACGGAATGAATCCTGAATCGAACGTGGAATTTTTTCCGTTCGGAAATAGTCAGGACGTGTGCGCCTTGTTGAACATTTTGTATGTAAATGAAGCCAGAAACCGAATCAGGAAACCGAGCGTTTGCGCCCAGCCTTAAATGGAAGCCAACTGATATATAGCCACTGATAGTACTATGATCTAATTGGGCTTATTGTACTTCTTTCAATGGTTCTTGTCACCCATTCCAGGATATTGATACCTTGTACTAATTTGTAGAGAACTAAAGGATGGGTGCCATATTTTGTTTTTCTTGCCTTCCAATGGTAGAGTATGTGTTGAATTTTTTCAGGTTCCCTGTTACATAATCTAAAGTTTGGATCTCTAATAAACAGCTTCATGGTTTGCAGGTGTTTCTTGTCCGGTTCATGGTCCGTAAAGAATTCTGTGATGACTTGTAGCTGATTTTTTATGTTTTTTTTTTTAGTGGTTCAGGTCTTTTGGTATCTGTTCAATACACGTTCTGCTGTGTGCTTGACCAGAGATGTGTTGCAGTGCTAGTTATGTTATCTATGGATCCAGACTTTCATTTGGCTTGGGATCGTTCTTTAAGATACCCCTGTGGACCGTAAAATATTGTGTCTAATTATTGTTTTTAAAGTTTGTTAACCTGTTGTCTGTCTTCTATTTCCCTGTGCACTGGCACCCAAACTAGTTTGACACTGTTAAGTTCCGCCAGAGCATCGAGTTCAACTCGGAATTTATTTACTAGTTTGGAGACCACTTAAAGGATCTTTAAAGCCCCAATAGCCGCATGGCTCATTAATTATATGACGATCCACTTGGATATATACACCCACATGATATTTCTCTAGCGCATTGCTAATATAATTCTGCTAGACTAACAGATGTGCATGTTTCCAAAGGAACATAAATTTTTACATTTCCAGCACTGCTGTAAATCACTGCTTCCTAAACTATTTTTAAGTTTAGCCCCATATTTGAAACAGATGTAACCGTGCAGCTTGGGTTGAGTGCTAGCATTTTACCATTTCTTACGTTAATGTGTATCTAGCTGAAATGTTTTTCGAAGGCAAGTATATCTCTCAGATGTCTTCTCACATTATCAAACAACTCGTCACGAAACAACTTTCTACCAAATAACTCATCGCAACAGTTCTTTATCGATGACCTATTAATTTTATTTATTTATCTATTGTATCAATATTTTTGAAAAATGCGCACAATTCATTAAGTATTTATTATATTGTTGTAATTTTTTTAAATTTGACTCAATAAGTAGGAAGTTGTATTTCAGCATCTGAAACAAATCATAAATAAAAAAAAAAATGAAAATTATGGTTAACTTAATTATTTTTTATAATAATGGATTTTCGTCAAGTAGAGACCTCCTCAATTTAATAGGATTCTAACTATCAAATACTCAATAATACAAAATTCAATAATCATGAACTTGTCCATTTTTCGGAGTGAGTTGTTCGAATTGTCATCTAAGGGTATGGATACAATGGGTACCATCGACTCTAGACCATAGCATAATACCCTGGACCTTTCCTCTGACCCACGCGCACCCGTGGTCACATCGAGGCTTCGAGCACCGCACTTTTGCGCCAGTTAAAGCGTGAACGATCCTCTATAAACATGGATGTTTCGACATCCACTTCTTCGGACGAGGAAGATATTATTTTGAATTCAAGTGCTAAAAAGTGGTACCTATATAAAGGATCACAAATAACGAAAGTGCATCCCTTAAACAAAAAACGTATGTTGTATGGAGAATTTCATCATCTATATCAAGATTTAAGAAAAGATGCGGATCGTTTTTTTGACTACATGAGAATGAAAAAAGAAACTTTTGATTATATTTTAAACGAGTAAGTACCCTGGTCGAGGGTCAAAAAAATACTAAGCTCAGTTTTTACTCTGGCACCAAGTATCAGAACTTAGCTCCAACCTATGCGCGGAGCAATGGTCGGTGCTACGACGTAACCGCATAGATCTAATATTATGTGTTTATTTTTTTTGGTGAGCGGAGCTATGGCGCAATGCTATGGTCGGAGCGATGGTCGGCGCTCCGTTGTGGCCGTACACTAAGACTTGACCGCACTATAGCAATGTTAAGAACTGTTATCCTATTTAGTTCAGTGTATCTCACATAATAGTTTTGACCAAGTATAGCGCTTTCAGTGTATAACTGTATTAAAAGCATTAATTGCAAATAGCAGTAAAAGAACGGACAATAGTTTTTAAATATACCCGTGTCGATTGCAATCAAATCCTAAACTAACTCTATTTTGTTATTTAGTAATAGATTTTCATAAATTTTAAGTAGTATAAATTAATTGGCTGTTATCGCTTATAGAGGTATCTATCGATAGCTTTAATACTAACAAACATGTTTGTGCAGGTGTATCGCGCGCGTCTCTCCGGCGGCCTCGTAGCATACGGCACCTGCTGCCACCACTATTTTTGGCGCTGACGCTGCCGCTGCTGAGGCTGGCGTGACGCCTCCACTGATCACAGCATGCCTACTCTTCTTGTATTATGCTCACATGTGAGTGATTATTTTTTTCTTCCAATGTGTGTATTTTCGTTAGCGTAAGTTCACTCTGTAGTTGCACCAATTCATCGGTTTGTTCTGCATATAAATAAATTAGTTCATACATATCATCATATATACATATCTTGTAGCGGAGGACGCTTTGATAACCTGCTCATTATTTTATCTAGAATTATCATTGGTTAACTGCGAATAATGCAAATTTTTCTATTTTTTGTAAACTAGACTACATCCGTTACTTTGTCAATCCTAAAGATGTAATACATCTAATACAACTATGGGATTGGAACAATATAGACTATATTAAAGATATAAGACTAAACAACAACAAAAAACGTTTTATTAAGGCAATAAAGATATGAGTTTTATCCTCTGCCATGTTTTTCCATTTTCACAGAGTACTTATCTCCTATCTTATGTCAGACTTATCATTCCTGACCACGAAGTAGACTCCTAATGTCTATACTTCGTGTTCCTGACAATAAATACAATTAACTCTCAGGAATGAATAAGACCTTACTATCGATTCCCCAGATTTTCGATTCTAGTCTGAGATTGACAAGTAATGATAGTAGATTTGGATAATGAAAATGGAGTCTCAAATATAATGCTGAGGACAAAAAAATATTTGAAGATTGGCTAATAATGCTTGTATACTCAACATGGCGAATGCTAATTCTTACATCTTTAGTTGCGTAAGAGGAATACGTTTTTGGAAAAAATAGATTAGTATGTTACTTGTCAACTTATTTTTTATATCTGTTGCTTAAAGAAACTATCTCCAATTATGTAGCTTGCCAAATATTACAAAAAAACAGTTTAACATAGTTTTTTTACTGGTTCAATCTTCGGCATTTTATTTTTCTGACATTAAAGTTAAAAATGTACAATACTGTTTATAATGAATATTCAAACAACAACGTATATCATTTACCTTAATTAATCAACATTGTTGCTAACAAGATTATAAGTGGTACAAATGTTTGTCTAACACTGATTTAAAGCAGTCAGGCTACAAAGTATTATTTTTAGTACAACTTAACTATTTAAATTTGTCAGCAAGTTCGTTTTGTTTTTAATTATCACTGTTTTACACAACTATTAATGGTAACAATACATGCATTATTAACAGGAACATCTTTAATCATACCATTAATTATTTAGTTAAAAACTTTATACCTGGATAGAAGTTATTTATTTTTTTGCAGGTACTCCAGACGAGCAACCCCAAGAAAGGTTTCGCGCTTCCTGGATTTGTGCTATAGCGGCTATTTTGCTCACATTGGTGCTACTTTGCATCATTTGTCACAGAAAAAGAAGAAGACGTCGAAGACGAGGTTTACATCGCTCTATAAATGTCCCAGCCGTCCCGGGGACTTCTCGTCAGCCTCCGATCCACTTTTGCGAAGAATTAGGTGAACGGTTCGCGTCCGTGGACAGTGTCTGATGATGGTTAAAGGCGCCACTTTCGCAACGTTACCTTGCGTACGCTCTCAAGTTGTCAGCAATATACTCGAAAAAACAGGGTCTACAGATCGAAGTTTCTAACTGACTGAATTAGTAAAATGTCTTAGAATAAATTGTTGAACGATATATGCAATCAATGGCATGCGGTGTATTTTTAAATGACAATAAGGCTTGTTTATTTATATTTCTAGTTACAATGTTTTAAGAACAGAAAATCAATGATAAGAATCCTAATCTACTAGTTTTTGCGATCACATGCCAATTGATAGATAAAACTCATAAATATAAAAGTATATATATTAAGAAATTAGCATGTGCACCCAGACTAAATACAAGAATAAACATATAGAATATTTTAATTAAAAATGATATTTTCTTAATTCTAAAAGACTTGGGGAACATTTAATAAAATTTACAAAATTGATTAATTATTTATTTTAAATAAAAAAAGTCGCTAATTAAATAAAAAACCGATTTCTAGAGATTTGGTTAATGTGTTTATGTGTCTAAGCTTAAATACGCTGTTTATTATCCAGGAAAACATCCTATTTTTATAGAAAAAAAATAAAATAATATACCATGCCAAAAGAGTTCTTCATCTTTCGAGGCAAACCATTCATCAAGTCATTTTTTTCGTACGAATCGAAGGGCTGTTCGGCGAGCGCGTGACAGTCAGAAGGTCTGGTAACTAATCGGGATTATGTAGCACCTTCCTAGTAGTTTTGGACCATATTTGATATATGCGATAGGGAGTTGTCGTGTGGAAAAATCAGCTTCTTATGTCTTGTTTTATAACCTTCCCTTTTTTCACTCAAAGCCCGGAGCAATTTGATTAGTTATTGGTGGTAGTAATGAGCATCGACTGTTTCACTAGGCTTAAGCAGCTCATAGTGAACGACATCCTGCTGATCCCACCAAACACACAGCATTGTTGATGGTTGGCCGGGATCGACCGATGATTATTTTGTTTGAGATTTTTAAAGTATTTTGACTTTTCATCGCCAGTCACCACAAGAACGATTTTTTTTGTCAAGCAGGAATGATTTCGCTTGTGTTTTGGCGTCGCTCCATCTGCCTATCGTTTAATTCATGAAGTACTTATTTTCCGATTTTTGATTCTTTTCTATGGCACGTAAACGCATAACAATGGCTGGTTGAGTAGAATATGATTGCGATTGGATATCATCCGCTATTAAAAGAAGCTGTAATTCATGTTATTCTATTCTTCTGGGCCGATTTTCGATCAAAAGTTGACCTTTTCTTATCATGTAAATAACATTGTTGCTTCTTCATTGAAAAGCTTAGGTTTTTTAATTCGTAACTGTCGTTCTTTTACAAATCCTCAAAGCTTGATTTTACTTTATTTTTCGTTAGTTCGTTCCAAGTTAGAGTATGCATCTATAATTTGGAACCCTATATATAACATACACAAATGGGCTACGGAAAATGTTCAGCGTCGATTTCTCAAATACCTTTCTTTTAAAATGGGTGGGGAGTATCCTATGCGAGGTATTGAACAGTCTCTCCTGCTTTCGAGGTTTAGTGTCCCATCATTGGAACAAAGAAGGATAACTGCTAGTATAGTTATAAAATATTACATAATTCTATTGACGTTCCCTTCTTAATGAACCAAATAAATTTTAATGTTCCACAAACAGCTGTTAGACATCATAAAACATTTTATACATCTAGTTTTCGAACAAATCTAGGGAAAAACTCCCCAATAGCTCTAATGTGCCTAAATTTTAATAAGTACTGTTCTGACTCTGATATATTTTTTGATACTCTGGGAAAAGTAATAAAAAATATTGATTTTGTTAATTTGTAGCCTCGGCATTCGAGATATTTTTTTTTCTCTTGTTTACTTTATTGTTTTTATTATATTAGAAGTTTCTATATAAATTGTCCTGTAAGTGGATTAATCTGTTGGGCAATAAAATTATTTTTCTTTTCTTTTCTACCTGTCACTCAGGTCCAATTGGCCGTCTTTGAACCGACGAGATCAGTCTCCATAGGTCTCCACAAGCATTTGATGTGATTCGGCATTTGATTTCTTTAAATTAAAGCAAAAAAGTAGAAATTCTCGTGTAAGCTCATTTTCTGGCATAAAACAAGACATGATTACTCAAAGGAAAATGTATGTTACTGTATGAAATCACTGTGGATATAAACAGATGTCGAACTCATCCAAAAAAAGTATGACGTTTCTATGGAAGTTAAATATGCTGCGAGCAAACAGAGAATTTAAGCTTATACACTACATTAAAAGGCATTATTTGATGCATTTACCTAAATAAAAATGTTTTTAAATTTCAAAATTGTTCAAATAAAAATTCTAACTAGATCTACTTGGTCTGTAACGATGCTTTAATAAAACATTGTTCTGTTTATTTGTGTTGGTAGTTTATGATAATACTAACAGCAAAATATTATAATAAATTTGCGTCGCGTCGCGGGAACCAACACCGAATAACTGCTGATAGATGATAGTAACTGTAACGACTTTGTCAGATGCTACTAAATTAATTCGCCTTCATTGTCTTTTTTTTTCAACAAAGTTCGATTCAACAATTTAGTATCTAAATATTTATATTTCACTTTTCGCAGTCGCTAAAACGTTACTAATTCAGTTGTTCAGAGATCTAACTTCAAATTTAATTTTACTCAATATTTACTTATTTACTTAAAAAAATGCGTCTTGCATGTACCTACACTAAAGAAAAGTAAAAATTTTAATTTTCTTTGTATACATACATATAATGATAAAAAGCAAACAATCCCATATGACAATAAGGAATAGGCATCTAAAAATATACTAATTCCAACTAATTCTTTATTTTTAACTATTACTAAATATTAATTATTCAATTACGTTTTTTT
This sequence comes from Altica lythri, assembly GCA_964028335.1. NCBI lineage: Eukaryota > Metazoa > Arthropoda > Insecta > Coleoptera > Chrysomelidae > Altica > Altica lythri. The sequence goes on along the minus strand of OZ034805.1, from coordinate 62,024,798 downwards.
TCAATAATATGTATCAAAAAGACTGACATTTTTGTAAGTATATCCCATTCATCACAACTGCTCCAATACTCAAATTTTGTTAGTGCTAAGTTGATATTAACCAAAAGTGACACTCATAAACGAGTATTGCGAGTTATCCTGAATTGATTCTAAATTTATTATCCCTAATTTTTTAAAAAATTGAATTGAACAATTAAATTGTGACTACTAATCACTACCAAAAGACCTTTCATTTTGCAATGTTAGTAAGTGTAGGAAGTTTTGTTTTTTTGGAATGAGCAAAAAAACACGTTAGCCCTATCAAAAAATAGTGCATATAAGCAACTAATCGAGGTTCAATTATACCTAAAAGACGAAACATTACAACATTATCAAGAACATTGAGAATTAAAAATACCTTAAACTGCAATTTGACTTAAGGTGCAGGTAATTTAAAATACTATTTAAAATTATATTTATTTATTCAAATTCTGTACAATTTTCTTCTTCTTCTTCTTCTTCTCCTTCTTATAATAGGACCTAGTCCTATTTTAATACGATATGTTAAGCCTTCTTTAGAGCTCTTCCTGTGATATTAAGCTCGAAGTTTCGTACCATCTTTTGGTTGGTCTTTCTACCGGTCTTCACGGATTTGGTTTTTGCGACTTAGCCCACTTTGTCCATCTTTCTTCTGGCATTCTTTCTACATGGTCTCTCCAACACCGCTTTCGTGTTCTAACCCATCTTACCATATCCTGTATTTTCAGTTCCTCCCTGATGTCCTGGGTCCTTATTCGATCCCTGAGAATTACATCCTTGACGGTTCTTAATACTTTTAATTTCAGTGGTCCTCATTATTCTTTTCGTTTTTAATGTTTCAGCTCTTGTGGCGTACGTTAGTATAGGTCTTACGCATGTTTTGTATATTCTTATCTTGCTCTATACACTCATCATTTTGTTTCTTCATATGATATCTCTCAGGTAACCGCTGACTCTTGATGTTTTTAGGGCTTGTGTTCTTGTTTCTTCAATTAGATTTTTTTCACTTGATGTCTCTACTCCCAGGTAGTTGAATCTTATACTTTCTGAATTATTTGGTTGTCGACTGTACCTTATGGGTTCTTTGAAGATGACCGTTGATTTTGTTTTTTCTGTTGCGATGCTAACTTTATGTGCTGTCACTTTTATCCTGTATAGCAAACGTTGTAGGTCATCTCCATTCTTTGCTATGAGTATGGCGTCATTTGCAAAACATAGTACTTTAATGGCTTAGTTACAATAAGTTGATGGACTGTTTTTGGTACCCTCACCCTTAGTTAATATTATAGATAATATAAAAACGAAAAAAATAAAACAAATGTATATTAGTCGGTACAAAGTTCGCCGGGTCAGCTAGTTTCAAACAAACTGCACATCCTTATAATAATAAATTTGTCCTATAGATGGATTTTTATAAAAAATGTCAGTCTTTTAAATGCATTTAACTGAAATATTTTGTGTTTTAAAACAAATTTGAAACTGGCGGAAAAACAACATAATCATCAGATATGTGATTAACATAGCAACATTCTTCCTATAGCAAACTTAAATTATCAATTATAGAAGCATCTGTTGTATGCACTCAAATACGAAATATTTCAAAATATTTATTTTCAAAAATGATATACGTTCCACAAAAAGTATAACTGGGTTACAAAATTATCAAAGACGTAGTAGCATTTCTAAAAAAATAGAACATTGTTCGAATACGGGACAATCAGTGATCTGTGTTGCTGGCGGCCTAGAGCCGATGTCAAGGCTTCGGTGAAAAGTGGAGTCAACATAAGAATAATTAATAATAAAGCGATTTACTCGAAACAAACATAACAGAATCAGTATTAACAAGAAATATTAATATAAGCACCGTGTTTTAAAGTATTAAAATAAATGTTAAGTATGTGAAATAAATAAAGCAGACGATAGCGAAGCGTATTAGCGATGAGAATAAACTGAAACGTTTTTTAAAATGTATTAAAAACCGCAAAACTTTGTGCGTCGATAGAATGTTAAATTAACAAAAAAAAATGAAATCACCTCGTAAAGTTGCAATAAATAGGTAGAAATGCACAGTGCACATTACTTGAGCAAAAACTGAACTATCGACGTAAAAGTTAATTTATTTAACGGAATTAAATCATGGGTGATCTAGATTTTATTTTTACAACGAATATCCACTCTTCAAGTGCGTTAAAACAGTTTAAACAAAAAATCTACTGCCGTGTTAAAAAATATTTGCTTTTTAGTGTGATCGTGGAAACGGGATAGTTTTCACATGTTCATCAAGTTGTTACAATTGTAAATGACTAATAAAAAAAAACAGTGGTTCATGTGAACATTTGTGCAATTATTATTCTAAACGAATTGTAAGCACTATTGTTTCCAAACAAGAAAATGTCTTTCGAAAAATATATACTTTGTACTAGATGTTAATATATTTTTAGTATGCTCAGTTAAATTCATTCTTTTCTCATTATTTGTATTATCGTTATATCAAAAATGTGTGTTTAATTATTTATTAAAAATTTGTTTAAAATAAATGAATTAAAGTCCAAGTTGGTCATCATTTTTGGTCCTACTCGATTTCTATTTGTCTTACTTCGTCCATATTTCTGCTGTAATTTTAATTCACCGTAACCTTTTTTTTCAATGGAATTGAGCTGTACTATGTTTTCTTTCTATTTCCTGTGTTTGACTTTCTGGGTATGTCTTTTATCTTATTTTGGTGTTTTTTGACAACTTTAATATTAATTCTCTTTTATCGTCAACTTTCTTCAGAATTTTCTATATTCTTAACTCAACTGTGGTTATATCTTTTGTTGCATAATATTATTTTACTCTTAGTGTAATCATATTTCGACACAATTAAAAGATCTTTGTTTCGAGATGTTCTGCTCTCGGTTTATTCGTTTTTCTATATATTGTCGTCATTCTTTAACTTTCAGCTGTTAACCTCGGAAGAGACTGTATTTTTATTGAAAGTTTCTGTGGTTCTGCTATATTTGTAAGGTCTTTTATAGCCCGGTCAAATTAGACAAAAAAATAAGAGTAAAGTTACATTAAATCCTATTAAGCTGAAAATTTCTAAAATTTTTAAAAACATAATTAAAACAATATTTTTCTAATTCCCCATCGTTTCAGTACGTGCAAAAAATTTTACTTAAGATCATAGCTCACAAAAATGGGTTTTTCGCAATTATCTCCAAAATGGTGAAATTTATCTCAAAATTACAAATAAAAAGGTCTATAAAAAGGTGTTTAAAAGATTTTTTTAATCGCTACTAATTCTAAAATATAACGCTTCAAAAAATTGTAAGCGTCATTGTGTGCACACGTTTTCTCACCACCTCTGATCTAGTGTACCTAGCGTTTTTTTTTTAACGCCCAGTAGCGCTATTCCACAGGTCTGTTTGATTGGAAAATAATGCATTATAACAGTTATTCAAAAAGGTGCGTTGAAATTTATAAAATCGATGGAAATAAAAAAAATATTTCTCCCATTCCTAACTTTCAATTACTTCTTCTTGTTGATCTTCTGCTTCTTCTCCTTTTTCTTCTTCTTGATCTTCTCTTTCATCATCCTAATCAAAAGAAAAATGCGTCAATAGCGATGTACGAAATGTCCTCTGCTGTTGGCGATTCAGCTTTAGAACAAGACCGCAATTGACAAGTTGTGCATGCTAGAGAACAAGGCAGTCCAACTTTTTTGCAACCACATTATTTATCACTGCTTCCCTTCTTACAGTTGCAAAAAATTGTATTCAGTAGTTTGTCGGTGCAGGTGGAAGCAAAGTCTGAATTGGTTCTAATGTATTATCGACCAACTTCCAAACCCAATCTGCTGGGTTTAGCTTATAATCAAGCCATACCTGAACTTGACAATTGATGAATAGCAATTGAAGTTGGAGGAAAAAAAGCTAATTGTACTGAAAAACTCAAAACTCAAAAAACCATGCTTATATCAATACTTATCTAAGCAGGTAATTTTTTTAGGAGCTCCATACATACAAAGAAGAAATCGAATTCCGTTGTGGAGATGAATTACTTTACTTCAAAATCTTTAGCACATTAAACTAAATCTTGCTTTTCAAACATTTTAAAGACCGTTGTTTAACCCCTTCTGTAAAATGCAGATGTCGTATCACAACCAGTTGTTGCGTCGTTGCGTGTAAAAATAGTATATGATTTTGACAATTTGCAAAAATTGATAAACTTTTTGATGAATATACTTTCAGTAGATTTTGACCTTTTCCTGGATTTAAAAAGACAAGTTCGAACAGTGAGTAATATAAGTAAGTCTAAATCTTCATATATCAGTATGTATAAACGTATATAGATGAACATATGTGACCTGCTTATGCACACAATGACGCTTACAACTTTTTGGAGCATTATATCTCAGAAAATATTAATATTGCATAATCTACAGTTTTTGTTGAAGGTAATTTTGTGATAAAAGTTACCGTTTTGAAGTAAAATTTTTTGTACGTATCGGAACGATAGGGAATTTTAAAAGGTTGTTTTTAATTATGTTTTTAACAATTTTACAAATTTTTGGTTTGGTGGGAGTACCTATATGTATCAAATGTCTAGATTGACCGGGCTAACAGGTCTAAATATCTGTTTACATCAGTATCATATTATTTTATTTATAGTCATAATTGGTGGTAGCTACGATGCCTGGGGTTGTATATATATAATTTTTTGTTGGTTTTTTATTGTTCGTATATTTCCTTTTTGCTTGCTTTATTCTTCTTTTGTTTACTGTTTTTAGTCCAGTTAAAACTGTCTTTCTAGAAAAATTTATTTATTGTTCTTTGTTTAAATTTTCTTTTTTCCTTTATCATATACTGCAGTGAAATTTGTCTTTGTTGTTGTTTTACTGCATTTCATCAGTTAAAATATTTTTGTGAAACCACTGAACTCTTTATATTTATTGTATTACACATCTTTTGTAAAATGACTTTCAAGGTTATTTCTACAATTAATTAATCATAGTTTTAATGGTTGTCACATTGTTTTCAGTTTAACTATCTAGTTTCTTTTACCATACTTTCTATCGCATTCTATGGTTCCTTTTATAATTTTTATTTACCGAACTTTTACTTTATTGTTACGTACCTAGTTCGCTTCTTAAGAGTTAGTTGCTTTTGTCATTTTTTTATTAAGTTTGTTTAGATTATACTTTCCTTAGGATTGTTGCAGTACCTACATATTAAAAAATCTAAATAATTAAATATGCTGGAAAAATTAATTGATACTAATTTCAATAAGTGTACCTATATTTTATGTAATAATACTGCTCCTTATAACAAATAATAATTGTTTATAAGTAAAAATATTCGTTAGGAGTGGATACTTAAAATTTGACAACGAGTAAGTGAGTTAAGAAGAAATTAACTGAGTGTATTATATACTAAAAGATATTCTGATAAGTGAATTTTATTGTTGATAATACATTTTTTGATTGTTTAAATAATATTGTTTGTACTAAAATTATCAGAATGTCTTTAAATATAAGTGATTTTTTTGATAAAATCATTAAATGAAAAATTTAGCTGCCTAATTTATGGCTAATGTAAAACTATGATCGTAAATGATGTGTGTAAATTAACTAAAATAACGAGGTAACACAGCAACATCAGAAACTGATTAAATGTTTTTAATTTTCAAATTAAATAAGGTCGTCAATGGTCGACAATGTAAAAATAATAATAATATCAATAAGATATAGATTTTTATTAAATTAAATTAATGGTAATGATACTTATACATACCTATATGAAAACACCAAATAGTATAAGTTTTGCATAACTACATTATAAACATTGCTGTTCCATATAATGTTCATAATTAATTACTAGATTAATAGTAATATTTAAGGAAACTATCTTGTTAGGTACTTGTTGTAAGTTTTCGTTGTCTTCGTGTTATTATAAGTAAATTTTTGAGATTTCCCTTTATTCCGATTCACTGTTTAAAGAGTTGCAATATTTTTTCTTTTAGTTTTGTCGTTGGTAGATATCTATACATATAATAAAACTGTAGAAATGTATATGTTTGTGCGCGCATCACATGAAAACTACTGATCCTATTCGAATGCGGTTTTTAAAGACGTATTTGTCTTCTTTCAACTTAACATCTGGTGTATAAAACTTACTCCACCCCACCCCTTTAACGGGGTGAGGAAAGAAATTTTTATACAAAAATCAACACGTCAGGCGAACGACGTCGCGGGTACGTCGAAATAGTACCCAAAAATGTGGTTAGATTTATTTTTTTGTCTGTCTGTATGTTTGTGCGCGCATCACATGAAAACTAATGATCCGATTCGAATGCGGTTTTCACAGATGTATTTGTCTTCTTTCAACTTAACATCTGGTGTATATAAATTTCTCTCCCATTCCTTTAATGGGGTGGGGTAAGAAATTTTTATACAACAATCACCCGCCACGCGAACGACGTTGCTTATAGTATACAATAATGTAAATAGGTAACTAACTTTTGAGTGAATTTTTTAAACAGTGGACACAAAATCAGTTATTGATATGTACATCTAGTTCTTGTTGTATCAAACCTTTTAATTTAACGCAAGTAATTTTGAATAGTATAAAAATAGCTTTAAGCTTGTTTGTGGAGTGAATTGTTAAAGGTTATAAAGTTCCTGATTCATGTACTTTCTTATCTGTAGTTATCAATGCCTTTTCCTATAACATATGCCTCAGTATTATCCTGTTGTCTGTAATTCTTATTACATTTATCGGTGTAACCAATTAATTAACGTCCAAGCAGTTGCAAAAAGTTACCAAATTTCGATTTTACAAAATTATCTAAATCTCAATCCACTAGTTCTTCTACAAATCTTTATGTTAAACAAGACTAAAAAATAGTTTACGTACAAGGCTGCTTCTAAACACAACTACTTGTGCTCGCCACCGGTGGCCGTTACCAGCAGCAAAGACAACCACATATGCTCGCCACCTGTGGCCGCCACCAGCAGCTCTATACGGCGTTTTAGTGGCTGCCACTGGTGGTCGCGACAAAACGCTCTATGCCGGTTCCAATGGTTACGACAAGCAGTTTTTCGGGCTTTAGTGTCTAGAAATTGTTTTGATAAAGTCACTCTAGTTTGACAAAATGGATGTGTGGGTTATTTAGTTAATAAGAAGACGAGACGCACATGACGTATTTTGCAAATAAATCGTCGTTTTTGGGATCATCGCATCTTAAAAACTCGAGAGCGAAATTAATTTTTAAATTTTTTCGAAGAATTACAACTTCACGGCGACAATTTTTTCATGTAATTTAAATGAGTTTTAAAACTTTCAAAGAATTATTATTAATATAGAACACTTCAAAAAAGAGGATACACAAATGCGCAAAAATATAACACCTGTAGAAAGACTGGGTATAATATTGAGGTATGTAACCATTAATGGTCTTCAAATCATTGGACTACCAACTTAATCTATAATTCTGTTAGTGTTTGTTTCCTTACAATGTCCATTTACTAACTACACGTAGTTATCTGAAGTGGCTAAAAGAAAGTGTCTGTGTTAACGCGGAAAAAAAGTGGCCGCCACCGACCACTAACAGCGAGATTCGGCGGTTGACGCAGTTTATCGCTTGAATGAACCATTTTAAAAGCCTTGTGTGCGCCGGGTTCATATACATACCATGAAAGTTTCATTCCGCAGCTAGTGGCGACCAAAAGTGTCGTGTTTGCGAGCAGCCTAAAGGTCTCTGCACACTATAATGTACCATATGATCGTGATAGGAACGTGTCATGCACGGAAAGCAAAACGATACGCTCTATTATGCCCACTGAAACGGATCAATTGTGTTATGTCACCTTATGCAACTCCTATGAAAACTGTATGATGCCTGTATGTAACATGAATGATGATCGTACGCAAAACCTACAAAAAACAGTTCAGTAACGCTCCTAATACAGGTTTGTAACTAACCGTTTTGCCGCCATCACGGGCCATACAGGAAGCGTGTCAGCACCTGAAAATATTCTCGACAATTTAAGAAATTTACACTAACGTTACAAATGTTATTAACTTTAATAGTTTTCCTTAAATATTATTAATAATTAGAAGGAACTAAAGCATTATTAAGGATAAGCAATGTTTGTAAAAGTGAAAGTTTTAAAGTCTTCCCCTGGGTTATTGTGTTACTTCTAATTAAAATAAAATAACTTAATAGGCTTAAAAATTGACTCTTCTGGTTAAGCGTTGCCGTTGTGTATTTTTTTATATGGTACGTCAAGCAAACTGTAAAATATAATAAATTCTGGCAGAAAATATTAAATAAAACCAGGGTATAACTTTTATAAATCTAAAAACTGTTCTATCATTTAAATGCCCGTTTCTCTAAAATTCTTGCCTCAAAGCTCTTCAGTTTAAGACAAAAGTTTTAGGTTTACTGTATATAAAAGTCGATTTTTTATGTTTAATTAGTGTAATTTGTAAGTAATGGATATACTATTACTTTTTTTAAAAAATGTTATTTTATGGTTTACTTGAAGTACGATGATTATTCCGTTTGTTATTTAATAGAAAAGTCGGTTGCAGTAGAAAACGCACTAAGGTATACACATTGTTAATTAGGATATATCATTATTTTTAAATCTTATCTACTCGCGATAGATATTTATATAAAGTATATATTGTATGTATATCCATACATAAGCAGTTGCAATGTAAGTGGCAGTACCAGTGGTATAGGGTTTCTGTCATTTACTATAATATAATAAAATAATTCACTCACTTCAGTTACCTGTCGAAAAATCTTCAACTAACAATCAATCATCGTACACAGCTCGTTTTCATATATTCACTTTTTATACAAATTTATTTAAATTTGCTTTTTCATGCGCAAAGACTATCAATCCTTTATGGTCTGGATAGATAGAATGAGATTGCATTGAATTTTTTACTTGACACAAACAAATGTTTATACTCTTGACAATTTTTTAACTTTTCTATTCTCTAAACTATCCACTTTATAGGACATGAAAATATTTTGAAAACGCATGCTCCTACGCAAAGTTTTACATGGCTAATTAAACTGTCAAAGTTCTGGCTTAAAATTATTATTATCCTTTATACATTTCCATAAATATTCCTATTGGTGTAAATTAAATATACAAAAATGTTTTTCACAAACATAGACCTACCCGAATCGCTAGCGGGATGTTTTGGATACCTATGTTTAATTATTGTTATTAAAGACCAAGCTTTTGTTAACTATATAATTCAATATTGCACATATAAGACAGTTTCTCAAATTAACCTTTAAAATTAGTTTTAAGTATTGTCAAGATATTTGTAAATAGATTTCATGGTTGATAGAGTTTTGCAGATATCCTCAAAACATTCTATCTCCTGAGCTTTTCCTCTTAGCTTTCAAGGTGACAAAGAACATCGTAATTCAGATTAATAAAGTGATAGTTGAATGAAAATATTCAGGTATATTTCTAATAAAATAAAAAAAAAATTGATTATCACTTTATTACCGATAACTTTATCCTAGCATGTTTCGACACACAGTGTCTTCTTCGGAATATTTTTTTATTGATTTTTAAAAGAATATTTTCTTAAAAAATTAATTTTTGGGAAAATCTGTCATTCCCCGATTCGGGTTGCGTCGGGTGGCTTCCTTCACGTGTACACCATTAATTGCCCTACAGTTCAAATGGTAAACTTGACTGCTCTAAGTTCAGGATGGTAACCCTAGAGGCAACTGTGTAGTAAAATTTATAAAAAATCTATGCCTCACTTTTTACCGTGGTGTTAGGATAATCCTAACATCACGCTTTTTACTAGGTTGAAGGTTGAAGAATATATAGTTTAGAAGATAAATATGATAATTTTTAGGAATTTGGTATGTTAGAGGACCCTGTTGTAGGACTTACTTCCTTTTCAGGGAATGGATGGGAATGTTTGAAAGGAGTTAGTATCTGTCGTCGGCCCCGCTCTTACAAATTTTTCCACTTGCATTTTCCATGTGCAGTTGGATCTTCTCTTCACCGATCCATGGTGCTTGAACGTGCCTAAAAAGTTCCTTTTCTTTGGTGTGAGTGTAAGTGTAGGGTGGAAGTGTGACCCACGTGGTGCAATGTGGGGTTGGGAGATTGACGCTGTGGCGTGTCTCCTCCGTCGTGGAGCCTTTCCATTTGGCAAAGACGAAGGGAACCACAGAAACCTTCACCAAGGGCCCGCTTTTTATTATTTATTTTTTATACCTCTGTAACCCGTTTTTACAGGTGTTGAGTAACATAAATTTGAAAATAGCCCAAAAGGTAATGAAATAATAATATAAAAAAATAGTTATTAAAAGCTGGATATCCTGTAATATATTTGCTTTCTTCGATACCTTTAACTGATTAGTTGAGTCCAAAACTGACGCTCACTTGCTTGACAGGGATATTCTGTTGCAGCTGCTGTATAATACAGTTTCAAAAAATTTTCATGTTTGGTTATTTTATAAAAAATAAATAAAAAACATTATTTTTTTTGTAACACCGCTACTTATATGCTAAAAACTGCTTTTGATCGTTTTTAAATCCATATATTTCAAAAATATGTATAATTTTGTTTTAACTCCGTCCTTTCGCTTTGAATTTTTCATCATTCGCCTAATAAACTAAAAAAAAAAACTACTTAGCTCATAGGTTCAAAAATCATATACTGCTCAAGTACACTAGATAGATAGGTATAATAATATAATAATAATAATTAAGGGCCAAATAGGCCTACAATTGAAGTGAAAATGTATATACGGGTATTACCATTTTTCATTAATACAATTTTCAAGTTTCGACAGGTAACTAGCTCTGAGCACTGCGGCTTCCAAACACACTCTATGTGCAACTGCGTTTTGGACGCACTTTGTTAAAAATTGTCTAGTAGTAGCCCTTTTCTGGGCAAAGGGTCATTTAGACTAGACCAAAAAATTTAATATACATTTAAAAAAAATATCTTTTAAGTCCCACAATTAAAAATTTTGTTACTTAAGGTTATGAACAGTTCTTTAAAAAATATAAAGAATACTTTCTTACAAATTTATATCCACAGCAAGTAAGAATTTAATTATTTTCTCGAATGCGAATTGTTTATACCAGAGTCATTTTTATAAGTATTCGATATTTGATGTCTTCGATAGATACCAGCAATTAAGATCTAATACTTTCCCATGAAAATATGTGTTGAAATTATTGAGATGTGGGCAAGATAGATAATACGTTGAGTCCGTGGTTCTTTACCCGTGCGTCATCATTTAAAGCATACGAAGTAAGTCGGAAATTGCAACTTAATAACATGCGGTAGCTGTTTTGTCTTTAGTTTCATGCGTGGAAGACAATGACGCTAGATTAAAAGATCTGTGATTAAAAGTATGTGGTTCCTCTCGCCAGGTATTAGTGACGCACGGGTAAAGAACCACGGACTCAACTGTATCTTTCTATCTGTGTGTAGATAGAATAATAAACCTTTATGGTAAATATTATTTATTAAAAAAAATGTATTTGCGTATTTGATACATTAAATTTTTTGGTCTTGAAATTTTCCATTGGTTTCTATGAGTTGTGCTGAATTTATACTAGATAAAACATTTTCTGATTTTAGCTAATAAAGTTTTTTATATATCTTTTTAAATATAAAAGCTCGACTCATAGTAACAGTGGGCGTATGTCGTACAAGATTGAACACCAAAAATAAATAGCAAGTATAAATGTTGTTAGTAAAATATCCTCAATAGAGGAAAAATAGCGTGATTGCTCAAAAATCCACAGTTTTTGCGGAATGAATTAATATTCGAAGATTTACTGATGAATTTCTGTAAGAACAAGGAAGTTAATTTAATTTTAGCTTCACCTCTTACCACTATGTCTAGGTAAGAAAACTTTACTCTTTAAATTTAGTTTGTCACTATTTCAAGTTAAATTTATTTAGCAGTCGTGGACAAAGTATAGTATTCTACTCCTGTCTAACGGCTATTCTTCCCTCTACGTGAATAATAGCTATCATTAAACTCGTTAAATAATATCCTATTAATTAATTGATTATTAATTACAAATTTTTAGATATTACTCATTGTTCTTACTTGTCATTCATTTTAAGTCAACTATTAGATGAAATTGGTATCTAAATGACATAAATGACAGTACCTATGATAAAATGTGGTTGGTTACAGTTGTAACCGTAACGGCCCCAAACTTGAAACAAATCCGTTAACAATTGACAGTGTGTTGACACATTTACACAAGTGTATTTATTGGAAAAAACTTGGTTTATCAGAGCGCTTATGCGTAAATTAGTATAGACAGAAATATTTAAATCATTGAACTTCTTACGTTTACTCAATTTGGTATATATTTAAATTCATTAACCAACAATGTTGAATCTTTAAAAATAATACGCTGATAACAAATTTTTGTGATATTAAAATTTTCTCCTTCTTCTTCCTACTTTATTTTTAGGTAATTTTTGCCTGTTTCTTCTTCGTCATTATTCAAATTATTACACCATCTTTTTCTGGGTCGTCTGATGCTTCAGCGGCTCGAGGGAGATTTGTCGTGAGCAATTCTAACGATTCGTGTGTTGTCCAATCGGTTAATATGTCGATTCCACTCTTTCTTTCTATTTAGTGCCGAATTGTTTATATCCTCCACCATACAAGGCTCTTCTAAAACTCTCGCTCCTCGATCTGTGCAGCAGTATTTCTCCAACGATCTTCCTAAGTATCTTTATTTCTGTTGTTTCTAAGAGCCGTCTAGTTTTTGAGGTGTCGGGTCGTGTTTTGGCTCTGTAGGTCAGTATTGGCCTAATTGTTGCCTTGTAGATTCTGGACTTTGTTTCGGTTTGGATGTTTTTATTCTGCTAGATCGAGTTATTAAGGCATGCTGCTTTTGTGGCTGCTTTATTAGTTTGACTTTGCACTTCACCTTCAACATCTCCGTATGCAGATATTTCAATACTGAGGTAATTAAACTGCATTTCTTGATGTCGTCCACTGTTTCTTCTTCGTCATCATTCAAATTGTTACACAATCTTTTTCTGGGTCGTCTGATGCTTCTGCGGCTCGAGGGAGATTTGTCGTGAGCAATTCTAACGATTCGTGTGTTGTCCAATCGGTTAATATGTCGATTCCACTCTTTCTTTCTATTTAGTGCCGAATTGTTTATATCCTCCACCATACAAGGCTCTTCTAAAACTCTCGCTCCTCTATCTGTGCAGCAGTATTTCTCCAACAATCTTCCTAAGTATCTTTATTTCTGTTGTTTCTAAGAGCCGTCTAGTTTTTGAGGTGTCAGGTCGTGTTTTGGCTCTGTAGGTCAGTATTGGCCTAATTGTTGCCTTGTAGATTCTGGACTTTGTTTCTGTTTGGATGTTTTTATTCTGCTAGATCGAGTTATTAAGGCATGCTGCTTTTGTGGCTGCTTTATTAGTTTGACTTTGCACTTCACCTTCAACATCTCCGTATGCAGATATTTCAATACTGAGGTAATTAAACTGCATTTCTTGATGTCGTCCACTGTTTCTTCTTCGTCATCATTCAAATTGTTACACAATCTTTTTCTGGGTCGTCTGATGCTTCTGCGGCTCGAGGGAGATTTGTCGTGAGCAATTCTAACGATTCGTGTGTTGTTCATTCGGTTAATATGCTGATTCCACTCTTTCTTTTTATTTAGTTCCTAATTGTTTATATCCTTCACCATACAAGGCTCTTCTAAAACTCTCGCTCCTCGATCTGTGCAGCAGTATTTGTCAACCGATCTTCCTAAGTATCTTCATTTTTGTTATTTCTAAGAGCCGTCTAGTTTTTGAGGTGTCAGGTCGTGTTTTGGCTCTGTAGGTCAGTATTGGCCTGATTGTTGCCTTGTAGATTCTGGACTTTGTTTGGATGTTTTTATTCTGCTAGATCGAGTTATTAAGACATGCTGCTTTTGTGGCCGCTTTATTAGTTTGACTTTGCACTTCACCTTTAACATCTCCGTATGCAGATATTTTAATACTGAGGTAATTAAACTGCATTTCTTGATGTCGTCCACTGTTTCTTTTTCGTCATCATTCAAATTGTTACACCATCTTTTCTGGGTCGTCCGATGCTTCTGCGGCTCGAGAGAGATTTGTCGTGAGCAATTATAAGGATTCGTGTGTTGTCCAATCGGTTAATATGTCGATTCCACTCTTTCTTTCTATTTAGTACCGAATTGTTTATATCCTCCACCATACAAGGCTCTTCTAAAACTCTCGCTCCTCGATCTGTGCAGCAGTATTTCTCAACCGATCTTCCTAAGTATTTTTGTTGTTTCTAAGAGCCGTCTAGTTTTTGAGGTGTCAGGTCGTGTTTTGGCTCTGTAGGTCAGTATTGGCCTGATTGTTGCCTTGTAGATTCTGGACTTCTCTTCTGTCTGGATGCTGCTACTTTGGCTGTTTTATTAGTTTGACTTTGCACTTCACCTTTAACATCTCCATATGCGAATATTTCAATACCGAGGTAATTTCTTGATGGATAATCTTGTCGTCCACTGCTAACTTGCATTGTAATGTTTTTTTAAGTTGTTATACTTTTTGTTTTTAATGTTAATATAATCATATTAAGTGATTCGACTATGGAGTAAAACATGTGCAAAAGTCTTTGTAGATTGTCTTCATAAAAATTTATGGGTTAGGACGATTCTACTGATATGGCTAGTAAATTGTTGTAGAAGGCTGTGGCCACCATATTTTAATAGCTCATTTTTGATGTCATCAGGGTCTGAGCTTTTCCTATTTTTTAACTTCTTGAGAGCGTTTTCCACGTAAGATTTCTTCAGTTGGATCGTCTGTTTTATAAAGTGCGGTGAGATATTGTACCCAGGTTTCCTTTTTTATGTTATTTGCTTCCTGTACCTCTTTAATTTCTTTTCGTTGCGTTCGTATAAAGCGCCATAGGTACTATATTAAAATTTTAACAATAATATATTGAATACTTTAGTCATTTAATTTAAATAAAATCTGTGCTATGTAAATATTGGATTAAATTAAGTTAACATCTAAACTTACAGGATTTTTGTCAGTGAATTTGTCGAAATTTTTGAGATATTTTTCATTAGAAAATCAATAATTGAGATTAATTTCAATAAATACTCTATACAATTACAAATAATTTAATTTCTCTTGCAGTAAGATACACCAATTATTATTTTACTGGAAATGCATTTATATATAAAGTATTATCTTATGTGATTAATTCATTATATTTATATGATATTCCACTTTAGGAATTATATATTTATCTGGCGTTGTAGGTAATACTCATAATGTGATTCTTATTTGTTGATATGTGTCTAGTTTACTTTTAATGAAAATCATTGGTTGCTGTGTATGTTAATATTTGATTTTATAAATAGAAAAATCTAATAAAAGTTTGTAGTATATTAGCTGTATTAAACAGTATTAAAAAAATTAAATTGTAACTAAGTGCTCATCTTGTATGATTCGGGAAAGCTCATAGATCCGACAAAGTGTTTGTTGTTGTATAGAATTTGCAAAATCCCTAGAGGTGGAACTAAGAGGTTTCCCTTAATTAATAAACAAATACACACGATTGTATTTCGATATTCATCTCCATCAATATGTTATTTGTTAACCTAAAAAGCTGTTAAGTAATGTTAAGATTTAAAAGAATGGTCGCAAACTGTAATATATAATGTATCAAAATGCTCACAGCGACTAGAATCGACTAAATAAAAGTGTATTCCACTGTAATTTTGAGTTATTTCTTTAATACCATAAATCCAAAAATATATCCTTTTAATTTTTGTGATAACCATCAGTCTATCAAATACCTAAGAGATATGTTTAAACAAATACAATGGTCATTGAAATAATTAATCCTCTGAAACAGAAAACCCAGAGCTATCGAAAAAAGCCTAGGGAAGTTCCGGCCTGCTCAGCTGAGGTTACTCCGAGTAGCAGGCAAGTATTATCCAGAGCAGCTGCAGCACCACCTAGAAGAGGCAATAAAAATAAATTTTTTGTACAACTGTCATTAAAAGTGACACTTTTAATGATAGCAAACAATGTTAAAATTGATTGTTTACATGGCAGCGTGTTAAAAATACTTTTAACACGCTTCAATTTACTTTTAACACGGTTTAGTTTACTTTTAACACGGTTTAGTTTATTGTCATTGCAAATTCGCCCATTTCATTATCAAAATAGGGCAGTTGTACAAAAAACATTGTATGGTATTTGTGTTAAAAGTGATTTTATTTTGTTCGTAAAATTGTTCAATTCGCTCCGCTCATTTCACAAACTTTTTCACTCACAAAATAAAACGTCACTTTGAACCCTCATATCATAAATAACTATTACAGAATGTAATCAAAATTTTTTTGTAGTTCATGTTGACCTAGTTTGCTTTGTCTCATTCTGGCAACAGCATTTTTTTGTAAGGATGTCCTCGTAGGTATAGACCTAAATACAAATGTACCCCGAACATCTATTGGGGTAGAAGAGCCAATTTATTGATTTGGGATTTAAAGGAATGCAAGTTAGGATTAGTGGGGAAGACGTGGGAAGAGTTTCACAATCTGGAGACCCTAGGGATGAATCGACCGAATCGATCCATTCTCGATGTCTGACACTAAACAGTATAAGGGTGCAAGGAGTTGGCACTTGCTTGTCTGGCAAGTGGAGGCATTATAGAGCGAGGTTCTTCTAGCAAAATCCATTTATGTATCGGTAAAACAAGGAAAGATCAGATACTGCTCTTCGGTGGGACAATGGAGCTGAGTTTTTGGTGATACTGGTGTCGTTTATTAGTCGGTCGAACTGCTCTTCTCTGTATTGCATCAAGAACTCCAAACCTTGACGGAGCTGCCGAACCCCATACATGCGAGCAGTATTTAAAATTAGGTCGTATTTGGGCTTTGTAAAGAGTAGCTAAGTAAGATGAAGAGAAATACTTCCGTGCTCTAAACAGAAATCCTAATTTTTTTCCTGCTGCAGTTGCTATGGATGCAATATGTTCGTTCCAGAGTAAGTCCTGGGAGATCGTTATACCAACCAGCGTAATGGAGTCGCTTGCTACTAATGTCTAATCTTCATTGTGATGGATGAGTCGTTTGTTTGTCTCTTGTTGTGTAACCCCCTTTTTTTTGATGTTAAAGGCTCACAAAGGGTTAGTCAAATGCGGACGGCACTCAGGGGGTAGGAGGAGAGCGAGTCGTGGGTTGAAGGAGCAATTGGGCGAGTATCTAGGAAGAAGGAAACATAGAAAATATTTACAAATCGGTAAAGGGCGCCACTTATTTTTTTTATAGTGAAATAGGAAAGAAAATAAGAAACCTATTGGGAAACAGTTTATTAAATCTGAAATGGTTAGGGAACACACTTTAATTGAGCTATATCCTTAAGTCAATAATTATTCTAAACTTACCTTATTGATTCTACAATTCCTTGAATCCTTTTGTCTTATTAAAATCTAAATCTTTATTAAACAAGAGGTTTGAATCAGAACAGTTACTGGGAAGGTATAAGAAATAAATACTCAACGATATCAATAAAAACAATAAAACAATGTATTAAAAAAATAAAAAAAAATCCCCAGTATTAGTGAGAACGGTTATCACCAAAATGCTAACACTTCTGTTTATACAGTGAAAGATATTAACCGGTATTTGACAATACGGTTATAAAAAAACTAATATTCCTGCACATATAATATTACAGATCTTATCTAAATTGCATAACTTATTTTCGATAAACGAAAGTATGTAGAGAACTCAATTAAAACAAAATATATACTGAAGGTATATTTCCTTTCTTTAAAAACAAAATTCAGTTCTCTAAAGAGTGCACACTCTGAGTGTTCTAAATATCTAAAAATTACTATATACATGAATACAAATATGAAATTTATCAATACAAGTACCATAGAGGCGATAATCATGTAAGATTACGATTGAACACCAACACTTTGAAGAAAGTTAAAAAAGACAAAATTTAAAAACACTACATATTTATCATTCAATCATAGTTCCATAGATTTGAATAGTAACTAATGTTAGTAACTGATTTAATACCGCTAAAAGCTTATAACAATTTAAATTTAAATAGAATCACTATAAAAAGTTTCCAAAAGCATATTCTTCCGAATAAGCACTAAAATTGTGACTGTTTCTTAGAATATTCGCAGTTCAACTAAGTATCGAACATAGAGAAATAACAGAAAGAATAGTCGAAAGTTTACCTTGTAATCCGGAACCAAAAATCATACATTGTGACCGGAAAGTCACGCTTCTACTATAAAAAGGCTTCTTTAAACATACCATAATTAACCAAGAACCATGTAGAATTAAACATCAGCACATAGGAAAGCATCTATAAAACCATCCATAAGGTTTTTAGATCACTAGGTATCCATTTACCTCGGTACCATATAATTTTATAAAAATTTCAAAATGGAGTCTTCCAACAGACAGCACGTAGCACCATGAATTTTATTGATACCATAAATCAAACAGATTGTACTTCCAATTTAAGCACATCTATATCCAAATTGAAATGCAGTATTTTTTCAAACACTTCCGATACGGAATAAACCAAGAACAAACGGTAATCTTAATGCTGTGAATTAACCGGCAGCCATTAATTTTCGCAAACGAGGGAATTAACTTCCTTTCGCTTGCTACGTAAAATCGTAAGTGCCGTTCAAAGTGCGTCCTCTCACCCTGGTTGCTTAACTCGGGTCTTATCGAGTATTAACGCTCGATATCCGCTTCCGCCTGTCAAAATTTGAAGTAAGGTTGGTTGCATACCGACAAAAGTGTAAACGAGAAGATAATATTATTTAAATGTAACTGTCTTCGGAATAGGTAAAGTTGGTTGCCTACCGACAAAAGTGTAAACGAGAATATAATATTATTTAAGGTGGTTTTTTTTTTTTTTGAGAATGCTACAGTTGGATAGGCAACTTTGTCTTGGAAGCGTTGAAATTAAGAAGATTCTTTCTTCCCCACTAGTCTAAAATTCCAAATCTTGATTAAGAGAAGTCGTTGTGGATCTTATGTCCTCTTCCAGAGTATCTAGTGATATGGGACGGTTGTGCGCTTTGCTACAGTGTAGGTTGCTATCATCTACAAAACCATGTATCGGGTTATTAGTGGCTTCTAGTAGATCGTTATTGTGTCATAGGAATAGAGTAGGAGCTAGAGCCGATCCTTGGGGAACTCCAGCGTTGATCCTGTAGAGTTGAAAGAATGTCCATCTACAGGAACTTCGATGTGCCTGTTAGAGAGAAAGTTGGATATCCATCTGCAAAGGTTTTGCGAGAGTCCGTATGAAGACAGTTTGTTCAAAAGAGCTGCATGCCACACTTAAGCAAATGCTTTTGAGATGTCTAGTGATACTATTTGAGTCTCTCCATAGCGGTGGATGGCATCACTCCAGACATGAGTTACCTATGCTAGCAGATCGGCTGTTGAACTTTGTTGACGAAAACCATATTGCCTGTCACTTAAAAGGTTGTGTGTCTCAAGGTAGCTTATATAGGATCTCGTGATTGACGTATTTCTCCATAGTTTTGCTAATAACAGATAGAAGAGCTATGTTTCCGTAGTTAGAAGGCTGGGTCTTGGGGACTGGTTGTACTCAAGCATTTTTCCAGGATTCCAGGATCATATGATAGTTGAAATAGCTTAGTGAAAACAGACGCTAGTTCAGCAGCACAAGCTTTTAAGCATGTTTAATAAAAAAATGGTTTCTCTTATCTATAGATATAATAAAATTGTAACATTGTCATGTCTGTCTGCGAGTTTGTCCCCTTGTGCGCGAAAGAATCGAAAAGTACTGAACGGATTTTCTTACAGTTTTTGACAGGAAGGTTTTAGTGTATAATAAGATTTTGTGTAAATTGGATGAAATACGAGGATATACGTTCAGCATGTCGGAAAAATAAAGCAAATCCAGAACTTTTATCAAAAACGCTACCAAAATCTTTTGAGTTATAAGAGAATAATAATATGGCATTTTTCAACACAACAACTCCAGACTTCATACCTGTTGGTATAGAAAAATCGGGGTTAGAGATTGTGTAGTGCTTATCTAGCACCTTAAAACAATAATTTTATTTACTTCTGTATCTCGGTACACAAGTAATTAATATATGTTAATGTAATAAAAATATTGGTTTTTACACACTTATAGATAGTCACAATTAAAATATATTATAAGTGCCCCTGATAATACACAATACAATTGATATATAAATGAATAACCATTCTTTTATTTATCAGTAAAAAAATATTGATCAAAATGATGCCTTCAATATATGTTGTGTTGGCATATGTCTTGATAATCAGGTAAAGTTCTGCAATTTTTTATTACAAGATTTTTTGATTAATATAAGCTTACAGTGCAGCTGAAGACCCTGTCATTAATAACAGAATATTCCCCGAAGATTTTTTATTCGGAGTAGCAACATCATCATATCAAATTGAAGGTAAGAAAACAGCTTATTACCATAAAAATTTTATAATACAATAAGAATTTTAAGGCGCTTGGAGCGAAGATGGCAAAGGAGAAAATATTTGGGACAGAGTAACCCACACTAATCCAGATTTTATAACTAACCAGGATAATGCTGATGTAACAAGCGATTCATATCATAAATTAGAAGATGATATCGCTATCTTGGTAGAACTGGGTGTAAAACACTATCGTTTTTCGATTTCGTGGTCCAGAATCCTACCAAAAGGTAATAAATATTAATTTAACTTAAAAATTATTCTAACAATAGTCCATGCAATAATTAAGTCTTGTTGGTGTTATCATATTTATTTTTAACAAATATTGTAGTTGTGTTCAGTATTTTTTATACATTTGTCTATGTATTGTAGTATTTTATGGTTTTTATTAAAACTTTTAAGGCACGTTACGAAGTGCACGTCAAAAGAGTTTCAGATAAAAACATTACACGTGATCTACAAATTCTAATGCGTTGAGAGAAAAATCGCACGCATGTTTAGCTTATTATTAGATAAATAAATAACTTATATCTGCCTCTAAAGCGCATTCTTATGTATAGTTATAAAGAATTACAGTTATTGTCCTTAAATTAGTTTTAAAGCGATGCTTTTTAAAGGACATTCTGTTGATCGTGAATGTTTTAAAAAACACAAAGAAGTAGTACCTACACTATTTATTGGTCTGGCGGCAATGTAGTTTTATAATTATTTTTTACAAAAACGTTAAATGCTTTTTTTAATATTTCGAAGAAGGATTTTTAAATTCTCAACATTTATTAATAATATTTTATGGTAAAAAAGACAGTTTTTCATATGAATAATTTACCTTAACACCAGCATGAGTGACATACTGTTAATATGTTTAAGGCTTATCCAATGAAGTTAACCAAGCTGGTGTGAACTATTATAGAAATCTCATAACAGCTTTGAAGCAAAATAATATCGAGCCATTTGTTACAATCTTTCATTGGGACACACCACAATCGATTCAAGACCTTGGAGGTTTTCCAAATCCAGAAATTGTAAATTGGTATGCCGATTATGCTAAACTCTGCTTTGATTTGTTTGGTGATGATGTTAAATATTGGATGACTTTCAATGAACCTAAGCAGACATGCACTAGAGGATATGGTCATGGAGATTATGCACCTGCTATAGTATCACCTGGTGTTGCAGAATATTTATGTATTCATAATATCATTTTGTCTCATGCAGCAGTGTGGCATTTGTATAATGATAATTACAGATCTAAACAGAATGGTAAGTAAAAATTTTGTACGTTTTTAAATACTGGAACAAATCATAAAAAATTTAAAACAAATTTGTTATAGGTTTTGTTGGTATCGTAATTGACTCAAACTGGTTCGAACCAGAAGACGCTTCACTGGAGGCAGATATAACTGCATCAGAAACAAAACTGCAATTTACAGTTAGTATAAAAAATTATTTAAAATATAGTCAAGAAAACCATTTACATTTTTAGTTTGGCATTTATGCAAATCCACTTTTTTATGGTGATTACCCCGAAATTGTCAAGACTAAAATCCAGTCTCGAAGTATAGCACAAGGTTACGATTCATCTCGACTTCCTGAATTCACAGAGGCTGAAAAAGAAAAAAATAAAGGAACCGTAGACTTTTTGGGAGTCAATATGTATTCTTCAGCTTTAGTTAAACCAGTGGCCAATCCAGATATGGACGGTAAAGGTTATGATGCAGACTCAGAAGTGGACTCTTGGTTTGATCCAAGCTGGGAAGGAGGAGCTTCTCCATGGCTTGTTGTATGTACAATATCAGAAATTAATAGATTATAATTTGTGGCTGTGTGATACCAGTAACTAATAGATCGTAAAATGTTACACATACTATTAATTAACGATCATTTAACATAAAAATAATTAAACTTTTTCTTTTTCAGTAATATTAAGTACTATGACGCCACCGTAAGGTGGCGCAGTTATTGTCTCATATATTTAACCGAGCAATACATAATTAAGTATCAGGTGGCGAAGTTAATATCTCATATATTTAAACAAGCTATTCTTACTTAATTAAGTACTATTGGTTCGGATTATTTTTCTATAAATGTTATAAAGCTACGCTTGTTGATATACCCCAAAATGTAAACTAACAGTCTTATAAATAATTTAGGTCACACCTTGGGGAGCAAGGAAGTTAGTAAACTGGGTTGCTAAAACATATAATAACCCGCCAATAATTATCACTGAAAATGGATACTCTGATTTTGATGGAACTTTAGATGATGAAGGAACTAGGGTTAGATATATAACTGTAAGTTTTTTTAAGTTAGATACATTATATTGACTACCGTTGTACTGGTATTATATTTTAGCAATATCTAAGTGGAATTAAAGATGCTATTGACTATGATGGAGTTAATGTTAAAGGCTATACAGTTTGGAGCTTGCTTGATAATTTCGAATGGACTTACGGATTCACGTAAGTTATGTGTTACGTACATAATTGTTGATTAGACGTTAAATTCTTTCATTCAAACAGATGAGTTTGATTTTTTACCCACGACTCATAAGTAAATTGCCTATTTTTTAACCTATATCTCTGTCAGTAAGTGTCAAATTATTGAGGAGTTGTGTTATAGTTTCATTTACCCACGACTCATAAGTAAATTGCGTATTTTTTAACCTATAACTCTGTCAGTAAGTGTCAAATTATTAAGGAGTTGTGTTATAGTTTCATTTACTAAACTAGTGAAGTAAGTAAATAGAAACCTGTATTATTATGTTCGTTACCTACAGTTTTCATTAAATTAAACTATCATTTGACATTTCTTAGACAGTACTGTCTGTGAAATCGAATATTTTTGACAACTTATGCCAAAAATTTAAATTTTATATTTGTTATTTTTAGTTTTATACAAAACCACTTGGTAAGTCGTGGGTAAAGCATAGTACTTCACTCGAGGAAAAAATTGCATATTTAGCTCGTTTCTTTAGCCCCTTCGCTCGCAAGCTCGCTCATGGGCCAAACACACTCGCTGTAATATGCACTTTACTCCACTCGTAAAGTAATATACTATTACTCAACTAGTGGAGTAAGTAAATAGAAACCTGTATTATTATGTTGGTTGCCTACAGTATACATTAAATTAAACTAACATTTGACATTTCTCAGACAGAACTATCTGCGAAATCGAATATTTTTGACAACTTATGCCAAATTTAAATTATTTTTAGTTTTATACAAGTCGTGGGTAAAGCATAGTACTTCACTCGAGGAAAAAATTGCATATTTAGCTCGTTTCTTTAGCCCCTTCGCTCACAAGCTCGCTCATGGGCCAAACACACTCGCTGTAATATGCAATTAACTCCACTAGTAAAGTAATATACTATTAATTACATATCACTTTCAGGAACAAGTTTGGGCTTTACCAAGTTGATTTCAGCAGTCCAAACCGAACTAGAACGGCAAAGAAATCAGCATATTTTTATCAAAATTTGATAAAAACTCGATGTTTAGTTGAGAAGTGTGTCGATGCATAAATAGTTTAATATTAAAATATGCATATTTGTACTTTTAATTGAATAAAAGTAATTTAAAACATAATCATATAATATTCAATTACAAATTGACAATTATTTCTCTACGTGGTTTTTTGGTTCCAAATCGGTATTAGTCATTAAAATTAACAAATTAGTTACATGTTCCTATTAACATAAATAGCTAGTAAATATGTATAGCAATTTTTCTGTGAAAAAAACTATAAAGCGAAAATAGCTTGTTATTTTGCGTAATGTAGCATAATTAGCCCCTTAAAGGTTAAATTGGCGTTGGGCGCCACTTTGTAACCTTAAAAGGTGCCCTAGGCTAGCTCCCGTGGGTCGTGGCTTCCTTCTGTGTTCTACTAGATTCTCTCCAAACATTAATTAAAGGGCGCCAGGTACAGACACACAAATAAAATTCGAAAGATCAGTTTAAAATGGTTTATTATTTTAAAAGAGATTAGTAATTTAATTAAAAATATTTAATTAATTATTTCTCTTATCTTGGTATGGTTCCGATGGCTTCTGACGGAGTTTTGATCCAGTGGAGCGGAGCAGTAGGAAGGATGGCGAACCTTCCTAGGGACTTCTAGACCGATTTTCACACGACGTGGAAACGGAACAGCAAAACGGAATGGAATTCCCCTGTAGGGACTTCTTCTCAAATTTCCTAACGACGAGGAATCGGAACAGCAACGGAATGGAATTGACCTGTAGGGACTTCTTGTCGGCTTTTCCAACGACGTGGAAACGGAACAGCAACGGAATGGAATACCCACTCTAGGAACTACTTGTCGGAATCTCACACGTCGTGGAACGAAAGAGCTGTCGGAAGAGAATACTCCTCAAGGACTTCTAGTCAGATTTTCTATCGACGTGGAACGGAACAGCAAAATGGCATCAGCTTCACAGAATGACGTCGAACTGTGAAATTCTTTCAGATAGCAATTTGTTGGTCCTTAATAGAGCCCTTCTTCCTGTTGGCAATAACCCTATTAATAAAATTGAAATCAAAACTCCGACTTTCAAATAATAATTTTCAAACACAATTGCTACAAGTCTTCCCAAATTTCGAGAAAAAATTAATTACCTTTCATGTATAAATATTAAAATACTACAAAAACTGACCTTGAATCAACAGCAATTGTATTTAAAAATTTAAATGTTAGTAAATATACATAAGATATTATATTCACCGCATTTTGGACTATTACTAATTAATTAAATTAAAACCAAGGCAAAATGTTACTCACCAGAACAGAAGTGCGAAGATAGTCGGGAAAACTCTGAATTTATTCAAATTCAACGATAAAATAAACGAATTAAAATCAAAAACTTTCGACGAAAACCATTCTCTCCTTCCCAAGTAGCAATCCCCTCTCGTATCAACGCAATAAGAATAGATAATATAAAAATATTTATAGTCCGGATGGAATGCTAGAAAACCAACGTTACAAACGTTACAGTAAATATTAAACAAGTAAAAGTAAATTCAATAAATGAATCAGTGCCCGTTGGTTATTTTGTACCGATAGTTTATTAGTATAATATTTATTTGTTAAATAGCCACCCAAAATATTTCACAGTTACCAACATTTTATTGACTAAATTAAATGAACAAAAATGCAGTGTTTAAAAATGGGAACTAAATCAGCAAAATATGATCAGATGGTAGCGCGAAAAGCGGAAAAGCAGTTATGGCGGTATAGTGACAGGGTATCTAAGTGCTGGTAGTTTTAGTTTAATATAAATTCAAGGTAGTTTAAACATAAAAATGGTGTAAAAGAATAGTGAATAAACATGACTCGCTGATGTCGGAGCTTGTTGCCAACTTTATATTAGGCATCAAAACATCTGTTCTATTATCTGTGGTTTTCTGGTCAACATTGGACAGAAAATGGCTGATGATAGTGCCTATGTTTATTGTCCCTTAGATTGGATAGACCGATAGATAGATAGATATTCATTGAATTGGCTGTTTCACTGCGACCTTTACAGGTCTATTGTGAACACCCATCATCTATAGAATAGGGTTTAAGAACCTTGTCTAGACCTGCCTTTTTAATGAGACTTAATAGCCTTTACAGTGGCCTCTCCACGTAACTTGGAGCAGTCGGTTTTTCCTCTATCAGTAATAGATGTATTTGGATAGAATAGCATAAGTTAAATTTTTCGGTTTTTTTATTTAAGCGAAAAATATTAAATATTACCTACTCTACAGTATATAAAACATTTATTTATACAGTATCATCATTATTATCACATTTTCTAACAGTCACTTGGTTTGTGATAATTAAAATGTGATACAAATGACTGTGATTCAATTTAATTCAAATAGAAACGTACGGGTATACTTTTGTCTATCGCTTCTGCCATGATAACGAGAAAGGGGATAGGTAACGAGGTTACCTTAAGAACGCCGACACATTTTCTCGATTTACTCCTGTCGCCAAGGCTACCATAGAAAACTTCGCTTTAAAACATCGGATTTTGAAAAGGAGGTAAATGTTTTAAATTAAAAAAAGTGTTAATAACTTCAAAGACTATTTTATAACTTGTATCAAAAGGTGGCTTTTGAAGTGGACAGTATGTGATCTCAAAAAATGATAAAAAAATTAAATTGTTTTTCAAAAATTTACAATTTTTTGCATCGCTTCAAAAAAGAAAATAACATCGCTTAAATAAAAGTAAGAAAGTGCTTGTATCAAACCAACTTGTTAAAATAATTGAACATTTAAATTTAAACAATGTTTAAAGTTGATTATAATTTTTTGCACAAATCTGTATGTTCTTTACAAAACAATACTAATCCTTTATTATCAAATTAAACCTTTGTACACAAGAAAATCGTAATTTTTTGGCACTAGCGATTGTTAAGGTATCTTTGTAGTCATTTTTACACTGACATCGGGTGATAAATGTATAATTAATTTGATATAGTATAGAGTTCAAATATGACGAGTACAAAGAAGAAAAAAATAAACTTTTCGTACTTTGCTGTTATATCAGGTATGTTGCCTACTAATGAAATATTTTCTCGATCCAATTATATTGACTGTTTTTTTTACATATTGAATAAACTCAATTTCTCGGTTAGTTAAGGGACTATTTCTTCTTTGTCTAATGTATTAAAGACTACGTGTTAAATAATCCTCCTCTTACAATTCAGGTCGTACTCAGTTTTTTCAGTGGTGAATTTATCTGCAGAATAAGTAGACTGGAGCCTAGGACAGAGCAGATTTTAGGGGCGAAAAATTTGGCAAAAAAGTTTTCTTTTGTCTTGCAGAAATAAAAAAAAATCCTTAGAGGTTGACTTTGCAGGCCATCCTTGCAAGTTTCCACTAAATACAGACACCAAAAATGTATTTTTTGGTCCTCCGTCCAGAAACAATACTATTAATTACTTCAAAATCGTCCGAAAAATGGCATTTTCCGGCCTAGGCCGGCAAAGTAGCTTTTAGATTATCTAAAGAGACGGCGCTATGAGTTTAAATTTTAAGTCATCAAAAATACATAATGAATAATACAAATTTTAATTTAATTTATTTAAAAACTGCGTATAATATACTAAACTTACCTATAACTTTTTCTAAAGATAAGCAGGATTCTAATGTACATTTAATTTCTCTCACAACTTGTATTTTAAAATTTGACATTTATGTCAATTTATGAACATCTTTATATAAACATCTAATATTGTACGTCACAAAGTAAAAAGTTTTTGAACTTGTTGTGTTTGCAACATATTTTGTTAATTAAAACACTAATAACTGCTGAAGCTAAACACGTATATTAAGTATTAAACAAGTTATTACACAATACACAACAACACAACTATATATAATATCCAATGTGGCGCTTATATCTGTCGGCTTGTGTTGTTGTGTATTGTGTAATAACTTGTTTAATACTTAATATACGTGTTTAGCTTCAGCAGTTATTAGTGTTTTAATTAACAAAATATGTTGCAAACACAACAAGTTCAAAAACTTTTTACTTTGTGACATACAAGATTAGATGTTCATAAATTGACATAAATGTCAAATTTTAAAATACAAGTTGTAAGAGTAATTAAATGTAAATTAGAATCCTGCTTATCTTTAGAAAAAGTTATAGGTAAGTTTAGTATATTATACGCAGTTTTTAAATAAATTTAATTAAAATTTGTAATATTCATTATGTATTTTTGATGACTTAAAATTCAAACTCATAGCGTCATCTCTTTAGATAATCTAAAAGCTACTTTGCCGGCCTAGGCCGGAAAATGCCATTTTCCGGACGATTTTGAAGTAATTAATAGTATTGTATCTGGACGGAGGACCAAAAATAACTATTTCTGCTGATCTGAGCTTCTTAAACTCAAGAAGGTATCTTCTTAAAAAAACGGAAGTTTATGAAAAGCTATAAGTTATTAACGCGTTGAGCTATTTTGATGTACGAGGCCGCAATCGACGCAGTTTTTTGAATGCTGTAAATATTATGTTTACTTTGTCGAAATGCGTATTAAAGCTATGCTTTTTGTAATACGTTTGGCCAGAGTGACCTTAGAATATAGAATTACAGTTATTGTGTTTTAATCATTTTTGAAGTTACTTTTTTTATGAAAAATAACAGCATGATAAAACTTATTGTAATGTAGAGTCTTAAAAAATTAGACAAACTTTAAAAAATAAAAAAATTAAAATTAAAATATAAAGCAAAACTAAATAAGTAGGTACTAAGAAACCATAAAACAATCTTTGGAAAATCGTAAATTTATTATGATATAAAGAAAAATATAAATTATCAAAGATAACACTTATAATTTAGGTCTACAATTAGATAAAAGCATAGGTTTTATCAATCAGACCCTCGACTGCAATTTTTTTTTAATGAATGTATTTATGTTTTCAGTAAATATGATGTCAGTCTTAGCAGGAATAGGTTATGCTTGGTCATCACCATGTATACCTAAATTAAGAGGAGAAGTAGATTCAGAATCAAATCCACTTTCACATCCAGCTACTTTTGAAGAAATTTCGTGGATAACATCTTTATTTTCTCTTGGAACTATAGCAGGACCACTTCTAACTGGGATTCTATCAACAAAATTAGGAAAAAAGAAAGTTTTACTGCTTTTTGCAATACCACAATTGGTTTCAAATATAATAATGATTTTTGCTGATAGAGTGGAGCTGTTTTATTTGGCTAGATTTTTATTAGGTATAGGCACTGGATGTGTATTTTCTGTAATTCCAATTTATGTAGCAGAAATATCCGAAACAAATCATAGGGGCCGAACAAGTATTATTTTCTCCATAATGTTTACTCTAACCCAAGATTTTGTATACTTTATTGGACCTTTTATAACTATAAAAATACTTGCTATTATATCTATCATTCCATCTATAATATTCTTTATATTATTTGGAATATTTGTACCAGAAAGCCCATACGATTATGTTTATAAAAATCAACTAATGAAAGCAGAAACTGCTTTGATAACATCACGAGAAAATGATAACGTACAAGAGGAACTTCAAGAAATTATTAACTTAGTAAACGAAAAAAATACTAAATTTTCTTTTAAAGCACTTATTTCATCAAAAGCAGCACGTAAAAGTGCGTTTTTAGCAATAACTTTAATGTTTTTTCAGCAATTTAATGGAATAAACGCAATAGCTTCATATCAGCAATCAATATTTAATGCAACAAATTCTATAATACCAGCTGATAAGTGTGTCATGATCGTGGCTTCTGTACAGTTAATTGGAGTAATTTTAGTAACAAAATTAATAGATCGCTGGGGTAGAAAGAAATTATTAATTATATCCTATATCGGTCTATTGTTATCATTATTAAGTTTAAGTATTTATTTTCATTTACAGAGTAAACATATTAATACAGACGCTATATTTTGGTTACCTCTCCTAGCTTTGTTGATATTTATGTTAAGTTTTAAGTTAGGTGCTGGTCCGGTATCATGGACTGTTACAGGCGAAATTTTTCCCCAAAATTTTAAATTTATTTTAAGCCCACTAGTCACATTTATGATGACACTTATGAGTTTTTTAGTTACCTTTGTTTTTCCTAGATTCTGGAGTGTGTTTGGATTAGAATTGTTGTTTTGGGTGTTTTCTGGGGTAGTAGCATGTGCAATACCGTTTATTGTATTTTTTGTACCAGAAACAAAGGGAAAAACACTTTTACAAATTCAGGAATTATTAGAAGAGAGAGTTTATATAAAATAGTTAAGTTTTCTTTTTATTGAGTAAACTATTACTTGTAACAAATTAAATAGTTAAGTAAAATAAGTGGTACCGTCTGTTTGGGACAAGCGAGTAAGTAATCCACATTCTCCTATTCACGGACTGTCGAGTAGATCTTTGTCAATCATGAATTAAAATTGCTACGTCTTCTAACTTGTTTTTTTTACCTATTCTTGGTTAGTTCTCGTAGTTTATGATTTAAGACTATCTGTTTTTAATAAAAATGGTTAATTTCAGATGGATATACAATAATAATTTATATTGTGTGTAAAATCTATACCCGATCCGTTCAAAAGATGGAATTCAAGGACGCGTGATCAGTGACCGGCCGGCGTAATAGTACGATGCCACGCCTTCTAAACTGAAATAACAGAGGACAGTTTACACTGTACTCATACCAGAGATAATATAAACTGTAGGCATCGAGGGTGGGTACTTTTTTGTTGAGTGGTGTAAATCGGACTTGTGACGTTGGTTGGGGAGAATAATATTCAAAGAGTGCGTGCCGTTTACGTGATCATTCCATCTTTTGAACGGCTGGAGTATAGTACCATTACTTTCTCTTTATTAGGTACTAGACTTTACCCACAAATATCGTTTGCGTCAAAATATAGGTAAAAACATTGTCTGATCTTACAGCCATCATATATAATATCACAATAAACTTACCTTTTTTTACGTGCCGTTTTAATCATTCCTACTTTGGACCGTCTTTGGACATAGGTAACATCAGTACAGGATTCGGAAAGAGGAGGAGCATCTCATGTACATCTGGAACGAAGTTCTTTCCTATCCAGGTAGTGTAGGACTCCGTAGCGATTGTGCCAGCCACGTGTACTACTCACTAAAACATCTTGTTTTGTCTTCACTTGGTTTATTTTGCTTAATTGTACTGCTAAAGCTTCTGAAAAGCAGCATGTACTTTTTTTTTGTTTTTTTTAGGTGTTTATTGTTTGGGGGTTACTACGTTAGTAAAGAATATAAATCATGCAACTAGATCGGGAAGCACGAAAGGTGTACAGCTTGCTAACTTTTGTTGTTATCTTTATTATTTCCTTTTTTTCCTTGTTTTACTTCCTTGCTACTAAAGCGACTTTCTATATTTTCTTCAGGAAAAGGATGTTGCAGGGTTTCTGGGTCAGAATCCACCCTCCTCATTAATATTATATTTTCATTGCACACGGCAGCTCATATATTTCGTTAGCAGATATAATTTCGTCGAAAAAGTCATTACTGGTTTCCATGCTGTCTTAGTAGCAATCATTTTTCCTATGGCTGTTCTTGCGTTCATAACACTATTCTAGACTTTTGCTTTCGACCTTTCTCTGTGCCATTTTTGGTATACGAAGAAGGTGTACTCCGCCGTGTTTTGGTGTTCTCAATACATGCAAAGTTCGTTTCTAGCTTTTCCTGTACGGTGCGTATAGTGCCAAGATAAAAAATGTCCACTCAGAAGTTGGCTAAAGGAAGTAGTTTACCTCCCTATGTTGACATTTGGTCCAGGTGATAATATCTTTAATCAGTCTTTATGTCCACGCTCCTTTTGTATCGATATCTCATCTTTGCTCCCAGAAAGAAAGAGTTCTCATCCTAGCTTCCTTTTGGATCTGTGGGGTATCCTCGAAGAGAAGGTCGATTGGGATTTCACCTGTGATAACCTGGGCTGCTGCTGTTAAGTCTGATCGGTAATCGTATATGACCCTCAGCAACATTATTCGTTGGAGACTCTTTAGGTTAATTTTGTATTTTTCGATTTTAACTGCAAAGTGCCACACTGAAGTTCCATATAGAAGTGTGGTCTTCACAACTGTAAATTCTTCTGCCAATAGATGGCTCCCCAATGTTGGGTAGACTACCTTGGATGTTTTAAAATACATTTGCCATGTACAGACAGCGATCAGTTACAATTTTCTTATATGTAAAGATTATCATCTGACATATTGTCTCAACTCTTACTGCTTGTCAACCGTGAATGTCTTGTTACTTCTATATTAGGAGCAGTGTCGGTAAAGATCCGAGTAACTCTTCAGATAGACCGGAATTAAAAATTAGACAAAATGTCAAATGATAGAAGTTATATTTTTTGTTTGTTCCTAGAGATAAGTGTCAGAAAGACCATAAATCGGGTGATCTTCAATGTGGACAGTAAAACGTGTTTAAAGACAAATTAAAAACCTCAAAAAATTAATTAAAAAAAAACGAAATTTAACACATACATGATAGGAGTAACAAATAAAACAGTTAAATAATAAAAGAAGTTGATAAAATAGATTTTGATTAAATGTTTAATTAATGTAATTTTAAAGTAGGTTTATACCTATGTAATTACTACTTTAAAAATCACATATTTGTTAAAGACATTAGTTTACGTACATGTATTTATAATTCTATTATTTTCAATATTAAAGTAAATATTAATGAATTTTATGAATAAATAGCATATTCATAAACAATCTTCAACTTAATTTTGTTTTATTTATTGTGTGATTAGATACTAATTCACTTGATAATGAACTTGGTTTAAATAGAATATTATTACCTTTTTATATTCATTTAAAATGCTGGTTAGGCCGTAGTAAAAATACGTCTAAATAAGATTTGAATAATGGTAGTTGCAGAGACTATTACAAACAATAACTGGTTTATTTGCCTTGCAGTGTTATCAGGTAAGTAAAAAAAATCAAATCAAACTATCTTGTTAAATGTGAACTATCGAGTAAGACTCTTTATCATTGCTAGGTAGAAATATTCCAGTCTTATATTAAATTTATTTTTATGATTATATCACATTTTAATAAAAAAAAATATAAGTTACAAGGTCGGTAGTTTACAGACAAGGAGACGTAGGAGCCGAGTCTGGAAATACAAACGAGTACTGTAATAACACCTAACGACCATGTATCGTATCATATTTTATTTCATCCTGTTTTTATAAATTAATAAATTCATAAAAAATTTAAAAATAGTTCGTAACTTGACTAGTTACGTCAAATTACCTTGATTATTTCCTTTGATTCAAATTAACCAATAGAATGTCATAAGTTTTGAAATCGGACCAATCAGAATCAAATATCAGCGACTATTGCACTAGAGAAATTGTCACGTCAAATATAAATGTCAAAAATTTGTCTTCTCAGGAAATAATCTTCCTAAATATAACACGAACTTGATTAATAGTCTGCTATTTTTGTTGTTGCTAAATTTCTCGAAAATTTTACAATTTGTTTCGACATAATTTGACATTAATAATCAAAGATTAAAGCCCTCGAGCTAAAGCTAATCAGATTATTAATGTCAAATTATGTCTCAACAAATTGATACTAACATATTCTCGAAAACTAGATACCACAAAAATAGCCGACTATAATCAAGGTCTTGTTATATTACCCTTGATTATTTAAATTCCGAATAAAATTGGACTTTGAATATTTAAAACAAGATTTATGTTTTAGCAAACTTCATATCATTTACTGGCAATGCCGGATACTCTTGGACTTCACCATTTCTTCCGAAATTAAATGGAAATGTTGATGCTGATAAAAATCCATTATCAACTCCAATAACAACTTGGGAAGAATCATGGATTACATCTTTACATAGCCTTGGAGCTCTATTTAGTTTATTACTAACAGGTCCTTTAAGTGAAAAATTCGGAAAAAAATGTGCGCTGGTTATTTTTTCAGTACCAATGTTTATATCGAATATTTTATTAATTTTTGCCAATTCAGTGATTGAGTTCTATATTGCAAGATTTTTATTGGGTATAGGAACATCATGTGTTTTTTCAGTTATTCCGTCATATATTGCAGAAATTACAAAAATAGAAGATAGAGGGAAAGCTGGAATGGTTATGCCATTTATGGCGGCCACCACTCATATGTTTATTGTAAGCGTGGGGCCTTATGTTTCTATTAGTGTGTTTGCTATGTTTAGTTTAATTCCATCTATTTTATTTTATTTAATTTTTGTTCCTTTTGTACCAGAAAGTCCATATTACTATGTAGCACAAAACAAAGTTAAACTAGCTGAAAAAAGCTTGAAAATCTTAAGACAGAAGCATAATGTAACCATGGAAATGTCAGAGATAATTAAAAGTTTTAAAGAAACACAAACAAAGGGTTCTTTTATGGAAATTATGAAAACAAAAACTGTACGGAAATCATTATTAATTTGTCTTGGTTTGGTTATTTGCCAGCAAGTAACTGGCGCTCAGGCAGTTACAGCATATCAGCAAGAAATATTCCATGGAGTTTCAAGTGATATACCGAGTCATTTATCTGTGATTATAGTAGGTGTGTTTCAATTTATTGCAACTATCATAGTTCTTGGATTAATAGACAAAGTGGGTAGAAAGAAATTGTTTTTATTGTCTTATTCGGGACTGACTATATCTTTAGTAGGTCTTGGTGTGTATTTTAGATTAAAAGAATCAAAATTAAATGTAGATAACTTATATTGGTTACCGTTATTAAGTGTAATAATGCATATGGTATTCTTTCGAATGGGTGCAGGGCCAGTATGTTGGACGGTGGTTGGAGAAATCTTTCCTTCAAATTTAAAAGGGAATTTATCTGCTGTGGTAACATCTGAAATGGTTTTAATGAGTTTTGTTATGTCTATGATATTTCCTCCTATGTCTATAGCGTTAGGGATGTCCTGGACATTTTGGATATTTGGTACCGCAACAGCTTTATCAATTTTATTTATCGTGTTTAAAGTTCCTGAAATTAAAGGTAAATCTTTTTTGGAAATTCAGGAAATTTTAAAGAAATAGACTATTTATTTTTAACCATTGTTTTCTTTAACATGTAACAAGTTAATGAATTGGTCAAAAATAAAGTAAATGTATTATGGAACTTCCAGAAGAGGCTATCAGGAGTAAACAATGTAAAAATAATTTTGAGTATCAACAATACCTGTTTTTAACAAATTTTTATTTCAAGAAATCTTACTATCTTTTCCAGAGTTTCTTATAAGCTATCTCAACATTAGTAGTGCTTTAGAAAATACAAGAGGTACAAAAACCTTATATAAATTACTGAGTGCGAAATTAATTAATTTGTTTAGTTTATAAATTAAAGTAGTTAAATTGTATCCAAAGGAATTTTGCTTAATAAGAATAGCAGTGACCACATAGGCTTTTACAGACAGTCCCCTAAACACTTGCAAGGTTCTGTACACCAACCAGCGCACGCACTAGTTGACCAGCTACTTAATATTATTTAATAAGTTCTTTATTCGATACCTATTTGTGTGCACCGGCACCAAATAAAAGGTGAATACACGGTGTTTTAAACTCGTTGGCGACTTCGGTTGTTAGATCATCCAATGAGGGTTATTGGCGAAATCGTATACACTTGTGCTAAATCAGGTTATAAAACGTCAACAACTACAAAAAATTTAAGAACAGCTAAAATAGAAATAAAAAACAGACAGACATAAAAGAGAAGTCCCAAACAGATGACCTTAGCAGCTAAATAAAGAAAACAAAATGAAAAGGGAACCACTTTGTAAATCAAATAAATGCTGAGCGGTGAAGAAGACCTGTAGAATGATTGAATTCGCAAAAATGTTAGTGGAAATAAATCGGATTTAAACAGGCGAATAATACGCCTTCTAAAAGATAAAGTAATAAATATAGTTTAAAAAACTAAAAAACACGCTTTTATAAAGCATGTTTCTGAAAAACATCGAACTAAAAAGTTAAAAATAATTTTCAAAATAAAATTAAAACAAAAATAAATGAAAAATACTAGTATTATTGTGAAAAAAGCGTGGGCGCTTGACATTCGAAAAATATGGTAAGCAGCGCCCACGCTTTTTTCACAATAATACTAGTATTTTTCATTTATTTTTGTTTTAATTTTATTTTGAAAATTATTTTTAACTTTTTAGTTCAATGTTTTTCAGAAACATGCTTTATAAAAGCGTGTTTTTTAGTTTTTTTAAACTATATTTATTTTTTACTTTTTAGTCCAATTTATTTTATTTCAATAGATTCGTTAATTTGTTGTGACGATTACAAGACCCTCACTCAATCATTATTCGTTTATTTAGTTAAAAATGCTTTGGAAGCGTCTTTTTTTGATTTCTCAAATTATATTTATTGTATTCATATTGTTGATGATTAAACATATTGGTTCAATCACTTGGAAAAAAAAAATTATTATTGTGAAATCTAAAAAATTGTTAGTTTAATTCTAAGACAATTTCATTCATATTGTTTATAATTAAACGAATTGTTTATTACCCACTCCCGGCACGGGGAGGTAGTGACTAAAAATAACGATATGGGACTCACCCGAGGCAGCAGCCGCGGAGTGGAGAGTTACAAACAAACAAACATACATACACACATACAGGTGAAGTTAATTAATAATAATAATAATAAAAAGCGTGTTAAAAACGATAACTTTTCGAGATATTCACAAAATAGTGTTTATTTCGAAAACTGTCAATGTGACAGCTGTCATAATTTAACAGTTGATGTAAAATTTAATTCCAAACGAAAAAGTATTCTTGTGTTTTTTCAAAAAAACGATAAATTTTCGAGATATTTACAAAATAGTGTTTATTTTTAAAACTGTCAATATGACAGCTGTCATAATTTGACAGTTTATGTAAAATTTAATTCCAAACGAAAAAGTATTCTTGTGTTTTTTAAAAAAACGATAACTTTTTGAGATATTCACAAAATAGTGTTTATTTCGAAAACTGTCAATATGACAGCTGTCATAATTGGACAGTTGATGTTAAAATTAATTCTAAACAAAAAAGTATTCTTGTGTTTTTTCAAAAAAACGATAACTTTTCGAGATATAATTATATAACGGAGTGGAGAGTTACAAACAAACAAACAAACAAACAAACAAACAAACAAACAAACATACATACATACATACATACATACATACATACATACATACATACATACATACATACATACATACATACATACATACATACATACATACATACATACATACATACATACATACATACATACATACATACATACATACATACATACATACATACATACATACATACATACATACATACATACATACATACATACATACATACATACATACATACATACATACATACATACATACATACATACATACATACATACAGGTGAAGTTAATAAAAGCGTGTTAATAAAAAACGTTTTTCTTCAAGCGTATAATAATAACTATATTACTTTTTGCAACACAGACCGTAGAAATATCCCATTATTTTACTAGTACAAAAATGAATTTTCATTATTGTACTAATAAAATAATGGGGCGTTGTAATCAAGTAGGTAGGAACTGTCATTTTTAAACTTATTTAATTTGACGTTTGTCTGTTTTGAAAATTTTGTGAAAAATGTCTCAAGAATTGCAATGTACGCCTCCGGAATTAGTTGAAATAGCTAATTCCAGTATTGAAACTCTAATTCCAACGAAGTCGCGTAAACTGTATGATTTTGCATACGAAAAATTTCTAAAATGGTGCAATGAATATAATGTACAGCAATACACGGAAAACGTTATGCTTGCATACTTCACGAATTTGTCCAGAAAGTTTAAAAGTTCTACTCTATGGGCACAGTATTCAATGATTAAAAGTCAATTAAACATTAAACATAATGTTAAAATAGAAAAATATAGCAAATTAATTGCATTTATAAAGCGCCAAGGGGAAAATTATACACCGAAAAAATCAAAAGTATTAACACAAGATCAATTTGATAAATTTCTCAAGGATGCACCAAATAATGTTTATTTAGCAACAAAGGTAGGTACTTTCTTATTTCTTTTTAATCATTATTACGTTACTTAAACCGTTGACAGTGATATCTACTAGCAGATCAATATTTAACCTCACAGCAAATATTACCTCATTTCCTACTTATAACATTTAATGACGGTAGCTCAGTGGCAGAGCTTTTGTCTTCGGTCGCAAAGGTCAGCGGTTCTAATCCCGGTGCTACCAGCTTTTTTTTTATTTATTTCAACGTTTGTTTTAGGTTATATTAATATTTGGAGTCACAGGAGCCCTTAGATGCGATGAACTTGTTAATTTAAAGTCTAGTGAAATCCAAGATTTGGGAAATTTAATTTTGGTTAAAATCATAAACACAAAAAACAAAAAACAACGGTCGTTTACTATAATTGGCGATTTTTATTTGAATTTGGTAAGACAGTATACGGCTCTTCGTCCGGATGATATTGGCCTGCAGCGATTTTTTATTAAATACCAGAATGGTAAATGTCACCGTGTGGTAATGGGTATCCACAAAATATCAAACGTACCAAAAGACGTTGCTACGTTTTTGAAATTAACAAATCCTCATGAATATACAGGACATTGCCTTCGGAGGACTTCCGCAACTATTTTAGTTGACAACGGAGGTGATATTACCGCTTTAAAGCGGCATGGTGGATGGAAATCCACCAGTGTTGCTGAAGGGTACTTAGAGGATTCCATTTCCAGTAAAACACAAACTGCACAAAAAATACTTAATTGGCAAGAACAACCAAGTAATAGTTCTGGAATCGCTGACATAATAATCGACAATCAACTTACTAATAATATGATGTATACCAATGACAAAATTGTAAATGTCGAAGCTGAAAGCGGTGGCAGTGGCTTAAATTTAAACAACTGCAGTATACAAAACTGCACATTTAATATTACTGTTAATAAATAGGTAACACTTTATGTAATTTTTCGTTTGTATTAATTAAATAGTTGAGATATAAACAAAGCCTTCTATATTTTTTATAAAATGCATATTATTATTACGCTTGAAGAAAAAATAGTATATGTTACTCGGAGCAGAAGGCCCATTATATGTTTCGCCCAGTTTGCACAGCCTCGGCTAGCGCCTCGGCAGTGCAAGAATCTGGGCTCAACAATAATGTTGGCCTTCTACTCCTAGTAACATAATATACTATTTATCTTAAAGTCAAATCAATTAGAGTTGATTCTAAATAGTGGATTGCAATATTTATGTTTCTACTTTCAGAAACGATGAGAGATGGACGAATGGCAATCAGTGAAAAATAAAT
Source organism: Altica lythri (assembly GCA_964028335.1). NCBI lineage: Eukaryota > Metazoa > Arthropoda > Insecta > Coleoptera > Chrysomelidae > Altica > Altica lythri. Next base: position 61,985,429 of record OZ034805.1, on the reverse strand, counting down.
TTAGTCTTCTATGATTAAAAGTATAAAAAAATAAATAAAATGAGAGTATTTCGAAATATTTATATATGTTGGCGATCTTGACACTTTTGACACTTGACAGTTTTAATGATTTTAAATTTGAATGTTTGTCAAATTTGAATAAAATATTTTGAATTTCGCAATATCGCTGATAATGTAGTTAATACAACATAATTCTTGATTTACTACCTGAACTCTTTCATCTTTCGTTGATAAATCAGTGCAGTGCAACCAATTGTGTAAAACAAAAAGTTACCAAAAACAGTGTTACAATGAATCTATTTCGATACTGTTTTTAGTGTCGAAATAGAAACTTTGTGAACGTGAATTATAAAAAATTATTTTATTACCAAAACAGTTTTTACGAAATTTCAGAGGTACCTAAAGCTTCTTTGTAGTAAAGTAACATAGAAAATGTATTTGGCTGAAAAATCGTACTAAAACATTTTAACCAGTTTTGTTTTAAACGAGGATAAAAATAATAATTAAATTCATATTTTTAAAAACAACATGATATAGTTTTACTAAATAAACAAATTTTATGTTTAAAATAAAAACCAGGCGTGTGTAGGTATATACTATAACAGACAACAGACATTGTTTCAAAAAACCAGATTTATTTTGCTGTTTGTGGCAGACAATAAAACTGGTTGTCCTCCAAAAATATATCCACATTTAAAAAAAACAAACATAATACTCAATTTTAGTGCATAACCATAATTAATTTATACCGAAATTCTAGAAAGTTTGTATTCAGTATTCAAACAAGATAACTATTTATGAGAGATTTATTATTGGATTTACAAGCGGCAATAAAAACTTATGAATTTTTTAATCTCTTTGTGGTTTGAATTCTTTTATATTGTTTGCATTCTAAGGTATGTACGACTTAAAATAATTGAACAACTTTTCTAGCTTCTCCTTTAATCACTTTTTAAAAGCAATTGTTTTTTTTTATAAGAATAACACTATAAGTAATTGGATTTAGGCAAAAAATCTGGCCAATCTATAGGATTTTTGAAGTTATACTTCTATTTATGCACTGGATTTGTGTGGGGTCAAATGGCAAAAATCATTACATATGTAATGGTGTGAGTAAGAGAGAGACAGAAACACATATAAGGTATCAGTACATTGAAAAGAGATAGATATACAAAAAACATTCTGAGCTAATGTTTTGGAATATCATAGTGACGTATTACATTGTGTTTGACAGATTACTTTATAATTCTGTCACGTAAGTAAACATATAAAGTTTAGTACTTTATATTAATAATATTACCTAATCATAATATGTAGTCAGATGATATAAATGTGAAAATTACATGCGGGAGTTGTAAACGATCTCTAAAAGGCGAATTAAAATGTACCAAATGTGAAAAACAGTATCATCCTGCTTGCCTAGTTCGTCTAAGAGGCGCAAAAGTGGTTGGTCAAAATTTAATCATCTGTCCATCATGTGCTGAAACTGAAAATGATGGCGACCATGCGTCATAATATAAAATACAGTGTTATTTGTTTGGTCGAGCACTTTCTTTTAACAGAAGAGGTTCAGCATCTCAGTGTCTTTGGTTATGACCCGAGCTCTTATTTTTGTCGTGTACAGAATAAACGTGGTGGAGCTATGATTTTGGCAAAACATGGTATGGAGGTAAATCCTTTAAAAATGATCGAAAACTTATCAGTTGAAGGACGAAACACCTGCTACTTAAGACGGACCTCGTCTCCAGGAAATGTTATGCAAATTTGATACAAAATCAGTGTGTACTCGGTACTAGGAGGTTTTTGAGGTCGTTGAACACGAATATCATATAATGATTTTGCTAAATCATTCGCATAAGAATTTATGAATCCTGGCGCGTGCATAGAAGTATAACTTCTGCCGGCAGTCCCACTGACTGCCACACCCTTTTTTTTTAAATAATCGACAAATCTTTTAAGAAAAATGGCATGCGAGGATTTAAATTAATTCAGATTTATCCCTAATTTTGTCAACTTATCTGGGTGTATTTATATCCTTAAACCCATGTATTTACATCAGGACCACCAAACTTCGCTAGATGTGCTATTTTCAGTGCCAATTTCAGATTACCTAATGCAAGACATTTTTTAAAGGTTTAAAACCTTTCCTCATACACGAAATTTTATTTCTTTGTCTTTTTTCTAGACGTTTGCTGCACATAGATGGCTTTGTTTTACGCATTGGTCTAGACAGTATTTTAAAGAACTATTTTTTAATATCTTTTATATTTTAAATACTGCTCGCATGTATGGGGATCGACGACTCCATTAAGGCTCAGAGTTCTTGATGCAATACAGAGAAGAGCAGTTCGACTACTAAACGACACCAATATCACCAAAAAGCTAGCCCCACTCCACTGTCCCATCGAAGAGAAGTGTCTGATCTTTCCCTGTTTTACCGATACTTAAACGGATTTTGCTTAGAAGAACTCCGCTCTATAATGCTCCACTTGCCAGACCAGCCAGAGCACCGCGATGTGCCAACTCCATGCACCCTTATGCTGTTCAGTGCCAGACATCGAGAACGGATCGATTCGATCGTTCCTTTATCCCCAGGGTCGCCATATTGTAGAACTCCTTATCTCTCCACGTCTTTCCCACTCGTCCTAACTTGCAGTCCTTTAAATCCCAAATTATTAAATTGTCTCTTCTGCCCCAATAGATGTTCTTGGTACATTTGTATTTAGGTACATTCTTACGAGAACATCCTTAAATAAAAAAAGAACCGCAAACTATAGGTAATATCTTGACAAAAAACTTTATATATCTGTTTATATAGTTACAGATAATATATTGAGTTTTTTTAACAAATATATACTAATAGTTTAAGAAGTAACTATAACCAAAACAACAATATTATTTTTCTTTGTACTATGCCGAAAGTACGTCGTTCCGGCTTCAATATTACGGCAGAAAGCCTAACTTTTATGCCGTGATAATGTCGCGCAGACAGCGGGCCGAAAGAAATTATTCCTGCACTGATGTCCCTGTCAGTGACACTGTCACTGCAAATGTCGGTGCAGGCATCAATATCTTTTAACACAGAAGGCAATTTCCTTCATACTTTCGGCATAGTACAAAGAAAAATAGTATACCCTACATGGGCAGAAAGTTTGAGAGCCCTGCACTGCGCGACATGATGCCCGAGGGCACTTTCTGCCCTTGTAGTGTAATATACTATTGTTTTGTACTATGCCGAAAGTACGTCGTTCCTGCTTCAATATTACGACAAAAAGCCTAACTTTTATGCCGCGATAATGTCGCGCAGACAGCGGGCCGAAAGAAACTATTCGTGCACTGATGTCACTGTCACTGACACTGTCACTGCAAATGTCGGGACAGGCATCAATATCTTTAACACAGAAGGCAATTTCCTTCATACTTTCGGCATAGTACAAAGAAAAATAGTATACACTACATGGGCAGAAAGTTTGAGAGCCCTGCACTGCGCGCCATGATGCCCACGGCTTCGCCTCGGGCATTATGTCGCGCAGTGCAGGAATCTCAAACTTTCTGCCCTTGTAGTGTAATATACTATTTTTTTGTACTATGCCGAAAGTAGATCGTTCGTGCTTCAATATTACGACAGAAAGCCTAACTTTTATGCCGCGATAATGTCGCGCAGAGAGCGGGCCGAAAGAAATTATTCGTGCACTGATGTCACTGTCACTGTCACTGCAAATGTCGGGACAGGCATCAATATCTTTTAACACAGAAGGCAATTTCCTTCGTACTTTCGGCATAGTACAAAGAAAAATAGTATACACTACATGGGCAGAAAGTTTAAGAGCCCTGCACTGCGCAGTGCAGTGATCTCAAACTTTCTGCCCTTGTAGTGTAATATACCATACCTTGCTTGAGTCTTGTTGACTGTTCGGCTTGACAATATTGCTTAAAAGGTGAAATTTTTTAACTAAAAGTTATTACAGTTTATTTGCTACACTTTTGCGCAAAGGATTTTTAAATAAAAAAAACTTAATGTTTTTAATTATATGTTAATGTCAAAGTTTTATTATTCGGTCTAGAAATGTGTTCACACTACTTTTAATTATCACAAATTTTAGCAGAAATATTCTTCACACCAATAGGCTTAATAGGGTATCTCTAGCAGTTTCAGTGCTCAACTTCTCAATGAGAAAATGTAGGGAGAAATATGCCACTACCTGTACGTTGCACAAGTGCTCTTTACATTATACGTTTATAATGGAAATTCTTCAAAACGCTCCCAAATGAATTCTTGCTTTTCTGGTATTATTAAGTTTAAAGTGGACAAGAATTAAATTATTACTTAGCCGAGGCGAGATTTCTACCGTTTTTGGCTTCTTCTAGTTAATATATAAAGATTATATAGCTCTATATAACGTATATAAAGTAATTTAAAATTTTGATGTGAAATACATTACAACTACTTTAATTAGTTATAAATCATATTTACGTTTGTGTTATTCTAAGCAAAACTGTGATTTTAAATCTGATTCAAAAGGCTTTATTGGTGCTTTTTAGAACACAATGTCTTATGACTAAAAATTACGAAAAATTTGAAAAACAATAAAGAATTCAATAAAAGGCTGACTAATCGCTAAGCATATGTAGCTTAGTGGTTAGAGCGTAATCACGTTAAGGTAAAGGTTGCCGTTCGAGTACCTACTGCCGGAAGCAATTTTTTTCAATTTTCCCTTAATGTCATTCTTATTTCAAAGATCTGGCAACTATCAGGAATAAAATCGAAAAAAATCGTTAATCACACAAAAAAATGGTTAGAAGTATATTTTTATTTACAATTTAATGAAAATTGTAATACTAAAAAATAATAGAATAAGGAATGGCGTTTCAATTCTACGTTTAAAAGTATATAGACAAGAATAGTGGGTTTACTCTACGCGACCTTATGTTCCTTGATCCACATTTTGCTTTGGTTTGCCCCATAGATATTCTATATCTATGGTTTGCCCACTTTTTTTGAGGAGCTTGGTGAGTAGCGATGCCAACTATACCAATTTTCCGGTATATCTTCCGATATACTGTTATAATTAAAACTTTTTTAAATTTGCCACCTGTTTTTTAAATCTACCGATTTTTACTTTTTTTGTATCAATTTACCAATTTCAGAAATTATAAATCAAATATTTCAAAATGGCCTTGCTTGCATATTTCATTAGGTACCTTTGTATAATAAAATTTAATATTATATATACCGTTAATTTTACATTTACTCCCATGTGTGTACCTACTTTTCAAAAATATTATTTTATTACTTGTATTTTGTCTAGAGCTAGAGTGTGTGAAGTTCATGTTAGGAATAATAATGTTAGTTGTTAAATCAACAAATTTATTTAACTTATTCAAACAAAATCCGAGCGCATTGATGTCGTCCAAATTAAATGCGACGGAGAAGGTTTTAATTCGCTTTATACCAAACAACCCTTTGTTTAAAACAACATCAAAATGCTACACCCCAGGCAACATTTAACTGGTCGATTGTTCCACAGTCTGACTAAGAGTTGAAATTATCACACACTTTATAGTGGCGCGGCTGGTTCAAAATGTCATTAAACCTGTATTCCGGCATTGTTTGGCAATAATCATTGTGCGATAATTCGAGTTTCATTATTTGAACGTTGAATGAAATTATTGCTAGGATGCAATTCCTTTTCTGACGGAATCTTATTTCGTTTCTCAGAAGGGGTTAACTGAAATCCATACAATTTTTTACATTTTATTTGTTTGCAAATTAAATAAAGTGTTCTCTATAACTATTTTTTGCGTGTTTAAGTCCAATACACATAAAGGGCTTTCTAAAAATTTATAATTTGATTAAATGGAAGTATTTTAAAATATTATGTTTTATGACATGCCTAAACAAAATTAACATGCAACGTCGTCCTTTTATCGGTCTCTTTAGAGTTTTGGGAAAAGAAAAAGTCGCTGCTGGCTAAGGCATGATAACAGTGTTTTTTGGCCAAAAACTCACAAACAAGCAGTGATGAATTTGCCGATATTGCAAAATTCTTGCGTTTAAGTCGTATTGCTTCGCGCAAACGTCTTATAACTTCTAGGTAATATTCCTTGTTGACCATACGACCTTCTGGCAAGAACTCATAATTTATTATTGCATTGTTATTGAAGAAAACAGTGAGCAAAACCTTCACAGTCGACCGAACTTGGCGTGCTTTTACGGTCTTGGATCCTCTAGCCGCTTCCATTGGGATGATTGGACTTTGGTTTCGATGTCATAGCCATTAGTACCTAAACGATTTTTGGCTATGGGTGTAGCTGGTAACAAAGCCACACTTGATAATATATCCAAAAAAGATGTTGATGAGAAGCAATTAAGGTTGGAGGAAGAGAAGCTAAATGTACTGGAATTTTATTTCGAGTGTTTAAAAAAAAACATGCATATAGATCGTTATCTAGTTTTTTAGGAGCTCCACATATATTATAGGAATGTATATACATGCATACAATGAAGCTTAAAACTTTTTGAAAATTATAAAAGTTGTATATATAATTGCATAATCTACAGTTATTTTGAGGCCATTTTGCGATAAAACTTACCGTTTTGTAGACCTCGAGTAAAATTTTTACTCGTACGGAACAATGAGGAATTTTAAAATGTGGATTTTAATTTTGTTTTCAACAATTTTTCAAATTTTCAGCTTGATGAGAATTAATGTAATTTCGAATGTCTAAATTGACTGGGCTATTAAGATTCAGTTAGAGCTTTTACTATTGCAGATAATGTGGTATTCGGTTTTCAAGTATTTCTCTTTAATACAATATTTAGAGTTAGACGTTTCTCAATCTCAATGCATTACGTCCCAAAAATAGATACATAATTAAATAGGTACAGCACTTGATATTGATCCTGTATAATTCTATACTAAATTCAATTGTAAATTAAATGGCAATTCCTTATACCTCTTTAAGCTTGTTGAATTTAGTACAAGCAAACAGATAGGTTCATGAAATTTAATTATTAAAGTAAAGCTTTCTACAAAAAGCCTTAGCGACAGGAGTAAATCGAGAAAAAGCGAACGGGAGATGACCTTGTTACCTATTCCCTTACTTACTATTTATTTTATTAATTTATATATGTATATGTATATAGCAGGCGTATGATATGAAAAGTACATGACATACGCGAAAAACTGAAGTATACCAGTAAGTTTCTAGCTCCATAGTTTCTAGATTTAAAAAAAAATGAATTAGAGACGTTTGTATCTCAGGTTAGGTATCACAAACATATAGTAAAAATTATAAAAAATAATTGTAAAAATTGTTGTATTAATGACCAATCAAACTTAGTGACCATTTATGATCATTTCGTGACCAATTTAGAGCTGGTTTCAATTATTTAATTTCATAATTTGGACCGCTAGGTATATAGATGGCGCTGCTTAAATTATACATATTTACGTAAATCTTACCACAAAACGATTTAAATTTGTCGTTTAAAATGATTAGTAGATACGAATTTAAAGTACAATTAACTCCTCTAGTGTTAAAAGAAGCAACAAATGAAGCTTGTCAAAATTTTATACCTGAAATTTCTAAAAACTAGTACCGTAATGCCCATAAGAGCTTCGTCAATTGACAAAAAGGAAAGGCGACAAATGCTTTACCAGAAACAGTTGTTTTGGCATATTTATCCAGATTATCAAAGAAATTCAAGGCTTCTACGTTATGGTCTCAATATTCTGCATCATCAATATTCACTACGTGTCCTCATGGATATCCAGCATCCAGTGAAATAGAACTTTCCTGGAAACTTCAGTTTCCGCTTCTATAACTGTGACTGGATATTCCTTAATCCACATTACTAAAATGACCAGCAACTGAATTCTGGGAAGTGACGAAAAATCCAGAAACGAATTTGTCCTGCAGGACCTTTTAGTACAGAGTTCCGTCTGCGACACCAGTAACTTGGTTCTCTTCCTTGTTTTTTTTTGTAGGCTAAGTTGGATTTTATTCCCACACACATGTCCTAAAACATAAAACAAAAGCATGTTTAATTAAAAAATTTACCATTCCCAATTCCTTTATGTGGCCCATTAAAGCTGTAGAACAATATAAATTTTTCGACGAGTTCTTGTCGTTTGTATTAACCAAATATTTGTAGTAAATAGACCTTGGTGTTTAATTACAAACTACGGTTTTTTGTACTTTAGTTTCCAAAACAGATAATCACTTAATGTCACGCAAAAAATAAAAAATCTGGCCGAGAGCATGTGTGCAATCTGTAGAGAGTGGAGAGTAATAAACTGACCTTTCATAGCCCTCGTTTCATTCCCTGCAACATATTTTTAAAGTAGCCTGGAATTTTTCATTAAAACTTTGATCTTTTGATATACAGTCTTGCATGCTAGCCGTTTCTGCTTATAAAGTGCAATTATTTTTTCTCTGACGGTGATAAAAAATTATTTAACCAGCTCGTGTATTGGTTTAAACCCTTTTGGTGGTAATTAAAAGCTTAACAGAAGCTCATGCTTCAGGGCTTTTGAAGATATACCTATGGTTTGTATTTTATACTTGAAACTTTTATTACTTTTTTTTCACATATATAAAATACTATATTTTACTTAGATCCAAATTTTTTATTAGCGTCACGTTTGTATTAACATTTTTGTTTAACATTTAGACCAATTATTTACTATAATTTGTTATAACTATCAGGTTTAAATTTTCTTATTTATGAGAGTTTGTGTTCTATTGGTAATATATTTATTTTTAATTATATGTATTTTTAAAACTTGTACTTCTTGCTTTTAGTAGAAATATAAAACTTTATATATTTTAACATTCCTAAAAAATCTCTCTGTAACTTTATAATACTGTAAACACTATTTTTATAGCAACATAGAAATTATTTATTCCTTTCAAATTTTCATTATTTACGAAATTTATTATAATCTGAAAAAGGATATCGTATTTGTATTCCAGTAGCTATTTCAGTGCTAACAAAGAATAGAGAATAAAAAAATATCATAAAAATGTGGTCCGAGTTTAAGGGTGAATTATAACAGTAATAAAGTGTAGAACAAAATCCAAGCACACTCGACCATTGTAGTTTTCAAACGAATAAAACGCCACACTCAAGATATGCGAGTTCTAAACCAGTGGCGGACAAATTGTCCTCTTATGCATTTTCAAAAATAGTAACTCAAGTTTGATTTTAAACTATTTTATTTGTCAAATATCAAGTTATCAGGAAAACGTTTAAAACGTCCTAAGTGAAAGTTACATTTTAAACATCAGATGCCAAAAACTCGGCACAATGCTTATCGAAAATAGCTCTCGGCTAAATTCGCTAAAGTTTTACAAAAACATAGTTTTCAGCATGCTGATCTACAGTGTCAATGAACACAATCATCTATTTTTAATCTTTATTCCTCTGAGGCTCTAAAGTGCCATTTCATGAGTGTTAATGCACATTTTTAATTGACCTTTAAAGGCATTTGGGACGATCAAGGATGACAACACCCATATGCTCAATTAGAAACGCGAAGAAATCGCACAGTGACGACACAGCAGTTATTTAATCATCTCCAAGGAGCTCATAATGTGACAGTTTCTAGACATAACATCTACAAAAGGTTAAGAAAAGGTTATCATGCCAGTCGACTTCTTTGGGCACAAGAAGATGTTATATGGGACCAAAATCAATACTAAAATGTTCTTTTTACCGATGAATCTTTGTTTGGTTTGTATCCATATTCTAGCTTATGAAGAGAACAATGAGTTCAGAGCAAATTAATCAATTCTTGCGTAAAGCTCCGGACAATCAGTACTTGCCTACAAAGATATGTGTGTTCTAGGAATCAATAAACAAACTTGTTTGAATTTTCATTCAGGTAGCTTTAACTTTTGTTATTTTTGTAGTGCAAGGTGCATGTAGGCCAAAAGAATTAACTAAGTTAACTGTACACAATATAGAAAATAAAAAAAGCTATTGGTTAAAATTCCCGATACAAAAACTGGCAGAACTAGATCATTTGTAGTCATTGATGATTGCTCTACTAACCTAGCTACAAAAAGATTTTTTTTATGTTATCGAAACGGCAAATGTAGGTACATCTCAAAACAACAATCAATACTTTTGGGAGTATGTCAAAAACAGTAGCAACATTTTTAAAATTGGACAATCTTGAGTTTTACACTGGACATACATTCAAAAGAACCTCAGTTACTTTGTTAGCAGATTCTGGTGCAGATCAAAAGGCATGGAAGCACGAAGGATGAATATCCAGCTCAGTTGATAAAGATCTGTAAGTTTTGCAGTCTATCAAATATTTTTTTACTCTTTTATTTCATTCTGGGAAAGAAAACAAAAATTAGGGCATCGACTATCTAAAATTCAAGCTTCATGAATGGATCTTTGGAAAACTCCATTTAGTTTAAGTCCGGAAAATATTGTTGCCTTTGTTGTAAAGAAATTAGTCTTCTAAAAAAGCGGTTTCATTGGCTTTTGGAATGTTTACTATTCTAATTAACACGTTTACTAGATTCTACTGAATTGTCCAAAGTAACAACATATTGTTTAAATTTTAATTCATGATTTATTAATTTATCTTTAAGTTATGTTTAATGAAAGCAATTTTTAACAGTCGGTGCCATTTACCGCAGTTCAAATCATAACAGATACAGGCATTTGAGTATACACAGAACAATTCACGCATTTAAATTAACCTTTTTGTAGTTTTTAAAGCTTCTGTTGTTTTTTGTTCACATGCGTCCCTTTTACGAGCAGACACGTTAAGATTATTGCCAGTTAAAGTGCCATTTGTCGTGCATAATTTTCAATTCTGGTCTTAAGCTTTCGTCACAATTATGGCAATCTTGTAGATTTCTACAACTGGAAAGAAGATATGAAGAAAAATCGTCTCAACAGCAATTCAACATTCAATTAGTACTTTTACTAATTTTCCCAGTTACAAACTAATTTTGGTTACCTAAAATCAAATTATATTATTAAAATACTTTTTATATTTTCGTTTTTTAGTTTTTCTCTGTAACAGATTGCATCACAAACAAGCAGTAAATGTTGTCTTTCTTGGAAATTGTTTAAATGTAAACATAATTATTTTTAAATATAAAATGATAAATTTGTTTTAATGGAGAAACAATTTCAAGTTATAAACTTTAAATTAACCCCTTTTTACCTTTCCAGCAAACGTCTCTGCTGAAACCACACAATTTATCGAAATGGCCTTTATTACGTGTGAATACTACAACATGGAATACATTTGCCGGAATTCTTTGTAAACAATGCAAATTAAATCTGAATTTTCTCTTTTGCTTTTCCCAACGCATTATAACGGTTTAGTGTTAAATGTACTCTTTTTGTTTGTGTATCTTTAAAATTTGTTCCTCAATTTTAATGAACTTCCGGATAGAATTATTATTCGCAATTTTATGAGTGTTTTAGTGCATCGGATGAGATAACATTGTTTAATTTGTTGCATGTTTTAGGAATGTAAAGGGAATGCTTGATGGAATTTACCAAGTATGGTTAGTTAAGTTGTTAACTTATCCATTGCTCTCAGATTAGCAGAATGAAGATCGTGACAATGGGCTCATTTCATGAGCAGATAAGGCATAATTACATAGTGCGGCTTACAAAATTTGAAGTCATATTACAACAATTTAATTTCAGATAAGATAAACAAGCTTTCTTAAAACAGAAGAAATAAAAGAGTAAATTTTTGAGTATTGTAGATCTTTTTATTTAGTAGCTTAAAAGTTACACTTTCAGGTTATTTTATTTAAATTGCTCTACAGACCTTGTAGACATAATACTAAATTAATAATATATACATATACAATACAACATCTACAATACCAACTACATAATTATATACATATTACAATTTAGTTGTTTCCTGCTGCTTGTGTGTATTGCTTCACTATTCCTTTCCGTTCTATTCTATTCTGTGTTTTTGCCTTCCAATCCCTAATATTTAATATCTTTATGTCCTCTTGTACTGAGTTACTCCATCTTTTCTTCGGTCTTTCCTTCCTTTTTTTCCAATAGGACTTCTGTATAGAACCATTTTTGGTAGCCTGGTTGAACCTAATCTTTCCACATGGCCAAAACATCTTGTTCTCTGTGATCTTATAAAAGTTATGTTTGGTTCACTGTAAATTTAAATTTCATTATTTGTTCGTCTTCTGCATCTATCCTCACTGTTTATCCCCCCATATATGGCTCTTAACATTTTCCTTTCCCATCTTTCTAGGAATTCTGCATCCGATTTTTTTAAAACCCAGGTTTCGCAGGAATATGTTACTGTGGGTCAAACGATAGTCCTGTAATACTGTGGGTCATACGATGGTCCTGTGAATCCTTGTTTTTGTATTTCTGGACACATATTTTGACGTCATAAGTGTCCTAAGGCTTGCGTATTTTTTATTTCCCTTTAACTCTAGGTGTTCTTGTCCTTTATTTTCTATATTAACACTCCCAAATACGTGAACTGTTGTACTCTTTCAAAGCTGTTTTCTTTCCCCATATATTATGTGATCTTTACGTGATCTAAAGGTTATAATGGGTTAAAACACTAAAAAAAAAAATTAAGGAATTATAGTTTAAAAACCTGCGCAAAAGAACTGAGCCCAAAGCCGACTAACATTTTTGAGCCAACATACGAATTGAGCCAACACCCGAATATTTACCTACATGAATGAATACACGAATCGAGCCAAATATAATCTTCAAGAATTTTTAACTAATATTAGTTTTTTTAGCAAATTACGTAAGTAGAGCTGCAGCATAAAAATGGGTTTCGTTTAAAAAAATAAAAATAATTGACTGACACTTATATGAAAAATATAAATTTAACCTAGCATAAAATCCTGTAAGGTCATAAAGGATATGGGACGTTAAATCTAATTTAAGTGATGCATAACATGATATATAGTAAAATATTTTATCTTGGAACGTACTCAAGAAAATAAATATGCTATATGCTATTTTCAGTTTTTATCAGGATTTAAAGAACCTAGCGCGAAATATTATTTTATCTGCGTTAGTGCCAGAGCGAATAATTTCGATAAAAACTACAAACTGGCAGTTTATTCACATCTTTGGCGGAAACAGGAAACTGTTTGTCATTTCTGAAGTTACTGCAAAATATTTATACAAGATTCTATAGAAATATTTCTACGATGTGTTGATATATTATATTGTAAAAAGTAACACATGAATATAGAGCTACAGCAATAGTTTTACTGAAGTTATATAAATCAATTTATATCGGTTTGTATTTTGCTTTATATTTGAGAAATTTAGCTATTGTCTTTGTTAATAAATAAAAAAACTAAAGCACTTACTTTTGGTATTTTATATCTAGTATCACACCATTCGTGATTTGTTTTAACCAAATAAGTAATTCTGGGCTGAACTATGCTGATTGCTAATATGAGATTTTTTCTCACAATTGATAAATAAAGTTTTGTAGAAAATACTGTTAAATTTTATATTTTGAGCTATAGCAATAACGTCAATAATGATAAATTTCCTAACTGTATTATGTTTGCACAAAGTTTTCAAGAAAATTGGATCTAGTCTTTTGCCAAGAGTGTTTTCATGAAAAATGCACTAGGTACTTTTTATTTATATTTGTGACACGGATTTATTGTTTCTTTTTTTGAGTTTATTACCTAATTTGGTTTGATTTTTAAAATAAAAAGGCTTTGTTTCGATATTTAAGTTTCCGATATTACCCATTTTTGAAAAAGATAATTTGCTTTGTCCTTAGCAGTTTGCGTGTAATAACTGCACACATGCTTAAAATCTAGGAATACTCAAAAACTTTATTTATAAAGTTCCTAAGTATTTCATGGAATAACTTATGTAAACCTGATACCTGAGAACAAAAAAAAACTATTTTAATAAGCAATGTGTCCTCTTCGATTTATGATGGCTCTACTGTGTCTTTCCAGGATCAAGTTATCTAGATCTTTTTGGGGAATCGCCACCCATCATTGTTAAAGATCTAAAACCAGCTGACTGCGATTTTGAAAATGAGTCTGGTCTTAAAAAACTCTTTGCTGAAGCATATTCCACGAATAGGATTAACAACGGGCCATTAAGCTAGCCAAGGCAAAACTGGAATAATTTACTCTTTCAAGAAATTTCTTCGTCACTATTGCTGTATTTTGAGTAAAATTGCTTCAAAATATAATCAGGACTAATGTTTTTCACGTATGGAACAACTAGACGTTCTTGAACATTTTTGACGTAGCGCTCTGGTAATAAAAATCGATCCAGCAGAACGAACGCAATTCTACTGCCAAGCGAAATTCCTACCCATACGATAATTGTTTCTACTCTGTAATTGTGAACCACTTGTATGTATTGCATTTGATTTCTTGCGCCAGGCTCTCTCTATAAGCGTATACTTTGAAAATCTTGATAGAAACCCAACCGAGCTTTATTCATTTTGCTCCCGTATAATATTTTTGCGTCCAAGTCGACTGGCACGATTCCTTTGATTTAAAGGATGGCATCTTCATCTAAATACAATCTCTTAATTTTCTGTGGAGAATACGTCTGAAAACAGTCACAATATGAGCTCCACGGGGATAATTAATTAACAATCGTGTCGTCTCTGTGTCATTTCTTCGCGCTTCTATTCAACATATCGGTCTGTATAAGGTGTTGTCATCCTTGATCGTCTCAAATGCGTTTCCCTAACGCTTTCCATTTTACGATAATGAGATTTTCTAGAGACATCAATTTGGTGCATTCCTGACAGCCCTCAACATTTCGTTTTGGGCCAAATGACGTCGAGGCGTGTTAAAACAACTTTTCAAAACACCTTTGCAAGAAAAAATTCATAAACAACTAATGAAATCTTAACTAAAATTGTAAATTATAAAAATAATCTCTTATCATAAATTCTATTATTTTGTATTTCTTTTAAAAACCATAGAAACATTCTTTGCGGTTCAGTTTTATTTACATATTGCCAGAACTGTGTTATTTTGTCCAACATAGCTTAATGTGTAAAATAAATGAATAAATATTTCAAATATTTAATATCCCGAAGTTTGGAGCATGTGTGTATTACAACTCTTGCTGTCCCCTCCGCAAATGTCTTTGGCTGTTTATTTATTTATTTATTTATGTATTTATTTATTTATTTATTTATTTATTTATTTATTTATTTGTTTATTTATTTATTTATTTATTTATTTATTTATTTATTTATTTATTTATTTATTTATTTATTTATTTATTTATTTATTTATTTATTTATTTATTTATTTATTTATTTATTTATTTTTGTTTTTCTTATTGGCTTTGGGTCTGTCCCGTTTTGACATGATATTTTGCAATTCTTAAGAAAAATAATTTTAGCTGTTTATATTATATAGTATTTGCGTGTAACAACTATAATAAAAATTCATACTGTAATATTAAAACGAACTCTTATATTACTTGTATTCAATGCTCAATTATTATTTACGTAATTTTGTAGCTTTGCAATTAAAACAATAATGTTTAATTATATCTTCTTGTGTTTTATTATGTTTATTTCTTGTTTAGTTATTAAATAAATATAAATTTAAAAACCATTTCAAACTAATAATTTATACTTTAATTAGCATTCTGACAATGTTTTGAATTAATATTTAATGTATGTAGATATGAATAAATAATAGTGATAAATTGTAAATTCAATTATCGACCACATCTTCAAAAACGTGAAAAATTAAAATAAAGGTCCTAAAAATATGAGCGATAGCTCATTGGATTCGGAATCACCTCTAGAAAAATGTTTTTGAAGGAAAAGTGTGCAGGCAAAAAATTGCAATTGTTATTAACAAAATAAGATGAAAAAAAACAGATGTTTATGTTTTTGTTAATAACTCGAAAAATATTAATATTTAAGCAATTTTGAAAAAAACTCGTTAAAGAGGAGGAAATTTCCGAAAAAAAAGTCCCCCCTCCCGGAACTCTATCTCCATTATTTATAATTTTAATTTGACGTTGAAAATGGGGCTTTGAGCGGCTTTTACGGCATACGCGCGCTACCGCTAAACGGTGTTTATCAGATAAAATATTTTTTTATGACATAAAATGTTATTTTAAAAATTTGAAAAAATTCCAGTACTTTCCTAACACTTGAAAGAATCTAAATCAGTTGGAAAAAACATTTTATCACTATTTTTCAAAAAGTTATTCAATTGTTAACTAACAAATTTTTTCCTAATATCTGTTGACATAAACAATGGGATAAATGGTATACATAATTGGCCTAAAAATTTGAAACTTTGTGGAGCCCTTTTCATATGTATACTTTACAAGATTCTGTGATTAATGTTTATAAAAGTTTATTAATTTGTTAATTATGATATTTCATAATTATTGAAAAATATTGCGAAAAAGTAAAGAAAAATATAGAATTTTTCCAAATAAATGCATGTAGTATCTAATAAACATAAATACGAACTTGGTCTTAGAATTATTTGAAAGAGAAACTTATTTTCTATAAAAAACTCCTGAATATCCTTTATCATATCTCCAATAGTTTAAAAGATATATAATTTTTTTAATTGGCAAGTTATTTGGCGCTACAGTTAACATGACGTATAATATTAGAAAGTATTATTAACAAATTAATAAACTTTTATAAAGATTTATCGCAGGATCTTATAAAGTATACATATGAAAAGGGCTCCACGAAGTTTCAAATTTTAAGGCCAATTATTTATACCTTTTATCCCATTGTTTATGTCAACAGAGATTAGGAAAAAATTTGTTAGTTAACAATTGAATAACTTTTTGAAAAACAGTGATAAAATGTTTTTTCCAACTGATTTAGATTCTTTTAAGTATTAGGAAAATACTGGAATCTTTTCAAATTTTTAAAATTACATTTTATGTCATAAAAAAAATATTTTATCTGATAAACACCGTTTAGCGGTAGCGCATTATAAATAATGGAGATAGAGTTCCGGGAGGACGGACTTTTTTTTCGTAAATTTCCTCCTCTTTAACGAGCTTTTTTCAAAATTGCTTATATATTAATATTTTTCGAGTTATTAACAAAAACATAAACATCTGTTTTTTTTCATCTTATTTTGTTTGTAACAATTGCAATTTTTTGCCTGCACACTTTTCCTTTAAAAACATTTTTCTACAGGTGATTCCGAATCCAATGAGCTATCGCTTATATTTTTAGGACCTTTATTTTAATTTTTCACGTTTTTGAAGATGTTGACTAGAGTATAAGCTTTTTCACATTTCCTTTAGAACTAGCCATTGATATTCAGAATGTTTTTTCTCACATCCCTTCTTTTTGTTTTTTTTAAATTTTATGTTAAAGTACATACTTAATACTTTTTTTGATAAATAAATAATGGTCCCATTGTTTGTGTATTTTTCGTTACGGTTTGCGACACTTATATTTTTTTAAACCAAAGTAAATACAAAGCGGTAATAACGTTTACCTAAAATGAATCTATTAAACTGAAAGTAAATCCCACACCTCACTAACCCAATTCAATTAAACCACAGAGGTCCGCTGTTCTGTACTATAGGTACGTAGAAAAGAAAATACAAAATAATGTAATTGTGTTTTACTGCATGTAGTCCAGGAAACCAAGTTTTTATTACATTTAGAATCTATATATATGAACTTCCCCTGCGGAAACACCTTGCTATCAATACAGATTCTGGCACTTTTTTAAAATTGATTGCTATTAAAATAAAATGATAAAAATGTTATTTTTTTCTAGTTTTCTTTTTGTTCCTTTCTATACCTGTTACTTCTTTCTCCACGACCATTAATGAATGTAATAATTCCGACTTCATTTTTAATAATAGAAAGTGTTCATTCACACTCTTGAGATAGAATATTCATTCTGAAACACTTGCTTCTTATGTGTTTTGCATGTATTTCCATTCTATAACTAGTGAAGGAATAACATTCTGTAATTGCTCAACAAAAAACATAGATTGCCCTGCGAATTTTAAAACTGTCACTCAGTTTGTCAGTGCGACGTTCTAATTGTTTTGCTACATATTTCAATTTAAATAAACAGAATTATTACATGGTCGTGGAGAAAATACAGTCTGTTACACGGTTAGAATGAAAATTCGATAACTCGTGGTTCCTCTCGCTTGCTACGCTCGCGTTCGGAATTCTCCACTCGTATCGAATTTTCATTCTAACCTTGTTACAGAATATACTATTCTGTTACTCTATCTATCTTTAATATAATTGTTTTCCATGTTTATTTTTAAATTCTTAACTTTAATTGAAATAACTTAAATCTTATTTTTTTAATCTCTTTAAGAACTTTTTTCAAATTCTTGACAATCTAACCCAATATATAATCTCCATATTAAAAAATTCAAAAAGAGGTTGACCTTAAAGGCCATCCTTGCAACTTCCCGCTAGTTTTAACCGTAAAGCTATAGTAACGTGACGTATTTTGACGTTTTTGACTTTTTTTGAAATGTTTTAAAAGCCATAACTTGTTAACGCGTTATTCGATTTTGATATACAAGATGGCATTCGATGCAGTTTTTTGAGACCTAAAAACTTTACTAGGAGTGCAAAATCGATTAGTCAAAAAATCTCCAAGTTATTGAAAAAAAAAACACTTTTTTTGAAATTTTTCGACAACGATATTTCCCGAACGAATCAACCGATTTTAATTTGCAAAACGGCAGTCGACGGGGTTTTTTAAGCTTGAGAGCTGATTAGATTATGAAATTGATCGATGTAATGGACAAAAAGATATGCCCAAAAAACATCATTTTTAGCAATTGTTTTTTTCGGTTATCTTGAAATTTTTTGAAATCTACTGGTTTGAATCGGTTCAAACTTAGAGGTAATCTAAGTTAGATGGAACTCTTTGGAACGCTTTTCATTTCATTCCGATCGATCAAGCCGTTCAAAAGTTATAAGCGGTTTACATACATCCACACACACATCCACACGTATACATACAGACATACAGACACCCTCGTAAAAATAGTCAGGTGAGGTTCCAAATACCTCAAAACGTTGAGATCCGATGAAAACTCGATTTTCTAAAAACGGGGTAAAACCAATAACTTCCCGATTTTAAAAAAAATTTTAATTTTAATTTTAAAAACATTATATGTACAACACAAAAAAAACTTTAGACAAATTATAACTAAAACCAAAACCTAATGATTGGACTACATTCCTCGTGTCCCTGAAGAAAAAATCTTATCAATATATATATATATATATATATATATATATATATATATATATATATATATATATATATATATATATATATATATATATATATATATATATATATATATATATATAAAGTTGAAAAAATGGTACAATCGTATCTTGAGCCATGCTGTCAATATATCCAGATACATCACCCGGATTTGTGCCTGGTTAGAATTCCTAACTTAAAAGCACATGATGCTGCGACGTGTGAATATAAAAATTAATCAGTTTATACAAGGGCAAAACCAATCTGTAGACACTGTGTTTCGCTCTATTATAGTTCATCAGTGCAGTACAGGTTTGTCTCTTTAGTCACTAATGAAGAGACATCCCCAGTATAGACTGGCTGATATTCGTTGTTAGAAGACGGCGAAAGTTAGACACAATCGCAAGTAGCGCTATCTCTACTCCAAAAATGGTACTGTTGTGGACGCTTTTCTATAAAAAAAATTGTTATTTGGATCCAAAAGAACAACCTAATGTAGTATAAAATCTGTCTTTTTTTATCAAAAAAACAACTTTTTCTAAGAAAATTTTTTTATTTGGATCTAAAAAAAACCTTTTCTGTATAAAATCTGTATTTTTTATTAAAAAAACTTATTTTTCTATAACAAAACACACACACACACACACACACACACACACACACACAGACACACAAACAACTTTTTCTACAAAAAAAATTGTTATTTGGATCCTAAAAAAAAACTTTTTCTGTATAAAATCAATCTTTTTTACCAAAAAATAACTTTTTCTATAAAAAAATTGTTATTTGAAACTAAAAAACAACATTTTTGTCAAAAAATAGTTATTTGTAGCACAAGGACGGAAAATGTCATTTTGCAAGAGCGAGTAAAGTTGTTTAGCCGAGAAGCGTAGCACCGAGGCGAAACAATACGAGCACTTGCAAAACATTTTGAGGACGTGTAACACACACTATTTTTTGGTCCGACCAATTTTTAATATTTTCAAAAGTTCAAACACTGTTTACTTTGTGACATACAAGATTAGGTGTATAATGACATTATTGACATGTATTGCACGATTAAAAGAATTAGTAATAAGGAATGATTTGCTGATAATCGATTTCACAATCCTTAATTTTTATACATACGAATACTGTGCTAATAAGCAGCACAGTAAAAATTGTTATATTAATAATATTAATATTAATATCTAATAATTTTATATAAAAATAGCAGAGACAATGAACTATTATAGTTCAATGAGCAATAATAAAATCGAAATATGTATTTTCATAATCGAATGATAAGTAGTTGTAAATTGACATAAATGTCAAATTTAAAATAAAAGTTGTGAGAGAAATTAAATGTAAGTATGAATCCTGCTTACCTTTAGAAAAAGTTATTAGTTTAGTATATTATACGCTGTTTTTAAATAAATTTAATTAAAATTTGTAGTATTTATTATGTGTTTTTAATGACTCATACCGCCATCTCTTTAGATAATCTAAAAGCTACTTTGCCTAGGCCGGAAAATGTCATTTTCCGGACGATTTTGAAGTAATTAATAGTATTGTTTCTGGACGGAGGACCAAAAACAACTTTTTCTATAAAAAAATTGTTATTTGAATCTAAATAAAAAAACAACCCTTTCTGTATAAAATCTGTCTTGTTTACCAAAAAACAACTTTTTCTATAAAAAAATAGTATTTGGATCTAAAAAAACAATATTTTCTGTATAAATTCTGTCTTTTTTTGTCGAAAAATAACTTTTTCTATGAAAAAATTGTTATTTGGATCTAAAAAACAACCTTTTTTGTATAAAATCACAAGCTTAGCAAAACCTAAAAATTAAAACATTAATGTACTAAAAAATTGTACATATTAAATCCATTCAAAAATACTTTAAATTTCATTATTACCTACATAGAATATTGTTACGACTCGAGCCGGACCTGTATCCCAGGATGTAAACGACACAGACTGGCAGTTCTTGGAACCCCAGATTGTTCGACGTTCTAGAAACGAAACGTAGCGATTTTCTAGAAGAATTGTTACTGTGGGATCTTTGTAGATGTTTCGAAAAGAACTAATCTGATATATAAAGAACTGCGTTGAACGAGTACAGTACAGTAGTTGTTATGGCGATAGTCGGCGATAAATAATAGTGGTGATTGTATTAGTTTGCGATAAGAATTAAGTGTATTTGTAGTAGCTGGCGATAAAGTGCGAATTGTCATACAATACATTTTAACGACGCTATTTAGTAATTGTAATTGTATTAAAGCTGTGTAAATTAGTTTAAGAAAATTATTATTTAGTTGTGTTTACTAATAAATTGTCTGCTATTATCACTTATCCCGAAACTACGAAGGAAAAATTATAACAAAATTATGTTCAATCGTGTTTATTTGAACCATAGAAATTTATCGATGAAGCTTTACAAGTAAATACCTTGTATATAATAGAATTAATACTGTTAATTACTATTAATAATTCATTGGTACACGAAGTTTCGATTATTTTATACTATACTTCTTGTTTAGATCATTTGCTGATTATAACAAGAACCATGGTTTTTAAAACTATACAGAGTAAGTTTTTCTTTATTATTTATTTTCTTTGAAATTTGATAAACTTGTTTTTATGGTTAAATATTGGTCTTAATATAAAATTTCATGTAAAGTATTTAATAAACAAAATTGATAAAGATCTATATGTGATTGCCAAAGTTTTAAAAATGATATTCCTTTAGTTTCATTAGATAAACTATCATAAACTACTTGTGCTTAGGTGAATCTGTGGGTATAATAAGTCTCTGCTAAATGAAAAAAACTCTCTATTCGCTTATTCTTCTTTATCTCCTTTTTAACCGGTGTCCACAGAGGACTGCTTTAGTTTTTTTGTTTTATCAATTATTTGGTGTAATAAATTATAAAATAGATAAGCAGATGCAATAATATATACGAAAGTGGTGACAAAGCTGAATTTATCGATGCATTTCGCTCATACCTAGAAAACACTAAAAACATGTTAGTAGAACATCATTGTATAGTCGGGGATCTTAATCTAGATATAATAAAAATGGAAGGAAGTGAATATATTAGCGATTATTTGGATATAATGGCAGAATTTAATTTTCTGTCTCTAATTAATGTAGTTACTCATATACAAGGTAATTCCTCTAGTTGTATTGATCATATTTTTTCTAAATCAAAACATGAAATTGAGAATAACTGTCTCTCTTTAACATACAGCACTGGAAGAGATAATCATAAAATGATTTGCGGAGGTCTGCCAACAAATTTTAAAAACTTCTCTTTGCCTAAAAATATATTTAAATATTACATAAATTACAATAACTTGAGAAAAGATATAACTAGTTTCAATTGGGACATGTTTTATGTATCTTCAGATGTAGTCTTCTTATTGGACTTTCTTAAAAATAAATTAAGTATGTTGCTTAAGAAAAATACCACGAAAGTAAAGATTAAGAAATCAATACACCCACGAAAAGACTGGATTACTGTAAGTATTATTAATTCAACTAAAATTAAAGCAAACCTCTACAGAAAACATAAACTCGATCCAGAAAATACCGCCAAACAAGATGAGTATAAAAAATACAGAAATGTACTAAATCGGCTAATAAATAAAGCTAAATCAAAATTTTACCAAGAAGAAATTAATAAAAATAGAAGCAATGCAAAAAATTTATGGAAGGTTGTTAATGAAATAAGTGGAACACGCAAAGACCACACGATTAAAGAAATAAAAAATAAAGATGGAGAATCTATAATCGAGCCATTAGAGATAGCTAACTGTTTTCACGATTACTTCGCTGCGGTAGGAGGAACCTATGCCAAAAAAATAAAAAAACCCACAACTCCCAAACCAAAGGTCATCCCAAATCAGAAATCGTTTTACTTGTTTCCCACTGAAGAAGAAGAAATCCTTCTAATAATTAAAAACCTTAAGACGGGAAAGGCTCCAGGAGATGACGAAATTAGACCGGAAACAATCAAAGCAGTTTCTAATGAGTTAGCTTCATTATTTACACATTTAATTAATACTGTATTTAAAACATCTATTTGCCCTCCGTCTTTTAAAAAAGCGATAGTTGTGCCCATATTTAAAAAAGGTGACAAAAAGAATGTTACTAACAACAGGCCAATCTCTCTCATTAGTAATATTACTAAAATATTCGAAAAGGTATTGGAAAATAGATTAACTGTGAAAAAAACGATGTGATTTCCGAGCAGCAATTTGGCTTTAGATTAGGATTATCAACTAACGATGCAGTAGCTAAATTAACGGGAGCATTATATAATCGAATTGATTCGAGGAAACCGACAATATGTGTCTTTCTGGATCTTGCTAAGGCCTTTGACACTGTGGATCATGCACAGCTGTTTGAGACCTTGGAAGGAGCAGGGATAAGGGGAAGTCCACTTGATCTCTTTAAAAGTTATTTAACTGATCGTAGACAGTCTGTAAAAATTAAGGAATCCGTTAGCTTTGAACGGACCCTACAATATGGAGTACCGCAAGGAACCGTCCTTGGACCAAAATTGTTCTCACTTTATATTAACGGCTTACTTTCCCAAAAATGTATTGGTAAAATTTACAGTTTCGCTGATGACACCGCTATCCTTTACTCTGCTGATTCTTGGCTAACCCTTAAAAATATGGTTGAGCAAGATCTAATAAACATCTTTAATTGGTTTAATCACAACCTGTTATCAATAAATATTAAAAAAACATTTTTTGTTCCCTTTGCGAGCTATGGTAACCATTTGCCAGATTATAACACCCTTAAAATTAACAATAATGGTATCGCAACCAAAATTAATTTAGCTAGTAACATCAAATATCTAGGAGTTACCATTGACTCTCATATGAAATGGGATTGGCATATTGAACAGATTGCCAAAACACTTAGGATGCTTTTATATAAATTCAAATGTTTATCAAAAGTTCTTACCAGAAAACAGTTGAAAATTTTGTATCATGCTCTAGTGCTAGTGGAATCACGTCTACAATACTGTATACTTAGTTGGGGAGCATGCTCATATACTCATCTTAGAAAACTTGATATTCTACAAAAGAGAATCTTAAAAATTATTTACAGAAAACCACTAATATACTCATCAGATTTAATTTTCTCAGAAAGTCATTTGCTTGATCTTTAACTTTATTATTATAATGTCCTAATATTTACTTATAAAAGTAAATATGACCCACACATATAAGACTCGACAAAAAGATAACAACTTTGCTGCCGTAAGAGTGGTAAATAAAACCATTGGACAAAGAAGTTACGAATATCTCGCAACAATTTTTTTTAATAAACTTCCAGAAATTTATAAAATATATTTTCTCTCAATTAATAACCTCCAAATATTTAAAAAATATTTTAAATCTTATGTATTCCAAATTGAACGGAACGAAATTCGTAACCTCATTGAATCACCCTCTATACATTGATGATAATTCTCTGCAATAATTTTAGTTACTATTGTACAAATTATAACCCATATATTTTATTCTATCTTTTCTATATATTATATTTTATACTTACTATGTTCTATTTAGTGTTAATTACTATACTTACTGTCTATAGTTATTACATAATATTGCTGTTTTACAATTAAAAACTCCACCCCCTACACAACCTATCGGTTTCTTGGGGTTCTTGTTTTATTTTTTTCTTAAATGCTTTGTAATTTCTATTGTAAATTTACCTTTTACGAAATAAAGCTATATTATTATTATTATTATTATTAGGTATATAGTAATCAAATTAGACACGACTTAAACATTACCTACGGATCCTTGGTATCATGTAATTCACTTTTATTATTATTGTTACGAGTCGATCCGGACCTGTCGCCCAGACGGAGGTGTGAGGTGTTGTTAGAATTTTTGTAATTTTCGAAAAGTCTAGTGTGTTTCCGACCGAAATGGAAACTTCCAGTGGCTGTAAAAAATAATTCGAGAATTTTCTATCCGAGATATACATAACTGCAAAGATATTTCTAGAAGGATTTAATTATGTATAAAAGGAACCGCTGCGGACAGGGGAGAAGAATTGTAATTGTAACAGCTGGCGATAAAGTGCGATTGATATACGAGATATTTTAAAGACGTTATTCATTAATTGTAATTGTATCAAAGTTGTATAAATTAATTTAAGAAATTGTTATCTATTTGTGTTTACCAATAAAATTGTTAAGTTTGTTTGCTGTTTATCACTTATCCCGAATCCAAGAAGGAAAAATTATAACAATTAATTATATCCCCTGAGTAGGTAATTTATTTTCGCCAATAAATAACGATTTCCGTTTGATGTGCACTTAAAAAAATGAATATTTTCTATGTATAAATGCAGTTTTTTTTTATCTAATATTGGATTATTAAGTTTTCTGGCGCTATTAAGAAGTAAAGGCGTGTTTACATGATGCCAGTGACTGGCGCCAGTCTCACTGGCATGCCAGCGCTGGCATGGTACTGGCATCATGTAAACACTTTCTTGTGCCAGTCCATCGCTGTCTGCCAGCGCTGTCTCGAAAGGCGTGTTTACATGATGCCAGTGACTGGCGCCAGTCAAACTAGCATGCCAGCGCTGGCATGGTACTGGCATCATGTAAACACTTTCTTGTGCCAGTCCAGCGCTGTCTGTCAGCGCTGTCTCGAATAGAAAGTTGGTCTATTTTTCATGCCAGTGTTCCTCGTCCGCGTGCCCTCCAACCCCGCACCAGTGGTTGTAGACACGTGTAAACACAGCGTTCCAGTGACTGGCGTACATGTGAAGGGTAAACTTCACCAAGTAGGACTAGGGTGCCAGTGAGACTGTCGCCAGCTACTGGATACGTGTTTAAATAAGAGAGAAAATAATACAACTGTAATAAATAAAAATGGTAAGAAGTGTCTAAAATTAAAAGAAAAAAATAAATTAGATAAGATGCAACAAAGGATTCCAGAGAGCGAAAAGGGCTGCAGAAAGAGGAAGCGAACAGGTAGAGAAGTGGTAGAGTAGAGAGGCAAGAGATAAAAAAATAAACGGCATAAAGAACGGTTTAGACAGAAGTGGATTGGGAAGAGAATTACGAAAAGATTTTTTTTATAATATTTTTTTGTTTTGGAAATTAATATTAATAAGTGCAAGGATCCACAACCTAGTAATTGTATTGAATGGAAGGTGTTCCCGCAAGGGGGTCCATATTGTCTAAAATAAGTAAAGTTTAAATATTTTTCCGTATTTTCTGAGATACAATCCTTTGTAAAAACAATAAATTTTCATTATGTAAACTGATTTAATATAGATTCTTAAATAAAATATAAAAAAAAATACTTTTAACCAAAATTTTTTTTATAATAGTTACAACACGACTGCAAGCAAATATTATTTTCTAAAATTAAGTAATTATAAATAGTTAATTAAAACAGTACTCGTTTATAAACAATTATTTTAATTAATTTGGTTTTCGAATTTATTAATAATAGAGTTTAAATAATAAACAGGTAATTTTTATTTATTATTTATTGGTAAATTAGTATGTATTTAAGTTCAGTAATTGCCAGAATTTAATAACCAAAATGATAATTAAAATTATTAAAAGTAATTGTTCATTTTCAACTATTATTAAATGTTAAATTATTTCAATATGCCGATGTATTATTATAAATTAAAATTCTATTTTTAGGGATAGCAAGCAAATTACTTAAAACAACAGATATTCCCAAAATGGTGCTTTGGTTTTCAAAACTGGTTTTAAAATTTATATTTCTATGGCCTTTGGATAAAAACGATTGGAAAATAAATGTTATCTTTACAGTTTATATTATTTCTACAATGTACACCTTTTTAGGCATAGCAATATTCTCTTTTAATAATAAGAGTGAATTAAATAAACTAATTACCTCTCTATGTGTGTTACATATGCCTACTGTGGTAAGTTACTCTTAAAAGAAAAATGTTCAGGTGCAGCTTAGGTTTATGTTATTCTTGTACTATTTAGTTATACCATAGAAATAATATTTCCATTATTTAAAATATAAGAATCAACTTATATTGTAATAATTTTATTTTAGTGTGCCTACAAGCTATTTTATTTTTGGTATCGATTTAAAGACATTAAACAATTAATTAAAATAAATTTTGCAAGATTCTGGCCATATGATTTAATAAAGAAAAAAAATATAAATTATGCCTTAGTAATATTTAATTTAACCTCCACAGTTATGATATCGGCTTATATACTTGGTAAGTATATTTGATAGATATAAGAAAATAGTTGTATATACAATTTTCAAATCTAATTATTTCATTACTGTTAATTTTTTTATTAATAATTGAAGTTACAAATGTTTGGTAAGTTTTAAAAATTTTGCTAGTTGGCTTGAATCTATAATATAAAAATAAGTCGGGTTTTCCTCCCTGATGCTATAACTCCAGAACGCACGAACCGATTTTCACGGTTATGTATCCGTTGGAAAGGTCTCGGGCTCCGTGAGGTTTATAGCAAAGAAAATATATGAAAAATTTCAAGAGAAAAGCAGGAAAACAGGGAAAATCATTTTTCACATACAGCGCCATATTTTTTATATGGCACCGGTGCGTGATACATTGTTTGACAGCTACTCATTGTATTTTGCTCAGTTAATTTCATGTGACATTCTATAATATAAAAATTAGTCGGGTTTTCCTTCCTGACGCTATAACTTCAGAACGCACGAACCGATTTCTACGGTTTTGCATTCGTTGGAAAGGAAAAATTTCAAGAGAAAAGCAGGAAAACAGGGAAAATCATGTTTCACATACAGCGCCATATTTTTCATATGGCGCCGGTGCGGGATACATTGTTTGACAGCTACTCATTGTACACTGCTCAGTTAATTTCATGTGACATTTATTATGCGCACGTTCTTTCAAACGCTAACTTAAAACTGGTATTGTATTCACTGTGAAATTAAGGTTAAAGTTATTCGTTTCCTAACCATTTCCTAACAGTTCAATTGGAAACCTTTAAATCAATCACGCGTATTGTGCAAATATTTATTGAACAGCATGCAGGCATTTGTCTTTTAGGTTTTAAATTGAACTGTGTAAATTATGTGGATCGTGCATTTGAGGTTAAATTCACCAGTCTGTCCATAGTCCAAAATGCCGAGAGGACGACGTGCGAACATCGGCCTTCGCACAAGACATGCAAGCCAGCAACAAGTGTATTCACAGAACTTAAGCGAAGAAAGACAAAATATAATAAGAGAAAATGACCGATTGAGACAACGCGTGAGCACACGAAGATCATTGGCATCATACAATCGCTTGGCATTCCAATATGATCCCACTGCGAACTACAGTGATGATGACAATTTAGATATTGGACCAATGACGATTGTATGTCGATATTGCAATGCGTTAAAGTTCAAAAGAGAAACGGCTGGATTGTGCTGCGCAAGTGGAAAAGTCAAACTGGATCCATTACATACACCACCACAGCCACTGAAACCATAGTTCGATGGAACTGATCCCGATTCCAACCATTGATGATTCCGACTGATCTTCCGTTTGACTTTAAACGATTGCAATTTCCGGTTCGCCTTGCGTTCGCAATGACAATTAACAAGTCGCAAGGCCAATCGCATAATGTTTGCGGGATAAATTTAGAAAATCATTGTTTTTCACATGGGCAGCAATACGTTGCTTTGTTTGTGTTAACGTCAGACCAAAAAACAAAAATGTGGTTTACCAAAGAGCACTTCAATGAAACTTCGATTCAGTATTTAGGTACTTTGGATTCACTTTCATTTTTTACTTAGAGAAGTTCAACTAAATTATACTTCATCGAAATGAATTCATTACTGTTGTGAAATGAAATAATTTTTTTTCTTTTTAAATATAAAACAAAAAAATCATTTTTCTTCATCTTTTAGTCCCCAAACAAAATGTTACAAAAACGAAGCCATATGGTGGCGAAACGGAGTTCGCCGGGTGTGCTAGTCTCCTTAATAAATATCGTCCTTCATCCGTTTGGTGACATTTTAGTATTAGTCCTTTAGATCAGAATAATTATATTATTTTTATTAAACACTGTCTAACCATGTGCTCGAACATCCTTGTAAAAGTTTTCGAAACCACTAAAATATAAGATTTTAGGTATTGGCTACACCATCTTAATGATATCGCCTCTATTCAATAAAGAAAGAATTCTACCACTTGCTATGGACTTGCCGTACAATTGGACTATATCTCCTATCTATGAAATAACTTATTTTAATGAATTCGTTACAGTCAGTTATTTGTTGTTAACTATGTGTTGTGGATTGGGTTGTATTGCTGTTTCATTATTAATGGGTACCGCTTATCAGTACTACCTTCTTCGAGAATGTTTTAGTGCTTTTAACACACCACAGATGTTTAAAATTAACAAGAAACTGCGAAACATTTTACACGACGGTCTTGAATATAGGTACCCGGAGGAAACAGAATATTTCATTCGTTGTGTGAAGCATCATCAAATGATAATGCAGTAAGTGTATCTATTTATAAAAAAAACTATTAATTCTATTAATACAATATTAACAGCAAACCAATCGGCGATGTGATAATCATAAAGGAAATTTTTCGTAAACTTGTTTTAAAAACATGGGTAATAATTATTGGTAAATTGATAGAATGCTATAACTTTGTAACGCAGCTTTATAGACGATTTTTATGTAGGCGTAATAAAACGTTGTTTCAAACGAAAAATGTAGCACAATTAGTCAGGGAGCAAAGGGGGGTTCCGAGGCCGATTGAGGTCCTTACAAGCAGCAAAGTTTTTTAAATGTATTTTGACTCGCTGAATCCGAATATTCAACCTGCTTTTTGACCAGTTGCCTTGGAAATTTGTTATTAACAATTTAATTATAACTAACAAACTAATTAAAATACATTTTTTTTCTAAATTGTTTTTTGTTCCTTATAAAAAAACCAACAAAATGAGCTTTGAAAAATTAAAATCGGTTAATTAGAAGCCGAGATACTGTAAATATAGTGCAAAAACATTGCAAAATAACGAATCAGGCTTGCGCTGCCTCTGTTTTTTACTTATATCTCGCCTTCTAATGAACCGATTTTAATTTTTCAAAACTTATTTTAAAGGGAATGAAAGTGCCTTCTAGTTTTTTTACTTTGTAAAAAAAATTGTTACTACCAATTATATGTATACGAATTTAAAGACAAAAATTGTTGTTAAAATTTTGGGAGATATTTGTTTATAAACATATTTTGTTTCTCTACTCCATAAACGTCGATATTTAATTTATTTGAAGTTATTCTGCATCTCAAGAGGAACATTTTAAGCTTTGGTAAGTGTAAGTACGTCGATTTTTCTTTAAGATATACAACTTTAAAGGGACCTTGCGCGCACTTCAACTTTCGCGAACTGTAGCGCTCGAGGCCGTTTGCAGATTTTCACTTATAATTTCTTTAAAATACCCAATAATTTTATTTTTTGAAATTTAGAACAATTTATTGCAACGTTACTAAGTAAATATTCTGAAATACAAATTAATCTGTAACATATTTTTTAATTATTAGTTATTTGGCATTTATTACTTTTACGGCAATTACAAAATATACAACATTCTATACCCGATTCAACACTTTCTATTTTTAAAAATAAAGTCGGAATTATTACATTCATTAATAGTCGTGGAGAAAAAATATTCCCGTACAGTAGTGTATTTTGCGGCTCGAATTTGATCCGAGAAACTAGACATTTCCAAGCGATTTCACAAAAAAGATTGAAATGACCCATTGGTTGATCGATACATACTATTTGTGAGACACGACCAAATTTTTGAAAGAAATTTTGCTTCTCCACATACCTAGTTATCAACCTAGTTATCAACCATATAATCAAAATAACATATACAACTTTTTGAGCAAGTGCTATGGGTACAACTAGGTACTAATTCACACACTGGAGGCAATAGCTGCTCTTATTTTTGAGGTAGAAGAAATTGACCAATTTCTTTCCATACAAATTTTACATATATTATTTATTAAATGAAAATGTACCATTTTTAGACTTTACGGATGCAAGTTGGTACTGGTAAAAGTACAAGAAATATCCCGATACATTCAATAGCTTCAAATCTTGGCGAAACATTATGTTCCACTCTACCAGCTTTACACCACTTAACTGGAGCTGATTACACAAGTAAAGTTGATACGAAATATTCAGCTTTAAAAGCTCGCCCAATAGAATATTTACAAAATTTTGGGCAAGGTGAGATTTTTTAAGGAATATACTTTTTAATTTGTCATATATTATTATTTGCGTTATTCAGTATGTTTTTCCTTTTGTTTATTTTAGTTGCCGTAAAAGTAATAAATGCCAAATAACTAATAATTAAAAAATATGTTACAGATTAATTTGTATTTCAGAATATTTACTTAGTAACGTTGCAATAAATTGTTCTAAATGTCAAAAAATAAAATTATTGAGTATTTTAAAAAAATTATAAGTGAAAATCTGCAAGCGGCCTCGAGCGCTACAGTTCGCGAAAGTTGAAGTGCGCACAAGGTCCCTTTAAAGTTGTATATCTTAAAGAAAAATCGACGTACTTACACTTACCAAAGCTTAAAATGTTCCTCTTGAGATGCAGAATAACCTCAAATAAATTAAACATCGACGTTTATGGAGAGAAACAAAATATGTTTATAAACAAATATCTCCCAAAATTTTAACAACAATTTTTGTCTTTAAATTCGTATACATATAATTGGTAGTAACAATTTTTTTTACAAAGTAAAAAACTAGAAGCCACTTTCATTCCCTTTAAAATAAGCTTTGAAAAATTAAAATCGGTTCATTAGAAGCCGAGATATAAGTAAAAAACAGAGGCAGCGCAAGCCTGATTCGTTATTTTGCAATGTTTTTGCACTATATTTACAGTATGTCGGCTTCTAATTAACCGATTTTAATTTTTCAAAGCTCATTTTGTTGGTTTTTTTTATAAGGAACAAAAAACAATTTAGAAAAAAAAATATTTTAATTAGTTTGTTAGTTATAATTATTTAAACAATTAAATTGTTAATAACAAATTTCCAAGGCAACTGGTCAAAAAGCAGGATGAATATTCGGATTCAGCGAGTCAAAATACATTTAAAAAACTTTGCTGCTAGTAAGGACCTCAATCGGCCACGGAACCCCCCTTTGCTCCCTGACTAAATTATTTTAAATATTATTACAAAATTGTCTAAATACCTTTTAAATTTTTTTAAAAAACTAACCATAAGCTGCAGAAAAAAATTTAAATAGACCAAACCCCACTGAACAATGGGTTACATTGGCGTCTCATCAGATTATCTACCTTTTTGTAAAATAAAGTTTTGTGCTAAATCTGTTTTAATAACATTCTAAGAATCCACGACCGTAAGCCAAATTAACCAGATAAATGCCTTCTGAACTTATTTCCCACAATATATTACAGTGGGTTTTTCCATTTTGTCAGTAGGTCGAAATTGTATATTCAAAAATTTTTAAGAGTTCACTGAAAGTAAATATAGTACATTCACAATTATAGTATCAGCTGATAAAGTTACAGCAATAAAGACTAACAACCAATAACGCTTAACAACGTGCTAGTACCAATGGCCGCAGAAGCCAAATACCTGGGTGTGGTGTTTGACCAGAGGCTATCATGGAAGCAACACATTCAAAAGGTCATATGCTAGGCTACAATAGCCCTTAGTAGGTGTAGACACTTGTGTGGCACTTGTGGGGACTGAATCCCAAAATGGCTCATGAGTAACCAGATGAGAAACCGGCTGCTCCAAGTTATGTGAAGAGGCCACTGTCAAGGCTATTAAGTAGCATTAAGAGAGCAGAGTTGGACAAGGTGCTCTAATCCTATTCTAGAGATAATGGGTGTTCCCAATAGATCTGCAAAGGTCGCAGTGATACAGGCTAACAGCCAACCCAATGAATATCTATCTATCTACGTAGGCCAATTAGTATTATTATGGTTTGTGATAAAAGATGTCGCTATTGTTAACATACACAATACATAAAATATTAAAACAGTGAAATAATTCGTTTATTCTTTTTCTTTTCTTTATCTTTGATATGTAAAATAATAGGGAATATGTGTATCAATCAAATAATGATAATTTTTGTTTATACATAAATTTTTTTCTTTAAATTTACGCACGTATTGTTATTGTTTCATACAATTTCGTTTTGAACAAGAAAATAATCATTGAAAAGTGTACAAAATAAGCAGTAAAATGTAATAGGTAAATTCAAACGGAATGGAACAAATTCTGACGTCAATGATTATAATAAAATTTTTTGTCATTGCATAGTTTGTATTTAGTACTGATTTATGGTGACTAAAAGCCCAGTGTACCAGTGGTTTAGAAAATTTGCAGGGAAATGACTGACATCGATTATGTTAAGTCAAATCAGAAAATCTACCTAAAATTGACGTGATTATAAACTATTTAAGGAAATAAAAATCTAAAACAGATTTATACACTGCCTATTTTAACAGAATTTAGGTACTTATTTTGTAATTGCTAGTTTGCAATGTTCTGTGTAAAAAATTGAAATTTATAGGATTTTTAAGTAAGCAGGTTTCATTACTTTATCTTTTTTGTTACTTTGTAATAAAATAAAGATCAACAGTTTTGAATTCATAAACAAAGTTTAAACAGAATTGAGGAGAAAATAAATATAAAACGTATTATATAGACTATACGGATTGGTTTAGTAAATAAATCAACACCGTATAAAATGAACGAGAAAACAAAAAAAAGATACAGCAATCAAAGCTAACGCTTGGCTCTCTGCTTTCTACTAAAAGGAATTTGGGATGCTATTTTTATATTTTAAACCAATCCCAAATGTTAAATTTATCTAAGACCTTTAAAATATCTATGCCACTTACTGCTGACACTCCCCAAATATGTCAGACATATCACCATTTAATTGCCATCCGTTTGGACCGATGAAAGAATCTGTTAAGGTCAACACTTTAAGGCTGGCACCGATTTCGTGAGCAGTATTAATTACATCAGACAAACAAAATGGAATTACTTTTTTGTATATTTGTCATTTGGTCCTCCAAGTTTTTTTAAATTTGCAGACGTGTTTAAATAGAATTAAAAAGTGATCCTAATTAAACTTGACTTTTGATATCTATATATCTATACATATAATTAAACTTTAGAAGAGTCTGTCTGTTGTTCGACTTTCACGCAAAAGCTAAGAAAGAATTTTGATTAAACTTTTTTTGTTAGATATATAGGTACCTATTGTTCTGAGCAATATATAGGTCATGTCATTATGTATGGCTTAAATTTTTGAAGTTATACTTCTATTCATGCACTCGTTTTGTGTGGGGTTAAATAGAAAAATCATTACATATGTAATGGTGTGAGTAAGAAAGAGACAGAAACACATATAAGGTATATTGGTCGGTAAAGACAAAGATGAAATATTTACCACATGTTTAGTCATAACTATAAATCCTTTAAATACCGTTTAAACATTCAGTACATTGAAAAGAGATAGATATACAAAAAACAGTCTTGAGCTAATGTTTTGGAATATCATAGTGACGTATTACATTGTGTTTGACAGATTATTTTATAATTCTGTCACGTAAGTAAACATATAAAGTTTAGTATTTTATATTAATAATATTAATAATAATATTCAGTAATGAGTATTGTATTGTAGTCCATACTACCGTCACATGGTTGCATTATATTCTGCACTATGCTTTTGAGGTTGTTGTCTACATAAACAGAGTTTTTAAGAATAGTCGAAAAGTGCATTTCGAACAGACAATAAATAGAAAAATTACAACTCGGTAAGTATTGCTGAAAAGGGGTTCAATTTATGTACTCGGGGTTTTTGGGGTTGCTGAACACGAATATCATGATGTCGAAACTCTCCGCGGCACTTGGTGCCTAGGGTACTCTTCTCCTGGGGTTTTATGTAAGTTCTGTACAATCAGTGCACACTTGGTACTCGGTAGTTTTTTACGTCGCTAAATACGATTATAATAATGGCGATGGTGTTCGAAACACCTGGTGCTTAAGACGGATCTCGTCTCCAGGAATTTTATGCAAATATGAGTGTGCACTCGGTACTAGGAAGTTTTTAAAGTCGCTGAACACAAATATCATATAATGATTTTGCTAAATCATTCGCATACAAATTTATAAAGTATAACTTCTGCCGGCAGTCCCACTGACTGCCACACCCGTTTTTTATAATTAAGAGAAAATTTCAGAACAGTTTAATAAACGAAAAATGAGAAATAAAAATTATTAACTGTTACAGAATTCGCCGGATCATCTAGTTTAATATATACGAGGTCTGTCGCAAAATAAACAGGACTTTTAAGAAATAGTCGATAGTAGTAGCGCCTTCTGTTATTGAGACTAGCGCTAATTGATAACCTGTCAAAATTTCATAACAATCAAACCAATTTAGAAACCACGTGAGCCAAATCCGAAAAAAACCCGTTTGGAAAAGTCAACACTGAAGACAATCAGAATATCGCGAAGAAAGAAGCTGGCGCTTGTTGCACGTTAATGCACCATCACTTCGATTTTAAGAAATGTCATTTTAATCATCAACCACTTTCCATATTTTCCGGATATGGCCTTTTTTCCGTTCGGTAACTACATTTGCTTATGAATAGACTGAAATCCTTATTTGAAAAATTTCTGGACCGTGCAAATCACTGTATTAAATCTAAAGTGGACTATTTTGAATAAAATAAATTAGATTTGCCTAAACAAAAAATGTTAATTAATTTTTTTTCTTTGTCCTGTCTACTTTGCGACAGACCTCGTATGTTTCATGTTTCTTAATTATCAAAAATTTGTATTCCTGTTTATTCACAGAATCGTATTCTTCTACATCAACAACAAACTGGAGGTAAACAAAAAAAAACTAGTGTGGCAGTCAGTGGGACTGCCGGCAGAAGTTATACTTCCATGCACGCGCAGGGGTTCATATATTTGTATGCGAATGATTTAGCAAACTCATTATATGATATTCGTGGTAAGCGACTCCAAAAACCTCCTAGTACCGTGTGCACACTCTTTTTGTATCGAATTTGCATAAAATTTCCGGAGACGAGGTCCGTCTTAAGCACCAGGTGTTTCGAACACCATCGCTATTATTATAATCGTATTTAGCGACTCAAAAAAACCACCGATTACCAAGTGTGCACTGATTTCGTACAGAATTTACATAAAACCCCAGGAGAAGAGGTAAATACCTTAGACCCCAAGTGCCGCGGAGGCTTTTGGAATCGTGATATTAGTGTCCAGCGACTCCAAAAACCCCGAGTATATAAATTGAACCCATTTTCAGCAATACTTACCGAGTTGTAAGTTTTCTCTCTATTGTCTGAATGTACTTTTCGCATGCAGAAATGCAATTTCCATTTTTACAGTATAAAATATAGCGACAAATTTCCTGATACTTTAACGAATCCAATGCAAAAAAACGCATTCCGATCCATCTTACGTTACAAAATTCGGAGGTTTTGGTGCTTTATTTCCTCGACTATTCGTAAAAACTCTGTTTATGTATCCAACAACCTTAAAAGCATGGAGCAAAATATACTGCAACCATGTGACGGTATTTTAGACTACAATACAATACTCATTACTGAATATTATTATTAATATTAAATGCTAAAGTTTATATGTATACTTACGTGACTGAATTATAAAATAATCTGTCAAATAATCATGTGGTCCATCACTATGATATTCATACATTAGTTCAGACTGTTTTTTGTATATCTATCCCTTTTCAATGTACTAAATGTTTAAACGGTATTCAAAGGACTTATAGTTATGACTAATAACATGTGGTATATATTTTATCTTTGTTTTTACCGACCAATATACCTTATAAGTGTTTCTGTCTCTCTCTTACTAACACCATTACATATTATGTAATGATTTTTCTCATTTAACTCTACACAATCTTTTTCTACAGAGTGTACAAATAGAAGTATAACTTCAAAAAATTAATGTGCAGAACATTTTGTACAATTAATAATAAATGAAAAGAATTTGAACGCACTAAATCTTTGAATCATTTAAGAAATTTAAAATATTGGGAAGTATGATTACCAAGACAATGTGTAAAAAAGCATTAAAAGTCCCTACAATCTCTTTACTTATACAATAGAAATTTTACAATGAAGAGATTATAGGTCACTTAATATTATATGTGATATTCATTTGTCTATTTAACTTAAAAGTGTCGCTAATAAAAGAGACACTAACTGCAAAAAATTCTGATTAGGTATACATACTAAAGATCAGTTGGACTAACAAGAGAGTAAATAAAACAAACATACAAAGCGATACTGTCTTTATTTTCTCCACGACCATTAATGAATGAAATAATTTCGACTTCATTTTTAATAATAGAAAGTGTTCATTCTCACTCTTGAGATATTCATTCTAAAACACTTGCTTCTTATGTGTTTTACATGTAATTCCATTCTATAACTAGTAACGGAATAACATTCTGTAATTATGCTCAACAAAAAACATAGATTACCATAGATTTACTCGTGGTGCCTCTCGCTCGCTACGCTCGCGTTCGGAATTTTCCACTCGTATCGAATTTTCATTCTAATCTTGTTACAGAATATACTATTCTTAATCGGTACAAAAACAAATCTCATAAATTATATATTGTGACTCAGCTACCCCACCCCAGTTATTCTTACATAAAAAGCTGTTGTTAAACTACTTGTTACCCTTAATTTATGGCCTCATGATTCGTCTAGTAATCCAAGTTGTATTGTTGTGGTCCCACATTCTTATTTAGAGTTTGGTATAGAAATTGCGAAATAAAAGAGTTAAATTCAACCAATTATTTATTCATTACCTATATTTATAATTCTACCTTTATATATTTTTATTATGAAATTTGAACCTATACAGGAGGAGCTTATTTTGATATCACTTCCTTCCTCAAAACCATACAATAAAAATCGTTTCTGACTAAACTCATTTTGAGTTATACCTAATTTATCTTTGATTACTTTTTGTCGGGAATATCTTTAGATACACTTCGTTTTACCTTTTTATTAAATGACTTATGTATTTTCTCATTACCTTTTTGTTATTTATATAGTTAAGTAGATACCTGAATATTTTTTTGTTATATTATTCAACTTAATACCTTATAATAGCGAAAATGGGCAAAATCAAGTGGCCTATTCCGGTCAGAGGACGCGAGAATGCATGGGGTCCTTTAGCGGACTCTTACATGCACTTTCAAGGGGCTCCATATTTGTTACCTCGTTGGGTTAACTGGAGTATAGGTGTAAGACTCTGTCGAACACATGCCACAAAATTCTCCCACAACACCATTATTACGGTAGTGTGTATGTGTGTATTCTGAGAGTGGAATTGCATGCAAAGTACCAATTTAAATAATATAACTTTTGTGTTTAATTACTGCTTAGGTAAAGTGTGTGTACCTCATACTCGCGGTCTAAAAAGTATTATTGTATTTCATTTATGACTGTCGGTCAACTCTTAACAAATGAAAGCGTCCCTCCGTTTTAACATCTGTTGAACCTTCCGACAGTGTAGCAAATAGCATTGAATAGAAGTGAATAGAAACGGTCATTATCACAATAATTTAAAGGAAGCAAGTGGTCTCCTTTTAAAGCACCCTGTTTACAATACCTAACTGAATAATAAAGAAATAAAATTTAAAATAGATGAATTTGAAAGCAAAATTACTGAAATAAAGAATAAAATAAAATGAATGTTATTTATATTCATTTCATCCCTGGCTTTTGGAACGATATTTTACCAAGTGTCTCGAGGTCCATAGTCACCTGTGCGGCGGGTTGGTTAACCTTACCACCGGTGGTCCTAGTCAGGGGTCCGGCGGCGTCTCGGGGGATGGTCACCTTCCGGGCGTCCAGGTAGAGGTTCCGGGTCATCGGGTTGTCGGCGTTGGCGGCGTCTACTCTCATCTGGGATGGTCCGTAGTCCAACAGGTGTTGAGCGTCGTGGTCTGTGGGAGGTCTCGTCGGGGTTGTCGTCCGTGGTATGTGGCAGGTGTGGATCGTCGTGGCTCTCAGCAGGGGTCGTCCGTGGTCCGTGGTCCGCGTCAGGTGTGGGTCGTCGTGGACCGTGGAGGTCCTCGTCAGGGTTCGTAGGCCGTGGTCCTTGTTCCGCGTCAGGTGTAGGGCGTCGTGGCCGGCAGGGGTCCTCGTCAGGTGTAGGGCATCGTGTTTGGCGGGGGTCCTCGTCTCGTGTCGGCCGTCGTGGTCGGTGGGGCTCCTCGTCGGGGGTCGTGTTCCGTGGTCCATGGTTCTCGTCAGGTGTAGTGTGTCGTAGCTGGCAGCGGCTCGGTCCTCTGTATAGCAGGCAAGGGTTGAATCACCTGGTCAACGGGGTCGTCGTGTCGCTGTTCTTGCTACGGCGGATTATTGCGTGATAAATTCGCTATCTCGCAGTATTATGCAGTGGATTTCGTTATAATCGGTGGTACTACGTAATCAACTCTAACGAAATCAATTTCTTAATAATCTTCGCTCTACGAAGTAAACTTTGCGAAAACCAAAATCTTAATGCCCTCCTGTGTTAGAAGCTCGGTTATTTATATTGCTTCAAGTGGCGTGCTCTCCCCCTTGCAATTGTCTTAATTTCTTCTAAAATTTTGTTCCCATAACGTCTGGTTGTCAGTGATTTGTGTAAAAGCTATTATTTTATGACATCTGGTATTTGTATCGCTTTGTTTCTTGCATTTCAAATTGCCATTTATTAACTTAAAATCCATTCTGGTTGACACTTTTAAAATCGTAGTTTCCGGGCGCATTGTATTTGTAAACGCTGGTATTATTGTGTAAACTTTTGGCTCAGCAGGTAGCGGCACATGTGCGTCGTCCTTATTGTAATATTTAAAAGTTTCTGCACTTGTTCGTGTTATAATATTATACTGATATTAATTATAAAATTTTAAATAATTTTATATGCAGACTGGGGTAGGATAGCTTCAATATTGTGTATTCTATGTTTTTACTTTTTTATAAATAAACTAGTAACTAAAAAATATTTTAATAATCCTTTTATTTTAGATATTTCAAACGATGTAATAACGTCCTGGCTCCATACGGACTTGGTCATTTGTTAATAAGTACTACTTCTACGTGTTTAGGTCTTTACGGTATAACAAAAGCTGTAAGTTTACATACTTAAAATAAATTATTAGATAATCAAAGAAAATGTAAATTTACAATATCTTTATATTTATTCAAACAACAAATTTTGACCCCAAAGCAGATAAGCGTAGAAAATGCAATGAAATTGTACTAAAATGACTCAAAACTGTGTTAACTTATATCAAATAATAGAGACAGACGTTCAAAAACATAGCAGACAAGTACAAGGGTAAATCAAATATGAACCGGAAAGCTTTTTAAATGGAGTATGGAGTAAGCGGAAAACGAAGAGCTACATAGCTTCTATGTTGTTGATGAGATTTCATAACGAACATTTTATTTAAAGGAAGCGTAAAGTGATCTATTGCAATGTCTGGGACAGAATTATCGTCGTCTTTTTACGTATCGCAATATTATCATTTTTTTACACAAAAGGAAATCGATTAGAAGTTTTTAGAAGGCTTAATAATAGTATTTAAAAAGCACAAGTATATTCCTGGCAAACTGTTTTTATAGCACAAAAAGTGAATGAAAGTTTTAATAGCGACTAAAACCAATGTGATAAAAAAACATTTCTAGCGTTAGCTCACGTCCCAAGATCTATGGTCTAGCTAAATAATAGAAATCAATTTCGTCAATTCTGATACAAGTATTACTAACAACTTCGTTTTTCAGAAACTGTCCTTAAGGTTCTTTGTCATCTTTTATTTAATTGGGGAATTGTGCAATATATTGGTCTTAGCAATGAATCATGCTTGTTCGAGATCATCAACAAACTAACTCCTAAGACAATATATAATTGGTCCAGTTTTTGTTTCCATGTAGTGTTGAAAGTCGTACCTATACAAATTTCTTTAGTTGGAAGTTAATGATTTTTGTCTCTTTGGCCGTAATGGTCTTTTGGTTGTGATATAGCAGCGTTAGTGTCTAATTAAAGTTTGCTAACACTTTGGTGTGTGGGTTTAAATAGTTATTAACTTGAGTTATATTAATATCCTGGTTCTTTACAGTGTTTTGACAGCTTGGTTGCTATGATTGCTGTACTCCTGATCGAAATTGCCTAAAATAGCTTTATTAATACATCTAGCTCATTTATTAGCATTTATTTTGCTGTTAAAACATAAATCACTTAACTATAATTTAAATTGTAGCAGTAATGGATTTTCATATTGGTTTCTATTGCTAAAATTTGGTCTGCTATCGTTTGTAGTTAGTAGTAAAGAATGGAGATTTAAACCCGTGCTTGCCCAGGTTGAGGGGTTGAATTTCTATATTTTCTGAAAAGTTTTTTAACATCACACCACATTATTAATGGATAGGGCTAAGTGACGATAATACTTTTTTTAGTGTTCATTGCGTCTTTTCCTTACAACTAAAATGTATATTGCAGTATATTTTCAGTTTACAGGCAAGTGAAGTAAATAGAAAGGAGGATACAAAACTCTATTCTAAATTTAATATGCTAAAAAGAGAGAGAAGAAACAACGACGCTTTTGTTATTGCTTTTCAGCTTATTCTTTGTTAATGCAATACTTCTGCAACTGGAACAATTGATATTGCTCTAATTATCGCTATCCTATTACCATATGCATGGAACAATACAGGATGTTCATGGACGTCAAAGTTTTAAAGGCAATATTGTATTACTAGGTGTCAAGTGCATTTAGAATATCTCCCAACCTTCTTTATTTTACAAAAACGCAATAAAAATATTTACCAAGTCCTTTTGTAAAATGCGTAATAAAATCAGATCATTTCAAGGAATAATTATATATTTTATTTTTTCCGTGTTTAAAAATATTTAAAAAATCTAGTTTTTAATTTATTTCCACTTATGTCATAAAGCAACAAATCGACATCAGCCTACTGATTAACAGTACTTTTCGTCTAGAAGCAATCTCGTGATTTTGTTTTAATCAGAGTGAATCTTCGTCATTTAATTGTGGATCTAGAGACAAACCACTAATTTCCGACTGGGCCATTGAATCCTTTGCGTTTTGGTTGTATTTTTGGGTTATTTCATGTCCAGTGGGAAAAACCACATTGTCGGATTTGTAGAAAGATTTTCTTCGTCGATATAGTAGAAGTACGTTATTAAGACAGTTTTTGGGGTAAAATCAACGTCCCAGGTTATTGCTAGGAGCACATATAGGTCATACTTTTTTTAACCTATAACATCTTAGGGTTTTTAGAACCCAGGTCCTCTTAGACCGAAGTTTTTTATTTTGGGGTCTTTTGAGACTAATTATTGCATTTTGAGTACAGAAAGTACCTAGGCTTTTTGGGTGATAACATGATTTATAGTTCAAAGTTCAAAGTAAGGTTTGAGTCTTACATCAATCCAAGATACAGGTACTTATCTCTTCCACCACTTGTATGTTAATTCTTTCTATTAAACCTTATAGAACTAGTGCTGATAGTGTGTTTTCTAATCCTGTTAATTCTATCAAATTACTTTTTGGCAATCCATCCACCTGCAGTTTGTTTTGTTTAGACCTTTTCGACGAATACTTTCGATGATTGTTTTAACAGATTTGTTGTCAAAGGTTCTCTCTATGTCTACAATGACGCCCAAAATCAATTCTTTGTTTTTTAGAACGTACTTTACCCTTACTACAATGTGCTCTAAAGATGGATCTGTAGATTTTTCTTTTCTACAAGTAAACCGGTTTTGGTTAATTAGATTCTTAGTCCATATATCATGTCCAATAAGCATTTCAAACAGTTTTTTAAAGTCTTTTATACGTACAAACGATATTAGACATATATATTTTAGGAGTTTGATGTGTAAGTCCCATGATTAATTTTTTTTACGTCAATATTTCTTATATTTTTTATTTTAACAACTATTTTGTGCATTTTAAAGACAATATTTTTCGTATATTAACTATGTTCGTATTTTTTAAACTTAATATTGTATTCTAGGAAGAATCACCTTTAGTTGACAAACTAAA
The DNA here is from genome assembly GCA_964028335.1 of Altica lythri. Classification (NCBI taxonomy): domain Eukaryota; kingdom Metazoa; phylum Arthropoda; class Insecta; order Coleoptera; family Chrysomelidae; genus Altica; species Altica lythri. The sequence goes on along the minus strand of OZ034805.1, from coordinate 61,942,010 downwards.
ACTATCATTGGTTACAGTGTGCTTTATACTGCAATTATCTGTGGATTGTTTTGTTGGCGCAGAGCTTTATGAGCAGGTTTGTACATGCAATATACAATTTTACGTCAAAAACAGTACTATAAAATTTTGCGCAGTCAAAAATCACTGTAAGAAACCCAAAAAATAATCAGGTTTTTTAAATGTCTAACACGTGCTGCTATGGTAAGATACTTGCATAACAGAATATTTTTTTAGATATTTTAAAAACAAATAGTTAGGCAGCTATAGGGACCTTAAAGAAACCTAAAGTGTTCTCCAGACTAATATTTATGCCCCAAGTAGAACTTGATATAATGGCAAAACATATAACTGGTTAACTAGTTGATGTAATGGACCTTAAAGAATAAAAAGGCAACGAGAAAGCTCTTAAACTTGCAAAAGAAGAATCATCCATAATAATAATCTACAGTCCAGATTTAAAACTAGAGGTTTTTAAAGGAAATAAAGGCCTAGATCTGCAAGCAAAAAAACTATTACTGAGAACATTTCTCTAATCAGACATACAGCAGAGTGTATTATCATATCAGCTAAGAGTCACTACAGTATTCCTTACGGGCAATGCACTGATAGGGATACCTGCAAATTAGGAGGCTGGTTATTGGAGACACTAGCTGCAAATTTTGCGAGATGAAACCCAAAACAGTTAAACACATTCTTTGTTATTGCCAGACATTGAATCGAAAGCGACTGTTAAGTTTTAAACACTTTAGAGCCTTTTCAGACTAGGATACTGTATGCGAGATACGGTATGCAGAATACAGAATCGGGGGTCTGGCTATTTGATAATTTGATAATTTTTATTAACGAACCTTTCTTTAGTCACTTCAGAAGTTAGCCGCAGTACAGTGCGTTTTATTATGGATGTTGAAAAGTTCGTTATATTATGGAATATTAAAAAATAAATAAAAAGGAGATTTACTATGTGGGTCCATCCTATAGTGGAATTAAGGGAAAGCAAGATTTAGTGCAAGACCCATCAAAGTTTTTTAAATATTTTCGTATGTCTATTATATCGTTCGAAGAACTTCATAATATTTTGGAATGTAAATTAACTAAAAGTCACCACTATGCGTAATAATTGCGTTGTATAATAATACTGGTACACAGTAATAACGTGGAGCTCAACATATTCACCACTACCAATAATATAAATGAATTAAAATCACTGTAAAGTTCACCCTGCGCCTACATGTCTACACAGGTACATATAACATAATGATAAATCAGTATCCGAGATACGCATTCTGTCGCCGGCGGCTAAATGGACAAGATACAGAAATTTGGTATCGCGATGTATGTCTGTATGTATGTATGTATGTATGTATGCTGTTAGGGGTAACAGATACACCTGCGACCTATAAGATCTAATGTGTCCCCCTTTTCTTGATATATTTCTGATGATTCCTCAGACTTACAGCAGCTCTTCTAGTCCTATCTTCTTTAGAAAGTTTAGGATATCATTGGGTTTTAAATTAGGTAGTTCTTCCCTTTCTATTTCGTATGACCCTAGGTATTTGACCCTAGAAGTACTTAATGCTATGCATTCTGAAAGTATGTGTATTGAGGTTTCATCCTCTACCTCACAGAATCTGCAGTTTGCTTCATCTACTAATCCTAGTTTCTTCATGTGTCCTCTTAATCGACAGTGACCGGTTAGTATTCCTGTTATAATTCGGAGGTTTTTCTTACTCAGGTTAAGACAGCTGTGAGATCTCTTCTGGTTATAGTTTCCAAGGAGCGTCTTCGATTGCCTTAGTCCTGTTAGATCATTCCAGTACTTGGATTTTTCGCCATCCATTTTTTTCCTTAGTTTTTCTAATATTGTACTACTGCTGATTTCACAGGATGGTTCTGGTCCCAGGTATGGGGTTTCAGCTCCTTTTTTTGCCAGCTTGTCTGCTGTTTCATTTCCTTCTATTCCTACGTGTCCTAGGAGGGTAACAGTGTTATTCTGTCCTAGTTCATTTAATTTGCCTAGGCGTTCACAGAGCATCTTTGAACTGATTGTAACTGAGTTCAGAGCTTCGATGGCTGCTTTGATTATCTGACATTGGTATCGCGATACTGTATGCATTGTCCGATGTAGTGTGAAAAGCTCCATTTGAGTGCATGCTTTTTCTGTATCTTAAATACACGTATCTATTAAATAGCATACAGTATCCTTGTCTGAAAAGGCTCTAAATGTGACAGACATATAGTACTCATATTTTAGACCTGTACAAATTAGAACAGAGTACTGAAATATCCTACAATGGGTATCAGAAACCAATGGAGAAAGAACAATAAGCCTAATTGGGCTGCAATACGACTAGTGTCTATATGTTAGATGGCTTTCATAAGAAAATTATTTTTACGACATGATAGTGCGTTAATTTTGGAAAGTAGTAACCTAACTCTAAATATTCATATTTAATATATATTGAATTATATCTTGTTTTCGTGCCAGTAAAGTTACGCAAACAGTAATTTCTAATACATTTTTTAGGCACGTAAACTACCCGATTCAATAATGCATAGTAACTGGTGTGAACTAAAAAATAAAAGTTTAAAAAGGAATGTACATTTTCTAATCCTTCATACACAAAGAATTCCTCAATTCAGGGTTTATGGAGTATTTAATATGAATCTTCAATCTTTTGTTAAGGTAATTCTTAAATAATAAAATTATAATCTATATATAATGCCAAGTTTTATACAACAAATATATTTGATACCTTTTATCTTAACATGTTCGTAAGGTAAAAAATTTAGGCCAATTCGGGAGATTTCACCCTGTAGGTATATCTTACATACAGTTTAAAAGCGCACTTAGCACATCCTCAATAAAATTTCCATTTTTTCATTTGATATATTAAATTTTGTAATGAATTGTCAGAGTCAGTATTGTGTATTCACCGACGACAAAGGTTCGATTTTTCTGTATTCACGTTTCGTCTATAGTAACATGAATATTATATCTTTTCATCTGGTAAGAATTTCTAAATAAAAGCGATTCTACTAAACATGATGTTAACTTAGAATTTGTCTGTTCAGTTTTTCAAATTAATATATCCCATTGACTTTAAATTATAGAATAGAAAGTGGGTGCGGTGCGTTCACCCTTAAAACACAAATTTTGTTTCGCAAAAGTTGATGTAAAGTAAATTATTCATTTATTGAATTGTACCAACATTTAATTTTTCCTTTATAAGTCTTTCTTTGGAATGAAGCTCTCAGATATGTTTTTTGTCTATTTGTTACTTTAGGAATATTATTTAAAATTTCCCTCAAAATTCTCTTATTGCACCAACTCTAACCCAAGATAAATAAAAAATATAAAATTATAATACAAACGAGAAGCGATCTTCCCAAAACAATTTTATTTAGATGATTCTTACCAATAAAATTAAAAATAATGCGTGATCTGTTACAAAGTCCACAAGTTTTTTAAATGAGGATTTTATGTCATTGACTGGGTTGGTCTTCAAAATGGTCATCGATGCCTTTTGGATGGCCTCTACGTCGGCATACCGCTTTCCCTTCATAAGCAAATGTAGACTACCGAACAGAAAAAAGTCCAACAATGCCATTTTCGGAGAATATGGAGAGTGGTTTATGCTAAAAATGCCATTTTTCGTTAAAAAATCTCGATGTGATGGTGCATTATTGTGCAACAAGTGCCAGCTTCCTTCGTGATATTCTGGCCGAACACAACGAATACGCGAAAGCAAACGCCTCATAAAACCAAGATAATACACAGCATTAACAGTTTGGCCCGCTAAAACGAATTCTTTGTGAATAATTCCCCTCGAATCGTAGAAAAAAATTAACATTGTCTTTACTTTTAACTTTTCCAAACTTTTTTTTTTTCGAATTTAACTCGCTTGGGTGCTTCCATACGAAACTTTTACCTTTGGTTTGGGGATCGTATTAAAAACACCACGTTTGGTTACTAACCACAATGTTGTACAGAAAGTTTTTATCTTTATTCTTGGCCTCTTGGATAATGTCTCTGGAATATGAAATTCAAATCATTTTTTGGTAATTTGTAAGCTTGTACGGAACAACCCGTGAACACGTCTTTCTCATGCCCAAACTTCTGGTCGAAATGCGATAGATCGAATCTTTGGAAGTAATTAATAAAGATTCTGGCTAATTTTTGATAACAAATGCACGTTTACGTTTCTGTAAAGCATTTACCAAGTTTAAAACAGATTCTTTGTTCGATGATCATTTTTCGACCGATGTTAAAAAGGTACTGCCACTTTGAGCTTGATAACTCAGCGTAAAGTAGTTTGATTGTCATAACATTTTGACAGAACATCAATGAAAGAAGTACTGGCGCTACTAGTATCGGATATTTCTTAAAACACCTGTTTACTATGCGACAGACCTCTTATAATATTTTTTTATGCATTCCACACCATTCTACACTAAGCAGAGGATTGTTTCTTATCATAGGCATTTTGTGGATTTTTTACATAAAAGCAAAAAGTAGTTATCAATTAACCATTCTCATAAAATAGTTTTTTCTTAATTTACTGTCTATTTAAGACATCTTTATTTACATGCGCATGGTTAAGTTCTTAATAATACCTTCTAGGACTTGCTATTAAGGTTGAGCACAGAATAATTTTATCGGCAAACTTAGTTTATACAAACGCATCTTTTCAACAAAAAAGTCCTTTAAATTTGTTACAATTTGCGTATGCATATTTTCATGTCGATAAATCTCCTTCTACTTTATTTTCCTGCTTAAGTAGATGTAGAGTAGATGACTTCTTCTGAGAATAGATACTTAGTAAACAAAGTACGTCATGTTCTTAGATCCGTTATATGCCGTTTAAAAATTCGAAGTACATGCACAGCATGTTAATTTATGGTTTTATCTCTGTTATGTATTTAGATGTTGAGAGTTTTATATTTCTGCTGTACAAATTTCTTACAAACATTAGTATTGGTTAGATAATAATGTAGATAATCTGTTTCTTGCTTCCTGCATTCAGCTTTAAAATATTCATACATAAAGATCGGAGTTATTGTGACCAACATTCCTATCTTTTTATTCTTCTTTGATTATTAATATTATTATAAATAATTATAAAATTTACATAAAGTAGTAATACAAATCCAATTTTTCTGTTTTACAGGTTTTGAAATTCTCATTTTCAATTTTTACTCTTCTATCGTCAATTCAAGAAAAATAAATATGGTTTTAATGTGTCGACACACATGCACTAATTTTATTCAAACATTACATGAGTATTAACTAAATATGTTTATATGTAGAATATTAGTTTTTTAGTTGTAGTACAGAAGATATTAGGCCAAAATAATTAAAGTAGCAACCTTTATTTAAATTTAATCTAATTAAATTACCTTTATAGAAATAATTGTGCAATCAATTTAACGGTTTTAATAATAATCTGCCTAAAAATAGTTATGTTCTGTATTATGCTGTATAAATAAATATTTCACATTGTCTTATTAAAAGGACCTAAGTCCTTAAATGTTTTTTATTTTACAATCCTTTTAATGATCATTGCAGATTAAAAAAAAAGTAGTGCTATAAAATCATGGGGCTGAAAGTTATAAATAGGATGAAATACAACGCTTTCAGTTTTTTTAATATATCTCGAACACAAGGGAAAATTTTGACATTGTTTTTGGAAAAGTTTTTAAAATAATTAAAAAAACTATAAAATCCCTAAAATATTTGAAATATATAGAAACAAAAAAAAAGTGAGAGGTGTCAAGGGACACCCGGATGGAACGAAGTTCCTTTCGATTAATTAGTGAAAGAATTGTAATTTGTAAACACAACAGAGTGTTTATACATACATAAGCATTTATTATTGTCTGTATAAAATCTCTACTTACCTAACTCCATCAGCAATATGCGGAATTTGTGGAGAAACACTGTCAGGATACATTATTGTTATTATTTTATTATTTATTATCTACAAAAAACCTGTATAAACTTTTAACAAAGTCGCGACACTATACTGTTCAAAGCAAAATAGAAAATAGTAAATCCATTATTACCTGAATATTTTCAACAGTTCGTTTCTTTTAACAAAAGTGTCCATTCATACAATACCATAGGTTTAGATGACACACAAATACCAAAAATTACGTTTTGTTTCAATTTAATTTAAAACAGGAATAATTAACAATTTAATACAAAATTTTAAAATATTTGACAGTAACTGACAGTTAAGGTAATTTGACGTACCTAACTAGTCAAGTTACGAACTATTTTTAAAATGTTTATGAATTTATTAATTTATAAAAACAGGATGAAATAAAATATAATACTATTATAGGTACTTATTTTTTTTCTACAGTATTTTCTTTTTAATGTAAATTTTCTTTTAATTTAAATTAGTGTCTTTTTAATTGTACTTTTATTAGTATTTATATTAGGGTTTCCTATTTAAATAAAGATATAACTATCTATGAGAGAAAGAGAGAGAGAGACAGACAGACAGACAGACAGAGAAACATGCGTGTGTCGTGTGGGTCGTGTCGTGCCGTTACGTTTATTGGTCTGAATTTTTTCCGGCTAGTCTCGGTCGTAACGCGCGAAAGGGAACTTCGTTCCAAAAACGCGAAATTTAGATTTATTTAAATTTATTTATTTTGTGTCCATAACTTTTTTTAAGTTTAAGTTTCCTTTATAATGATGTAGTCTAGTCAACATCTTAAAAAACCTAAAAACTAGTAATAAAGGTCCTAAAAATATGAGCGATAGCTCATTCGCTCCGGAATGACAATTAGAAAAAGGTGTTTTGAGGATTTTACAGCATGCAAAAAATTCCAATTGTTATTAACAAATTAAGTCATTTCGTTTTTTGCTTATAATTAGAGAAATATAAAGAGTTAAGGAATTTTAAAAAAAGATTCTTAAAGAGAAGGAAATTTACAATAAAAAAGTCCTAACTTTTGGAACTCTATCTTCATTATTTATAATTTTAATTTGACGTTGAAAATAGGGCTCCGCTCGGCTTTTACGGCATTCGCGTGCTGCTGCTAAACGGGGTTTATCAGATAAAATATTTTTTTTATGACATAAAATGTGATTTTAAGGATTTGAAAAAATTCTAGTATTTTCCTAACACTTAGAATATAATTCAGTTAAAAAAAACATTCTGTCCTATACCTACATATATTCTTTTATCTCTTATTAGATTTTACTAATACTAATAAACGATTTAAAGAGGTTTCTTTAGCTTAATTTGCTACTTCTGTTCGTGTATTTAAATAATCTAAATCACTGTCTGATTTAAAAATCATGATAGCTTAAACAACTACCAAAGATTTTAGTACAAATCAGGGTGGAGAAAAGTAGTGGTCTAGCGATTTGTTTGCCTATGTCACATTATTTACCATTTCATTAAATGATTGGTATAGTTAAGATACTTGTCTAGTTGTCTACGGTAATAAAATGGGTCCGGGCATAATTTAGAAAGACAAAAAGTCGAAGGACAAATATTCGAATGGATATTTGATCAAAATTCTAATGGATAAGTGTACCTTATCTATTATTTAGCAATAAATATATAAAAAGTCGAGTTTGGGTAGTCGACATTTTCAAAACCAGGGACAAATTATGCAATGTTTAAAGTTAAACAAGGTAAGATTTGCTTATACCTACTTATGGGTGCGCCAGAGAAACTTACTTTTTTAAAAAGTCATTAAAAACAAAAGTACTTCAGTTATTGTAACAATTCATTTTATTTTCAAAAAAACAACATCCCAATTTTTTTTTGAAGCAGTTTTGAAAATGGTATCAGACAACTGGCGACCCTCATTGTCTAAATACTGTATAAGTCGAATTTTAAAGTTCCTCTCCACTCTTTGCAGCATATCGATCGGTATATTGGTAATGGCGTCGCGAATGTTGTCCTTAAGGTAAGCTATGGTCTGTGGTCGATTGACAAAAACCAGTGATTTCAAATAACCCCACGAGCCGAACGCCAGGGGGAGCGCAACACTGATTGTCTCACACGTTTAACATTTTCAGGAGTTCTGGTGGTCCGTTGACGTCCATTTCTGGTCCTAACGACTATTCCACACTCCCGAAATGAGGTAACCCACGACAGATTCGAATTTTGTCCAGGAACCAGTCTGTGTGGAGGAATATCAAAGGGGGCGCAGAAGGCACGTTGGGTGGCTACAATCGAGCCTCCATTAAAGGTCTCGACGGCGAACGCTTGCTGCTCTCTAGACCTCTATATGATGGCAACTGACTATACAGGGGAACAAACTTTGGACTCCCCCCTCCAGACGCGCTTCCTCCCATCACTCAGTCACATTCACTCGTCACACAGGAATTTTTTCAAATAAGTAAGTTTCTCTGGCGCACCCTGTACTTATTTTTTTGTAACACAAGAAAATGTGTTAAAAATATAATTTTTATTATAAATTGCACAATATATCAAAAAAAAATCTGTATATAAATCTACATAAGCTTATGTATATTACCCACTTATAGATAAAAAGAATAAAATTATGTTTCAATAATTTCTCAAGCTGTGACTTGCAGAGAATAATAAAATAAAAGTACCTACGAAGAATTTATTAAAAAAATTTTAATAAATAAAATAAAACTCTTTAACTTAACTGTCATAAAATTATTGTATTTAAATTATTTACCATTAATTTATGCTTGTTTTGCCTTGATTAAAATTATATAAGTATTATTAATTTTGCAGCTAAGTGTGGGTTGAATTAAATTAATTATCTTCAGATTAAGACCTCTTGACTTTGTAGCCACAGGGTATTTAAATTTTAGCAATTTGTCTGATTAATTATACTGGATTCTGCAGCTATATGTTAGGTGGATTTAAATAAATTCTCTCTGATTTAATACAATTTAATTCACTTTTTAAACCATAGAATATGTGGGTTTAGTTTATTGTCTTTAAATTAAAAACTCTTGATTTTGCCTTCAGAAGATATTAGAGCCTTGGTTTAAAAAACTTGTTTTTGCAGCCGTAAGAAATGTGATTTTAATTTATTTTTCTTTGGTTTTAGTATTTTTATTTTATAAACTTGTCTTTGTTTCAATTTAGGTACTACTTAAATTTTTTTTAAAAAATTGCTTTTAGATTTAATTAATATAGAATAATTAACAATTTTCTGTTTGTGATGTTAAAAGAAGATTCAATTATCAAAGAATGATCTTCAATTTTGATGTCTGTGCAAAAATTGTTAGATTTTAGATAATATTGTATTTATGCAAACACCTTTTAAAAATCTAAAATTAATATCAAAATTAATTATTGCACTTAATTTTGTATTACCTACTACGTATTTATGTATTTATACAAAAATCTTATCAACAGTATTTCGACGAGTAATTCTACTGTTAAATATTAACTATAATTAACTGATAAAGATCTTTAAACGATAACAAATAAATACTTTCTATGTACGTAATCAACTTTTTTAAATTTAAAAATAATACTATATTATCTATAGTGTTCTTATCTGGGATAAATGTTTGTAGCAAATTTTGACAAATATTGTTCTTAGTATTTCATGCAATTAAATAATTTTTGAAATAGACGTAAATCACTTAACTCCAATCTTGATTCTGATTATATTGATTATGAAAGGGTTATTATTTTAAACGACAATATAAATGCAATTTTTGTACTAAGAATTGATAAGAAATAAAATACACTCAAATATTTCTATATATTCTATTGTTTTCTTAATCAAAAAATGCTGTAATTTAAATAAAGTTATATATACTCAAAAAAATAAAATGGTTTACATTTCCAAACCCAAGTGAGCACTTTGTCCTTATTGAACCAAATATACCAACCCTAGGAATTTTTGGTCCCATGTAAATTCTTTGAGATTTTTTTTGTTTGAATCAGGAATGTTTCTTGATGAATCTGTTGGTAGGAATAACTATAGTCTGGCCGTCGAGTCTGGCCGTCGAAAAGATGGAATGATCACGAGACAAATGTACTCCTTATTTCAGCCCACAGTTTATATCATCTTTGGTATGAGTACAGTCTAAACTGTCCTTCGTTTACTGCAGTTTAGAAGGCGTTACATCGTAAGATTAAGCCGTTCAGATGCCCGTATTCACTGATCAAGAATCCTTGAATTCCGTCTTTTCAGCGGCCGGGGTTATAGTCATGAATTTTTAAACCTATTTGCTAATTTCTTTTCTACTGTATTCTGAAATGAATCTCCCAATGTGCCAGACTCTAGTAATTCAGTCATTCAATGTGAAAGAATCTTGATTTTGTCCACTTAGGCATTGTTGAAGTTTAAAAGAAGAACTCAAAACTTCATTTAAAGTATTCCTTTGGCACTGATAGTATTCCTTTTGTATTGATAAAAAATTGCGTAAACACACTATCCATCATTTGTTTAACTAATAGATCCTTGCACTCTGGTAGTTTCCCCATAGACTGGAATAATAGTTATAAGACATCTATATTTAAGTCAGGTGATATATTAAATATTAAATATTAGTTATTTCTCTTCAATCTTGTTCGCCGAAGCTGCTGGACTGTTTGGTATCACTAAAGATATCGGGTCTTAATGGTTCGTTGCTTAGTTGAATAGAAAGTTTTTTGAGTAGTAGGTGCCAGTGTGTTAGAGTTAATGGTTCTTTATCAAATGAGATAAATGTTCTTTTAGCGGTTCTGCAGAGATCTCATCTTGATCACATTTTATTTGTACTTTTTGTGAACGACCATGACCATTATATTGAGAACTGAAGATTTTTTATCATCAAGCTCTATAATACAGTGTTTGGTGTTAGTGATAGAAGTTTGCAGCATAGCGATCTGAATAAGTTATCATAATGGTCAGATATCAAATGCCTCAGTAAATACACTTATGCACGAATAAATGTTGAATTTGATTTTTCTTATTTTGTTGGTGGTAATATTCGGACAAAGTGTGAGTCTGTTAAAATTCCAAGGGTTGTATTGGATTCAAAGTTTGGTTTTACAAAATTTGAATTTTATTATTAGTAACGGTAAAAAATTATCTCTCTACTGTTCACTGGTTTGTTTGAGCCTATAATTCTGTACATATGTGTGGTCACGTTTATAAATATCACATTAAGTCTTTGGAAAGTTTTTTTCCGTAATATGTCGAAAGGTGTGGAGTTTAGCTATAATTTTCGACTCTAAAATATTTAAATTATTAATGAAATCTCTGTTTCCACAAATTTTTGGAAAAATCGACATATAGAACTGACTAAGTCATAGTTTTAAAAAGAGGAAGTGGCGATATTGCAATTCCTTCCTTTCTACATGACCAAACTATTTTTCCAGATTTTCTTGCTTAGCTGTCCCACTTCACTTCCACTGTACCTCTTGTTCTCTCATTTCTTAATTTAACTCTGCTGTTTAATCCACACATTTACCACAACATCTTTATCTCTGCCACTGATGAAATTTCTCTTTTGCTCTTTCGTTATTGCTCAGGTTCTGAGTTATACATTAACGCTGGTCTAACAATTCTCTTGTACATTTACCACAACATCTTTATCTCTGCCACTAATAACTTTCTCTTTTGCTCTTTCGTTATTGCTCAGGTTCTGAGTTATACATTAACGCTGGTCTTACAATTCTCTTGCACAGTGTACCTTTTATTTTTGCACTGATATTTCTGCCACACTAAACTCCACTTATTTTTCGACAGTTGATCCATCCATACTTAAATCTATGATTCTTTTCACTCTTTAACCCTTCAATTTTTCTTAGCCCAGACCGCAAATATTTGAAGTTTTGTCCTGCACATTAATTTTAGGTCCATTGGCTTATACTTAGTCTTTGTAGTAGGTACTCACTCTTAATCCTCTACTCTCAAGCGCTTTTTTAACACGCTTTTATTAACTTCACCTGTATGTATGTATGTATGTATGTATGTATGTATGTATGTATGTATGTATGTATGTATGTATGTATGTATATTTGTTTGTTTGTAACTCTCCACTCCGCGGCTACTGCCTCGGATGAGTCCCGTATCGTTATTTTTAGTCTTATTTCTTAACAGTTCTACTTAATCGTGCGTGAAGATTACACGCACACTTTTTTTTTCAAAATTCTGAAAACAATACGTTTAATTATAAACGATATGAATGAAATTGTCTTAGAATTAATCTAACAATTCTTTAGATTTCACAATAGTACCTAATTTTTTTTTCCAAGTTCTGAAAACAATACTTTTAATTATAAATAATATGAATGAAATTGTCTTAGAATTAATCTAACAATTCTTTAGATTTCACAATAATAATTTTTTTTCCAAGTAATTGAAACAATATGTTTAATCATCAACAATATGAATACAATAAATATAATTGGAGAAATCAAAAAAACACGCTTTCAAAGCATTTCCAACTAAATAAACGAATAATGATTGAGTGAAAGTCTTGTAATCGTCACAGCAAATCAACGAATCTATTGAAATAAAATAAATTGGACTAAAAAGTAAAAAATAAATATAGTTTAAAAAAACTAAAAAACACACTTTTATAGCATATGAAACTAACAAGTAAAAAAATAAATGTAATTAAGGAAAACTAAAAAGCATGTTTCTGAAAAACATCGAACTAAAAAGTTAAAAATAATTTTCAAAATAAAATTAAAACAAAAATAAATGAAAAATACTAGTATTATTGTGAAAAAAGCGTGGGCGCTGCATACCATATTTTTTTAATGTCAAGCGCCCACGCTTTTTTCACAATAATACTAGTATTTTTCATTTATTTTTGTTTTAATTTTATTTTGAAAATTATTTTTAACTTTTTAGTTCGATGTTTTTCAGAAACATGCTTTTTAGTTTTCCTTAATTACATTTATTTTTTTACTTGTTAGTTTCATATGCTATAAAAGCGTGTTTTTTAGTTTTTTTAAACTATATTTATTTTCTATTTCCTAAGTTTTCCTTCCAGTCTCTCTTTTACAAAATTTACAATAAAAATATCATTCGAATACATTATGGCGCTTCTAATCTTATCCCTTCAGTCTTAACATCCATCACTATATACTAAACAGATAGGGGCTCAGCACCGACCCCCGGTGGAGTCCCATATGCACTTCAAAGAAAGATACAATTAAACTATACCAGATCATTTTAAGATGAAACTTATTGATTTTGAATTAATAAATAAAATAATAAATAAGTTATTAAATACCTACCGCCGTTTTATAACAAGGATATATTTTATTTATATTAATTTTTTTCAGTTAATATTATTTTTGTCAGTGGCTTTTGTTCTAATTAGCATTCTATAGTACAGTATACCTAAAACTAAAAAAAAAAAGTCTTTTGATTGCTTTCGACAAAATCTTACTAGAAATCTAAAAATAGACAATATCTAAATATGGTTTTTTATTTAAATTATTTTTTATTGATGGAAAAAATTGTTGGTACATTCATGGAAGTAACTGTCGGTAATATTTGTATTTATTCATAATAAATAATTTTTGACTGATAAAATGGTCATAACAAATTCAAAATTTAACTATTAATGGGTTCTAACTTATGTATGTTTAATGTATATATTAAATAAAAAAACAGTACCTACTGATAATGGGTATGAAAATGTTTAAAAGAAAGTTTAAAATCAGAAATAAATTTAAATATTAAAAAATAGTTTAAAAATAAACTTAATGCATTTATACCTTTTTAGTAACTACAAGGTCGTGTCTTAAAATCCGGTTGAGTGACCATTATATTTTTAATGAACCTGAATTTTCAAGGAGTGGTTTTATACCAACAAAAATTTATATTGAAATTTTTGCATTTATTGCAAATAGGAAGTCATTATTGTCGATATTTGGTGTAAAATTATCTACAAAATTTTTCCAACAAATAAGTTTATATTAATACATAATCTGAAACATTTAGAACGTGTTATCTAACTACTGTCATAAGCCCGATCAATGAGTGAATTGCTGTGCTGTGGAATTAAAAAAACAATAAGCAACTATTTTTTTTTGGAAAATAAATCAACAAAATCAGTATCGTTCTGTTTATTTGTTATATATTAATTTAAGCTAATAATAATAAGATTTTGAAATAATATGTTTTCCATACACAAGTCTAAAATATTTAAAAATATACTTCTGGATATATACAGTGTGTCCCAAAAAGTTTTATACGAATGAAGGAAAATCTTATCTTGCTTGTTAAAAAAGAATATTCTTCATAAAATGCTCTGTATGACCTAGACATCTATAATCAAGGCATTCGCTGGAATACAGGTAAAAAAGTAATTTAGTTTTCTTTTAACAACCAGTTTTATTTACAAGTCAAAGGAGTCCCAATAGGAGGTGCTATCTCACCAACTTTAGCAGAGTTAGTTATGAATTCCTTACTCCATTATTGCAAAAAATAGTATATTACGCTACAAGGGACGAAAGTTGAATTTTCGGCCCTGCGCGTCATGATGCCCGAGGCGAAAAGCCAAGGGCAACATGACGCACAGGACCGAGATTTCAACTTTTGGCCCGTGTAGTGTGTACTATTTTTCTTCATACCTCGGTCGAAAGTACTTGAGGAACGAGCGAAGCGAGTGCAGCTGGTCGTGGGACAGGCATCAAATACATTCGAAGAGTCAAGTTTTGTCATTGATGATTATTTTTAAGGTTATAGATAGAAATAGAAATGACACGAGAATAAACAGTCCCTAGTTACAAGTGTAACTACGCATGAGAAATTTTTCCTCCCGCCGTAAACAGGGAGTAAATGTTAAAGACGACAAAACACCATGACGTGCAGGGCCGAAAATTCAACTTTCGTTCCGCCCTAAACAGGGAGTAAATGTTAAACTTTCTTCCCTGCAATTAGGGACGAAAGAACGTACTTTCGACCGAGGTATGAAGAAAATTGATTTTTAGTTTCCCTTTATTTATCAGTACGTCGACGATTTGATATGTGCTGTACCTGAAAAGAAGATGCGTTATACAATAGATAAATTGTACTTATACAACATCTCAACATCAACCTGAAGTTTACTTACAAAACTTTTTTGGAAACACAAGTGGTCTGACATGAAGATTACATTATTAAGCTTGACTGGTATAGAAAGAAGACTTATTCCGGAAATTACATACATTTTTATTCTTACCATCCCTATGAACAAAAGGTAAATATAATCATGGAACTAAAAAACAGAATACAGAGAATTTGCTATCCTTTCAATACCGGAAAAAATCTAAGAGAGTTATACAATATTCTAAGAACAAATTACAATTACTATTTAAAGAAATTTCGTAACCAACTTCTTTTTGATAAGCCACCACCGCGTCCTCCTTTTCCAGAAGAACACCCAGCAGACAATCCTGTGGAGTAACACTATGCAAAATTGCCCTTCATTGAGAATCTAACACCACAAAGATACAGCATTCTATGAAAGTACAATATTATTATAGCGAATTCAGTGATTAATCGAAGTGGCAAATACTTCACTCACATTAAAGATAAAACTCCAATGTTATCAAAATCCAACGTAGTGTATTCCGTTAAGTGCAGTGAGTGTCCGAAAGTGTACATTGGTCAAACATCTCAAAAACTGGCTAAACTTATAGCTCTACACAAAAGTGATACACTTAAAAAACCAACTACAACTGCCTTGGGTCAGCATGTATGCTCCATTGCACATAATATCGATTACGAACGATAGCGTCAGTATCCTGGAAGAAGCAACTTACTAGTTTAAGAGAAATTTCATTGAAATGTGTTCATCTCCAGAGTCTATGAACTTCAAAAAAATGTAGAAAGATTGAGTTCGATCTACTCCTTTCTTTTGTGCCAAAATATGACGAAAACAAATCATTTTAATAACAACAAATAGGTTATGTTTTTATTTAATTATTTAATTATTGATAGCTGACTCACTTGACAGAGTCAAGCTTTCGTCGTTTACGAGAATTTTAGCCAATTTATAAAAAATATGTTACATATTTCTTAATGTCAATTGTCTGTTCGTAATTCTTAACTTTTGTGTTCGGTTTAATTTTATTTAACATTTTAATATTTTTATTTGTTTCTCATTTGTAAACGTCAGTTTCCAAAAACACAATATTAATCAAGAAAGTTTATTTTATTAAGTCATTAACTTGTAAAACTGACAGTTAACTTGCAAAATATTTACAAGTTAGTAGTATTATTAAATTTTTTGTTTGCCGCTCATTTTTTCGTTTCAGAAACGCTATTACCTTTTGAAATCTGCAAATGACAACTAAACGTCATATTTTTCAATAAATTTTTTAAGGAAAACAAACCTTCTTTCATTTCCAAGCAGCTCTTCAGCATAGACCATTTTATCCATAAAGTATTAGGGCTGAATCTAGCTGATAGTTGATTCAAGTAGACCAACAATACATCTTCAGTTACCCCAATCACACTATTTTTGTTTTGCCACTTTTTGAAGTCGTCGTATTCTCGCTCGTACCTTGAAGCTGATTTTGCAGGTATAAACTTAAAGCTACACTGCTGGCTGCCTCAATAATTTCTTTTGGTACATTCATTTTCGCTTTCGCCAAAACAAATGTAAAGAAAAATAAACAGACATGTTCATGGCAACGCTTCCATAGCTTACGACATTTGCGACAAATTATTGAGATTTTTTTGGAATTTATCTAACCTTTTTACAAATGAGAAACAAATAAAATATAAAACAATACACGCAAGGTAACGGGTTTTACTGGCTCAAGGAGGTAACTGACTCGCCTGCGGCTCGTCAGTTATATCCTCCATTCGCCAGTAAAAACCCTCTTACCTTGCTAGTAATGTTATATACTATAACTGGTTTTATAATTGGACCTGTTTATATTTCAACAACCCACGTTGGTCATGTTCCATGTAAGGGTTGTTCTCATATATGAGGTGTAAGAACACATTTTTTGTAAGTTTTTATCGTTAATATTATTACACCCTTATAATATTATTATTGCAACTCCCGTTAGGCCCTGATGAAGGTTAAAATTAACCGAAAATTTCGCAAGATAAGAATAAAGTTCCTACTACTGGCATTTTTCCATCATTTGCCCTACCTAGACGTTTCCTGAGACTGTTACCTGAAACATAATAATATATGTACCTATATACAAATAATTGTAAAAAAATATATATAGTTACTGGTCCAATTTATATTTTTCTTTAATTAACTTTAAGTATTTCATCACAATATAATAAAGTAGGTATATTGCACAAAATATAATTTCATAATAATAAAAGATGTAAATAATCTAAAATTGATTTAAGAAATGTTATGTTGCTAGTCGTGTTCAATAACCTAATGACCATGACAACAAAGTGAAAGTGAATATTACGTTAGCTGTAGTTTCAAAGCGTCAATTTACTAAAATTAGTTACATAAACGAACTTCTATTAACAAGAATAGAGAGGAAGGTGAATATTTGCTAATGATCATAATAAGTTCAGAAAAAATTATGCATTTTTTCATGAGCTGTCCAATATTATCTAATAAAATATAAACAAATTCAAGCAACTACATAAAATTGCCATTACAAGTAATATATATACATAAAAACTTAAATGGTTTTAATGGTTTTTTATTATCATTATAACAGTAGATAAAAGTATATGAGTAACTAAAATTTTATTATATTATTATACACTTACCGGTACGAAAACAAGTATTTTTTAATAAATTTAAAATATTTCTTAAACAAAAACACAACAGGAGTTATACATTTTTTCTAACAAATATTTTAAAATAAAAAACCAAAAACTACACTTCAAAGTAAATCAGTATTGTAATCAATAGTGTTTTTTTTGTCATTATTTTTATAAATCTGATAAATCCAAATACTTTTTAAAGTTGTGCTGTTATTATTTTCTCTTAAATATTAATAATCTGGTTGTTAAAAAAAATTAGCGATATGTTGCTGTATAGTATCACACTGCTGCACCAAATTTTTTGGAATCTGAAACACACCAGACAACTGGATTCCGGTAACCTACGAAAAACGAGTGGTCGTGATAATTGTTTAATTATCTGTGGCATCGTCATTATATAGCTGTTAAAATTAAAATTCATCACGTATGGCAAATCAAGGTAACTAAATGTACAGTTAGGAGGAGTTAGTTGAAATTCTTTTTAAGTCGTCTGTCCAGCAGGTAGGGGGTCGTCCTCAGTTCTGTTTATCGGTTTTGGGTTTTCATTTGATAATATCGTCCACCTTAGTTCTTCTTAGTTTTTCACTTTATGTTTTAGTGTCAATCGAATAAAGACCTCTCCATTCGTCGGTGTGTCACTCACAGTTTTTCTACCGATGTTTTGGTGAGGGTCAATGTTTCTGTTATGGTGTTGCTAACTGTATAAGACTTCATAAAATTAAATATTTAACAAATAGTAATATAAAAACCAAAAAAATCCTTTAATAGTAACTTTAAAAAAATACTTTCCCCAATTTAAAATTAAATTTAAAAAAATATATATTGTCGAGACGGGAATTTCGTTTTCTAATTAAAACATATATAATTAAATAAAATTGCTTTACCATTTATTAAAATAAAAAAAGTTTTTAATGTAGAAAAATAAATACATGCTTGTTTCTTACCTTTAACGGCCCATTCCATATTTATATCGACAAAAAACAATCTCATAATAACATCTCCGCTACTGATCGTTCAGTTTATATCTGATAACCAGTAGCTGGGTTTCCAGCAAAAAATATTGCCAGAACAGAAAGGAAATTAACTGTAGTTCCTTTAACAATATTGTGCTTTCATAACACCATAAGTTTATCTTTAAAAACTATTACATTTACCAAACCAAAATCCACCACAGATATTGAGCTTTTATATCCAGAATCATTTCGCCAATATAGGAAAAAATATATATTTTTGAAATAAAGAAAAATCCAATAACCTATAACTAGTGTATATTTAGAGAATTAAGATATATTTAATTTGAAAAAAAAAACTTACCATCGACTGAATTTTTATAAATTGTATAAAAATTTAATATTCATATTTAGTTTAATTTAATCACACCACAAAAAAAAATTAAAGAGGAATATTTAAAATATGAATATTTCTTCGGGGACACGTTCTCCATGTATATTTTTGGGAATGTCGTCTAGCTTTAAGATATGGGTTGCTAGTCAATGGAATAAATAATTCAAAAAAATAGTAAAAGTTAAATATAAAAAAATTTCATAAAAAATGTATTGAACAAAGAAATTGAATCTATATTAGAAGAAAAGCTATAACAAGCCAATCATGTGCTTTTGAAGATTTAAAAGGAAAACCAAACAACTAGAAAAGAAAAAAAAATATGAATTTTTTGTTTGTATACTTTTTTAATAGCAACCAATATAAGGGCCAGACTATATTTCTAAAATTCTATTGAGAGAACGTGTCTCCGAAGAAAAATTCATAAATTAATAAGAACTCGTGATATAAAAAAATTGTAAGGTATAGAAAATCTTAATTAAAATTCTTAATGTCTATTGAATGTAGGACAATGTTTTATAGATTTTTAAAATTTTCAAAATATACAAACAATAAAAATAAAACAAGAACTAGCAAAAAAAGACGATAGAATTAGAAAACAAAGATTGAAAAAAAAATATATGAAAAAAAAAACAGAAACAATTGCAAAAATTAGAAAAAAATAATCTTAAAAATCAACAAATATAGATATCAAAATAAAAAGTATAAAAATAGTAAAACAAAATATAATTAAAAACACAAAAAAAAAGAAAAACAATCAGAGAATATTGCAAAAACTGTAGAAAAAGATATAGAAAACTGAAAAACAAACAGCAAAAAAGGACAAAACAGGAAAAAATACAAAAAAAAACACAAACAATCTGATAAAATCAACAAAAACAAAAAAAAAACAGAAAACAATCAGAAAAATAAAAACAGTTTTTTAGAAATTAAAAAATAATAAAGATAAATAAAAATTTAATTTTTTATAGAAACATCTTAGTTTTATTCCTTATTTAGATACTAACAAAATTTCCACTAAAAATATTAATTTCTATTGGCATTTCTCGGATGCTTTTATTATTATTATTATAATTATTATGATTGATAAATTGATATTAATAAAATTATATACTTTTACAGATAAAATATTTGAGTACTAAAAAATGATAAAAAATATTTTGATTTTTATACTGTGACAATTTCTGTGAGTAATAGAAATAAAACCAAAATATCATTAAAAAGCAATTTTATTTTAATATTCTTAAATACATTTTATTGTTTTTTTTTGGGTAATGACTAATAAATAAATAACTACAAATTTTATGTAAATTAATAAATAATAATATTTATTTAAAAATGTGTAATAAAGAATATTTACTAAAATGTAAATCGAATGTACAGAATGTATTTAATTTTTTTATTGTTTTTGATGATCTGATTTTAATGAAATTTCATTTTAATTTTCCGTGGGTTTTAATGTGATGCGCGCACAAACATACAGACAAAAAAATCTAACCACATTTGTGGGTTCTATATGAATGTAGTAACACCCCCAGCTAATTATATTTTAAATATCTTTAATGTACAGAATTTTCATTTCTACAGATTTATTATATGTATAGATTATTTTTACGCCCCCGCATGCCTCCTTGTGGGTGGAATTTTCTAAATTCCGTTCACAATTGACCTCAAAATTGTAGCGTGATGGAAAGTTTACTATAACCAGCACAGGAGTATGAAAAATAATTGTACAAGGTTTCGTTAAAATCCGTCGAGTAGTTTTTGTTTCTATAGCGGTAATACAGACAGACAGACAGACAAAAATTTTACTGATTGCATTTTTGGTATCAGTATCGATTCCTAATCACCCCCTGGTAGTTACTTTGGAAATATATTTCATGTACAGAATTGACCTCTCTACAGATTTATTATAAGTATAGATTAATACTATTGCCATTAATTATGTTTAAATATATTTTTTTTTTAAATATATATATTTTTATTAAAATCAGATCAGTATAGTTTTTTATTAGAAAAATACAAATGACAACTTCAATACAATCTTATTAAAGTACAATAGCAATAAAAATGTCTTTTAAAATATTTTTTATTGTGCTTGTATAAGAATCACAAGATAAGTAATTGCTAATTAAGATGTACCAAAAACTGATTTATGAGGTCACTCTGTGTATTTGTGTATATTTCTGTACCAGCAAACTAATTACATTAACCAATTAAATTACTGTTAAACAAACCACAAAACAAATTTGAATTTAAATACATTGCTGCATTACAATTGTTACTTGTAATTATTTACAATACGGCTATCTATTTATGTATATTAAAATTTAACTATTGGCTCTTTATTTCTATAAAATTTAAAATTAATTGCATCAAATGTTGTTTTACTGGTAATTAAAACTACACAATTTACACGTCAATTTTTCTAACAAGCACGTTTCAAGAGCATTTTAAAACATTTTATTAACTAGTTTTTTTACAAGTGCCTGTTTTGCAACAAATTAAATTGATCAGTCAAAAAATCATTTTTTTCCCGATTTAAAATTTAACATTTCTTTAATATGTTTAAACTTATAACAAATCCAATCTGTTTGTTCAAACTGTTCAACTGTTATATCAGAAGTTTAAATATTTACATTTACATTTACAAGATGTTAAACTTCTTAAAAGCAATTTTTAGAAATTTTACTATAATACATATTTATCTAAAAAAATAATAAATTTACTTGTAGTTTCATTATTATTTAATATAATTTATTTATAAATTCAGAATATATCACATTTTTCATTTTCAACATTAAATATATAAATAAAAATTACATTATTTTCAGAGAGAGAAATTACAAATTATATTATATAACGCAATCAGTGAGAGTTACCGTTCGAAATAATTGGTCCCTCGATAGTATTGTTGTTGTTTAAAAAAAGATTCTCTGCATCGGATAATATCACAGTTTTTTTGTCGAACAATTTTCCGTCAACTATAATTTCAAGGTTTTCACCAGCGTATGAAAGCAATGGAGAAATTTCAACCTCATCGCAGCTAACTTTCCCACCCGCATTTTCAATATACTTTCTATGTAATCTCAGCAAATCTCTTTTCGACGTACTCGGACAATCCACTGCTGAACCGTCTGGACAATCAGCATTTTTAAGGGCACTAAATTCACTATTACGAGGTACCTCCCAAGTAACAAAATTATTTGTAAATTCGAATACATCAAATACGAATTTTTCTATTTTAATACCATTTGGAGTGGAAGGTTTAATTTTGTTACCATTTTCATTTATATAAGGAATTTTCTTTTTAGCTACGTGAAGTTTTAATTGTGATTCAAATTTATCTGCGATTCTATTTAGAAAATCAGTTGAAAAGAAATGGTTGCATATATTTCCAGCACTAAATATTAAATTACCTTCGTTATCGCGAAGATTTGCTGTTTTTTCGGTAATTTCGCTGTACTCGACCACTTGAAATTTACCATCTACTTGACACACAACTCCAACTGCTTCATTCGGACCAGACTTTTTCACTACTTTTGCACCACAATCTGCTTGTTTTTTAACGCAATATCCTATGAATACAGGATCTGCTACTTTAACTAAAATATTATCAACACTATGTGCATGTAAATATTTCACTCCTCTTTGCTTCATGTCGTCTAAGATACCATTTTCTTTAAGGGCTCGATATATACCACCATTACCATCAGGTGCTAAGGCTACAGAATCTTTTTTATCTAATAAGATTTTTCCGTTAAAATCAAAACAAGGTAGGAGACCTTGTTCAAATAGAACTACATTGTTTTTATTTAAACCAAAGTAATCATGTTTTTTTAAAAATTGTTCTGTTGTTTTATTGGTAGGTCCACTTGTCATAATGTACCAACAAATTTTACCAGAAGATCCAGTTTGTTGTTTTGCTAAACTTATTACTTTTTGTATACGTTCTGCTTGTATTTGAAATAATGTTTTACCGGAAGGTAAACCAACTGAATACATTCCTTTAGGATAACTAACACCAAGTCGTGTTCCTTGTCCACCAGCCATCAGAAGAACTGCTACATGTCCTTTAGATATTTCTTCCAGTCCCAAGCGTCGGTATTGTGCTAATATTTCCGTATTAACACTTTCCTCTGACTCAAATTTATCTGAAGGTATTGGTTTCATTTTAGTATCTAATTTCATTCCTTGACCGGTTAGCGACTCTTGCGCTTTTTTGAATAGTGAATTCACTTCATCAAAATTAATTCCTTGTAGTTGGGATATGAAATGTCCTTGTTCTTCCACGTCAAGTTCATTGTAAAATTGTAAAATATGTGATTGTTTATTTCGTTCTAATTTTTCTTGTATTTCACTTGCGGTTTTTGCCATTGTTAGTATTCAGTTCGAACTTTCACTTTACCGTTTAACGCATTCGTGTGTCGTATTCAACGGCGGATGACTTACTCAACTTTGAGTACCTTGTATATGACCGTTTTAAGAACCGCTCCAATCTATAGAATGTGCACGCTATCTTGACATGCGCATATTTGGCGATTACGATGTATAGATAGATAGCTAAGGTACTTTTACTAAAGACATATTTTTTTATAGTCGACGAGCTGATAACAATAAGATTTTCTGATAAATGGTATTAAGTTTCATGTACTGTAATCCTGTTTATTCTTCGACAAATACATTTTTAAACACTTCCTGACTGGAAATTTTATATCTAATTTGATTACATATTAAATAACTTGTTTAATTAAAGCAACTGTTATATCTGTGGTTCATTATAAAATAAAATTATGTATAACTATTCTAGAACTTAATATTTTCATTAATTAATATTCTACGTATTCTGTAAATAAACTTTTATATATTTTATTTAATTTGGTTTTACTTTAGACTGTTCTAATTTCTTGTATCTTTTTAGCCCTAGGTTTAACTTTACTGTTATTTTTCTAAAGTTTCAATTGAATATATTCTTTTTACCTATTTTGTATTCTACTTTTAGAAATATTTTATCTTCAATTTTCTAAATAGATTAAGGATCCATTTTAATCAAAAAGCCACGAGTGGTTTATATGGTTCAAAGAAAGTCATGTGTCATGTTGGCCACCACAGAAAAAGTGCGAAAGTTTATTAAAAATGATCCAAAAACTTCATTAAGAAAGATGCAAATGAAATAAATTACCTCCAAAGAATCTTCTATCGTACTTTGGCCAGGAATTTGGGTAAGAAGAGAGGTGTGTTTATGTTTTGTTTTGCAAAAGCTCATGGATGACCAAAAATGCTTCGAATTCCACATTTGAGAGACATCATCCAAGAGGCGAACAAAGATAGAATCTTTCTGTACAATATTGTGACTGGTGACAAAATGTAGTGCTTTAAATACGATCTCAAAACCAAATGTCAAAGTTCCGCAAAGAAGCACCCAATCGAGCCAAATTAGAAAACAGTCAGAAGTGAAGACACAGTTGGTTTTTCTCTACGATTCAAAGGAAATTATTTCCAAAGTATTTACCAAACAGTTAATGCTGTGTATTATCTGGGTGTTATAACGCGTATCTCTGATTTTTGACAAAAAATGGCATTTTAACAATTACCCAATCCCCATATTCTCCGGATAAGTGCTACTTTTTTCTGTTCGGAAGACTACATTTACCAATTTACCCAAGAGACCGCGGTATGCCGACATAGAGGCCTTTCAAAAGACGTTGATGACCATTTTGTAGAATATCCCGGTCAATTAGCTGAAACCCTCATTCGAAAAACTTGTGGACCTTGCAAATCGCTGTATTAATTTTGTTAATTTTTTTCTTTGTCCTGTTTACTTTGGAATAGATCTTGTAGTAATTTGATACTGGTTAGGTTTTGATACTGATTAGTATTTAGCCTAAATTGTTTTTTAGTTTTACTATCGATTTTGTGCTAGTGAGAATTGAACTATAACCTACCTATATTCTGTATGAGCTTTTATGATTTTTAAAATTGGGTTACAGTTATTTTTTAAACTTGTTTTTCTTTAGTTAATCAAAAAAAAATTATTGTAATAATATTGAATACTAGTTGTACTCGCAACGTCGTTCGCGTGGCGTGTGATTGTTGTATAAAAATTTCTTACCCCACCCCATTTAAGAAATGGGAGAGAAATTTTTATACACCAGATGTTAAGTTGAAAGAAGACAAATACGTCTTTGAAAACCGCATTCGAATAGGATCAGTAGTTGTCATGTGATGCGCGCACAAACATATACATTCCTACAGTTTTATTATATGTATATATATATATATATATATATATATATATATATATATATATATATATATATATATATATATATATATATATATATATATATATGTATATATATATATTACATAAAATAATTTCTGTACCTTTAATTTATTTTACGAATTTTGTGTAGAGATTAGTATAGTATCTATTATCCCCATCTTTTGCATAATATAATTTTTTGAACTGCAAATAATACGCAAAAACTTCATCTATACTTATAATAAATCTATAGAGAGGTCAATTCTGTACATGAAATATATTTCCAAAATAACTATCAGGGGGTGATTAGGGATCGATACTGATTCCAAAAATGCAATCAGTAAAATTTTTGTCTGTCTGTCTCTCTGTCTGTCTGTCTGTCTGTATAACCGCTATAGAAACAAAAACTACTCGACAGATTTTAAAGAAATTTGGTACAATTATTTTTCATACTCCTGTGCTGGTTATAGTATACTTTTCATCACGCTACAATCAATAGGAGCAGAGCAGTAAAGGGAAATGTTGGGAAAATGGGAGAAGTTACTCCATTTTTTAAGCTTCCGTCGCGTGTGCAACCTTAATGGTTAAAGCTATACAGAAATCATCTTATTATTATAATTTGGAGATCAACTGTGAACGGATTTTACAACATTTCACCCACAGGGGGGGTTGCGGGGGCGTAAAAAAAATAAAAATTAAAATCTATGAGTCCTACAGGTTTGAAACTTTGCAAAATAGTTATTTTTATAATTTTGAGGTCAATTGTGAACGGATTTTACGAAATTTCACCCACAGGGGTGTTGCAGGGACGTGAAAAATTAAAATTAAAATTTAATATCTATAAGTCCTACAGGTTTGAAACTTTGCGCAATAGTTATTTTTATAATTTTGAGGTCAATTGTGAACGGATTTTAGAAAATTCCACCCACAAGGGGCCATGCGAGGGCGTGAAAAATAATCTATACATATAATAAATCTGTAGAAATATTTAAAAAATAATTAGCGGTGTTACTACATCGATATAGAACCGAAAAATGTGGTTAGATTTTTTTGTCTGTCTGTCTGTCTGTATGTTTGTGCGCGCATCACATTAAAACTACTGCTCCGATTCGTATGCGGTTTTCACAGATTTATTTGTCTTCTTTCAACTTAACATCGGGTATATAAAAATTTCTGCCCCCACCCCTCTAACGAATTCGGGGGAGAAATTTGTATATAACAATCAACACGCCACGCGAACTACGTCGCGGGTACAGCTAGTTAATAATAATTTAAATCAAAAGTAGGTACTTGTTAAAATAAATCCATACATTTTATCTAAGTTAATCTAAGTTATTAACAGTAGTATTCGTAGTATCACGGATATTATCAATCTTCTTAAGTAGACAGGTATATTATAATTAAAAAAAGTTATTTATCATCACCACATTATCATAGAATAGAATGAAATATTATGTTTTTAAGTTATTAGTTGACTATAATCACTAGACCTTTGATATTCAATTTGGTTCCAATTTCCAATTTTTGAAACTGAAAAAACACACATATATTAAATTTTATAAAGCGCGTAATATCTAACTTACCAATAACTACCGTAAGTCGAAGCTATAAAAAAAGTGTTTTTACAAATTATAATAAAAGGATATAAATATATTGGGATATTGATTATACCAAAAATAACGGGGTTTAAAGAAACTCCAGCGTTAAAGGGGTTTTATGATTGAGTATGTTCAATAGACCCTAAAATATAATAAATATAGTTTAAAAAAACTAAAAAACACGCTTTTATAGCATATGAAACTAACAAGTAAAAAAATAAATGTAATTAAGGAAAACTAAAAAGCATATTTCTGAAAAACATCGAACTAAAAAGTTAAAAATAATTTTCAAAATAAAATTAAAACAAAAATAAATGAAAAATACTAGTATTATTGTGAAAAAAGCGTGGGCGCTGCATACCATATTTTTCGAATGTCAAGCGCCCACGCTTTTTTTACAATAATACTAGTATTTTTCATTTATTTTTGTTTTAATTTTATTTTGAAAATTATTTTTAACTTTTTAGTTCGATGTTTTTCAGAAACATGCTTTTTAGTTTTCCTTAATTACATTTATTTTTTTATTTGTTAGTTTCATATGCTATAAAAGCGTGTTTTTTAGTTTTTTTAAACTATATTTATTTTTTAATTTTTAGTCAAATTTATTTTATTTCAATAGATTCGTTAATTTGCTGTGACGATTACAAGACCCTCACTCAATCATTATTCGTTTATTTAGTTGGCGCACAAATTACCCACTCCCAGCACGGGGAGGTAGTGACTAAAAATAACGATACGGGACTAGCGTTGCCATGCCATAAGAAAATTTTTCACCACATCTATTGAAGACAAAATCCCCACTTTTCCCCCCTTCGTAAAAAATGGCGGCAAATTTAATATAACAGTAACATAAATAAAACTATTGACTTTATTTAAATATATTTCTTTTAATATAATTAAAATAAGCATAAACACAGTTACAGAAACATCAATTCAAACATAATATGAAACGAAAAAAAAAAATTACTAAAAAAGAACTAAATTAAAAAACAACATAAAATTATTCATAAATATTGGTATATTTATCGAAAAAGTAATGTAATTTGCACCTAATAATTATTTAAAATTTATTAATAGTTATTTTTTTTAAATTACCAATAGAAAGTATCTTCTGGTAATAAAGCCAAACTAGCTTACATTATTATTTGTGATACTGTAAACAATGTTATCTTTACAGTTCCCGTCAATACTCAATAGAGTGCACGTGCAACATTTAGGATTTTACAGAATAGTTTCAGTCAGCGCGTCAGCGAATAGCGACCATAATTAATAGTAGCTATACATCCAATATATTAATTTAAGGTTTTAGAATAATTATAATATACGTATATTTTTGCTGTAAAGGCATAATTTATTTAAATACCATAATTATTCCCCACTTTTATAGTATTTTTCAATAAATATCACCGCTTCCCCACTTTTTCACCACACTGCTTTCATTTGTTGAACTTTTCCCCACATGTGGTGAAAAATCCCCACTAATGGCAACCCTGTACGGGACTCATCCGAGGCAGCAGCCGCGGAGTGGAGAGTTACAAACAAACAAACATACATACATACAGGTGAAGTTAATAAAAGCGTGTGAAAAAAATCCGCGGAGTACTACCATTTTAAGCATTGCGTTCTAAGAGCTATTTAAAAACATTCACATTTCAATTTTTTTTGATTGCTCGAAAACTTTCAATTTAAACGGCACCTTCTTAAATTAAAAAGAGGTATTATTCATAAAAATATTTTGAAAAAAAAAAGATTATAAAACGCAAGTCGATTAATTAACTGTAAATTTTTCTACGTGTACTTAGGGATAGGCATTGCATTACAAAAAAAAATGCGATCATATAACCCGTCAAAATGCCCTCTACGATTAAAACTAAAAAAATTTAAAATGCCCAGTGATCATTTTAAAGGAATTGAATAAGCTTTAATTTGGGTCTATTGTATTTACCTAAAATCACTTAGGAAAAAAGTTATAATGCAAAATTTAAAAAAAAAGTGAAAATTAGCTTAAAATACAAAAAGTAGCGAACTTTAAAAATTTATATGTAGGTTGCTATACATCGTATACTTTAACCAAAACCATTTGAATAGGCGTGGTCAACGCTCTTTTCGAATTTCCAAGAATTTTCTTTAAGTTAAAAGGGAAGTTAAAAGCAACATTAAATAGTTATTTTACTAGGTTCGTTCATATAATGACGTTCTTTTAAGGTTCCCCTGGTAAAATCGTTAAAATAATTCCTATCCAAGTGGGTCTAGTTATACTATACCTAGAGGTTTTTACAAAACAGCATTTTGTCGGGATAAACATCAATAGTTTTTTGTAAATCAATGCCCATTTCTAAGTAGACGTAAAAAAATCATAAACCACAACATTTTTTACTCAATTTGTTGTCGAATTAAAAACGTAGCACTTTAATTAATACTTAAATTAATTTTTTTTCGAAACATTTCTATGTAATTATTTTGTAAACACATGAGTACTACAGAGAATCGATACAAATCTGTGTTTCACAATTAGACATCTTAATTTTAGCGGACAGAAAACCATCAAAGATTACATCATTATTCTTAAAGATTGCATCTTTAACCTTTAAAAAAAAATGCGGCACATTAGCCAATAATAAACCAGTTGGATTATAATAAAATATTAGTAAAGTTAAATACGTTAAATACTGCTGCTGAAGAGCAAACTAGAATATAAACCACTACTCCATGAATTTATCAACTAAAAGAAATCTTTTTTAGTTAATATACTTTTGCTACATCAATTGTATTGAAAGATACATATAACTAGTGATTTCTTAAGAAAAATTCTTACCATCTAAAATCCTATCAAAAATTTAATGGAATTTTTACCTAACTTACCCAAAAGATAATCATATTATTGTTTCGGCACTGTTGGTAACAGATTCTTCTTTATTTATTAGGTGCCAAACTAAGAAATTTACTAAAATATTTTTATAGAAGTATGATTTAGGAGTGAAAAGAATACTTAGGGCAACATTTAAAATTTCTTTAATAGTAAAAACTAATTCTGGTTGCGAATTATTGGTGTTTGTTTAATATCACTGATAAACGCTCATTATTATTGGAACGAAGTTCCCTTTCGCGCGTTACGACTGAGACTAGCCGGAAAAAATTCAGACCAAAAATTGTCACGACACGACACGCCCGACACGACACACGCATGTTTCTCTGCCTGTCTGTCTCTCTCTCCTCTCTCATCGATAGATATATCTTTATTGAAATAGGAAACCCTAATATACATAAATACTAATAAAAGTACAATTAAAAAGACACTAACTTAAATTAAAAGAAAATTTACATTAAAAAGAAAATACTGTAGAAAAAAAATAGGTGCCTATAATAGTATTATATTTTATTTCATCCCGTTTTTATAAATTAATAAATTCATAAACATTTTAAAAATAGTTCGTAACTTGACTAGTTAGGTACGTCAAATTACCTTAACTGTCAGTTACTGTAAAATATTTTAAAATTTTGTATAAAACTGTTAATTCCTGTTTTAAATTAAATTGAAATAAAAAGTAATTTTTGGTATACCTATGTATGTCATCTAAACCTGTGGTATTGTATGAATGGACACTTTTGTTAAAAGAAACGAACTGTTGAAAATATTCAGGTAATAATGGATTTACTATTTTCTATTTTGCTTTGAACAGTGTAGTGTCGCGACTTGGCCGGATACGAAATGCCTCCCGAAAAAGGGTTTCTTACCTGTCGCTAAAAGGGTCACATACGAATTGCCTCCTAAGCTCTAAATAAATTACCAGCTTCTAATCTTTGTACGAAGGTGAGACGTTGCCAAACTTTCGTCCTTTTATAGAATTTCGTTAATAACTCAATATTAACCATTATTTTTTGGTTTTAATATTTTGATTATTTTGATCAAAAACATAAAGACATGATAAGTATTTTATACATTTATTAAAACAAATCATCAGCAGAAACTTACAAAATTACATAATATTATCATCGCAGAAAATTTAAAAACACCAATTTTTAAGAAAATTACGACTCAAACAATAAAATTCAGTCTGCAGACTGAACTATTCAATTTTATATACAAATCATCAGAAGAAATTTACAAACTTACAAATTATTTTTCCTAAATTTGTATGACACTAGTTTCACAAATTCTAATTTATTTATTGTACCTTCTCTTAATTGTAATATTTTTTCATTTACAAAATTGATTTTTGCTGTACTTTCCTCAACAATTCTTTTTGGTACCGAGACAGAATTTATTTTAATATAGGTATTTATTTGAAATTGTAAAATAATCTCAATAAAATTATTTATATTTGGATGAGGGCAGTAGAAAGACGAGTTATACTTGGAATGGAAACTTTCACATGGGTTTGTGGTTCTTTCTAAAGATGAAGAGTGCTCAGCCCAGAGATGTGGCGGAAATTTCGAATTTTCCGATATATAATTATCCACAAGATAATCACAAAACTGAGTGACCCTTTCATCGACTGGTTTAATTTCGGACAAATCTATTGCAAAAAAATCGCCAACTTCTTCAGGATCTAAAATAAAAATAGATATATATTTACCTATTCAAATTATAATTTGGCAACATTGTGTCATTATACAAAGATTAAGCATGGATCCTTAATCTATTTAGAAAATTGAAGATAAAATATTTCTAAAAGTAGAATACAAAATAGGTAAAAAGAATATATTCAATTGAAACTTTAGAAAAATAACAGTAAAGTTAAACCTAGGACTAAAAAGATACAAGAAATTAGAACAGTCTAAAGTAAAACCAAATTAAATAAAATATATAAAAGTTTATTTACAGAATACGTAGAATATTAATTAATGAAAATATTAAGTTCTAGAATAGTTATACATAATTTTATTTTATAATGAACCACAGATATAACAGTTGCTTTAATTAAACAAGTTATTTAATATGTAATCAAATTAGATATAAAATTTCCAGTCAGGAAGTGTTTAAAAATGTATTTGTCGAAGAATAAACAGGATTACAGTACATGAAACTTAATACCATTTATCAGAAAATCTTATTGTTATCAGCTCGTCGACTATAAAAAAATATGTCTTTAGTAAAAGTACCTTAGCTATCTATCTATACATCGTAATCGCCAAATATGCGCATGTCAAGATAGCGTGCACATTCTATAGATTGGAGCGGTTCTTAAAACGGTCATATACAAGGTACTCAAAGTTGAGTAAGTCATCCGCCGTTGAATACGACACACGAATGCGTTAAACGGTAAAGTGAAAGTTCGAACTGAATACTAACAATGGCAAAAACCGCAAGTGAAATACAAGAAAAATTAGAACGAAATAAACAATCACATATTTTACAATTTTACAATGAACTTGACGTGGAAGAACAAGGACATTTCATATCCCAACTACAAGGAATTAATTTTGATGAAGTGAATTCACTATTCAAAAAAGCGCAAGAGTCGCTAACCGGTCAAGGAATGAAATTAGATACTAAAATGAAACCAATACCTTCAGATAAATTTGAGTCAGAGGAAAGTGTTAATACGGAAATATTAGCACAATACCGACGCTTGGGACTGGAAGAAATATCTAAAGGACATGTAGCAGTTCTTCTGATGGCTGGTGGACAAGGAACACGACTTGGTGTTAGTTATCCTAAAGGAATGTATTCAGTTGGTTTACCTTCCGGTAAAACATTATTTCAAATACAAGCAGAACGTATACAAAAAGTAATAAGTTTAGCAAAACAACAAACTGGATCTTCTGGTAAAATTTGTTGGTACATTATGACAAGTGGACCTACCAATAAAACAACAGAACAATTTTTAAAAAAACATGATTACTTTGGTTTAAATAAAAACAATGTAGTTCTATTTGAACAAGGTCTCCTACCTTGTTTTGATTTTAACGGAAAAATCTTATTAGATAAAAAAGATTCTGTAGCCTTAGCACCTGATGGTAATGGTGGTATATATCGAGCCCTTAAAGAAAATGGTATCTTAGACGACATGAAGCAAAGAGGAGTGAAATATTTACATGCACATAGTGTTGATAATATTTTAGTTAAAGTAGCAGATCCTGTATTCATAGGATATTGCGTTAAAAAACAAGCAGATTGTGGTGCAAAAGTAGTGAAAAAGTCTGGTCCGAATGAAGCAGTTGGAGTTGTGTGTCAAGTAGATGGTAAATTTCAAGTGGTCGAGTACAGCGAAATTACCGAAAAAACAGCAAATCTTCGCGATAACGAAGGTAATTTAATATTTAGTGCTGGAAATATATGCAACCATTTCTTTTCAACTGATTTTCTAAATAGAATCGCAGATAAATTTGAATCACAATTAAAACTTCACGTAGCTAAAAAGAAAATTCCTTATATAAATGAAAATGGTAACAAAATTAAACCTTCCACTCCAAATGGTATTAAAATAGAAAAATTCGTATTTGATGTATTCGAATTTACAAATAATTTTGTTACTTGGGAGGTACCTCGTAATAGTGAATTTAGTGCCCTTAAAAATGCTGATTGTCCAGACGGTTCAGCAGTGGATTGTCCGAGTACGTCGAAAAGAGATTTGCTGAGATTACATAGAAAGTATATTGAAAATGCGGGTGGGAAAGTTAGCTGCGATGAGGTTGAAATTTCTCCATTGCTTTCATACGCTGGTGAAAACCTTGAAATTATAGTTGACGGAAAATTGTTCGACAAAAAAACTGTGATATTATCCGATGCAGAGAATCTTTTTTTAAACAACAACAATACTATCGAGGGACCAATTATTTCGAACGGTAACTCTCACTGATTGCGTTATATAATATAATTTGTAATTTCTCTCTATGAAAATAATGTAATTTTTATTTATATATTTAATGTTGAAAATGAAAAATGTGATATATTCTGAATTTATAAATAAATTATATTAAATAATAATGAAACTACAAGTAAATTTATTATTTTTTTAGATAAATATGTATTATAGTAAAATTTCTAAAAATTGCTTTTAAGAAGTTTAACATCTTGTAAATGTAAATGTAAATATTTAAACTTCTGATATAACAGTTGAACAGTTTGAACAAACAGATTGGATTTGTTATAAGTTTAAACATATTAAAGAAATGTTAAATTTTAAATCGGGAAAAAAATGATTTTTTGACTGATCAATTTAATTTGTTGCAAAACAGGCACTTGTAAAAAAACTAGTTAATAAAATGTTTTAAAATGCTCTTGAAACGTGCTTGTTAGAAAAATTGACGTGTAAATTGTGTAGTTTTAATTACCAGTAAAACAACATTTGATGCAATTAATTTTAAATTTTATAGAAATAAAGAGCCAATAGTTAAATTTTGGCCGGATACGAAATGCCTCCCGAAAAAGGGTTTCTTACCTGTCGCTAAAAGGGTCACATACGAATTGCCTCCTAAGCTCTAAATAAATTACCAGCTTCTAATCTTTGTACGAAGGTGAGACGTTGCCAAACTTTCGTCCTTTTATAGAATTTCGTTAATAACTCAATATTAACCATTATTTTTTGGTTTTAATATTTTGATTATTTTGATCAAAAACATAAAGACATGATAAGTATTTTATACATTTATTAAAACAAATCATCAGCAGAAACTTACAAAATTACATAATATTATCATCGCAGAAAATTTAAAAACACCAATTTTTAAGAAAATTACGACTCAAACAATAAAATTCAGTCTGCAGACTGAACTATTCAATTTTATATACAAATCATCAGAAGAAATTTACAAACTTACAAATTATTTTTCCTAAATTTGTATGACACTAGTTTCACAAATTCTAATTTATTTATTGTACCTTCTCTTAATTGTAATATTTTTTCATTTACAAAATTGATTTTTGCTGTACTTTCCTCAACAATTCTTTTTGGTACCGAGACAGAATTTATTTTAATATAGGTATTTATTTGAAATTGTAAAATAATCTCAATAAAATTATTTATATTTGGATGAGGGCAGTAGAAAGACGAGTTATACTTGGAATGGAAACTTTCACATGGGTTTGTGGTTCTTTCTAAAGATGAAGAGTGCTCAGCCCAGAGATGTGGCGGAAATTTCGAATTTTCCGATATATAATTATCCACAAGATAATCACAAAACTGAGTGACCCTTTCATCGACTGGTTTAATTTCGGACAAATCTATTGCAAAAAAATCGCCAACTTCTTCAGGATCTAAAATAAAAATAGATATATATTTACCTATTCAAATTATAATTTGGCAACATTGTGTCATTATACAAAGATTAAGCACACAAAATATTACCATAAATGATTAAGGACCCGGAGGCATTTCGATTGTACCCGGGAGGCATTTCATCTATGAAAATAGGTACCTGAAAAAACGGGAGGCATTTCGATAACACCGGCGACTTTGTTAAAAGTTTATACAGGTTTTTGTAGATAATAAATAATAAAATAATAACAATAATGTATCCTGACAGTGTTTCTCCACAAATTCCGGATATTGCTGATGGAGTTAGGTAAGTAGAGATTTTATACAGACAATAATAAATGCTTATGTGTGTATAAACACTCTGTTTTGTTTACAAATTACAATTCCTTCACTAATTAATCGAAAGAAACTTCGTTCCATCCGGGTGTCCCTTGTTACCTCTCACTTTTTTACTATTTTTTATTGGATTTATTACAATATTTTTATGGGTTATTCGTTTATTTATGATGGATTCTTTAATTTTCAAACCTTCACAGTTTAAATAGTCGACCCCAAAAAATTTCGGCGTAGTATTTCACATGTGTGTTTGCAATTACTTTTTAGAAGCGATAAACAATCATTAATTTTATTATTTTTCAATAAATTAAGTTATCGATGACAAATGCACTTTAGTCCTGTTGTGCTGATTTGTCTACTGGTCTATATTAGTTTAATAGTTTTATTTTTTTATTGTTTAACTGTGTCAACTCTTGTTTTAATTATCTTCATATAATATTTAAAGTAAAAATCCAGCCGTTAATATAGTAATCATAATATACATTTTGCTTTAATTTCATTAATTTTATACATAATTAAAGTCTATGTCAAATTACTTTGTAAGTATACAAAAGTAGCTTTTTTTGAGTTATGAAAGGATTAATCAAGCTTTTTAGCAAGCACACTCACACGTACTGCATGCAGAATGATAAATTAGAAAATGTAATTACCACACACAAGATAACCTATTAAATTTACTGTCCTGTAGGACAAAAAAAAATAATTTTTAAGAGATTTTTAAGGAAATGGATTTATTTAGGTGTTATGTGAAATATGACTTCAAACGACAATAATACTGTGAGGTGACAGTATTAATTATAGCATAGATGATAAAATATTAAAAGAACATTCAACACCGTCAAAAGATCTTTCCTTACAACTATAAAAAATTAGAGAGAAAATAAGCCCATTTACATACTGATTGGGATGGTTGCTAGCGTGTATCAATAAAACCATCTCTAGAATAGGATTAGATCACCTTGTCTAGCCCTGCCCACTTAATGAGACTTAATAGCCTTGAAAATGGACTCTCCAAGTAACTTAGAGCAGCCTGTTTCTTCTCTTCCAATACCTACTAGATACCGCGTCCTTGCAAGTCCTTCACATTGGTATAGGACAAATGCGGTTTGGACAGTATTGAAGGATGTCTTCATCTGCCAAGTTCAGCTGACACATGTTTTCTGAGCCAACAATGTTATGCCAAGAGACTGACAATCATTCTGACATCTTTTTGTCATTGTGATAACAGCTTTGCAGTAAATTTCGTCTAGTGTTCTTTTATGAAAACGCTTGCCCGATGATTTTCCCACCACTCCTGGGCCTTCTCTAACTCACTAGTTATACTTAGCTTAATTGACCAAACTACACTATCGAAGTGTACCAGACGCAAGTTTCTTACAAGGTCCTGTACAGAATTAAGATTAATTTTTCATAATTCTTTGTTTTAAATTCGCAGGTTTCAGTTGTACTTTATTTTGACTTTCCGGCCTCTATGATAAATCTTTCCAGATGGCTAGTATTGACGGGTCATTTTCTTTGTTGACATTCCAACCTGATTTTTTGTTTTTTACCAATCTCGTTGACATATGTTCAGTAAATACACATGGTATTTCAGTAAACCCTACTTGCACGCCGCTTATGTGTTATAAATAATTTTGCGAATACTGTAAAATAAATAAATCACAACTGAGCGTAAACAAACTGAACAAAAGGTTCCAGAAGCAATTTGCTATTATTTTGTTTTTGTTAAAATTAAAGGCAATAAATTTTGTGCAAAATCCTTTAGAACATACATTATAACTCATATTTTCTATTTGTTTCACTACTCAAAATCAATATGGAAATATGTATCAAAAACGAATAAAATTTATTTAAGAAAAATGTACATTGATACGTCCACCTCTAGGTCTAAGAACTTGTGTTATGGTAACTGATTGTAGATCATTAACAAAAAGCATCTGCAACTTAATTCAGATGTTGGCAGGGTTGATAATGATGTTTTAAGCGTCTTTCCAGTTCATCTTAGAGATGCTCCAAAGGGTTTAGATCCAATCTACTAGCTGATCATCTTATGGCATTAGAATTGCGCAGTAATATGACTAAAAAAGTTAAAATATCTCCTTTCTCTAACAGACAGCTGTTAAATTCTTTTCCCGAAAACCACAAGGTATCTGTGTCCTGCCAAAGTTGTTCCAGCTTATACTATAATCGATTTACTTTGAATTGAAACAATTTCTTGCACACAGTCTTTCATATATCTTGCACCAGGATGTCTACATATCCAAACACGCTCATTATTACTGAATACTATGATTTTTTGACTCTGTAAACATAACATTGTTCCAATGCTTTAAATTTTAATAAAGATCCTATTGACACGATTTTCTTAATAAAATAAAGTTAATCTAGGTGCTCTAGGAGGTCGTCTTGCACGGAGTTGTTCGGGTTTTGTATCTTTTGCTCTTAAACTAGCGTTTCCGTAGATTCTATAAGGTGATTATGCAGTATTTTAGCAGAAGTGGTGCGACCCTTAATTACGCAAAGTCGTAAAATACATTCTTCTATCTGGGTTGTTGCCCTTTGTCAATTGGGATAAGCAGCTCTTCTTATTATGCCGTAAATTTGGTAGCGATGTCAAGCTCTGGGAACCGCAGAATGACACCCAATGTCTTGGATACCTTACTTTGATCAATGCCACTGCTTTAACAAATTAAAATTTTTTATATATCAACATTTAGTACCTATCACGAATTAAAGTAAAGTAAAAATAAATAATGAATTTATCATATCAATGATTTTTGTTTTTTATGTAGCTGGAAGTAAAAAAAAGTAAACAAGAACCAAAAGAAACATGATATAGAATTAGTAGAGAGTACTCATTTAAAGTAGTATTCTTTTACATTTTGAGTATTTTATGTTTATATTTAATACAAATAATTTTACACCTTATAAAAATTGCAAACTACATCAAATAATGTCTCATATTCCAAGATCCCTTGAAATTGATAACAATTTTATTTTTAGTGCACAACTTGGTGCTTGATTTACAGCAAACATTTAAGAACCGACGTGTATTATATTCGAGCCGTTCAAAAGATGGAATTCAAAAACGCGTGATTAGTGACTGGCCGGCGTAATCGTACGATGCCACGCCTTCTAAACTGAAATAACGAAGGACAGTTTACACTGTACTCATACCAGAGATAATGTAAACTGTAGGCATCAAGGGTGGGTACTTTTTTGTTGAGTGGTGTAAATCGGACTTGTGACAGTAGTTGGGGAGAATAATATTCAAAAAGTGCGTGCCGTTTACGTGATCATTCCATCTTTTGAACGGCTCGACTATAGTTTTCATCTATGATCATATGACCCTTTCATTTATAGCACAAAAGATAATTAGTTAAAAATGTTGTAGTTAATCTGTTTGTTGTACGTTGTTTGTTGATTTCACTCTGCAATAGGCGCACCAGAAGAAGTTTTAATTTCGATAACCAAAATAGATAATTAACTTTTTTTATGTTAGTTCATTGTTACACTCTGCATATGGCACACCAGAAGAAGTTTTAACTTCGAAAATCACAATTGAGTTTTTACTTTTCTTTATGTTTCTTCGTTATTGCACTCTGCTTTAGGCGCACCAGAAGAAGTTTTAACTTCCTAAACCAAAGTTGACATTTCACATTTTTTATTTTTCACAAATTTTTGTCTAAAGTAAACTTGTTTTAGATGTCGAAAAAATTAGTATATGAATATGTAAATATTATAATTACTTCATATTGATTATTCAAATTTATTTTTTAATTTGAATATTACATTATCACATTCAGTTAAAATTCTTTTTTATATTCATGCAAAAATGTAGTCTCTCGTTTTCATCTGCACTTATCCATAAAAATGAAACGTATTTCAATGAGTTAAAAGATGTTCAGGCAAAAGAAACGTAATGGAGTGTCTTAAACTTTACGAGTGTAATACTTCATTCTATAAGTTATTCGAAAAAGTTAGACCATTTATGTAATTAAAAGTTTATGAAGAAATTTTAAAAGATTGCAAATTCTTGTTATATCTCGAGAAGTTCGAGAAAGTGCTTATAAATTGTTAACCAGAGATAATTTTTTGAATTCATACTTACTTTCTATGCGACAAAGAGAATTTAAAACTCCCATTTTATTCTTCATAAAGACATTATTTTCTGAATCTAAACTTTATAAAATGCAGAATAGAAATATTGTTTTTAATTCGTGTTCTGTATTTTAAAGAACTATTTTTACTAGAATGAAATTTTATACTACTATTCAAATCTTTAAACAATATGACGAAGTAACAATATTGATTTATATTAATTTTCGATGATTACGAACTTTAAAAAAAAGGTATATAAAAGTAAAAAGAATAAGTATTGTCCGTCTAGAAAGTATCCGAAATTCATTATATTTCACAATTTTAATATATGTACCTGGATGACCGAGCTTTGCTCGTGTAATGTCAGTCAAATTTTGTAAGCATCTTACTTTAGCAGCACGTCTGGGACGAGCCGAAATCTGATTATTTTCATGACGGTATCCTTAAAATGAGTCTTCACTGTGAGAAGTTTGAGAATCCCGATCAGTTTGATGACGACGCTCTTCTAGGTGTTCTTGAGACGAGTTACGGCTTCGTGAAGTTAGAGTGTTTATAAGCGTTTTTTTCCA
Organism: Altica lythri; assembly: GCA_964028335.1. Classification (NCBI taxonomy): domain Eukaryota; kingdom Metazoa; phylum Arthropoda; class Insecta; order Coleoptera; family Chrysomelidae; genus Altica; species Altica lythri. The sequence continues at coordinate 61,901,947 of OZ034805.1, read as the reverse complement.
AGATCGTTTAGGCATTTTTAAATGAACACGTGCATTAAGAAGACACAAAAAATATAAATAAACACTTGATTTTCTTAGTCAAACCTCAAAGCAAACACTCATTGACTTCGTGTTACTTAACAACGCCATCTGCTGGAATAGCTTTAGCTGTTGTTGTGTCGTTAAAGCAATTAGTTGCTCACAATTTAAAAAAAAATAGTATTATTATTCGCCAATAGATGTCAGGAAGAGTCATATTTTTAAGGTTTAAGTTGATTATCGATAAGACACGAATAAAATTTCTAAAAATGATTCCTAGCTAGATCGATTTATCGCCCCCGAAACCCCTTATATACTAAATTTCATGAAAATCGTTGGAGCCGATTCCGAGATTCCCGATATATATATTATATACATGATTTCTTTTTTGTAACATTACAAGACCAAAGTAAAGTATCTTATTCTGATAGTAGGTAATAGCTAAAATTCCATTTGTCACATATTTTTGATTGACAACAGGTTTACAACTTATATAGTAATGTCGCAACTTGGAAAAATAAAACAAATAGAATACTTGTATAGAAAAGGTTTTCAAATATTAGTGGAATTGACTGTTCTGGAAAAAGTGCGGTATATGAGACAAAACAAGGATAAAAATGGCCTAGATATGAGGCATAGAACAGTTTCACGCTTTATTGGCCTTAGGACGACACAATCCTCGTCTAGGGTTTTGTAGCAGATTTGGAAATCAACGAAATGTAAAAGTAGGTTCAGAAACCGTTCGTATATCAGTAAAAAGACAAGGCTTTATATTAAAACAACAAAAAGAAAACCCCTGTTAAAATACCTTTACAAAAGGAACGAAGAATCAATTTTTACAGCAGATAATTTTAATAATGTCTTTATATCGGATTAAATGTTTTAGTAACTTGGTGCAAATCACTTAAAAATCCTATCAAAACAACCTTTTATTGTTCAAATTTCCAAATTGCAGTTTTGCTATGGCTAGCTCAATCGCCCTATCTTAATCCGATTGAGCATGCATGAGATATGCTTCAGTGAAGAGTTTTGTAAGACCAGAATTAATTTCAAAATTGCAATCAGCTGTTTCAAGCTCTTCAACACTGCTGGATGGCGATTCCCCAAGAAGATCTGGATAGCTTGAGCATCAGTGTTGAGCCCCAATAAGCTCAATAAAACTCTGGTAGTTTATAACAACTCAGCTTTATTTAAAAGCCTTAGAATTAAACCAATATTGATTATAAACTACTTAAAATTAAGAAAAATGGACTGTATTTTTGACAACGTAAAATACCCTTAACTCTCAAAATTACATATTTTTTGTTATTACCTGGGAAACGGTTGGTCAGCCAAAAGGTGAATACTTAAGTATTAATTCTCGGTACAAAGTACGTACTAAAGCACGGCTGGAGTGAGAATTTATAATTCTTAATCTAACATTCTCCCCCCTTTGAGGAGTCATCCTCAACAATAGAACTCCGTAACTGCAGAGGCAATGGACTTAACTTTGTTACTGGCCTAGTAAATATCCCATTACCTGTTTTGATTTTAACCACACGTACTTTATTATCTCGACCAGGCATTACCTCTAAAACTCTTGCAAGACACCACTCCAAAGGAGGTAGATTATCCTCCCTCACGATAACCAAATCACCAACCTTTAAATTGGTTTCTGAAACCTTCCATTTTGGACGATGTTGCAGTAAATTTAAATACTCCGTTGACCAGAGTTTCCAAAAATCTTGCCTCAATTTGGAACAGTGTTGCCAAATGTTCAGACGATTATTCGCCAAATTAGAAACATCTTTTTCGGGAAAGGAAGTTAGCGGTTGCCCTATTAAAAAATGTGCTGGAGTTAAACATGTGAGATCAGAAATTGAATCTGACATTGGTTGTAACGGCCTTGAATTAAGTATCGCTTCAATTTGCGTTAATACCGTATATAAACATTCATATGATAGAACCGCGTTACCAACTACCCTTCGCAGATGATATTTAGTGCTCTTAATCCCCGCCTCCCATAGACCACCCCAGTGCGGACTATTAGGAGGAATAAATTTCCATTGAATCTCCCTACTAGATAAAAAATCCTGAATTTGACAAACATGCCCCTTAAAAAATTTATATAATTCATGCAAAGTATTATTCGCACCTTTAAAATTAGTTGCATTATCGCTGCTTATTGAAATAGGATTACCACGACGAGATATAAATCGTTTTAAAGCTAGCAGAAAGTCCTCTGTATTTAAACTAGTCACCAACTCAATGTGAATGGCCTTTGTTGCCATACACACAAAAAGCGCAATGTATGCTTTTGACACCCGAGCTTTGCGTAACCTCGACTCTTTAATCATGATTGGTCCCCCGAAATCAAGACCTGTGTGCAAAAATGCACGAATCAGTTGTGTTCTTTCAACAGGCAAACTTCCCATAAGTTGTTTTGACCCAGCAGCTCTAAATCTGTGACACCTTACACATTGAAGCAAAATCGCCTTTATTCTTCGTACAGATTTTATTAGCCAAATAGATTGCCGTAGACTGTTAAGAACTGCTCGAGGACCAGCATGTCCCAACATTAAATGTTCACTTTCAATTATTATGTCAGTAACATGACAACTGCTCGGAAGAATAACCGGATGTTTGGCATCAAAAGACAAAGGCGCATTTTCTATTCGTAATAAACCATTAGGATCTAAAAAAGGAACCAAAGACAAAATTTTACTATTTTGTGGTAACGATTTGTTTTCCCTTAAACATATAATTTCTTTCGAGAAATATTTTTCTTGGGCCATTCTAAAAATGCAATTGCGAGCCTTAGATATCTCATCTACACAAAGAGGACCGTAAATTTTTAAATTATTCTTTTTAGTATTCCCTATAAACCTTAACACATAAGCAATACATCGTTGCATCCTATTAAAAGAAGAAAACCTTGATAAAATGTCCAAATCAATAATTGTTGTAGCTTGAAAATGAGATACTTGCCTTTATTCAGGCAATGAAGATGTGTCCAAATCGATTTGTTCTGAATGTAAAAAACAACCGGGGTCACTTAAAAAATCAGGACCTTGAAACCATACTCTACATTTCAACAATGCTTCAGGCTGAATACCGCGAGATATGTACTCTGCTGGATTTAAATCGGATGAAATATGTTTAAGCTCAACGTCCAGTGTTAAATCCTGAATTTCCGAGACTCGGTTAGCGACAAATGTCGTCCATCGTGATGGAGATGATTGCATCCAAGATAGCACAATTTTTGAGTCGCTATATAAAATAGTTTTGTTAAATTTAAATTTCATGCATGATTTAAACTTATCATACATCCGAGCTAAAAGCAAAAGTGCACAAAGTTCTAGCCTTGGTAGAGAAACCGTTTTAAGTGGCGCGACTCTTGATTTTGAGTAAACGAGATGACAAGAAACAGAATTATCATCGTACAAAGCTCTAACATATAAGCAAGCGCCATAAGCCATCATGCTTGCATCCGCAAACCCTATTAATTCTACCGATTTAAAGTTCCCAGAGAATATCCATCGTTTAACGTTTAGTTCTTTTAACCTTGGAAATTGTCTATAAAATGTCAACCATTCAGTTAATAAATCAGAAGGTAAAATATCGTCCCATTGAAGTTTTTTGGCCCATAGTTTTTGCATAAAAACCTTGGCTAAAATTATAACAACGCCCACGAAGCCCATTGGATCGAATATTTGACCTATAATTCCTAAAACCTCACGTTTAGTAAATCTATCTTTTTGAATCACACTTGGTACCGATACGCGAAATGAGTCTAAAACTGGGTCCCATAAAACACCTAAAACCTTGGATGATTTTTCCCCTTGAAACGAGACCAAAGCCATGTTATTTGAATTCCACTTATGTAACAAAAATCCTGCAGACTCTAAGAGAGCACTTAATTCATTTTGAAGGTTATGTAAAACATCCAATTTATTCGCCCCACCCAAAATATCATCCACGTACGTTTGTTCCAATAACGTTTCCGCAGCTAATGGATATGACTCTTTACCTTGTTTAGCTAACTCATTAACGTCCGAGTTGCTAGAAAAGAACTGCAGCTACATCCGTACGTAACTGTTTGTAATTCTAAATGGCGTATGGGAAGTGAAATATCATCTCTCCAAATAATATTTTGTAAGACCCTATCGTCTGAATGAACTCTGACACACCTAAACATTTTTTGAATGTCACTTGTTAACACAAATTTAAATGTTCGAAATCTAGCAATAATGTCAAACAAATCAGATTGAACTAAACTACCTGCTAATAATATATCATTCAAACTTAAACCCGAACTAGTCTTCATTGATCCATCGAAAACTACCCTGTATTTTGTTGTCAATTTGTCTTCTCGAACTACACAATGATGCGGAAAATAGTACCTGTGTTGCTGTAAGAGTTTAGCATCATTAGTAATGTCCAGTGCATGACCCATGTCTAAATATTCCTTAATAAAAGCCGCGTATTCCCTTTTTAAATTTGGGTTCTTTTGAAACCTTTTCTCTAGTGACAAAAATCTTTTTGTAGCCATAGGAAGAGACTCGCCTAGAGAAAGAGCAGTATATTTTTGTTTTATAGGTAACCTAACCTCAAAAACACCAGATTGTAATCTTTTAGTAGTTGAAGAATAAATATCTTCACATATCTTGTCCTCAGGACACATATGTCTTATTTGTGACCTCCTCTAACCTCCAAAATTGTGAGATCAATTCGTTTAAATCCGGACCTTGTGAATATAAAGAAACCATAACATTCGAGCAAATATTATTTGCATTGGGAATACTCCCCCCTATGACCCAACCAAACAAAGTATTTTGGAGAATGGGCAAGTCATCACCTAACCTTAAAATACCACCACTCATTACATCGAAATAAATATCAGCTGCTAGTAATAAGTCTATCTTTGCTGGAACACCAAATGAAGGATCAGCCAAATCCAAACCCTTAGGTATATTTAAAGAATCGTTATCAACGTAAGAGTGGGGCAACGGACAAGTAATTTCCCTTGGTATTATACCACAAACTGCCGAAATTCTTTTTGTTGGATTATATTGAGATTCCATCTCAATATTAACAACGCTTGTGACTTGAACATCACATTTTCCAATTCCAGAAATATGAATATTAGCCGAAGTTTTTGGCAACCCTAGTTTATCCGCCATGCGTGATGTAATGACTGAACACATAGAGGCCGAATCCAAAAGTGCTCTAGCCTGAACCCTTGAACCGTCATGGCAAACTAAATTGACCATAGCTGTGGCCAAAAGAATTTGTTTATTTACCCTGGATATTAAACATGAAGAAAAATTTGCTTCATCCGAAGTGGATACCAATGACGTAGACGCAGAAGGTGCTCTATCAATATTTTCCTGAACCCTAGAACTATGCTGGTCATTGTCCCTTTGTTGTCCCTTAAATGTACTTTGATTTGGATTTGAAACCAAATTGCTATTTCTTTTTCCATATTTGTCCTCGTGCAATGAAGAATGATGTCTTCCCTTACAAATCCTGCAACCATCTGACTTGCAGTAATTTGCTGTATGTCTAAAACCCAAACAATTGTAGCAAAGTCGATTTTTATTAATAAACTCACGCTTTTGTACTAAGTCAAACCTTTGAAATTTGTTACATTTATGCATTGGATGTGCATCCAAATGACAACAAATGCATTTACCCTTTGCCGTATTTGTTGATTCAGTCATTGAATAACAACCCGCCTTTACAAATTTTTGCTTGTACTCTGGTTTTGTTAAAGATTCTAAAGCTAAACACCGCTTATCTAAAAAATTTAAAAAATCCGAAAAAGTTGGCAATTTTGTACAATCACGCTCGAGTTCATAAGCCTTGTGTGTGTTAAAATCTAATTTAGATGCCAATATGTAAACCAAAATTAAGTCCCATGTCTCTACAGGTACCCCAAGAGCAGAAAGAGCATTATAATTTTGTTTAATTTTTGTTATAAAATCCCGCAAAGCTGATGAATCACCTTTTAAGACTTGTGCTTCCATTAAAACCCTGATATGACAATTAATCGTTATTAATTTATTGTCATATCTTTTATTTAAAATATCAAGTGCCACATCATAGTTTGACTCTGTAATTTGCAAATCCTTAATCATTAAAAGTGGTTCATCCCTTAAAACCGTTTTGAGATAAATAAATTTTTGTGTTTTATTAAGATGTTGATCACAATTAATAAGAGAATTAAATAATTCAATAAAAGACCTGTAATCTTCATACTTGCCAGAAAAAATAGGAATATTAATGCTTGGCAGTTTAATTTGAGTAGGGGGTAATGCCGAGTATAAAATTTCAGAAGAATTTGTACGTAAATTATTCGCAGACCCACTTGACTCCCCACTAGTCGTACTTTGCAATACTTGTGACCGATTGAAACATATTGTTTTAATTTTACTATACAGTGAAAAGTATTGAGCTTCAACTTCTACCCTATCACTCTCTTGGCAACCCTCCATTTCCTCAAGTTGTTCTTGTACATATTCATAATCACTATAAGTTTTTACAAGCATCGATTCCCTAACTACAAAATCATTTACATCTATTGACATGTTATTTCTATTTGAATTTACATAGTTCTCCAACCTAGTTATTTTTGATTTAATTCTGCCTCTTTTTTGTATTAACAATGTTTTATCTTCCTCTCCCATTTTGTTTAATGCTCAAAAAAAATTGTAAATAAATTGAAATCACACAAATACTTAATTAATAAAACACAGTTCCGATTTTTTTTTATCAACTAGATAAAACTCGGTCAAATACCTAAACTTTAACGCACAAATGTTAATTGAAAATCACCATTAGATGTATTTTAAATGTTCCAAACGTTATTGCTTTTTTTTCTTTTAAAAATCCATGTGTTTTTTGTAAAAATCAGATAGAAAAAATCCAAAAAAGTCTGTCAAATTCCCTGGCAAAACGTATTCACAATATCCCTTATGCTTTGTAATAATAATAAAGAAAGATCTGACCTTGTTTCAGCAGTTTTCTTTACTCCTTCTTAGTATAATACCATGTAAAATTTCCATGTAACAGTAGTCCGCTTACTACCACTTCCATATACCATTTATCAGCAATCTACCATGTACTAGTCCAGTAATCAACCTTGTATGAATCGGCTTCACATTTGTAAAAATACCTTGCATAAATTGCTAATGCAGTAGCCAATTCAAATCCCGTTACAGTGCCAAATCACTGTGTTCTTCAGCAAAATCCGGCTTGAAGATGACCAAATGTTGAGCCCCAATAAGCTCAATAAAACTCTGGTAGTTTATAACAACTCAGCTTTATTTAAAAGCCTTAGAATTAAACCAATATTGATTATAAACTACTTAAAATTAAGAAAAATGGACTGTATTTTTGACAACGTAAAATACCCTTAACTCTCAAAATTACATATTTTTTGTTATTACCTGGGAAACGGTTGGTCAGCCAAAAGGTAAATACTTAAGTATTAATTCTCGGTACAAAGTACGTACTAAAGCACGGCTGGAGTGAGAATTTATAATTCTTAATCTAACAATCAGTATGGAAATACGCTGTAGAGCCATCATGCACAAATGCATGAGGAGGCTACATTCCTATTAAAATTTTTTCTTTGATCCAAGTAAAATAAAAAAAATTCCTGTTATTCGCGAATTAGTAATGACTTTCAGGTGATAATTGGAAAAAGGCTATTTATTATTAAAGTTATTGTTAAATTCGTGCTTTCGTGCTTGACAGATAAACACATTTAATAAATTTCAAATAATTTAACTTGAAATAACGGTAATTCCAAATACGACCCAAAATATTGATGTTAATAGCGCTAACAAGAATTTATGATCATTCTGTCACATTTTATTAATGGTTTCCTAAAAGTAATCGTTTGTTGTTAACAGATATAATTTCTATTATTTTGTGAAATTTATGCAAAATGTTAATTTTCTGCATTTGTTATACACATAGCTTTAATGAGCATTTTAACATATGTATTTTGATTGCTATCGTATTTATAATAACATGTACTTTACAGAACCGAACTAAATATTCGTAAAACAAACATATTTATCGTTATGGACAACTCCATAATATAATCCATTTCACCGATTTTGGCCGATGATAGAAATCATACTCGAAGTAAATTTAGAGATACATCCCTCTCAGATACAGGCAAGTTAGAAATTTAAATCAGGACGTATGTTTTTTAATACAGCACTTACGTAACTGCATCTTATTTCACCGGTAGATAAAAAGTATTCAATACGGAAGTCTTTACTTAATTCACATTCCTAGTAACCGTCATGTACGGCTCGTTGTTGAAGGGTTGAATTTAAAAACTATTATGTCATATTTTTGTAGATGTCAAACCACACTGATAGTTTCAGAAACTTACGACTTAATTTATAAAAAAAATCTCTCCGCCATTGGTAACTTGAATGACAGTTTAATCTTATTTCAGTGATTTCTAATATCAAATTGGCCAAAAACGATGAAATGGACTATACTAACAATCTAAGTATTGTCAATATTAAAAAATCGTTTTATTTTTTAAAACAACAGATTATATAAACACAATAATTTAAGTTTAAGCAATATTTTATAGATTTAACAGTCTGTCCAAATAACTCATGGCTGTTTTCACCTAAACGAATGTAATGAGATTTTAAGCTGGCTATAACTTGATCAATTGATATTCTGATGCAGGTCTCAGGACCTTAGTTTAAAAGAAGTAAGTCATCAGTCTTATGTCAAACGCTGGATCTATGAGTGATGGCCAGTCCACAACACGCTGTCAGATTGAACAACAGACTCAGTGAACTATTGTCGAAAACTTCACCCTTTTTATTCCCTTCAGAAAGATATATGGCTTGAAGAGATATTAATTTTCTTTCAACATATTCAATTTCTGTCAAGCAAGTTAAAAAAATCCTATGAAAAAAACATTATCGCTTCTACATGAACATTGATTTAATAATTATAATATACTTTTTAAGACATAAAGGAATATTATAGCTAGTTGATAGGAATCTTAAATTTTTACCACGTACAGAATTGTGCGATTAAATTTTAACACAATATGTTTTAGTAAAATATTTTTTAAATGGTACTAGGTTGTAAATATTTTAGTATTATTTAACAGAGGATATGACTTCAAGCAAATTTTTAGCCAGAGCAACCGTACCTAAGAACGTAGGAATATTAAAACAGTGACATAAACGTTTCCGATACTAAATTTTTCAACGTAATGAAATAGTGCTAAACATAGAAAAAAAATCACCCGCATTGCCAATAAAAGCCGACCAAAGTTTTGATATACTTTTTTATTTATTTTTTATTTTATTTTATTTTTTTATTAAGGTCCTCGTAGGTATACACCTAAATACAAATGTACCGAGAACATCTATTGGGGCAGAAGAGACAATTTATTAATTTGGGATTTAAAGTCCTGCAAGCTAGGACGAGTGGGGAGAAGATATGGGAAGGTAAGGAATTCCACAATCTGAAGACCCTGGGGATGAAGGAACGATCGATGTGCAGCATTGAACAGTATAAGGGCGCATGGAGTTGGCACGTCGCGTTGCTCTGGCTGGTCTGACAAGTGGAGTTCTTCTGAGAAAAATCCGTTTCTGTATCGGTAAAAAAAAGGAAAGATAAGACACTGCTCTTCGGTGGGATAATGGAGCTAGGTTTTAGGTGATACTGGTTTCGTTTATTAGTCGAACTGCTCTTCTCTGTATTGCATCTAGAACTTCGAGCCTTGACGGAGCCGCTGAACCCCATACATGCGAGCAGTATTCAAGATTATGTCGTATTTGGGCTTTGTAAAGAATAGCTAGGTTGGATGGAGAAAAGTATTTCCGTGCTCTTAATAGAAAGCCTAATTTCTTTCCTGCTGCAGTTGCTAAGGATGCAATATGTTCGTTCCATAGTAAGTCCTGGGAGATCGTTATACCAACCAGCGTAATGGAGTCGCCCGCTACCAGTGTCTGATTGTTTATTCTAATGGATGAGTCGTATGTTTGCCTCTTGTTGGATAGGCAACATGTCTTTGTCTTGGAAGCGTTGAAATTAACAAGATTCTTCCTTCCCCACTGGTCTACAATTTTCAAATCTTGATTGAGAGAAGCCGTTGTGGATCTTCTGTCCTCTTCCAGAATATCTCGAGGTATGGGACGGTTGTGCGCTTTGCTACAGTGTAGGTTGCCATCATCTGCAAAACCATGTATCTACTTCTACGTCTACTTCTTTAGATCTTATAAACCTAGTAGAAACTTGTCCGCTAATAAAAGCATGATTGCATTAAAAGATAGATCACACTTGATGCCGCTTAAGCCGATCAAAAGAGGTTTCAACTGTGGGCTATAAATTGTGCTTTGTTTTTAAAATATTTTACATTATTTTTTTGAACATGACACTATGGTCATACAAAGATGGATTGGCTACCTATGGTAATGTTTTCGAGTTCTCTTTACAGTGTGTACCATTCCTTTAATAGAAATCCTTTTTTTTGTTTCCTGATAGTGAAAAACACTTCCAAAACATTTTTTTAAAGAAATAATTCAATATTTGGACCAAGTGTGCTAAGGGCAACCTTAGGCCACATCTCTCCGCCCTGAGTTTGATCGGTATTACCGCACCAAAGTTGATATCTTATCTTGAAAACTCGGAAAAGCTTAGCTTATAGGTGGTTAACTTGCTATTTTTTAAAAGACACAATTTATCTCAGATTTCATTCTTTTTTATTATTTTGCGGAACTGTATCCCTTTTGATTTATTTTTTTATAAACTACTTTTAAATTAGAAATGGTCAATACACACATTAGGAGATTTACACAACCTCGTAAAGTATTACTTATTCACGTTTTTTCTTTTAATTCTGATACATAAATAGCAACTAAATTAAAAAATTATAAGTACTTGTATTGATGTTTGTCAAATGACATTTGTTTGATATTAATTGGATTAAACATTCCGTTTTAATTAATGATTTTAATTAAACCATAACAGAGACTATACTTATTCCGGTAATTAATGCTTTAGTAATGTTAATTCCATATGTTAATTAAATTAAATTATGTCACAATTAAAAAAATATTATCTACATATACAAAACTTTGTGTAGATGTAACGTAGAATCACGATAAATATTATTATTTTATCAACTTACATGGATATTCATGTCAATCTCTGTAATGTCTCCGGAGTTCTATAATCATTCAGAAGTTTCCCAAGTTTCCAATTAATTTAGTACATTCCTATAAAGTTTATGACGTAGTAAAGTTTCTTGTGACAGACCGATTGACGACAAAATAACGTTTTTACTGCCGCGTCATCGGAATCTATCTCTCCATAAGACAATTTCTCTACCCAAAGTAAACGGCCATACGAAACATTATCAGGACCAGCTTGCGAACCAACAAAATTTATAATTAATAATTTATGAAGAATTTTTTAATCATTAAGAAGCATAAAGTAAAAGTAAAACTGTTCAAGCGTATAACTTTGCCATAAAAATTGTGCGTAAGATATTAACTATATCAGAAGAGCTTTCCAGAAGAGTTATCTTTTTAGTTTTGTATATAGCCGCTTAGAATGCGCCGCCAAAAAAATTTTTAGACACAAATAAAATCGCAATCTTTTATTGACATAAATCCAGAGTTTCATTGCAATACAAGTCGTGCAGGTACAATGAATTTTTGAAGTTAGCAAGTCGGTCAAAAATTGGATCAATAATTTTTTACAATTTTTGGAGATGATTAACCCAACCGCATTATGTCGTTGAAATGGTTTTTGTTTGAAAATGAAACACCACACCACTTAATTATTTGCCTCTGGTATCCAGGCTAGGTCCACCCAAAACAGCAGTCACACAGCAATACCTTAATGAGGTTCTTCAGCTAATTAATTAAGAATGATGGCATAGACGCATTTTTGGGCATTCCAAAGTATTGTTAGTGGCGATGAATCTTGGATTTACTCGTTCAAACCAAAAAATAATCGCTTTGATGGTCTTTCACGATAAGAAAAACTTAATAAGCGGGATCTGTTCTCGAAATGTGTCATAGAAAATGGTCGCAACTGTTGTGTTAAAATCTGGTTATGTGTAAACGTTTGTTTACTAGATGTTATCGCGAAACTTCGACAAAGCAACACACAACTGCGAATCATCCTACGTCAGGACAATCCAAGTGCCCAAAAGACAATCCATTTTTTGGAGCTTGAAAACATCGAATTGTTAGATCAAGTCCCAACGACTTCTTCACGTTCCCAAAGATCAAGAATCAATTCAATCGCCAGAGAAAGCCATCGATGTCTTTAAAGAGCGATTTTGCAACTGTTAAAACTGCCCAAAAGGCAATCGAGTTTTGGTTCTTCAAAACAACTTAAGAGATCTAACGCCTAGAGGCAATATTTGTAGGTTCAAGCCTTGTCATTTAATATATTCTTGTCCGTATACTTTCTAAAATTTAAAATTTTTTAAAAAGTTAATAATCCCATGAGAGATAAGTATTTCAAATACTCGTTTACTAATACATTAATAGAATATATTTAAAATTTCTACGATAATTTACTTTACCTATAAATTATGACAATTTAATGTCCTGATTAATTAAGACTCCAGCTTAATTATAATCAATTACAGGGTTATGAGTACCTACCTAAATATGACTAACGACTTCATTATAAAAACATTCAAACGAAAATGACTATTATGTGAAGTAATACAACTAATTAGATAAGTGAGATCTTTAAACGGTATCGTATAGTATTGTTCGAGCTTGGAAGATTGTTACATTTTTTTCTTGCAGATTTGTTTGGACGTTATTAAATTTTCCAAATAAATCCACTAAATAAAAAATATAGTTCTTATCATTCAGTACAGGATTTATTTCTCTAAGAAATTTTGTCGTGGAGCCGTTACTAGGATGCACCTTTAGACAACAATTCTACTTTGCTGTGTAGAAGTTAGGTAAATATCTCTTCGTTTACCTCACAAAGTTTGAAAAATAATCTTGATTTGAGAGGTTAGGCTTTAATTTAATTGATGACCTTAATACAGTTCTGTAAAGCTTTATATAACTCTGAAATCAGAAAGTTTGCTACCAAGTTGTTTCTATGCAACACACAATGAATAGTGCGTATACCGGGCACTTTTTCTTTAAGAAATGTAGCAAAATCATGGTAACGCCCTACCATAGCAGGTGTTCCATTGTTGATAATTTTCTGTTTTTGTCACTATTTTTTTTTAACTTTTGATCAAGGTAATTTATAAATTATATAATAATTAGAGTTAAATAAAAAAATAAGAATTTTTACATTTATTATCCAACATTTTATGAAAATTATTAATTAGAAAATAGAAATTTACTGTGTTCTGCAATAACAAACCAAATCGTGGTTCAAAGCCGATCCTGCTGATACAGTAGATTTATAGATGTTATAGTTCATACAGTTCATAAAGCAAATTAGCAGTAAAGTTTGCTAGCTTTATGTGCATCAAAAGTACCAACAGATAGTCAAAGTGGTATAGGTCAATATTTTACAGTTATGTACGTAGATATTCACTTTATTAGAATCTGTAAATTTTCAATGTATAAATTGATTACAAGAAAGTAAATCGTAATACTTCGATATAGTGTTTATAACAAGTCTGTCAGTATTATTTAGATAAATATATAAAAGATATTAATTTGTTTAAAACAATACAACATTACACATTTTAATTTTAATATAAATTAACTATAAACAACAAAAGCCACGATTAAGACAATAAGTTTATTCTTCCGGTGGCGTCATTGCTCGTTTAAATATATGTGATATTAAGTCCTCCACCTTACGGTGGTGCCACAGTACTTTATTAAGTCGTAATTGCTAGTGCCACCTTACAGCCCGTTTAGACGGCATGCACGGGACGGTTTTGGATAAAAACCGGTTACCGTAATACCTACTCATTCACAAGACACACGGCGACCGTGATACAAATTGACACGACACCTGGCGAAAGGAAACGAATTTTTAGTCTAGTTCACAAGTGCTTTTTTGCTCAACTTTTTTCAGCAGTCTCCGAAAATTATGAACGAGGTGTCATTCGATTCGGAATCGCATCTAGATGATTTTTGAAAAAAATGATGTTCCGCATACAAAAACTGCAAAAGTTATTAACAATTAACTAAAACAAAAAGAAGAGGGTTTAATTTTTGGCAAATATCTTAAAAACTAATAACGATTCATTAAATTAAAAAAAGGATTCAAAAAGAGGAGGAAATTTCCTACAAGAAAGCTCGAACTGTCGGAACTGTGGTACTAATATTTATAATTTTCCCAGATGGTTGAAAATACGGCCGAAAACGGGTGCTCTGGCTTGCGTAAGCCACGACTGCTTTGGACACTTTTTTAATAAAACTTATTTTAACATATTAAATATCAAATTTAGGATATGAAAAAAATCAGGTGCTTACTGGATAGATAAATAAACAGTAATCCGCCTGAATTTTTTTTTATCACAATTTATAAATTATTTATGCAATTGTTAATTAAAATGTTTTTCTGCTTGAACATAAACATTGCAAGTGTGATAATTGTTGAACTATAAATTTGAGATTTTTTTTCTCTCTTGGAGCAATTCTTAAAAGGCTTTAGAATAGATCCCCGTTGGTGAAATTTAAAAATATGTATTTTTCAGTTTTTTATTAATAAATATCGTTGTTGCAAAATTAAAAACTTAAATTAATCATTGAAAAAAAGTTTTTTTTTTTATTATTAATGATCCGTTTTTATGTTATTAGAAGCTGCATAAAAATATTTTTTTAAATTTTTATCAGTTATTGTTTAAAAAATTGTTATAAACAAATGCGTTGTTTATTAGATAATTGAAATTTTTTTTTATGGAATTTCAATCTTTGATACAAATGATTTTAAAAAAAAAAAACTTTTTTTTATTGCTTAAAAAAGAATTTATTGATTACCAATTAATTTCTTCTACTTATTATTAATATTAAGGAAGAAAGAAACAATTTTCTTAAAATCAATATTTGTTTTTCTTTTCGATATAAAAAATTCGTTTTATTTAATTTTTCATTGTTTATTTAATAAACAATTTGTTATAAACAAATAAATTTGTACCTTACTTTTTTTTAATTTTTAATATACGGTCTCAGTAATTTCGTCATTATTATTTGGTTTTAAATCCTTACAATTATTATAATTTATAAACTATTGGAGATACAATAAAAATTCTTAAAACTTATTTATTCTCAATTAGGCAAAATTTGCGATGGATTTTCACAAATAAAACAACTCACTTTCAGATTCATTTTACGAATAATTCACGTCAATAGCAAAATTCACAATATTATATTTATTGAATGAAACGCAAAACTTGAAAGTAGACTTCAGACTGAAATAGTTCATTAAAAACAAAATTTAAAAAAAAATAAAAACAAACAAACTCATGTTTGTTTTTGTGACAGTACGAAGAATAAAAACGGATCATTAATAATATTAAAAAAAAACAACTTTTTTTCAATGGTTAATTTAAGTTTTTAATTTTGCAACAACGATAATTATTAATAAAAAACTGAAAAATACATATTTTTAAATTTCACTAACGGGGATCTATTCTAAAGCCTTTTAAGAATTGCTCCAAGAGAGGAAAAAAATCTCAAATTTATAGTTCAACAATTATCACACTTGCAATGTTTATGTTCAAGCAGAAAAACATTTTAATTAACAATTGCATAAATAATTTATAAATTGTGATAAAAAAAAATTCAGGCGGATTATTGTTTATTTATCTATCCAGTAAGCACCTGATTTTTATCATATCCTAGATTTGATATTTAATATGTTAAAATAAATTTTATTAAAAAAATGTCCAAAGCAGTCGTTGCTGACGCAAGCCAGAGCACCCGTTTTCGGCCGTATTTTCAACCATCTGGGAAAATTATAAATATTAGTACTACAGTTCCGAGACTTCAAGCTTCTCTTTTTGAATCTTTTTTTTAATTTAATAAATCTTTATTAGTTTTTAAGATATTTGCAAAAAATCAAACCCTCTTCTTTTTGTTTTAGTTAACTGTTAATAACTTTTGCAGTTTTTGTATGCGGAACATCATTTTCTTCAAAAATTATCTAGATGCGATTCCGAATCGAATGACACCTCGTTCATAATTTTCGGAGACTGCTGAAAAAAGTTGAGCAAAAAAGCACTTGTGAACTAGACTATTTTATATTCATAGCGCTAGTTGGTTTCTTGCAACAATAAAAATGGATGTGAATACGTTTGTTATGATGTATTGGTATATAAAACATATTCATTGCTATAATTTGAAGTAGTTGTATTACATGTCATTTGGCATAAAAAACAAATTAATAAAATAGTGCGAAAAGAGGTGTTTTTTCAATTATCTCGGTTAATTGTTTATGGATTTAAATAAATTTTATATTAAAAAACTTTTTAAAGTCTTTAATTTTTATTTTAACTATTTGTCTCATAAATAAAATAGAAAAATTTTATTAACCAATAAGTTTTTTTTCGTTTTTTGTAATTGTTAAAAAAAAACAGGTCAAAATTAGCAGTATGCATACGGAATTTTCAACTACTACCTTCCAAATACCCATTTCGAACCTTCAAATACCTTAAAAACATTTTTTATTGTGTCACGGCACACGGTTTGCAGTAACAAACCCGGGTGTAAATACCGCCGGCAACGGCAAGATGTCCCAGCCCGGTGCACGGTCGACTCGTGTGAAGACGCACATTTAAAACTATGCGCCATACTAAGAACCCGACATCCGATACACCGTCCCGTGCATGCCGTCTGAACGGGCTGTTACGGTGGCCTACTCAGGGTTGAAACTTCATTACTGAACCGCTAGATGGCGTTGAAGAAGCTAGTTTTTGAGATTTCTTGACAAACAATTTTTTTAGTTTTCGTAAAAAATAAAAACAAATTTTTTTAATAAAAAGTATCCTATGTTACTTTTTATACCTCCAAGAATATGTGTACAAAGTTTCATGATGATCGGTTGAGTAGTTTTCGCGTGAAAGCGTAACAAAAAAACTACATTCACATTTATAATATTAGTCGGGAGTAGTGATTTGGATTCATTAAAAAATTAAAATACCCACATATACAGCTCACAGCTTTTACCAAGGAATTATCAATATCGTATTTTAATAATTACTTATTAATAAACCCACCTATTTTTTTATATAAATTCGTGTGAATTCAGCTGGAATTTTAAATTCTATAGAAATACTCTTTACATAAAAATAGTAGTTTATAATGCACACATAGCTTTCAGCTGGCTTTCACGAGCTTGTTAAGGACAAAAAGAGAGAAACTCTAATTGGGTAAGTTTGGGAGCTGTTGACACAAACTTCTGCTTTTAATTGTCTTTTACTTGATGACGGCAAATCTGACAATTTCAAATCTGCAACTTTTTTCAATGTGTAACTACTAACAAAAGTTATATCCTATTTTCCTACATGAATATATTAAGTTAGAATACAAGGAAAATTGTTTTACCAAATATTAATTGATGATATGATGACATTCAATATGCAAAGGAATAAAGGAAACACAATTGTGCTTTATAGATCGCGATTTATGCTAAACAACAAAAAAAGGTTGGAGTTGAAAATTATTTATTAATAAGATCTGTAATATTTAAAGTTTCGATTTTGTTGATGTGTAAACCAAGCCAATGTGGAATATGTTTACACGAGTATATTCCAACTAAAGTTGCAGTATTAGCAGAATGTAAGAATATCTCTCAAGATGTTATCAAAAATCTGATCTTTAGTATGTCATGACGAATAAATGCAGTAATAAGAAGTAGAGGAGGCCATACACGGTAATAGGGACAGTTGAAACATTTTAATTCAATTGTTTATAATTGTTTCTGTTTTTTATTGTACTTAAATGTTTAGCGAATTGTTAATAATTAATGAATAAAAAAATGATTTAAAGTACGGTCTTCTCGTCTCGATTGCTTTTCTTCATTTGCAAGTTTTGTGAAGCTACCACACATATCAGTCAAATACAAAAAAACTTGACCTTATTTAGTTAAGTGGTGCTTTCGTTTTGTCCGTGAGTTTATTTATTAGTCTAGCTTTTCTCTGGAACACGGTCTGACTTAGCCCTTGTGTGTATGTAGGAACTGTATAACTGTCTATAGTCCATTTCATCGTTTTTGGCCGATTTGATATTAGAAACCACTGAAATAAGATTAAACTGTCATCCAAGTTACCAATGGCGGACAGTTTTTTTTTCTAAATTAGGTCGTAAGTTTCTGAAACTATCAGTGTGGTTTGACATGTACAAAAATGTGACATTAATAATTATTAAATTTAACCCTTCAACAACGAGCCGTACATGACAGATACTAGGAATGTGAATTAAGTCAAGACTTCCGTATTGAATACTTTTTATCTACCGGTGAAACAAGATGCAGTTACGCAAGTGTTGTATTAAAAAACAAACGTCCTCATTTAAATTTCTAACTTGCCTGTATCTGAGAGAGATGTAACTCTAAATTTACTTCGAGTATGATTTCTGTCATCGGCCAAAAACCGTGAAATGGACTATATAATTTACAAAATCATATTTTGTGTACAATATATCTTATAATAATTGTTTTCTTATTATGTAGGTACTTATGGAATGCCTGGTTTTATATTGATTCAAGCCATTCAAATAAGTTAGGATTTGAATATTCATATTGGACGATATTGCTTAAACCCTTATGGTTATTAAATAACTTTTTTAAAAATTACTGTTATAAAAGTAAGTATATTAACGTAATTTACATATTTATGAAATTAAAATTCATTGGAAAAATAGAAAATTCTCCATTGGATCAGTGAACGCCGATTACGTGTAAATTCAATTACTTTACTAGAAGTTGTGGTTAGCCAAAGATCCATAACTTTGGCACGAAATTAATTTAATATATCGGAGCCATGAATAATTCACGAGCAATCCTTTCCAAGTTGTAACCTCCATACTGCATTAATATTAATATTTTGAGGATGGCACGGATTTTGGCACATGTACGCGAGTACACAAATCGCATTTTCGGTCTCCAGTGATATTCAAATGCAATTAGCTGGAAACTTTACAAATGTTTTATTACATGTTTTGGATTTTCCAAGCACAGAAAAGTGTCATAAAGAAAACTTTGTTATAAATCATGAGATTCCATAAAACTGGTTATTACAGTCATAATCCGTTTTAATGGGATAACAGATTAAAGTTTTGTGTTTCTTTTTTGTTAATTTTTCTCTAGCTATAACGATCACTAACAAAGACATAAAGTGGTCTTATACAGACTTTAAACTAAGAATATATTTTTAAATTGTTGTTTATACTTGTTTTACTGATGGAATATCTGTATAGTCAGTAATAAAGTTTGATTTACCTCAAGAATTGTTAGTATTTTTATGCTACGGTAATATATAATCCAGTGTGTACTGGTAATATTTAATCCAATATTTCGTTAAAATTTTTTTAACATATTTAGGAAGTTACTACAATTGTTACAAATTAGTTAAAACAATAACTTAATTTTGTCCTGATGATATTTAACTTACTCTTATGAGGATGAGGCCAACGATGGAATTTGAAGGACATAAGTTTGATGGGAATAAAATATGGAAAACAATCACCATATGTGTGTGAGACCAAATAAAATCTTTTTAAAATTCTATTAAATTATAAAAAATATATATTAGTATTACTTTTTATTGTTCTTTTACGTTTTGTCCCTTTAATCATTAACTACAATGTATACTTACTATTTATAGACCCTAATGTAGATTTTCGTAAGCAAATAATCATTTTAATAACGAAATTTCTCTTATCATTCACCCTTTGCTATTAAGCCTATTTTGATGATAAAGCGCGTACGTTTACCTGTTCCCACCATTTTAACTTACAGTTATCAGGCTAGTTTATTAAATTATAAGGATTTAGAGGGTCGTTTTCCTGTTTCAAGTCATGGTTAATGTGTTTTAATGACTTCATAATCAACAGTTGGTTAGAATTGTTTCAAGTGGTTGAACAGAATGGATTTTATCACCACGTTCTTTTTATTTTTATACTATAAGAGCTTATTCCAGTTTGTAACCATTTAAAAATCAATTTTTGTTGACGATAAAATGACCAAAGAAAGAAATTTAAAATTTCTGATATATTTCAAATTTTTTTGTCTTTTAGAACTATTGACGCACTCTGTTGGTCAGTATCTTTTAAGTCGAATAAATTTAAGAAGATAAAAAATGAAACGGTGATGGGAGCGGATAAGATACAAGCAGAAGTATAGAAGGTGCGCTTGGTGAGGATAGGGTAGATATTCTGTCGAACTTTTAAGAAAAGTAATGACACAAAAGAAAATACCAAGTATGTGGAGCAAAATTGTGCTTCTACCAATGTATAAAGAAAAGGCAAATTTTTAAGAATGTGGTGCATTAAACTAACGAAGAATGGTTGAAAAAAAGCTAAGAGAAGAGACTAGTATAAATAAAAAGTAATTTGGATTGATTACTGGGAAAGAAACGACTTATGCTTTTTTGCTATGAAATGCAGAGTGATATTCACGCTGCTTTTATAGACTTAGAGAAAGTGTAAAACCGAGTACTGAGACAAAAAGAGTGAAAACAAATGCGAGAAAAAAAAGTTCTGGAAAAGTATGGTTGATTAGGGTAAGACATGTTTGAGGCAACAAAAACTGATATAAAAATAAGTGTTCGGGTTACGACGGGATCTGTGGTGCATATGGGGCTTCACCAGGAAGGATGTTAAGCACCTATCTGTTAAGTATGGTGAAAGAGGTTATGACTAAAATGATAAAAGTTAAAGCTCCTTGGGATATGATGTATGCGGATGTCATTGTGATTGTAGATCTTGTAAAACAGAGACTAAAAGGTAAACCTGAGATTTGAAAGAAAGCGTTTAAAAGTAAAGGGTTTAGAATAGCTGGGACAAATATTAAGTATATTAAATCAATCTAAAGTGCTGATGGCTGTTAAAAACTTTAATTATCTGTGCTAAAAAAAAACATACGGAGTAATAAAATAAATGATGAAATTTAGTATGGATGGATGAAATAAAGAAGAATAAGTGGAGTTTTGTGTGACAAAATTAGAAGTAGAACCTACAACAGAGATAAAGCCCAATGTTGATATATAATGGCGTGTTCACATGATGCCAGTAACTGGCGCCAGTCTTACTGGCATGCCAGAACTTGATTAGGACAGCGCTATACTGGTACGTTTACTCGTATCCAGCAGCTAGCGACAGTCTCACTGGCACCCTAGTTCCTACGTGGTGAAGTTTACCCTTCACATGTACGCCAGTCACTGGAAAGCTGTGTTTACACGTGTCTACAACCACTGGCGCGGGGTTAGAGGGGACGCGGACGAGGGCCACTGGCATGAAAAATAGACCAACTTTCTATTCGAGACAGCGCTGGACTGGCACAAGAAAGTGTTTACATGATGCCAGTACCATGCCAGCGCTGGCATGCCAGTGAAACTGGCGCCAGTCACTGGCATCATGTAAACACGCCTTAACTCAAAAACCTGATCAAAAACGAAAGAGCAAGAGAGAAAGTTAAAAGTACCAGAGATAAAGATGTTGCGTTGGATATGTGGATTAACAAGGAGAGATAGAGTAAAAAGTAAAAGGGTGAAAGAAAGAGTTAAAGTGTTATAGCCAGGCAAGATAATCGAGAAAAATAGTTTGAGAATTATGTAAGTTGTGAGTAGATGAATGTGAGTTTATGGGTAAAACGAATAAATGTAAAACAAAGTTAAGGTGTATGGTAAAAATAAATAAGAACTTGAAACAAAAAACTAAAGAAAATCGAAACACATAAATTAATTCCAGTAGAAACGAGTAGTACGAAATGCTAACGCCGACAACGCTTAGCTTGGGATAAGGTTTAGAGTTTGGAGAAACATCATGTAAAAAAAAAGGACAAATAATAGTCAAAAATTACTATTCGATACTAGTAACAAGATACTACTGCGGAAAAAACCCGAGAAGGTTTTCCAAATGTTTTTTTTTTTATCTCTTGACAAAAATCGCATGTTGTGCAATTAGTTTAAAGTCGCAACCAACAGTAGAAGTCATTAGGACGCAACATAAATAGTTATTTGTGACACAAGGACGGAAAATGACATTTTGCAAGAGCGAGTAAAGTTGTGTAGCCGAGGTGCGTAGCACCGAGGCGAAACAATACGAGTACTTGCAAAACATTTTCCGGACGTGTAACACACACTATTTTTTTGGTCCGACTAATTTTTAATATTTTTAAAAGTTCAAATCCTTTTACTTTATGACATACAAGATTAGATGTTTATTGACATCTATTGCACGATTAAAAGAATTAGTAATAAGGAATCATTTTCTGATAATCGATTTCAAGATCCTTAATTTTTATACATACGAATACTTTGCTAATAAGCAACACAGTAAAAATTGTTATATTGAAAATATTAACATTAATATCTAATAATTTTATATAAAAGTAGCAGAGACAATGAACTATTTTAGTTCAATTAGCAAAAATAAAATCGAGATATGTATTTTCATAATCGATAAGTAGTTGTAAATTGACATAAATGTCAAATTTAAAATAAATGTTGTGAGAGAAATTAAATGTAAATTAGAATCCTGGTTACCTTAAGAAAAAGTTATTAGTTAAGTATATTATATGCTGTTTTTAAATAAATTTAATTAAAATTTGTATTATTCATTATGTATTTTTGATGACTTATAGCACCATCTCTTTAGATAATCTAAAAGCTACTTTGCCGACCTAGGCCGGAAAATGTCATTTTCCGGACGATTTTAAAGTAATTAATAGTATTGTTTCTGGACGGAGGACCAAAAAAGCTTTTTTTGAAAGGTCTAGTGGCGTCACACATTCGTTGTTATTAATGTAATCATTTAAAAAATAGTATATTAAATAAAAATATACTTTTACTTTCAAATTTGTTTGTCTTTATAGTAAGTTAAGAATATTTTAACATACCAATTTCTATAGCTGCTTTGTTGTTCAATTGAATCTGTTTAGTGATAGAACCACTGCTAATCAAGACAAAATTTCCGCATAGACAAGTTAACCTACATTTATTTTATAATCGGTTTGTGTTTGCATAGTCAAATAAGGCCATTTGTATCGAATCAAATTAATAGCAAGTTAACTGGTTTCTATTTTATTGGTTTTTCATAAAAATATTAAAACAAGTGAAATGTTACAATAAATATTTTAAAAGGTATTTATGAATAAAAATTTCCAGATTTCTACATATACCTAACATTAAAATAAAAGACAATCTAATAATAACTTCTTTGTAATTCAAAATAAAATGTAGTAGTTTTGATATGTTCTTATACTTGTTTGGCAAATTGAGTTTTCAATAACTAAATTTACTGCAGAACAAACACTCTGACAAAATGAAAAGCTTTGATGTCTTCGTACCAGGGTTTGTTAAATAAAATGGGTTCAGCTTACCTTGATTCTATTGTAGGTGTTTATTTACTTTTCGTCCTTAGCGATTCTTTGTCAGAATAATAGCTCTGTGACAAGCGATGTGTGTATTTTATACAATCAGATAATTTAAAAGCTTTCCCAGGTTCCAACTAGTTCGTTCTTTGATATGATGTTAAATCGAGTTTGGAAGGATTTCACCGAAAAGGAACATACGTCTCAAATCTTTTGTGATCAATGTTGTGTCGTTTAGTTTATTTTTTAAAGTTATCATCACAAAAATACAAATACTTTTAACGTAAGTTATACGAGGGATGTTCAGATTTTTTTTTAAATACCTTATAAAATCTTTATTTATTTATTCATTAATATTTATTTTGTCCCCTTCAAAGTAATCCCCAATAGATATAACACACTTGTTCCAGCGAGTCTTCCAAGCTTCAAAGCACTTCTGGAACTCGATTTCGGATATGGCCATCAGCTTATTATCGTCGCGGCCTTTATCTCCTCAATTGCAAGAAAACGTCATCCTTTTATCAGTCTTCTTAGGTAGGAAAAAGTCGCAGCCGGCCAATTTCGAAGAATACTGTAAGTGAGTTATGATAAAGGTTTTTGTTTTTGGCCAAAAACTTATAAAAAGTAGTGATTCAAAATTCATCACTGGTTTTCCTACAAATCCTTGCGTTTACACATTCCATGTGATTGAGACTTGTGTGATTGTTCTTTTTATGATCTAAGTAAAAATTTTGATTGTGTTGAACACAGAATACTAATTTAAACATTAAAAAAGTGAGAGGTGTCAAGGGACACCCGGATGGAACGAAGTTCCTTTCGATTAATTAGTGAAGGAATTAGTAATTTGTAAACACAACAGAATGTTTATACATACATAAGCATTTATTATTGTCTGTATTAAATCTCTTCTTACCTAAATCCATCAGCAATGTCCGGAACTTTTGCAGAACAGAAACACATTATTTTGTATTATTTTATTATTTATTTTCTCCAAAAAACCTGTATAAGCTTATAAGTCACGACACTACACTATCAAAGCAAAACAGAAATAAAATTTATAAACTTGTAAACAAAACATAACCTCAATTCCACTAAAATGCATATAAAATTTGAACACTTACACTAACTTTCAATGTTTATTCACTATCACAAATTGGATACAATAGGTGTATGAAAGGTTTCCGGAAAACACTAAGATTTTTGATTAGAAACCACTACAAACTACAAACTACAAGTAATAGAAAAATCTTTTATGGCTTTTTTATTGCAAATATGTTTTGTTTGGAAAGATTTTTAAGCTCCTCCCATAGCTGACGTCACACTTTTGTAGTCCATTGTAATATACCTATCTATGAGTGAGAGGGAGAGAGAGTTATTTATTTTTTGGTCTGTGAGAGAGAGAGAAACATGCGGGTGTCGTGTCGTGTCGTGACAACTTTTGGTATGATTTTTTTTTGGCTAGCTCCTAGCGTCAGTCGTAACTGTTCGTAACGCCCGAAAGGGAACTTCGTTCCAAAATTTCCTATTTCACTCAATTTTGTAAAATCATTTTTACAAATCGTACTGCGGGTAGTAAATTGTTCTCTGGCTTTAAAAATTTTACTTTCGCCACTCGTAAAACAATATATACTATTAAATGAAAAACGTGTTCAACATAATTTGAAAAGTAAACAATTGCATTCTGAGATTTAATAGGGACTGGTAAAACTTATAATCCACGACTTAGTGAGCTAGTTAAGGGAACAACTCCCTTTACGGCATTTTTACGTTACATGGTTGGTAATATTTGTAATGGATAATAAATTTTAAACCTATAGACAACAATAACACAAAAAACAGACCCTTGGGTCCGGTCGGATTGATTTTTGGAACGAAGTTCCTTTTCGGGCGATACGACCAGTTACGACTGAGGACTGAGGCTAGAGGCTAGCCGGAAAAAATTCAGACCAAAATATGTCACGACACGACACGACACACGCATATTTCTCTGTGTGTCTTTCTCTCTCTCTCTCTCATAGATAGATACATTACAATTAAAAAGACACTAATTTAAATTAAAAGAAAATGTACATTAAAATGAAAATACTGTAGAATAAAAAATAAGTACCTATAATAGTTATTATATTTTATTTCATTCTGTTTTTATAAATTAATAAATTCATAAACATTTTAAAAATAGTTTGTCAGTTACTGTCAAATATTTTAATTTTAAAATCTTTTATTAAATTGTTAATTTCTGTTTGAAATTTAATTGAAATAAAAAGTAATTCTAGGTAGATGTATGTCATCTAAACCTCTGGTATTGTATAAATGGACACTTTTGTAAAAAGAAACGAACTGTTAAAAATATTCAGGTGAAAATGGATTTACTATTTTCTATTTTGCTTTGAACAGTGTAGTGTCGCGACTTTGTTAAGTTTATACAGGTTTTTTGTAAATAATTAATAATAAAATAATAGAAAATAATAACAATAATGAAACACGTGTTCAACATAATTTGAAAAGTAAACAATTGCATTCTGAGATTAAATAGGGACTGGTAAAACTTATAATCCACGACTTAGTGAGCTAGTTAAGGGAACAACTCCCTTTACGGCATTTTTACGTTACATGGTTGGTAATATTTGTAATGGATAATAAATTTTAAACCTATAGACAACAATAACACAAAAAACAGACCCTTGGGTTCGGTCGGTGTTTCTGCACAAGTTCCGGATATTGCTGATAGGTAAGTAGGCATTTTATACAGACATTATGCTTATGTATGTATAAACACTCTGTTGTGTTTACAAAATACAATTCCTTTACTAATTAATCAAAAGGATAAAAGGAACTTCGTTCCATCCAGGTGTCCAATGACACCTCTCACTTTTTTTTATATAGTTTTCGTGAGTAAGTGTAACATGCCACCATATGGTTTTATTTGGTACGATTAGTTAAAATTTTTGGATTTAAATATTTTTTATTCATATATTTACTTTTTATTGTTATTGCTCGTTTCGTTGTTGTTTGTTTTCTGTTGTTTATATGATCATCGCCTTGGTTTGGTTTCTGTCTTCAGCAGAATACCTAACTATGTAATTAGATAACCACGACCTGGGTGAGAAGTGCCTTTAGTAAAGCTACCCTTTATCCCAAAACATTATAACACGTTCTCTATACCCTCAGGCATGATAATAATACCTCGCAAAAAAATATCGACAAATTGTCTTCAGATTAAGTTATTCTTTATTATGTAACAACAATATTTCTTTTGTGTAAGAATATGATTAGTTTTATATTTTGCCCATATACTAATAGGTGAAAGGCATTTAAGAAGCAGGAACATTTACTTAATTCGCTTATGGCAAGGTTAACTGTTATGTTAAAGGCCAGTCAGTTATAAAGTTTCAACATTCTTTAAGCGCCGGCCGTGCCCGAATAGATTACGTCTTTTGTTTCTTTTGTTATGTAGGTATAATTATAATACTAACAAATCTCACCTTTTCCTTGTGACTTTTTTTGTTGTTTTCTGTAATCTAATCAGTATATGTATCCAACACAATTAAAAAGTAGTACATAATATTATTTACGCCAATGACTGTAAACATGTCCAAAAAGTTATCTCAATAATAATTAAACAATAATTGTAATAAGTAGTACTTTTGCTGTGATAGAGTTTTCGAGTCTGTTTCTTGCATTTCTTGCTTTCAAGTAGGGATGTGCACTAAAAAATACAACGTATGACGGGGTTTTTGTTTAAGAGTCAAAAGCCGTCATGAATAATATTTTATTTACAGTAACTATTAATTAAACATAAGATATTGTCTATGGCTTGAAAACGTACAACGGGCACTGATAGTCAGTACATGGTCCACTAACCGCTCACCTGCGTGATGACGTGACGCGTTGTGTTTTAATTCGAATGAGCAGTGGTTTCAATGCTCTTGGTACGACCTGAGCGACTCGACGGATCTGGTTCCACGTGTTTGTTGGAAGCCAGAGATTTTAAGCTAGTCAGTTCCAGATCCAGGTATCGTTCCGGAGTCGGAAGCGAAGGGTGGAAGTTGGGAGCTTGTAGAACTCTCAGAGACAATATAATATAAAGAGACTTTTTGAAAGATAGGGCAAAAGCGGTACAATGTTTGTTTGTTTACCCCCAGAACTCGGCGCTGAGGTGGTGGTAGATAGGAGAACTATACCACCTAAACTCGATCAGCTGGTGATGAAGTGAGCTGAAATTATATGGCGGTTGAAGTGACAGTGTAGCGTAAGCAGAGATAATATATAATAAAGAGATGTACTGATACCTTATATGAAATTGGTCACATGTTTTGAGCGACGGTGGCGCGCCAACAATTGGGGGAAGAAGCTCATCGATTCAAAAAATTGGCGGGACATGGTATAAATTCTGTTTCATATAGAAATACACTTTTAAAGCTCATTTTTTGATTTTTAATATTTTTACTGTTGTGTAAAAATATTAAAAATTAAAATATAGGCTTAAAAGTGCATATTATCTTATAATAGGTAAATAAATATAAAAACTAAATAATAAACAAATTTTTAAAAAAAACAACTTTTAACACCAATATACACTTGAAACACTAAAACACTATTAAAAAAATTCGAAAAAAGGTTGACCTTAAAGCTGGATTTATAAACTTGACGTTGCTGTTGCCGTTCCCGTTGCCGTTTGCAGTTGACGTTACGTTTGCAGTTTGCTGTTCACAGTTCAAGTTGGTGTATTTATAAACCTAACGGTGGTCTAGTGCGAATGTCAAAATGCTTGGCAACATGACAACTGACTTTACTGAGTTTTGTTTTTTTTTTGGTTTATTTGTTATATGTTAAGTTATTGGACATTTGTTACAGACATTTATTTAGTTAGTTTTGAAGTTATTTGGACATTTATATATTTGACAGTGTAATGATAATGATTAATAATAATAATAATAATAACGTAAAATACTACAAATAAAAACACGATCAGCAAACGAACCAAATCCAAACGAATAATAAAAGTAACAAGTAACAAATACCAACACTGCCATTTCTACGAACTTAAAATAGTTGACAGTTGTCTATTTTTAAAATAACGAGATTTAATTGGCCCATTGTCGAACTGCACCCCAACGGCAACAGCAAAAGATAAAACTTGGTCATCTTCGAACGACACCGAACGTCAGCGGAACGGAATCCAACTTCCGAACGTCAACGACTACGGACTTTATAAATACGAGTTAGGGATACCTTGTTTTTAACTTTGAACGGTAACGGCAACTGCGAACTGCAGCGAACGGCAACAGCAACGTCAAGTTTATAAATCCAGCTTAAAGGCCATCCTTGCAACTTCCCGCTAGTTTTAACCGCAAAGCTATATAGTATCGTGACGTATTTTGACGTTTTTGACTTTTTTTGAAATGTTTAAAAAGCCATAACTTTTTAACGCGTTATTCGATTTTGATGTTCAAGATGGCATTCGACGCAGTTTTTTGAGACCTAAAAAGGTTACTGGGAGTGCAAAATCGATTAGTAGAAAAACCTGTAAGTTATTGAAAAAAAAAACTTTTTTTGAAATTTTTCGACAACGATATCTCACGAACTAATCAACCGATTTTAATTTGCAAAACGGCATTCGACGTGGCTTTTTAAGCTTGACAGCTGATTAGGTTATGAAATTGATCGATGCAATAGCCAAAAAGATATGCCCAAAAAACATCATTTTTACCAATTGTTTTTTTCGGTTATTTTGAAATTTCTCGAAATCTACCGTCTCGAATCGGTTCAAACTTACAGTGAATCTAAGTTAGATGGAACTCTTTGAAATGCTTTTTATTTCATTCCGATCGGTCAAGCCGTTCAAAAGTTATAAGAGGTTTACATACATCCACACACACACACACACACACACACACACACACACACACACACATCCACACGTACATACAGACACCCTCGTAAAAATAGTCAGGGGAGGTTCATAAGACCTCAAAACGTTGAGATCCGATGAAAACTCGATTTTCGAAAAACGGGGTGAAACCAATAACTTCCCGATTTTAAAAAAAAATTTAATTTTTTTTTAGCGGGAAGTTAAAAATATGAAATAATATTACAAAAAATTATCTATTCTTAGAAAAACAGTAGGTACAATTTAAATATATATAATATGGTCAAAAATTTAGAATAATATTAAGTAGCAATACACGAATAATATTAAAAGTAGAACCCATCAATAAAAGAGATTGTACAACGCACTCGATAACTTAAAATTATGGATCATCTTACAAAATGCATGCAGATATTTTAATACGTAATATTTAAGAAGTTTCCATACATTGGCATTGTTCTTCAATACGTAGTGTTGTGTCATGAGGTATTGGAAATAGGACACCAATCCTATGTGTACATACAAGAACCTAAAACTCAAAAACATTACCGCAGTACTTTATCTATTTTATATAAAATTTTATATATTGTCCCTCGATCTAAAAAGATCATTATAATATTTTCTAATTATTAAAAAAACACTGATTTTTAAAAGTTTCAAAAAAACGTCTGAGTTATGTTCTTGGCAAGTAAACCAATCAAAGTTAATGAATTCATACAAATACAGACATTTTATGTGGCCATATACAGGTAAAATTTGGTGAAATGCATTATGTACACTAGCTAAAAAATTAACAATTTCTTTCGTAACGTAAGTCAGACGTCTTTTATTATCATTCTCTTTAAAGTACGTAAAAGTATGGTGAGGTTCCAAACTATTAATTTTCAAATTTGAGTTACATTCTTTACAATCTAAATTTAATTTTTTTACCAAAGCACCTACCACATAACTTATTGGTTTGTGTATCAAACTGATTATTTAACTTTATGTTCTTAAAATTTGGATCGGGAATTGGGTAAAAATATTTACTTGAACAATGTGGCACAGCGCATTTATATTTAAAATAATTTGGTAATGACATAATTGAAACTGTACACTGTACTTTTATACACTTTACGAATTTTAAAACTATCTTAAAATAATATTAAATTAAAACTAATACTAATAATACTTACGGTACACTGTCACTTCAACCGCCATATAATTTCAGCTCACCTCATCACCTCATCGAGTTTAGGTGGTATAGTTCTCCTATCTACCACCACCTCAGCGCCGAGTTCTGGGGGTAAACAAACAACCATTGTACCGCTTTTGCCCTATCTTTCAAAAAGTCTCTTTATATTATATTGTCTCTTAGCGTAAGTATTATTAGTATTAGTTTTAATTTAATATTATTTTAAGATAGTTTTAAAATTCGTAAAGTGTATAAAAGCACTAAAGTTTTCTATTACGGGTGTTATATTTTGTTACAATCGTTATTTTTTTCGATGCAATGCATTGTTACGGGGCATCGATTTTTTTCGATATATCAGCAAAAACTTCGATGCTTGCGATGCATCGAAACCATTGAATAGGCCGGATACGAAATGCCTCCCGAAAAAGGGTTTCTTACCTGTCGCTAAAAGGGTCACATACGAATTGCCTCCTAAGCTCTAAATAAATTACCAGCTTCTAATCTTTGTACGAAGGTGAGACGTTGCCAAACTTTCGTCCTTTTATAGAATTTCGTTAATAACTCAATATTAACCATTATTTTTTGGTTTTAATATTTTGATTATTTTGATCAAAAACATAAAGACATGATAAGTATTTTATACATTTATTAAAACAAATCATCAGCAGAAACTTACAAAATTACATAATATTATCATCGCAGAAAATTTAAAAACACCAATTTTTAAGAAAATTACGACTCAAACAATAAAATTCAGTCTGCAGACTGAACTATTCAATTTTATATACAAATCATCAGAAGAAATTTACAAACTTACAAATTATTTTTCCTAAATTTGTATGACACTAGTTTCACAAATTCTAATTTATTTATTGTACCTTCTCTTAATTGTAATATTTTTTCATTTACAAAATTGATTTTTGCTGTACTTTCCTCAACAATTCTTTTTGGTACCGAGACAGAATTTATTTTAATATAGGTATTTATTTGAAATTGTAAAATAATCTCAATAAAATTATTTATATTTGGATGAGGGCAGTAGAAAGACGAGTTATACTTGGAATGGAAACTTTCACATGGGTTTGTGGTTCTTTCTAAAGATGAAGAGTGCTCAGCCCAGAGATGTGGCGGAAATTTCGAATTTTCCGATATATAATTATCCACAAGATAATCACAAAACTGAGTGACCCTTTCATCGACTGGTTTAATTTCGGACAAATCTATTGCAAAAAAATCGCCAACTTCTTCAGGATCTAAGAATGATAGGCCAAAAATATATGACAGAAAATGGGTAATTTCACTTGAGTCAGCACCTTTTTTCTGGTATTCTGGAGCTAAGCCCAGTGCTTGAAGCTTTCTATACCAAGCCTGACCCAAATGAAAACGACATCCACGAAGATCTGCTTCAGGGAATGCCTTACGGATACCATTATGTATAGAAATTTCAAAGTCTGAAGTTATTACTTTAGGGGATACAGGGCAATTGAGTTTAATACATTCTTCTATGATATATTTAAACACGAGATAATAAGAAGATGACTTTTTATCTTCAAGTAAACAGAAGACGAGAGGAATATAATGTCCATTTTTTAAGCCATGTATAGTGAACAATTGGGTGAAAAAGCGAGGACAGTACTCAAAAGTTCCGTCGACATACCAATTGGAAACAGTCGAAAGAAAAGAAAGATTTGAAGAACAGGATAATATAACAATGTGATTATCTTTGTCATTTTTAATTATAAAATTTTCGTTCCTATTTGTAATAATCGAAGTTGAATCGATAGCAATATGAAATTCAGATATACTTTTAGGAAGTTTAATTAAAGAATTAGTTGTTCTAGCGTAATATAAATTCTGTCTCACCCTATAGATATCGTTGGTAGTAAATGTCTCTATATTCGTCTTCTTAAGTTCTTTACATATGAGCTTCATTGGTTTTTCGTTGATATCTTCCACGGCTGCTCTTTTTATCGAATTGCTTACGGCTTTCCTATTGGACACTTCGGCAGACAACTTCTCGTGATTGTGATCTAATATCGACTCAATTATCGAATTGTCACATCCCTGCGTTTTCACAAATGCTTTGCAGGTTTTCTTAGTACATGTCCATCGCTTTACCGTATCTTTGGCCAACATTTTTTGAAAACCGAATGTGAAACCATCAATTGATATTAAAGGTTTGCCCTTTTGACTCGAACACATCGTTGATTCCATTATTTCGAATATTATAACTTAATCCACTTAAACACAATTTGAACTTAAAATTGACAAACTGATACAAGCTTTAAATCGACAAAACTGAGACAAGAACTAATAAACTTGAAGTATTTATACAAAAATTCAGTGATCACATAATTATAGAAAGAATATTTATTATAAACAACTAATTACCATATTTAGTAGGTGCAAACTACCCTATTCATGGAATAGATTAGAGATTAGAATCGTGTTAGATCAAAACAATTAGAATACTTAGTGTAGGTACATCGGCTTTATTTTTAATGGTAAACAATTTTATTTTCTAAACAAAAATGTACACTGATTAAGTAATCACATCATTATAGAAAGGATATTTATTATAAACAACTAATTACCAGATTTAGTAGGTGCAAACTACCCTATTCATGGAATAGATTAGAGATTAGAATCGTGTTAGATCAAAACAATTGGAATACTAAGTGTACTTCGGCTTTGTTTTTAATTGTAAACAATTTTATTTTCTAAACAAAAATGTCGTACTCTGAAATATTTTGTTAACAGATTTTATGTACAGTGCATAAGAATTAGAAAAATAAAAATAGATATATATTTACCTATTCAAATTATAATTTGGCAACATTGTGTCATTATACAAAGATTAAGCACACAAAATATTACCATAAATGATTAAGGACCCGGAGGCATTTCGATTGTACCCGGGAGGCATTTCATCTATGAAAATAGGTACCTGAAAAAACGGGAGGCATTTCGATAACACCGATTGAATAAAAAGAACAAAATTGAAAAAAAAATAATTTAAAATCAAAGAAATTATAAATTCCAATATTCTTCTTCTAACCCTTGTAAAAACAAAAGTTTACTTAAATGTTTACCGTTGTAAACTTTGCTGCGTCATAGTTTGAGCAGCTATTGAAAACAATCGTTCCGATGGAACTAAACTCCCAAACAACGTTAAATATTTAAACAATCGTTCCGATGGAACTAAACTCCCAAACAACGTTAAATATTTAAAAGCAACCGAATACAATTTAGAAAATTTTATTTGTAATTAATTCCATATTTCTTGTAGATTTTCACTTAGAATCGCTACTGGACTTATCAAATAAACTAAAGTTTCATCTCACAGGTTGTCATCTGTTTTGTTTTTATTCTAATTTTTGTGCACCAATTTATTATGGTCATTTCAGAGACTGAAACTGACTGCTGGTTCCTCAGAGCTATCGGAAGAGTCTGATTCCACAAAAATGTTATTTTTCCTTTTTGTTGTTTTTAAATTAATTTTTTGAATTGCATTAGAACATGCAATAGCATCAATAATAAACTTTCTAAATATATAATAAATAATAGTAAGATCTGTTGAAAAATCAAATAGTAAATATTATTGTCTACTTAAAATAAATAACAGTTTTATATCTACAGTCGATAATCTGATCGGTCAACAAGACTATTTCAAATTTTGTTAGTTTGTAAGAGTAATTTCCGTTTCGAACTATTCTAGATAAGAGTTTTATCCGGATATAGTATCTCTAATCTTGTGAATTGCCCGAAGAATTTTATATCCAGACATATGGAATAACACGAAACTTTAGAACTAACAGTTGACTTTCAAATGCAGTATTGTTTGTTTGTGTATTGGATAAATTACTCTGCAGATACAAAGTAAATATTAAATTTAATAAATCTATACAGAGTGTGAACTATTTAGAGAAATGAATATATGACTTTAATATTTTTAACCAGTTCTTTAAATTTAAATTGTTCTTCTTGCCATAACCTTGGAACAAAAAAAGCGAATTGTGATACAAGTGTTTATTGTTGCAAATTCTATAATATCAAACATATACCGTAGAAAAATAATTCCATCAAAGATTTTCTCATGGTTGCTTTTAAAATAATTTTTTTTCTTAACTCTCTATGTCTAGTTGCTTCTGAGATATGGCTTCTAGCCAGCCTTAATGATATACCCTGTATATTGTAACGAAACTACGCCACTGGGTGAATGTTTAGCTTATCCCGAACTCTCTAGAATCGAGAATAATCCGGACACCCTCTGCAGCGAATATTCTGGTACCAAAAACAATGAAGGACTCTGTTCTCGAATTCTCTGGTCCTCGAACGTGAGATGGCGCCGCTATATAAATAAAGCAGATTCGAATGCGGACAGTTAGTGAGTTTCCAGAGTAGCGCGAATATTTAAGCTTTCGAATAGTGCAAATAAATTGTGAATTTAGTATTTAGCAGTGTTATAGTTTGTGTAGTTATTCGTTAGAAAATAAATCAACTTAAAAATAAATCGAACCCGTGTATTAATTTGTTAAAAACGTTACAATTGGTGTCAGGTGTGGGGTATTTTAATTTAATTAGTGGACTTTTCGAGTGCAGTTTTGATAATTTTGTGATAAAACTTTTTCCGGTTTCGGTATTGACTTTTAGACATTTTGGACAGTTCTTTTTCGAAGTGCTAATTAAGATAATTCGAAATGAAATTAACACAGTTAACGGTTAAACAGTTAAAAGAACAACTAGAAGAACGTGATAAAGACACTGCGGGCACCAAAGCCACCCTTGTGCAAAAATTGAGGGAAGCATTAACCCAAGAGGGACTTGACCCAGAAACTTTCGAATTCCCTTCCACCGAAGAATCACTCTTGGCGAAAATTGAGGAAAATGCTAAGAAGGTTGAAGGAAAGATAGAAGAAAATGCTAAGAAGATGGAGGAAAATGCTAAGAAGATGGAGGAAAATGCTAAGAAAGTTGAAGAAAAGATGGAGGAAAATGCTAAGAAAGTTGAAGAAAAGATGGAGGAAAATGCTAAGAAGGTTGAAGGAAAGCTAGAAGAAGTTGTTAAAACGGTTGACCATAAATTTAAACAAGTCGAAGAAAAGTTTGGACAAGTCGAAGAAAAAATTGAACAAGTCGAAGAAAAGTTCGAATGCTTAGAAAACAAAATCAGACAATTAGAAAACATGGTCACCAACACTAACATCGCCAAACAGGACGTAAAAGTTATTGAAACTACAGACAAGAAAGAATTAGTATACGAGGAATGTGGCGGCGGTATGAAATTCAAACTGCCGAATTTCGACGGTAAATCGTCCTGGTCCACGTATGTCAAACAGTTCGAAGCAATCGCGATGGCCAATCGATGGACAGAACAACAAAAAGCCATATCATTGACAGCTGCTCTGCGAGGTGACGCCGCAGATATTTTGAGATCAATACCGAAAGATCAAGAGTACTGCTATCAGACGCTTTTCTCCAGATTGGAAAACCGCTACGGAGATAGCCACTTACAGCAAGTTTATAAAGCCCAATTGCGCACCCGAAATCAACGCGCAACCGAGAACTTGCAAGAATTTGAGGCGGGCATCGCACGTATGGTCCGGTTGGCATATCCTATAGCGCCCGATAGCTTTCTGGAAGAAATAGCAGTCGACACTTTTGTAAATGGCTTGAGGGACAACGATTTACAGAAAGCTTTGAAACTGGCTCGACCGAAGCTACTAGATGAAGCTCTCGCTATAGCGCTAGAACATGAAACAGCGAGCCAAACTTCGCGGGGTCACCGTTTAAGAACGATTGGAGAAGAATCGGAGACTGAAAGCTTTGAAGAACTGGTAAGAAGAATTATTCGTCAAGAGAAAACGGAGACGAGACGGGAACCAAGGTGCTGGAATTGCGGCGAGTTCGGTCACCTACGCCGCAATTGCAAGAAACAGCCGTCGGAAAACTTAAAGCGAATGCCGGCATATGACTGTGATATCGAGCATAGGGCAGGAAAAACCCATCTCAACGCTAATGCATTGTCAAGAAGACCGTGCAAAGAAAACGGCACTCATTGTTCGCGATTAGAGGAAAAACTCTGCCCTATACGACGGACCACTGTCGTTAACGAGAGCTGGCAACCCCAGGAGCTCCGGAAATCTCAAGAAGAAGATCCATGCTTGAGAATTGTGTTGGGTTGGAAACGTCACGGTGAAAGACCTCCTTGGCAAGAAGTAAGCGCACAAAGCCCAGAAGTTAAATCATATTGGAGCCAATGGGATAGCCTAGTGATGCGGAGCGAAGTACTGTATCGAACTTTCGAGAATGAAGATGGTACCGAGTCCAGATTGCAGATGGTGGTACCAAGAAGCAAAGTGCCGGAAATTCTACGTCAAATGCACGATGGTACGTCAGGAGGGCACTTCGGAATAACGAAGACCTTGCAGAAAGTTCGCGAGCGATTTTACTGGGTGAACTGCAAGGATGATGTGAGACGCTGGTGCCGGAAGTGCGAGTTGTGTGCTGCAAGTAATGGAACCGTTGGCAAGAAACAAGCTCCCATGAGGCAGTATAACGTGGGAAGTCCAATGGAAAGAGTGGCGATAGATGTCGCAGGACTCTTTCCGGAAACGGACGATGGAAATAAATACATTCTGGTAGCCATGGACTATTTTACGAAGTGGACGGAGGCTTACGCGATCCCTAACCAAGAGGCTGCGACCGTTGCGGAAGTATTGGTCAAAGAGTTCTTTAGTCGGTTTGGTGTGCCTTTAGAAATTCATTCGGACCAAGGCAGGAACTTCGAGTCGAGCCTCTTTCAAGATGTATGCCGTTTGCTAGGTGCTCATAAAACCAGAACAACGCCTCTGCATCCTCAGTCAGATGGCATGGTCGAAAGGATGAATCGAACGATGGGAAAACATCTATCGAAAGTGGTATCGGAGCACCAGAAAGATTGGGACCAATACCTACCCATGTTCCTGATGGCATACCGATCAGCAGTTAATGAAACCACCGGCCAGACACCTGCCTGTCTCATGCTTGGACGTGAATTACGCCTACCATGCGACCTTGAATTTGGCAGCAAACCTTCAGAAGAGGGCGTCGCTGGTGAAGGCTACGCAGACCAACTTAAGCTGAGAATGCATCAGATCCATGACATCGCCCGGAAGAACATTCAGATTGCTAGCGATCGCATGAAAAATCAATATAACGTCAGGTCAAATAACAGGATATTTGAAACAGGAGACATGGTATGGCTTCACAACCCACAGCGACGCAAGGGTTTATGTCCCAAGCTGCAGAGACAATGGGAAGGCCCGTATGAGATTAAGAAAAGGATAAACGACGTAATTTATCGAATTCAAAAACTGCCTAGAGGAAAGCCGAAAGTGGTCCACATAAATCGACTTTCACCTTACGAAGGCTCTAATAATGTCGAGGAAGCTAGGGCCGTTTCGCAGGAAGCAAGCATCGAAGAGAATTTGACAGATTCATTACCGATTACACCAACCGAAAGAAAATTAGGTTTGGCGTTACTGCAGAAGTTCGGCAAGACATCTTCATAGTTCCTAAAAACGTGTCGATCGCTCACTGTGTGTCTCAAGATCTTAGTATGGAAAGAGGCATAGCGTCCGTCTTTAAGAAGAAATTTGGACGTTTAGATGAACTGCTCGACCAACAACCACGGGTAGGCAAAGTGTTGCGACTAGAAGATGGCCGCAGGTCCATACTTTATCTGGTGACGAAAAGGGCATCCAATGAAAAACTGGCCTACAGGGACATTTGGCACGCATTGAGTAACTTGAAAGAAATTATGAGTCATTACGAAATCAAGGAATTGGCGATACCAAAGATCAGCAATGGAACGGAACAAATTGACTGGAAGATTGTAAGGAGCATGATCGAGGTAATTTTCTATGGTTCCGGAGTGTCAATAACAGTTTGCTGTTACCAACCGAAAGAAGTAGATCTACAGAAGAGCGTGGACTGTTATTTCTTTGGTAAAGGAATCTGTCGGGCTGGGTCCGACTGTCGTTTCCGTCATACACCTGGGAAGCACTGGAAAGTATCTGATCGGGAAGATCAGAGTTAAGGAGGGGGCAGTGTAACGAAACTACGCCACTGGGTGAATGTTTAGCTTATCCCGAACTCTCTAGAATCGAGAATAATCCGGACACCCTCTGCAGCGAATATTCTGGTACCAAAAACAATGAAGGACTCTGTTCTCGAATTCTCTGGTCCTCGAACGTGAGATGGCGCCGCTATATAAATAAAGCAGATTCGAATGCGGACAGTTAGTGAGTTTCCAGTGTAGCGCGAATATTTAAGCTTTCGAATAGTGCAAATAAATTGTGAATTTAGTATTTAGCAGTGTTATAGTTTGTGTAGTTATTCGTTAGAAAATAAATCAACTTAAAAATAAATCGAACCCGTGTATTAATTTGTTAAAAACGTAACAATATTAATAAGAAATAGATTAATGTGTCAAATCGAACTCTGAGTTACTTTTTTGTGGCCTGTCTCATATTTTTATTCAGTTGGTAGACCAAAACCATAGATTTTTAATCAACAAATTAATTTGAGGGATTTAAAGAGAAATTGAAAAAATAATTCCGGCAGAACTTGAACTTGCAACCTTAAACCATCGCGGGTTACGTCTTTAACAACTTTAGCCACAGATGTAAGGGTAATTAGTCGGCTTTGGAATATAGCTAATAATACAAATTATTAAATTAGTCAAAATGTAGTTGAAACTATATACTCGTTGCTATGTCTCAAAGCATATTTATAATGTAATTTGTAAAAAAATTATGAACTGTAAAAATAAAAAGGGACTAATACGTTTTACGAATAAGTCTTCAGAGCGTATTTTGGTGAATTAGCTTAGGAGAATAAAACCACAACACTCTGGGCTCAGTGCTTAATGTTGAAGGCAACCATTTTATTTAAAAAAGAAACATTAAAATTTCAAAGTATTATAAATTAAAATCATTTTTAAAACTACAGCTCAAAAAAATCTGAGACGTTCTCCAAAGAAGAAGTAACTAATTTTTTAACAAAAGCTACTGATAACGTTTACCTGTTTACAAAACGTTGTTATAATAAAAAATTCTTGTTTTAAATATTTGTTTTTAAGGTCTTTTTTATGGAAATATCAGGAGCTTATACAACACAACTTACTCATCATCCTAAAAACCATAGAACAGTAATATTCGTAGTTTACCGATATTGTTTTGTTGTACTGGATATTTCAACCTTCCTTCGTAAAATTTACGACATATTAGTAATTACGTTAGTTTAATTTTTTGTTGTGTTAGATCAGAATGTTTTTGGAACGAAGTTTCCTTTCGGGCGTTACGAACAGTAACGACTGACGCTAGGAGCTAGCCAAAAAAAATTCATACCAAAATTTGTCACGACACGACACGACATACGCATGTTGTCTCTCTCTCTCTCTCATAGATAGATATACCTATCTTTATTTAAATAGGAAACCCTTATATAATAAATACTAATAAAAGTACAATTAAAAAGACACTAATTTAAATTAAAAGAAAATACTGTAGAAAAAAATAAGTACCTATAATAGTACATATTATATTTTATTTTATCCTGTTTTTATAAATCAATAAATTCATAAACATTTCAAAAATAGTTCTTGACTTGACTAGTTAGGTACCTACGTCAAATTACCTTAACTGTCAGTTACTGTCAAAAATTTTAATTTTAAAATTTTGTATTAAATTGTTAATTCCTGTTTTAAATTAAATTGAAATAAAAAGTAATTCTAGGTAGATGTATATCCTCTAATCCTCTGGTATTGTATAAATGGACACTTTTGTTAAAAGAAACGAACTGTTGAAAATAATGGATTTACTTTTTTTTTTCTATTTTGCTTTGAACAGTGTAGTAGTGTCGCGACTTTGTTAAGTTTATACAGGTTTTTTGTAGATAATAAATATTAAAATAATAGAAAATAAAAACAATAATGTATCCTGACAGTGTTTCTGCACAAGTTCCGGATATTGCTGATAGAGTTAGGTAAGTAGAGATTTTATACAGACGATAATAAATGCTTATGTATGTACAAACTCTTTGTTGTGTTTACAAATTACAATTCCTTCACTAATTAATCGAAACGAACTTCGTTCCATCCGGGTGTCCCTTGACATCTCTCACTTTTTTTTAAATTTTTATATGTTACTTAAATACACAATATTATAGAAAAATGTCGAGGACAGAACGAGAATTGCAAGATGATATTCAAAACATTTATGAGTGGTGAAGATTCTTATAGTGAAGAACCATATGAAGATAGTGGAAATGATTGGAAAGAAGACAACGTCGAATTGTTCCAAGATAGTTCAGATGACAGCAATTCAGATAATATGGTATCCAACCATAAAATAGATGCAAATAGACCAATACAAAACTCTTCCATAGAGGAACAAATTGATAAAAGTTCATCTAAAGGTTAACCCGTAGTAAAAAATCGGCGTAGAAATGCAAGCATTGCATTACCGGTGAAAAATAAATTAAGAAGCAAAAATAGTCATAAGTGGCTTGCAAAAATCTCAAGTAGTTCTAAAAGAATGGATTCTTAAAATTTTACGCATTTTATGTTAGGCACCAAACGGAATGCTCGTTATCTTGAACAAATAAAAGAAAATTTTACCCTTGCCATTGGTACATTTACAAACCAAAAAATTGTAAGGCAGTGTGAAAGCTATCGTAAATGAAATCAGATAAATTGAGTAATTTTGATATTTTTTGCTGCAAGAGGTAATCATCTTAAATGCAAACAAATGTTCACTCCTATAATATCTTGTAGACTTTATCGAGCTTGCATAAGTTGTGACAGATTTTGATTTTTACTAAATCGTATTAGATTTGATGGTTAATCTACTTGAGTAGAAAGAAGACAGTTGTATCCGTTTGCTCCGGTTAAAGAAATATGGGAACTCCTACATATACTCCATCATTATACCTTGCAATAGACAAACAGCTTCTTGGTTTCAGAGAAAGATGTCCTTTCGGAATGTATAATTCCAATAAACCCAAAGTATGGAATAAAAATCGTCATGGTGTGCGATTCCACCTCCAAATATATGATTTCTGAACAACCGTACCTAGGAAATAAAACCCACGCAGGAGTACTGCCATTGACAAATTATTATTTCAAGGAGTTGAGAATATCTGCCCAAGGAAGTAATCGTAATATTACTGTTTTACCTTAATAAATTATTACAAGCTTTCTTTCTATAAGTTGACCATATTGAGCATAGGGAGAAAAAAGAAAAAAGTTCCGTAAGAACTACTACAGATCAAAGATAGAGAGTGTGGATTATTAATTTTTTGGTTTAGATAAAGTGAAAAGGTAAGTGTCTAACTATTCCAAACCAAACAAACTGGTACTATTACTATCTACATTTTATGAAAGTGCAGAAATATCTAAAAATGTCAAACCAGATATTGTTATTCATTATAATGAAACAAAATCAGAAGTCGACACATTCGATCAGCTGTAACCGAAAAACGCAAAGATGGCCATTGTGTGTCTTTTTCGGAATGGTTAATATTGATATTAACAAACCACAGCGTTATTTAATTTTATATTTTTCTGTTAATAAATAACTTGAATGTGTATTTCATAATTTTCCTTAGATCGTAATATTTACGACTCATTAGTACCTAATACTTAGCGTATGTTAAAATGATATTAGGATTCTAAGGTTAATTTCTTCCTGTTTCTACTAATCACCACCTTAAAATTGTTACAACAGAAGTATAATGAATAATGGTGCTCACCCTATACAATAACTTCAGATTTTGTTCCAAACAAGAGCAACTTTCTTGTTTCTCGTTATAAGAATTTACTGCTGGACTCGATAACAAGACCGAAGAAATCGATATGTCTTCATAAATCAGACGAATGGAAATAAATGTACATGAAAAGAATTCTCGATTGTCGTCCTTTATTCTTTATCAAACCTACTCGGACAGATTCCAATTAATTCTATGCTTTGTTATTTTTTGTTACATACCTACTTTCTCGTTGTAAGTTGTCTAAGGGGTTAGTGAAGTAGAATAGACGGATTAGTATTTATTTGGTCAATTTTGGAAATATAGCGTAAGACAAATATGGTTGAGATACAATAAAGCTTTTACTGGTAAATTGGTTTAAGAAAAAGAATTTCTAGTATTGTAAGACAGTTCGTTATAAAGGTACTTGCAATTTATATCAAAAATAAATTCTATTACACGCCCTAACACAAAAATGTTCAGACACAAATCCAATTTTATCCGTAAGTTTCGTTATTTTTTGTGATAGCAAATTATGTTGTTCTTGTAGAAGGCATTGAAATATATTATTTGGCTATTAAATTAACAAAATTGGAATATGTGATAAAACTATAAAACTCAACTAACATTAATAACAATGCAATTTTGGTTGACACGTAAATGTTTGAATCATTTTAACAGCTCGTTCTTTCCCTAAATTACAGCAATAATTCTTACTTGCATAGTTTTAACAAGGTTCTCGCAGTCTTCCGCCTTAAATTTATTTTGTTTTTTACTTTAAAATCATAGATGCTTTGTTATGGATAATTTCTGAACTGTTGCTTAATTTTGTGATATACTATAATATTCAAATCAGGACTACTGGAAGACCAGTCAAAGACAGAAATATTATTATCTTCAAAAATTTTTTTGTGGTCATATGACATGATGCTACTTCTTGTTAAAAAATGATTGAAATTAAAACTATTTGGTATTTAACTGCGGTTACAGTTGGGTCAATAAAAAACAGTTTTTTATTGTCAAAAGCAGACTTGCTTTTCCAATCCACTGAACCTAATGATAATTTAACTTTTTTTTAGGGCAGCTTTGTGAAACGCTTAATTTTTGTTTTTTATAACCCAGAATCGGTGATCCTTACACAAACATCAACTTTTAATTTATTGCTAAAAATAATCTGTTTTACATTCTTCGTAGATCAGGTTACCTGTTTCTTGGCCCACGCTTATCCATTGTTTTTCCGTAAGCAATGGGTTTTCTTTTGCCCTTGGCAAAGCTCTGGCTAAACAAATATGTCCTTTAAATGGAAAAATTATGTATTGTATTATACATGTGACCGATCACAGGTTCCACGACAAATTTTACAAACCTAATCGTTATAGTATTGGGTTAAGAGTAGATCTTTTTTGTTTTTACAGAGTGTGAATTCTTAGATCAATCGTCGATGTATGTAATAAAATAAATCAAGTAAATTAGCACAAGGGTATGGGCCAAGCGTTCTCCACAAAATGTAAGAGATGAAAGTTTAGTTTATAGTTCATTGCCAAAAAATAATTTGTTGAATAGCAAGAAAAGTTAAGATTTATTAATGGTCTTGTAATACCTACTCTTAAAACAGGAGAGTTCGAAAAGTTTTGTGTCGACCACTGGAAGATCAATTTAGTGACAAAGAAAGACATCTCTTATTGCTCTTGATGCTCTGACCAAGAAGTTTTCGAATTTGGACCTGAAAAGCATATATTATCAAGCAGAAATAAAGCCTGCAGATAAAAAACAAAATAGCATTTCTCAGCGTTACTGTGTTATAGCAGATTAATGTCCTTATATTTGGTTTACTTTATGCTCCAAGCACCTTTGAGTGACTTAGGGAAAAAATTCTTAAAAGATTTTCCTGAAAAACCTGCTTGACTAGTTCACAAGATAATCAGGGGTTAGACCTTATAAAAATATTTTTAAAACCTTTAAAAGATTTAAAAGACCTTACATTGGACGTCAATAAATGTAACTTATTTCAAAAGGACGTGACTTATTTAAGAAATATAGTCAGCAAAAAGGAATTGTAGTATAGCCAGATATAACTGTAGTGGCCAGCGTCTACTGAATGTTACAAAGTTACACAGTTTAAGGTAAGTTATCTAGAACATATAGTTAGCAGAGAGAGTGTTATGGTAGATCCAGAGATAATTGAAGTCAGTGGACAACTTCTACTGACAACTACAAAGTTTTCTGGGGTTTTTCCTTTCACTACCATTAAAATGTGTACTTACATCTACAAAGTTACGCAATTTTCTGGGTATTTTCGTTTACCTTCATTATTCTGTAGATATTCCTAATCCACTTACCTGACGAAAATAGGCAAAGACTTTATCTATTCTTAACAATATTTGGAGGCCTATGACAAAAAGCAACTAAAAGGAACTCTGATCCTGGGTTATCCA
The DNA here is from genome assembly GCA_964028335.1 of Altica lythri. NCBI lineage: Eukaryota > Metazoa > Arthropoda > Insecta > Coleoptera > Chrysomelidae > Altica > Altica lythri. The sequence goes on along the minus strand of OZ034805.1, from coordinate 61,857,144 downwards.
CTACCTAAAAAAAGAATATAAAAATAAAGAATATTTTCGGTCAACTGTCTTTTCGGGCAAATGTTATTCGGGCAATTGTCCATTCGGGGAATGATTCTTTCGGTCAATTGCATTTCGGGCAATTGTCCATTCGGGCAATTGTCCATTCGGGCAATTGCATTCGGGAAATTGTCTTTCGGGAAATTGTTTTCGGACAATTGTCCGGCACCCTCTGACACCGACGCAAGTAGGTAATCTTGGCTTCAGTGATGTGCTATTGCATTTGCAGAATGGATTCGAACGAGTACTCGGGTATTTCGGTAAAACTCTGTCAAAGCTATATAAAAGACGATTTTTGCTCAAAACTGACAACGCCTGCCTACAGTGGCATCTTAATTTTAAAGATACTGAAAATCAAGTTGCACGATGGATAAAATAATACTTTCGAATTGAAAATCGACCAGGTTTGAAACACCGTAACGCCAACGCATTTTCAAGAAGACCAAGCCGATTTAATTGCTCCTACGGTGGTTGCTTTAAAAAGAAAAAATACTTTGTACCCGATCGTATTTCTTTATGACGAGTGGACTACTAAACGAATTCCTTAGCTCCAAGAAAGCCATCCTATGTTGCAAAAAAAATATAAGAATTTTTTTTCATTATTTTCACATACCAATTAACTCATACTAAAACTTCATGACAGACTTTATTTAAAGTTTATTTGGTAAGAATTCCCAGTATTGTGAGATTTGGTTACTGGCTTCCGTCACCCGGTGGCGTAATTACAAACCCTAAGTGGTCTCAGCGCTCGAACGCTCGGGTCACGCCAAGGCTTGTCGGAGAAGCCCGTACACACGTTTAAACAGCATACTATCAGCATTGTAACGGTGTTATTTATAATTTAGTGTTATGTATTTATTAATAATTAATCTTTTTCAAAAGTCTAGTAAGAATTTGTGACTTATAATTTATGTCACTGAAAAGCTACTAAGCTAGTTTTTTTTATATATTATATTAAGTAGGTAAGTTTCGTCTGTGAGAAAGTTGGAGATAATTGTTAGTAGTATTTTTTTTAGAAACGATATTCAAATCTAATCTAATCTAAGTAACCTGGCATGGTCTCACCTATGGAGCCCCATGTTTTAAGCACTGCTTCCTATGGGAATATTGTGACCAGGTTCGGCACCAAGAGTCCTTACATGCACCCGTGCTTGCAGGACTCTAGTTTGTTCAGCTGAAAATCAGCATCCCGCTGATCCTCAGGAAGGCTAGAATCCAGTTGTCCTAAATTCCTTGAGTCACTGTTGCCACAGGGCAGTTCCCTTTATAAGAGATTTGAGTCCTGTGACCAGCTCCTCAAGATGGTGATAGGATTCAGGATTCGTGTCACCGAAGATGAGGAACCGTTTATAGTCCAAGGCCTTACACTCGAATAGAATGTGAGTTGCCGTCTCATCGTCCATGTCACACAGTCGGCACAAGGTGGGTTCCTGTGTCAGAATCCCCATCCTCCGAAGGTGAATGGTCCGTGCCCGGTGAGCAGGCCCACTAGTACTCTGATCTGACTCCTGCCTAGATCCAGTATGTCAGACGTGAGTTTTTTGAAGTAGCCTTTGAGCATCAGCTTCGAGTGCCTCAGCCCTACAGTGTTACTCCAATGTTTGGTCGACTCTTCCCAGACCCAGTTCCTGACTTTGGTCCTTACCCAGGCTCTAGGCAGTCCCAATACAGGTTCAAATACAATGTATGGTTTGACTGTATCGTTATTGTTTTTAAGCGAAAGTTTAATCACATTTTGAGAGCTTATGGCAGCAGAGAAATTAATCCCACGCCACATGATGAATCGGAGCGTTCGAGCGCTGATACCACTTAGGGTTTGTAATTACGCCACCCGCGGAGGATGTGTCTAGTAAAAACATTTTCTTAAAATCTAATACACACGGCCAAATATCGAGATGGACAGTTTTCTGTGGTCCAAACTGTGTTGTTATTTCATTATTAAATGAACCCTAGTTTTACACTATATACAGCATATTAATGGTAGAGGTAAGAAGTAACATCGCATACAAGAATTCAGCAGAAAAACTGTCCGGTGTAAACATCAAATTACAGATCAAACTTCGATTGAAATGGAGCTATCAAATGTGAATTATAGAGAAAGTATATTAAGCAGAACTCTAATAGTAAATTTAACCTAAAAGATACTATTATATAACATTGACAGTCAAATCATCCAATTTTCAAGCAGAAGTGTTGTATTCTGTACCTATATGGCCACCTCTCCTTATTCTTTAATACTTCTTTTAAAAAATACCCTGGTGCTACAGTGGCGCTACCTTAACTTGATGTTTAATATTTAATGTTTATTGCACGAGTGGAACCAAGATATGATTAAAAAGCGCTACTTACCACTAACGATCTGTTGCCAAATTATTAAAAGCACCAAATAGAGATCACAGGTTTGAGTTCTGCTAGGTGTGACATTTTTTGAAATTATGTTTAATGTTATTTCTTGTTTGCATAATTCCTAATTTTTAAAAAATGCATGAAATATGTGTCAAATCTATTAATAGTAAAATAATAGGGTACCGGACAGTAATCGAAAAAAAATCTAAGATATGTTTTAAAATAAAGTTTGTTTTACAACAATATTACTCAATAAAAATTTTTAAGAAATAACAATGATTTATAATTTCAAATCAATAAATAAAGTTGCGTAAATTATCTGTGCCGCGTAAGAACCCAAACGCCAATCACAGTGCGTAACGTCATATGTAAGTAGCCATAAGTAAACAACACTGCTTTGTATGTTATTTCGCGTTTTTCTATAATTTATTTGCATTTTTCTAAAAATATTTGATTGTAATTAGTTACGAATTGAAGTACTATAGTAATAACAGAAGTTGTCGCAAGTGTTTGAAGCCTTCTGTTAATATTTTATTATAAAACAAGGTTATACAAAAGCCTTAAATAGAAATCTCCCAAAAGTTGATATTTTCATGGTCAGCAGTTTCTTTGCCACTAATTCCGACTATTGTTCTGCCGAATTTAGAAATGTGAAAACATTTGTGTACGTATTTCAATATCTTTTTGTTTATCTTAACCATAGAAATGATTGAAGAAATAAGTAAAACATAACCTATAACACCTACATTACACACTAAATAGGATTCTTTGTATTATGGGCTGTGTAATAACACTCTAGGTACAGTACATGCATCAAAGTGATGTTCACAAAAGTAAATTGGTGAAATAACAGACACTCCATCGCACTTTCGTCTTGCTAGGTCTAACCATTTCTTTTGTATGTCTGGTTTTCGATGTACATCAATGAAAATTTTATTTGGAGTAGGTAGTTACTGATGTATTTCCCCATCGAGGTACAACACACCAACGAAACCTTTTTGGTCTATGATAATTAAGAAACACAAAATACTTAATTTATCCAAGCACAGATCACTTATAACATGGCTCGTAGTTTGTTTACCTCCATATGACGTCATGCGATCTGAATTGGCATGAGGTGCTGTTTTCACGGCAATTTTAAATAAATTATGTTTTTTACGTTTTTAAGTATTCCAGAGGATTTATTTAATTAAAATATTATTTTTTATGGCTATATATATGAATAAAGATTATTTTTAAACACTATTTGAAAAGTTGTCCGGTTCCCTATTGTATATAGAAGCTAAAATTTTTGATTCACCTTACATTATATTTTTTTCTTCTTAATATTGATATCAAGAAAATAATTATACGATTGGTAATATATAAAACTTTTATTATAATTTCAAATTAGTTTTAAAAATTAATTCAAAACTTTTTACTAAAAAGCTTTTGAAATATCTACAAAATATACAACCAAGTTAGATAATGTACTCGCAAGTTGAATAACAAATTTTGCGCCAGTGTAGATAATAAAATTCATTCACAAACAAACAGTGTGAAAACAACATCATGAAAATAAGTTAAAAGTTGTAATATTAGAATTAAAATAGTAAGAAACTTTTGTTAGTGTAACATATTATTGTAACGTCAGGCATTTCTATTCATACTTGTTGACAATTTTACAGAGTAATTGGATAAATCATTTGGCTGCTCTAGACATTAAGTCTCACAAGACAGCAGGCGTTTAATTTATACAGCCGGAAGCTGATTATTCTTGTGAAAACAGAAATGAGGAAAACTTCTCTGCATATTTCGTGTAAAAGATTTAGTTGAGTACTGCCTTCTATTTTGGATCATGTAAATTTTTTGCTTTTATTTTATTTTATGTAAATAGGGGTTATGTTATAACTAATAAGTTAAAATTAAAATTTATTTTTAAAAAAAGATTTAGTTAGTAAAAGTCACATTTTGTAAATAGTAAAGGGGCTATGAGTACTAGCACAAAATCAAACTTTTTTACATGGAAATCTCCATAAAAAATCTCAGGTTCATTCTGCTCTTTTGTGTCTTATATTTCATCCCTCAAACCACGTAAACATCAATCACGTGACCTACCGCTGCAGACTTAAAAAAGACCATATCGAAGAAAGGGCTATAACGATTAAACATGGTTGCGGGGTCTAAAAAGGTAATATTAAAAGCACCAAAAGGGCATTCTAGCTAAACGACTGATCGGATTTTAGGGTGAGACGTATCGTTGGTGGTGAAGAGATGTAAAAAGAGATTTCGTGATAAATGGGATTCTTTCACAAAAGGACCATAACAGATTTCTTCTGTGTGCAACATATGGTTATTACTGTGACTAATTAATGCACTCCTTAAATATAAATATATACCTATTTACAAACAAAGTTGTAAGGAATAGTCTTATCATCTTAAAATTTATATAAAAATATTGATTAAATTTTAAGATGACAAGACTTTTTTCCACATCCACCAACGATATTTTTCACGACGAAATGCGTTTAGCTGTTCTGCTATAATGCCCTTTTGGCGTTTTCAATATAACCCGTTTTCTTGATCCTGTTTGGTTAAAAAAAACCAAAAGAAAAGGTCGATTTTGTGCTGGAATTGTCACAGCCCTTTACTGTAAACTCTGCAAAATAGGCATTTGTTTTGCCAATTTTCTTTTTCATGGAGCTAAATTTTTTATCAATAATAATCAAAGGCGGGTAAATGTGCAAATTTAAGTCAGATAAGAAAGCAATTTAAAAGTCATCACATAAATTTTTGTCATAGTCACAACGCTCTTGTTAGTCAGGTGCATTGTCTTGGAAGAACAATACTTTTTCTTTCTCGTTTCTTACTTGGTTTCGACTTTAATATGTCCAAGAATGCACAATAATATTGGCTATTGATAGCCTTACCTATTTTAAGATAGTCAAATAAAATGATTACTTTGCAATCCCAAAATATAGTGGCCATAAAATTTCCACTCATTTCAACACATATCACATACATACTTGTAGGCTGTAGTCTATCTGCATAAGCCCCAACACTAAATTTAGATAGATACATTACTTTGATTATTACAACCTTTAACATCATCGTCTTTGTGGTCTTGGCAAGCATCATCTGTATTTAAACCTGATTGTAATGTATTATCCGATTTTGGCAAAAATTGTTGTTTTTTTTTTACTTTTCAATGGCTTTTCTTTCTTTCAGCTTTCTTTTTTAAACAGGTCGTTTTAATTTATATTGAAAACAAAATCCTTGCATGTGGTGTCTCTCCTCCATGCCTTGTCGTATGCATTTTAATGATGTCTTCGTAGACTTCAGGTGATATTGGATCTTCAAGTTGAGACGTTTTGATACGGCTCGTTCGTGAGTTGTAGGATAAAAAAGCTATTACGTTCTGGTTCTACTTTAGTGTTTGCTACTAAAATTGATTTAACAACTTTAGTATTCGTTCACATTAAAATCGGGTGAGCGATATCTTAAACTACGATATGTTCTGATTATAGAATTACAGTTCGTATAAAGCTTTTATCTGAAAAAACATTGAAATTCCTTGGAAAAATTCCAGTTACTTAAAACTAAAACCTCCTTGCGCTATTACTAATAGATATTGATTTTTTATTCTTTTCGCATTAAAATTTTTCCTAAATAAGTGACATTCTCCTCTATTATATATGCAACCAAGTGGCAAATTGAATGTATGCATGAGATAAAAGGTATAAAATGGTTTATAGAGGAAGACGACTGTCTCTAGGGAAAAAATAATGGTTTATGACGAAAAATTATTCTTGTCAATAATAATTTTGTTTGTTAAAAATTACGAAAACAACAGATACCTAGATTTTTGTCACAAGATATTTTAGAGGTTAAATTATGTAGTCTAGTATTTTGTAGTAGTAATAAGTAGAGATGGCCGTTTTGGTGACAAAATGTATATTTAGAAGTTAATAACCTAATAAAAACAGTAATTTTTAAAAGAAAACTTTTTTAACGAAAAATAACGTTTGTAGTGAAATATTAGGTATATTGTGTGGCAAGGGGTGAAACAAGACTATTTCTGACTAGGGCGAGAGTTGTCTACGCTGTCTTCGCTCTGTCAGAAATCGTCTTTGTTTCATCCCGTGCCACACACTATATTTTTCATATTACATGCATTGAAACAGTGAGTTTTGATCTCTGTAGCCAGTTGAAGTAAGACTATTTCAGACAAATAGCGTAGTAATATCTTGACAACGATTTGACGACAGCTGTCAGACGATTATGATTTTATTCGCTTTTGTTTATTACAAATGCGATTATGACAGACTTGAAACAAAAACATAAATAATAAATAAATGAATGTGCCGGGCAGAAATAACGTTTTTTCCCCTAGGGCAGAAAAAACTGTCAGTTTCTGACTGACAGTTGCATTGGTCTGAAATTTTCTTGTTTCGACTGACAAAACAGGGATCAAAACAAGCTGTTTCAATGCATGTGATATGAAAAATAACTTGTTTAAAAAAATATAAACGGGTTGTATTAAATAATTAATAAATTCTGTGTTGAATTGGTGTTTAAGTATTTTTGCATAAAAATGACTGGCTTTAGAGAAAACATGATAGTTTATAGAAAAAAAAAGTGAGAGGTGTCAAGGGACACCCGGATGGAACGAAGTGAGATAATGAAGGAATTGTAATTTGTAAACACAACAGAGTGTTTATACACAGGCACATAAGCATAATGTCTGTATAAAATGTCTACTTACCTAACTCTATCAGCAATATCCGGAAATTGTGCAGAAACACTGTCAGGATACATTATTGTTATTATTTTCTATTATTTTATTATTTATTATTTACAAAAAACCTGTATAAACTTAACAAAGTCGCGACACTACACTGTTCAGAGCAAAATAGAAAATAGTAAATCCATTATCACCTGAATATTTTCAACAGTTCTTTTCTTTTAACAAAAGTGTCCATTTATACAATATCAGAGGTTTAGATGACATACATCTACCAAGAATTACTTTTTATTTCAATTAAATTTAAAACAGGAATTAACAATTTAATACAAAATTTTAAAATTAAAATATTTGACAGTAACTGACAGTTAAGGTAATTTGACGTACCTAACTAGTCAAATTACGAACTATTTTTAAAATGTTTATGAATTTATTAATTTATAAAAAAAGGATGAAAAAAGAGTGTGCCTGTAACCTTTACGCGCGATTGAAGTAAAACTTGTTGACGTACGTATCGGAAAATAAATATTTAATTAAAATTCAATCATATTTATTGCCTATATACTTTACAAAAAAATTAGATGTTATATTTATATTATTCATTAGAAATAGGAATTTGAAAGTTATCATTATTTTTTTTATATATGAAATAATAGGTTTATGATAACTAAAATGTGAAACATAGATTTTACTCTCGAAATACCATTAATGTATTTGAAACCGTTTGAAAATTTCATAAATAAATTTCGAAAATTTAAGCTCCTCCCATAGCTGAAATTACACAGTTACTTCCATCAGAATCTTCCGTTAGAATCTAACGTTAGAGGTACCCCTAGTCGCGCCTAAAGAAGTTTTGCTTCAATAATAGGTAAACAATATTAAAAATATACACATATTACGTTTAAAATGTGTGATTTTGTAGCTGTATCTACCTTATTGTAATACAACACAAGAGCCTTCGATAGCATATTCCATAAAATTTACAATCCTGAGTTAAGTTTGTTTCCTTCACGTCTACGAAGGATCTGTTATTGCTGGTAAAAAAACAGCCATTCTGACTAGTGTTTTTATGGCATTTATGGCTACCTAACCAAACCTAAAATAAGTATAAGAAAGTGTTAAAACATTTCGAATATTATTATTTTATGAACAAAAACGTGCAACATGCTTCTTTACTTAACGTAAAGCTTCGTATAAACAATTATTTACTATCATAATATGTATGTATGTATATAAAACTACTTAATCAAATCATAATGAATGTAGCTGTCTCGCCATTTTTTCATTTTTGTCATTTTTCTTCAAATCTTTCTGGTGCTTATAATATGCCCTTTGACGTTCACAATTTCTTTTTCTTTTTAGCTCTTTAAGTCTATAAAACGAAAATAGCTAGGTATAAATAATAGGTATAAATAATTAGGTATAAATAGTGTAATTACACACCAAAAATAAAATGTATGCATATAGAGTATATATAGGTACTCACTGTTTTCATTCAATATTTTTTCATCACTTTCTTAATTAATAAATCCACTTTGTTTATTTATATTTAATACAAACACTTTATACACAAAAAACTATTTTCCAGCAATGTATTTTGGTTGACAAGATAACAAGCTGTCAATTCATTCAATTACAGATTTAATTTTATTTAATATAGTAGGCAGAATCGCATGAGCGCCGCCAGGATTATTTTCAGGGAGGTGCATCTGCATCTACACACTATTATGATCTAATATATATATATATATATATAGAATGTAGATTGATTTGGACAGCAACCGCGATGCCTTTAGTTCTTATTTAAACAATAATTTAATAAAAAAATTGAAAAAAAAATAACTTTCTGGTAAATTCAGGTATTTGCTTTCATAGCAGGGGGTGCAAGCGCACCCTCTTGCACCCTGCTGCCGGCGCCCATGCAGAATCGTGTCAGGTATTTTGTATTAGGTTTTGTTTCCGGTTTCTGTTATTAGAATGACGTCACGTCCGTTAGAATAACTTTTTTACTCCTAGTCTCGCTAAAGAAGTTTTACTTCAATAAAATATAATACTATTATAGGTACTTATTTTTTTTACAGTATTTTCTTTTTAATGTAAATTTTCTTTTAATTTAAATTAGTGTCTTTTTAATTGTGATATATCTATGTATGAGAGAGAGAGAGAGAGACAGACACACAGAGAAACATGCATGTTTCGTGACATATTTTGGTCTGAATTTTTTCCGGCTAGCCTCTAGCCTCAGTCGTAACTGGTCGTAACGCCCAAAGGGGAACTTCGTTCCAATTAACTGATTTTTTTTGTCCAAAACGTCGGTTTTGGCAAGAAAATTACCATTCGTAGAAAAAAATAATGGATTTTGGTAGCGCATGATACCTATTACTTTAAAAAGACGATTTTAGTAAAAAATTACGTTTTGGTTAAAAAAGTGACTGTTGTATAATTCTCCAAAGTTAATAATTTGATTAAGAATATTTATTATAATAAGTAAAGTGCCTGAGCAGTTAAAAAAACAACTCTTTGTAGGTATTGAAAGCCATAACTTTGTTAATAGCAATAGCCTCAGGTTTGAACACAAAAATATCATTCTCTCTAACGACTTTCTCAAACCACACACCACCAGCTATTTTCGAATCAGAGTTGAAATTGTGTTTTCGCTGTAGGGCGAATGCTGAACTGAATATTGTTACTTATTTTAAATGGTATTCGCAAATTCTGCTTTAATCTTAGGTGTAAAAACAGTGAAACTTCTGAGATGAAATTCAGTATCTATTTTCTTCTGGTAAGACTAGTAAATAGAGTGTTCGCAAACTTCTCGACTTTATTTATTTAATAACTATGTTTATCGATAAGTTCTAAATTCTTTTTAGTAAAACTTATTTGTTTATCGTATACAAACCTTTGACATCCCTTAACAAAAAATAATGTTTTTTTACTAAGTCGACTAGAGGTCGCTTGTGAAAAGAATTCATAGAACGACTGATCGCAAATTCCTTTTAATCCCTAATTTTAATTCCAGATAACTCTGAAATTCTTTCCATCGGATTAAATTATTAACCCCTACCTTTGTGTATTTATAAAATCAATCTCCTCTGGTCAATAAAAGTAAAATTTATTTTTTTACCAAATTATCTAGTTTAGTGAGTATTTTTACTTGAGATCTTGAGAAAAATTGGAGAACAAGGCAATAATGGTTTAGTTCTTAATGGGTACAAATTTCACTTTCGAAAATATCTTTAAAATAATATTCAAGGGAGAACGACTTCAACGGTCATTTAAAATCTTGTAAATTTTTTGTCAAGACAAATTATAGAAATGCAATAGTGGGTAGGCAAGTTGCACATGAGCATGATCGAATCGAACAAAAAGTTCCAAATAGGCAGAAACTTAGCAATAAGTTAATGTTATTTCTTCCATTCCGTCCAAAATTTTACATTCAGAGTTAAGGAAAGGTGATGTTGATATTTTAATTAATTCCGTCCTCTTTTTAACCTTATTAAATCTTCAATTTTTGTCTTCACTTAAAACAGTATTCATGGACGGAACATTTATTATATTTGCACAAAATATTTCTCACAAGTTTTTACGATTCCTGGACTGACAAATAATATTTCTATTCGTTTGGTGTTCATTTTCCTTCCAGGGAAATTTGTTAATCTTTAATTTAATGCTTTCAGGCTTTTACACTCAAAATGTAATAAACATAATTTTTTATTTTCACCCAAAATTATTTTTGTTAATTTTGAAAATACAATGCATTAGGTATTCCTTTAAAGCTTATATCTACTTGTTTATATGGTAATCTCTAAAGCCTATCTCTTTGATTTTTGGTCCATAAAACAAGATTACATGGTTCTGTTTTGGGACCTCTTTTGTTTATTATATATGTCAAAGATTTGCCTAATTCATATCCCCCATATAATGATTTATATAACAGGAAACTGTTAAACTATTGGAAATAATGATTAATGATGACTAAACTGGTCGGCTTATACCTTACAACTAAAGGAGAAGCTTTCAAGTTCATTATTTGTTACTTGCTAACTAGCAAGGATTGTAAATTTTTAAAGTTCCAAAGAATAAATGTCTCACTGCAGATCGTCCACTGATCTGCTTACCGTGACTTTGCTATAAAATTATTGTCAATTAAATTGTGCTATTGTTAAATATGTTTTTTTCCTCTTTTAATGACTTGCTATAAGTAATAGTTATTGTCATTTAATTTTTCTTCATCTTCCTTTGTAGTTATTTGGTTTCTGCATGGCCCCACGTTGGACGCCAAAATTATTATGGACTATTGCTTCTCCCTTGCTTTGGTTTAACTAGGTCTAGGTTCTATATAGTTTTCTTCCTCTGTCCGGCTTTTGGGTCTGGGTTCTATTATATCGTGATTTACGTTTATTTGGTTTATATTTGTTATTAAATTATATAAATATTTATATTTTAATAATGTCGTTTTATTTTTTATCACTTGTATAAGATTTTATTTTTAACCAACTATTTTAAAAGAGAATATATTTAATTACAGCTATAATATTATATCGCATTATAAAGAGTTACAACTAGCTTGTCGTAATTTAAACTTGGTCGATATTATGACATAATAAAACGTTCAGATAATAGCCCACAGTGAGTCTAATGCGATTTTTATTACATAATTTTGCTCGAAATTGCAGACTTCGTTCATATTATCAGTAAATAGTTTTATGGAGTTAACATTACATCGTTGTTGGATGAACTGATTTTTCCCTATTTACTTTTAATGTCATATTTTGGTATAATAATTTTTCGGAGTAACGAGAAATTCTTTTCTGCTCATAGTACAAACCGAATTCTAATTTGTGCTTATATAGTAATCCGTTTTCAATTGCCTTAGCGAAACTATAACTTATCTGCGATGTCTCCACACTTTAAAACTTTATCCCAACTTCCAGTTTCAAAGTTTTTAACTTTTAAGAAGTAGATAACTACTAACACGTTGTCTGAAAGTCAATTAAACAATACTCAATTCAGGAAGGAGACAGGCATGAAAATATATTTTAAAACAGAAACAGTTACAGACAGTTCGCTCTGTAAGAATGTTATTTTCTTTTTGGAACTCTTTCATAATCTGTTTTTTTTTTCTAATTTTTCCTAAAAAAATAATATTATATAGCATTTAGTTTGTGGTTTTAGTTTATTGCTTTAAAAATTAGATTTTTTCTTCAGAAAGGAGACAGCATATGTTTACAGCTTCCTGCTTAGGCAGCACGATCTAAACTCTGGCAGCTTGTTATTAAACTAATAATTTTTTTCTATTATCATAGTCACATTATATGCACTAGCACTTATTTTTAGTTTAGGCAAATCTTGCTCTTGAGCTTGCAAATGACGGAGCTGGACATAGCCAATGGCATCATCTCCATCCAAGTCCCTTCCTGCAGTTGTAACGTTCCAAATTGAATTTTGAAACGTTAACTTACCCTTGCTAGCTCTAGGATCGTGGTTTCCTTCTGGTTTTCTTCAACTCCCCCCAAACAAATATTTAAGGGCGCCAAAATTACAGACAAGCAAATAAAAGATGTTAAATCAGTGTAAATTGTTTATTTCCAAAAAAGAATTATTAATTTAAGTTAATAAAGATTGAATAATAATTAACTAATTTCTTATCTTTTACTATCCAACTTTGGATGACGTCTGGAAGCCAACATAAGGATGCGGTCGGGTCGAGGTCTTCCCAAAACTAATGGTTCTGTAGATGGGTTGGCAAGATTTTTTCTAACACTTGACGGATCCTCTGAGGCTTGATGGCAAGATGTTTTCAACAAAAGGAAGCGGTAACTGTTAAAACCTGCTTACAAGCTTCTCTTCAAAAACTAAAAAAATGGCTATCCATAACAGCCCTATCTTTGGACCCTTCAACAAATTTGGCAATGGCCCAAATGAAGGGAGAAGAAAAACGAAGAGAACTGCTGGCTAAGAAGCACAAAATGGTAATGATCTTCAAAATACCGACTCTCTTTTCAAATGAACAACGGTACCCGGTTTTAAACAGAAATCTATTCTGCGTCGACTCCAAAGAATCTTCGATAAACTCGAACCGTCGTAGGCCAGGCCAAAATATCGTAGCAAAATAAACGAGAAATTAATGAAATAGAATATTTGTAGGCCAGGCCAAACAATTAACGATGTAATCGTTACACCACGGTAACCTGACGGAAAAAAAAGAATTGAAGATTCTTTTTTTTTTTTTTTTTTTTTTTTTTTTTTTTTTTTTTTTTTTTTTTTTTTTTTTTTTTTTCTAAAAACATCAAAAGGGGTGAATAATCAAAAACTGGTGAATCGGTAAAAAAAAAATAAACAGTATTACATAATTAAAGGCAACCAAGAATTTGAGTACTTCTTAAATAATAAAAAAAACATTCTCGAAGAAAAAACAAAATTTAAAGGCACGAAACCTCTAGGGAAGAAAGAAAACAAATTTTTGAGAAAACTCGGGAGCAAGCACCCAGTGAGTTAAAGTACCACCAGACTAAAACGACGACGGTTCATCCGTATCGGCGAACTGTGGTCGAGGCCCACCGAGTGAGCGGTAACAATGCATACTTCCAAGGGCGACCTCGCGAAAGATGTTAATCGCGTCATGGTTACACACCCTTGGACCTCACACCATACAGTATGCAAAGCCCTCTCACCCAGCAAACGACGAACAGAGTCCCCACCCACATCAGAACTTCCGCCGGAAAAAATAACAAAAGACAAGTTACGGTAACAAAGATTAAGATACTGCTGGGATTTCCACGGGGCGCTCTGCAAGGCCATCTGACTCTACCAGCAGTAGTGAACCCCCACATAGTGACAGTTTTCCCTCAGGTCCCTGTCGGCAAGCAATTCACCTCCCACTGGCAAAGCGTAACCAATGCAGTCCCACTTAAGAGCAACTCCCCGTGCAGCCTCAGCACCCACCAAAACCTAAGGCCAAGAAAAAAGCACGGAAGGACGTTTTGGGCCTAAGCCCGGGACCTGAAGGGACCCAGTGAAGCAAGTAATATTACCATGGATTTTGAAGAAACCCAGGTAGTTAAACCGTCAAAAGACGAAGTGACTGGATTTTTACAAGGGGTACCAGCCAACCCAATGGAACGGTCAACACTGAAGTTTCTCCACGCTGGACAGGGGATGCGAGGAGCTCAGCGAAGACGGGTGGTCTCGGCATAACCAACGGTTATTCGCATCGCTATTAGATGGCATGTCAGCCATGAAAAATAAAAATAAACAAAAGAAAAAAAGGTAAATATATATAAAAAATAAAGGGACTTGACCAAGGGAGTTCCGAAAGTTAAGCTTCCCCGGGAACATGTTTCTCCATTTGGCAGACAACGCCCAGTCGGGAAGAGAGAGAGAATTTAAAGCCAAAGAGGTTAAGACACAAAAAAAAATTTTTTGAAAAAGTGGCAATAACAACAAGAACAAAAAGGTATAGTCACAATCGGTAAGAGAGTCCCCCCACTCTTAAAAAATTTGGTCGCATTGACCAGCACCTCTAGGGTACCCAAAAAGTCATAATCGGTATTGCTAACATTTAAGTAGCATAAGTCACAATCGGTAAAAAAAAAAAAAAATTAATAACTGTCCTATTTAAGGTCGTTTAAGAAAACAACAACAACGAGATGTAACAAAAGAAACAAGAGATTAATGTTCACAAAGTAGAGAGATACAAGGTAAAAAGTCTAACTCCAAAGGTAAAGTAACTTATCAAAGCAACGAAGACATAGATAAGACTGACGTCAACAGGAATCATTGAATACAAAAAAAAATACTCAACTTGAGTAATAAAAACAAGCCCAAAAGCCAAGGAAATATTCAATGAACGAGATAAATTGAAACCAAATATCAGCTGAACGAAAATGTGACTAAACACTAAAAGATAAATCAACTAATATTCAGATCCAAAAATAAGTTGACAAGTCTTATCGCTAAGCAAACAAGAGGCATATAAAAAGATACAAGGTAATTGCTATCATAAAAAGACAAGAAATAGCTGGAGATAATAAAAAAGATAAACGATAATATTTATCATTCAAAATGACAACAATCAACGGTAATAATGTGAACATCAAAAAAAAAAAAAATAAGACAGTTAATAAAAGAAAAAAAAAACGACGAAATCAAACAGAATAGAAAACAAGCATTCAAACGCCAAGAACACTGAAAGGCAATAATCACTAAGTAAAGAAGGAAAAAAAAATTTGAAAAAGGAACAAACTAAGAATCCAAAAATACTAATACTTTTTTTTCTTTAAATTTTTAAAAAAAAATTAAATGACAATCGAAGTTAATCTAAAAGGTTGAAAAGAATTTTGAAAAAGTTTTTTAAGAATTTAAAAAATCTAAGAAATGGAAATTGAAAAGTTAATAACTTATGCCTTCAGCGAAGTGACTCCAGTGTAAGAAATCCAAAAAATATCAATCAAAAGTAAGGAATTCAAACAAGACGAGAAAAGATAAAATATAAGACGATAACTTTATATTTTTCACAAACAAGAAACTACAAAAAATTACAAACAACGAAACAAAAGAAAAATCACAAACTTTTTTATCAAAATGTCCTAGATATGTGAAAAACAGTCATAGATATTAAAAGTATTTCTGTACTTGGTGTATCACAAAATCAATACAGATAAAAAAATGAAAGAATGGTATGTGGAAAACAAAAAAAATCCCGAGTAGGTACACAAATTCATGGAAAGTCTATAAGTTTCCCAAAGATAAGCCCTAACGGCCGAAAAAGAAACCAATATAGACCATAATCCCACAATACAATAAGATACGAAAAGATAAGATAAATTTCTATTGTGTCCCAACCATACGGAACACCAATAGAAGCGATAAGAAGCAGTTACTACCAACTGCTCCACGATAAAGAGGTCTCACAGACCCCTACAAGATACTAAGGACTCACAGACCTTACACGGTAATAATGTGGTCTTCCAGACCACACCAAAAATATGCCCACGGCAAACAACGATAAATACCCACACTCAAGATATAACCAAAAATTTCCTAAAAACCAACTTCCAAATCCTAACTGAAAGAAATGAGATAAAAGAGAGAAAAAGAAAAACCAAAATACAGAAATGAAAGGAATTCACAAAAAAAATTTTGACTGTAACTCTCGCAATCACAAAATAAAGTCAAAAAAAAGACAAAAGCTAAGATAGCAACGAAAAAAAGGACATATTGATAACACGACACAAACACTTCACAATCTGCCAAGAAGGGCCTTAATTATTTAGAGAATTCCGCCTGTAAATCAGGAATAATCGAGATAAATTCCAGATAAAGAGATATTTTAAAGGTAACGATAACATCGAAAGAGACAATCGGTATAGAAAAATTACTAACTGTAACATAATTGTAAGGTAAATAATTTTAAGAAAAGATAATAATATTCTTCGATAAATAAACCAGTTAAAGTTATAAACGAAATACACCAATTCCATAGTGGTTTACCTTGAATCTCTAGATAATGAAAACCAATAAAACAAGTAAGATAAAAAGTGTTATTTGTTAGAAAAATATTACTAAAATATTTGCATGTCTGTAATTAAATTGATGGAAAATATAAAAATTAATTTTTAAAGTGAATGATTAAGAAAAGTTTCAAAAAACCAGAATACTAAGTTGGGCGCCAGTTTGTAACGTTCCAAATTGAATTTTGAAACGTTAACTTACCCTTGCTAGCTCTAGGATCGTGGTTTCCTTCTGGTTTTCTTCAACTCCCCCCAAACAAATATTTAAGGGCGCCAAAATTACAGACAAGCAAATAAAAGTTGTTAAATCAGTGTAAATTGTTTATTTCCAAAAAAGAATTATTAATTTAAGTTAATAAAGATTGAATAATAATTAACTAATTTCTTATCTTTTACTATCCAACTTTGGATGACGTCTGGAAGCCAAC
Organism: Altica lythri; assembly: GCA_964028335.1. Classification (NCBI taxonomy): domain Eukaryota; kingdom Metazoa; phylum Arthropoda; class Insecta; order Coleoptera; family Chrysomelidae; genus Altica; species Altica lythri. The sequence goes on along the minus strand of OZ034805.1, from coordinate 61,840,096 downwards.
ATAAGGATGCGGTCGGGTCGAGGTCTTCCCAAAACTAATGGTTCTGTAGATGGGTTGGCAAGATTTTTTCTAACACTTGACGGATCCTCTGAGGCTTGATGGCAAGATGTTTTCAACAAAAGGAAGCGGTAACTGTTAAAACCTGCTTACAAGCTTCTCTTCAAAAACTAAAAAAATGGCTATCCATAACAGCCCTATCTTTGGACCCTTCAACAAATTTGGCAATGGCCCAAATGAAGGGAGAAGAAAAACGAAGAGAACTGCTGGCTAAGAAGCACAAAATGGTAATGATCTTCAAAATACCGACTCTCTTTTCAAATGAACAACGGTACCCGGTTTTAAACAGAAATCTATTCTGCGTCGACTCCAAAGAATCTTCGATAAACTCGAACCGTCGTAGGCCAGGCCAAAATATCGTAGCAAAATAAACGAGAAATTAATGAAATAGAATATTTGTAGGCCAGGCCAAACAATTAACGATGTAATCGTTACACAGTGTAAAGGAAACTAAAATAATTTATCAGTGACAGTGGTATTGTTGTAAACATAAAAGAAACCAAAAACGATAGTTTTAACATAAACCTTGAATGTGTCCAAAAGTACATATTTTCGATTTAAGTGAGTAATTTCTTTCAATATGATACTTACATAGCTGTTGTCACAATCGGAAGTTCAGGTGAGTAAAATTTGAAATTATTTTTGAAATTGATGCCAACCATACACATACACATACACGCCATTGCTTTCGTAGATCATCGGCTACTGTTTTAGTAGATACTGACGAAGATGTATGTAACTTCTTTAAAAAGACATAGCGGCTGGAAGTCACCCGTGGTAGCTATAAAAGCTACATTGACGATCCAATGGCCAATAAACTAAATATTGTTAATAAAATCGTACAACCGTAGAAAAAGTATAGTGGTATACTCGTAAAAAATGACTCATTTCCGACTCGTATAACTTACTTACATTATTCGCTTGCGGCTCATGCTGAAAACTTCTTAGTCGTGGTAAATAAGTATCATTCCTTGCTCGTAAAATATATACTATTATCTTTTTTTTTATTATTTTAAGTAGATTTGTTTGGTCTTTAATACAGCTTACCAATTCATTGTTTCCGTTCCAAAACAGTCAGTTGCACAAGTTTACCGTTTCTCTAAAACTATTTAATTTGTTTCTTCCATTTAAAATATAACCAGACGGCTCTTGCTGGAATACGCCTTGATGTGAATTCAATTTAGTTGTGACTATCGTATAGCGAGCAGGAATGAGGAAATCTAAATTTTATACCTGTCCAAGTCATCAAGGACAATGAGGAGAATTTTATCCAGGTAACTAATGTATATTGTTAAAACAAAGAATATTTAAAAATATGTCCTGTACAGATGAATTTTAAATTTGATTTTAAATAAATATGAAAATTTTTACATCAAATAATGTGTTTATAAATGGATCGGATATGTAAGGATATAAAATGCTGCTTGGTTGTTCACATTTTAATATCTGACAGAATTCAGTTTTGGAATTTAACTTATATTACATTTTAAGCTCATTTTAAAGTACAAAAATTAATATTTATTAAAGCTCTTTTATTTTACATTACTTATTTCATTAGGAAACGAAAATTATATTTTCACAGATAAAAGCACCTAGTAATATCTATATTCACTTATATAACAAAAACTAGCTACCGCCCGCGACTTCATCAGCGTGGACTTTAGTTTTTTGCCACCGAGTTTCATACAAATTTGCAACCCCTATTTTCAATCCTTAGGGATGGAATTTAAAAAAGTCATTTCTTAGTACACCACTACGTAATAAAACAAATTTATTCTCGAATTTTCAAGACTCTACGCGTCTATCGACAGTGTCATGTCGGCCAGCAGCACCGTGCTACCGTCTTCACCGCTCCTCACACCCCGCACATTGAAGCGCGAGTGGTATTAGACTATTATTATTTTAAAACTATAAAAACTTGCATGCAAAATCTCAGCCCGATCGGATTGAAATTGACAAAGTTTCATACAAACTTTCATCCCCTATTTTATCTCTTAGGGTTGGAATTTATCAAAATCCTTTCTTATGGGATGTCTACGCCATAGTAGCTATATGCATGCAAAATCTCAGCCCGATTGGTTTAAAATTGACAAACTTTCATCCCCTATTTTATCCCCCTAGGGGTGGAATTTATCAAAATCCTTTCTTAAGGGATGCCTACGTCATAGTTGCTACATGCATGCAAAATCTCAGCCCGATCGGTTTAAAATTGACAAAATTTCATACAAACTTTCATCCCCTATTTTATCCCCGTAAGGTTGGAAGTGATCAAAATCCTTTCTTAGGGGTGCCTACGTTATAGTAGCTATATGCCTGCAAAATCTCAGCCTGATCGGTTTAAAATTGACAAAGTTTCATCCCCTATTTTACCTCCTTAGGGGTGGAATTTAGCAAAATCTGTTCTTAGGGAATGCCAACGTCATAGTAGCTATATGCATGCAAAATCTTAGCCTGATCAGTTTAAAATTGACAAAGTTTCATACAAACTTTTATCCGCTATTTTATCCCCTTAGGGGTGGAATTAATCACAATCCTTTCTTGGGGAATGTCTCCGTCACAGTAGCTATATGCATGCAAAATCTCAGCCTGATCGGTTTAAAATTGACTTTTGGGGGTGGAATTAATCAAAATCATTTCTTAGCGGATGCCTACGTCATAAAATCTACATGCATGTCAAATTTCAGCCCCATCCGTCCAGCGGTTTGGGCTGTGCGTTGATAGATCACTATGTCAGTCAGTCAGTCACCTTTGAGTTTTATATATATAGATGTAACTGATCGCTGTATGTACATGGTAAATATATTAAAAAATACATACTTTTCATTTCGTCCGTTTGTTTGTATGTCTGTATTAACGCTAATCTCAAAATCTGCTAAAAAAATTATTTTAATCAAAGAAAGCAGTTAATTTTATTTTGATGTGATATGCGATGCAATATTCTTACCTTAATTTTGACGCGAAAATAAGTTGCGGGTGGAAGCTAGTTTTAATAATAAAAGTTGCTCCAAATTTAGCCCTAATCTGTTCTCTATTATTGTCTATAAGTCATACGGTTGCCACCTCAAATACGATATTAAAAATTCTACATTAATATAAGATATTTTAATAATAAAAAGTTGTCAACCAGCACTTATGAACAAAGACTACTCCAAAATTTCACTTAACATTTAGTTTTTTTTTTCTTTTAAATCGGTCACAAATAAAGTAGTTATTTCAATTTAGTTCAATCACGTAATGTATACCAATTAAAATATAGCTTAGATCTATCTGATAAATTATATTAAATAGGTATAGCTTAGGTTGAAAGCGCATACTAAAAAAACAGTGTAGAAAGCGCGAGGTACGAAAACTAGAAATGTAATTTATCTCATGATTAAAAACAACAGTTTTAGTTAAAGGGAACAGCTAAGTACATTAAGATATAATATGCAATGACCAAAAGATTAGACAATATTCTCATTTAAATTTTGTCGCGGGTAAAAGCTAGTAATATATAAAACAAATATTAAAATACCTTAAAAGTTTTCTCAGTCTACGTGTCTCCGAAAAGTAAAGTAAAATAGATTTATTGACCCGATGAGGACAGTTTAAAAAAAGTCCATATAAAGATAAACCAGTCACAATTTTAGTGACTGAACTTTTTGTTTTGCTATATATATTCCGTCAAGTGCATGTAATTCCTTACAGTACTTCGTTGCGTTTCAAGAAAGGATATTTCACAGAAATGATATATAACGTTAAAGTTGTTATGATCAGAGTTTGCAACTGGGCCACTTAACGACTAACAAGCCACTTCTCTTGTTTCCGTGCCCCCGAAACTAGTTATTTCGGATATGAGCAATGTACAACTGGAACTACGTTATTTCCGGTGCCAACTGCAGCCGGATATATCAGCTTTGATATACAGGACGAAAGGTAAATTTAAAATAAGTTAGATATTCTACATTATGCAACTGATATTTGATTGCCACAATTACCCTCTGTCTTAAAAGTAAAGTAATTCATAGGCAATGTGGAAATTCTGTTGTATTTGCCTCTTTGTGTCTTTAGTTCTTAACTTGGAGACCTTTTGTGTCCTCAAAGCATTATGGAATCTAAATTGTATGTGTTGTGTTAAATGTTCTTTACATTTTTAAAAAGTTCTTAAGTAGGTGTCTAATACTAAAACTTATGATTTTGTACTTATCGCATTTTTTGCAGTAAATGTCGATTTACAAATTGAAGTAGTTACTAAATGTTATTAACTTTGATTAATTAAATTTTTTTCAAACCTTTTATTACAGTGATATAATGTATATTGAGGGATCAAAAATGGAAATAATAAAAAAAATATAGAAAATTTCTTAAAAGGCTTTATAATAAGAAATGTAAACAATTTTTTTTATAAATTATACTTAATTACCTGTTTTTAATCGTTATACATTCAACTACTTTTATTGCAATTTAAGGTGAGGTTGATTACGTTTTCGAATAAGCCAACGAGTATACCGTAGAGAATTCGAGAGTCTCTAATTCTTCTTAAGTATTCTTCTAATTCCAATTTATTCGTTCAAAATACCGTTTTCGAATGCAAATATGCAGATAAGGTATTATTGTTCGTTAAATAAAGCGATTTGGTTCAAAATTGAAAAATGTATTCCATTCATTAAACGTACAAAAATAATTTAGATTAAAAAAATACGGAACAAATAAAAACAAAAAAAAAGAAAAACTTTTCTTTTAAATTCATTTAAGTGCTGCTTTGTTAAAATTTTTAATTCATTTAAAAGTGAATATTTTCTTCACTTGGTGTATGTTTTTAACGGTTCGATTTTAGTAAGTGACATTTGCAGCTTCAAACATTTAAAAGACAAAACCCATTATTACTATTATTGATTTAAGCAAAACACGCGAAGTAGTCAAAATTTCCTAAATAGTAATTTACGTAACAAGTCCCAAAAGTGGTCTTTTACTGGACGAGTGGGCAATTGCAGGGCGAGCCGCAGGCGAGTCCTGTAAGCCTGCGAGTGCAGTAAAAGCACTTTTGGGACGTATTACGTACAATATTTTTTTTTAAACCGGCCAGAATTTAGTAATTTCCAGTTTATTTTTGGGTCAGAAATTCTCATTTTGTCGGACAGGGCCAGAAAATTATTGCGATAGTCCGGTAATAGTATATTCCACGCGTTAGAGTATCCAACTTTTTGGCCATAGGTTGTATACTATTTTTCTTGATCCCCATCCGAACATAGTACGCCAGAGCGCGCTGTAATTCAAGCAAACCATAAAAGTTGGTTTTTCTGGAGCGAAGAGTTGCCAGAAAGTGCGTCTTTTCGGGTAGGGGATCAAGAAAATCTGTAATTCAAGCAAGCCACAAAAGTTGGTTTTTCTGGAGCGAAAAGCTGCCAGAAAGTGCGTATTTTCGGGTAGGGGATCAAGAAAAATAGTATACAACCCATGGCCAAAAAGTTAGATGCTCTAACGCGTGGAATATACTATTACCGGACTTATTTTTATTTTCTGGCCTTGTCTGACAAAATGAGATTTTCTGACCTAAAAATAAACCGGAAAGTACCTACTAATTTCTGGCCGGTTTAAAAAAAAATTTAAATTTAGTATACATAGCATAATTAATATTAAAACAGTAGGTTCCCGGGATATTTAATGAAATAATTAGATTTGTAATTTTTAGATGTGGGAAAATGAAGTTTCCACCAGCCCTGTATTTGGTCAAGAATTTAATGCAATTAATGATTTAAAAAAATCTATTTAAATATCCTCCTAACTACAGCTATGGTAAAGAATAGTAAAGTTTATTATACAACAAAATACACAAATATTAAAAGAAATTGGCACCGATAACAAAATTCTATAAAATTTTTATGGAGTTCTCTGATTTAATATTAAACTCAGTAAGACAGTTTTACACCTCTGGATCTGGAAATTTGGGGAGTTCAAGCTAGTGCTCAGCCAACACTGAGGCCACATGTGACCCATTGTGCATCCTCTTGTGTGTAGGGATGTCCTCACCTCAGGCTGTCACCAGGACTAGTGATCTAGAATAGGAGGATCTCCCTGACATCGGCTGGTGTAAGCCAGTACTCGCCCAACACGGATCTTCTGATTTCAGAAAAAACAGAGCAGTCAAACATTATATGTTCTACTGTTTCCTCTTCTTGTTTGCAGCCTCTGCATAGCGGCGATTCTGTTAATTTTATCCTAAAGAGATGTTGTCGTAATTGGCATTGACCTGTTAAGATTCCCACAGCTGTTCGGAGATTTTGTCTGGTCAATGCCTTTAATTTCTTTGCTGTTTCCTCGCCAGGATAAGGTAATAACTCTCTGGCCAGTCTACAGTCCGTAGTTTCATCCCAGCACTGTATAAAGTTTTGGTGAGAGTGCTGTTTGATAAGGTCCACGACAGCGGACAATGTTAGCTTGGTAGATGGGAGAGGGCTAACATATTTGAAGCCCGCAGCCTTCCTTGCTAAATTGTTCGCAGTGCGGTTGCCTTTGTCCTTTGATCCAGCTGAGAGTGACTACGTTATTCTGGCTAGCCTCAGTTAGAGATTGGTGACATTCTAGTACTAAACTTGAAGGGATATACGTGGTCTATTGAAGGTCAGTAGTGCTTGTTGGCAGTCTGTGTATATATTTAAATTCCTGCCTGTGATTTTCCTATTGATTAATTCTTTTGCAGCTATGGTTATGCCGGTGAGTTCTGACTAAACCACACTTGACCAACCATTCATAGCCCATTTTATTTTTAGGCTCAAGGATCTAGAGTAAATTCCACACATTGCTTTGTTTTTGATCCATCCGTATAGGCGCTCAGAGCGTTCACTACGATGGGGTCTGCTGTCTTGTTTGTTAATATTTTGTAGGGTTTGTCAAAGACAAATCTTGGTGCGACAGCATCCGTGCCGCCTGTAAGAGTGGTATCGCCTTTATCGATTCCCTCCACAGACTGTCCCTAAGTTTAACACCTTTAATTTATGTTTGAAAAAGATCTTTTTATGTTGATACTTTTTATTATTCTTAAAAAAAATAATTAAAATATAAACAAAAAAATATAATTCAGTGTATTTATTACACTTATTTTTCAGGAGGTATAAAATATAACACTATATTTCTTAGAAGGGATAAAATATCGTTTCCATATTTTATATTGGCCCATTATGGATGCACAAAAATAGGTAGATATATAACATTTCTGGTTTTTTAGTGATTTTTTACAATAAATCTTATAATTTATAACACATATACATATCAGATTTTCTCTCAAAGTTTCATAAAAGCTCTGTTATGTATGTATTTCTCATAGTTTTAGTTCAAAACAAGGGTTGTGAGTTAGATAAGAAACAGTATGGCGCCACTCGGATAACGTCAGAAGTTTCAAGGAATGTGCTCCTTGACTGGGTTATCATAAATTCGTTATTTTTAATGGCTAAGCTTACACCCCAACAAAAGTTTTATACCAAAATCTTCCGGTGTAAAAAATACACCACTAACTATATAACAATATAGGATGTCATGTTTTCCTTTTTCACTATAAGTTTAAGATTTCACTTTAAGAATATATACATACAGAAATATATTTAAAATAGGCAAAAATAAGTATTCAAAAATCTTGGAATATTTAGCTTATTTACAATAGTTATTTGTGAATTAAAATCAAAAAGTGCTACTTTGTCGCTTGATTTAAAAAGTTACTGCGCAACGCGTTAGTTACTTTTATTTTGGAAGTTCCCTTTCGCGCGTTACGACTGAGACTAGCCGGAAAAAATTCAGACCAAAAAATGTCACGACACGACACGACCGACACGACACTCGCATGTTTCTCTCTCTCTCTCTTCTCTCTCTCTCTCTCTCTCTCTCTCTCTCTCTCTCTCTCTCTCTCTCTCTCTCTCTCTCTCTCTCTCTCTCTCTCTCTCTCTCTTCTCTCTCTCTCTCTCTCTCTCTCTCTCTCTCTCTCTCTCTCTCTCTCTCTCTCCTCTCTCTCTCTCTCTCTCTCTCTCTCTCTCTCTCTCTCTCTCTCTCTCTCTCTCTCTCTCTCTCTCTCTCTCTCTCTCTCTCTCTCTCTCTGATAGATAGATATATTTTTATTTGAAATAGGAAACCCTAATATTATATATACAATTAAAAGTACAAGTAAAAAGACACTAATTAAAATAAAAGAAAATTTCCATTAAAAAGAAAATACTGGAGAAAAAAAATAAGTACCTATAATATTATATTTTATTGGAACGAAGTCCCTTTCGGGCGTTACGACAGTTACGACTGACGCTAGGAGCTAGCCAAAAAAAATTCATACCAAAATTTGTCACGACACGACACGACACCCGCATCTTTCTCTCTCTCACAGACCAAAAACTAAATAACTCTCTCTCCCTCTCTCTCATAGATAGATATATTACAATTAAAAAGACACTATTTTAAAATAAAAGAAAATGCACATTAAAAAGAAAATACTGTAGAAAAAATAATAATTAACTATAATAGTATTATATTTTATTTCATCCTGTTTTTATAAATTAATAAATTCATAAACATTTTAAAAATAGTTCTTAACTTGACTAGTTAGGTACCTACGTCAAATTACCGTAACTGTCAGTTACTGTCAAATATTTTAATTTTAAAATTTTGTATTAAATTGTTAATTCCTGTTTTAAATTAAATTGAAATAAAAAGTAATTCTAGGTAGAATATACAATAGCTCTGGTATTGTATAATGGACACTTTTGTTAAAAGAACCGAACTGTTGAAAATAATGGATTTACTATTTTTTTTTTCTATTTTGCTTTGAACAGTGTAGTAGTGTCGCGAAGTTTATACAGTTTTTTTGTAGATAATAAATATTAAAATAATAGAAAATAAAAACAATAATGTATCCTGACAGTGTTTCTGCACAAGTTCTGGATATTGCTGATAAAGTTAGGTAAGTAGAGATTTTATACAGACGATAATAAATGCTTATGTATGTACAAACTCTCTGTTGTGTTTACAAATTACAATTCCTTAACTAATCAATCGAAAGGAACTTCGTTCCATCCGGGTGTCCCTTGACACCTCGTCACTTTTTTTTTCATCCTGTTTTTATAAATTAATAAATTCATAAACATTTTAAAAATAGTTCGTAACTTGACTAGTTAGGTACGTTAAATTACCTTAACTGTCAGTTACTGTCAAATATTTTAAAATTTTGTATTAAATTGTTAATTCCTGTTTTAAATTAAATTGAAATAAAAAGTAATTTTTGGTACATATATGTCATCTAAACCTCTGGTATTGTATGAATGGACACTTTTGTTAAAAGAAACGAGCTGTTGAAAATATTCAGGTAATAATGGATTTACTATTTTCTATTTTGCTTTGAACAGTGTAGTGTCGCGACTTTGTTAAAAGTTTATACAGGTTTTTTGTAGGTAATAAATAATAAAATAATAACAATAATGTATCCTGACAGTGTTTCTCCACAAATTCCGGATATTGCTGATGGAGTTAGGTAAGTAGAGATTTTATACAGACAATAATAAATGCTTATGTATGTATAAACACTCTGTTGTGTTTACAAATTACAATTCCTTCACTAATTAAACGAAAGGAACTTCGTTCCATCCGGGTGTCCCTTGACACCTCTCACTTTTTTTATTTATTTATTTTATATTAAAGTTAGTAATAGAAATGTTAACAATTTTCTGCTCTGTAAAAGCAGCTTTTAATAGTTATCGTAGAAAAAACATTTTCCCAAAAGTCTAACTTTTTCATATTCAGTTGACATTCAAGTAAATGCATTATAAAGTATAGAAAATGAAATACAACAATCAAGAAGAAATTTAATCCATTTAACAGTTTGAAAAATATATTTAGCTTTATTTCTTAGTTTCAAGTTGGCGATTGCTCGCGAGATCTCGATAAATATTTAACTTTTATAAATTTTAAATTACATTTTATGTAGCTTTTATTATGTATTTATATTGCCATAATTATTTCAAAAACCTTTACCGTGGGTAATACTCTTGTATTAGCGAGCGAAATGTTGAAACCCATAAAATCAATCGTCCTCAATTTTTAACAGAAAATTTAATTTTGTAAACGGAATATAAAAATTAGGCGCTATAACAATGAAATTATATTCTTACTGATTTTCCAATTTGCAAAAATTATTCACCTAGTGAACAGTTAATCGCCCTAAAACAGACATTCGAAATGATTCTCTATGGGATCAGAGCATTCAATTCAGCAGGGCACTAAGCGATTAATCAATCGTCATTAATGATCTGACAATTGGGGCTGATGGATAAACCGCATGAAGCTCTCCATTTTCAAAGTTGATGGGAAAAAAGTTAACTGAAAACACTTAGATTAACTTCAGCTTGTATCGCTCCATGAGAAACTTGAGAAATTAAAATGGTCTTGCCAAGACAGACCAAAAGTTACTTAGCTTGATAGAAAATTAATTTGTTTTCGGTTAACGCAGATCTAAAAAAAAATGATGTCCTCATTTTCTTCGAAGAAATCGCTTTACCTTTGTCGATTTAATTAAAAAAAAAACACGCTAAGAAACTAACACTAAATAATCTGTTAATTCTAAATGATTGGATTTTTAATTAAATCTAGATATTCTAAAAAATCGTATTGAATATCTACTTGAATTTCCAGAAGAACAGTAAAATTATTATTTATTTAGTGTTGTATATTATAACAAAAGAAAAAATCAAAAATCAATTAATTTATTATTTATATTTTAAAATATGATTATTTTATCCGAAATAAATTAAGATTACTCGACAAGACTAAATGACAATTTCAGGTACAGTCCTTAAATAAATCAAATACCAGTTTGTTTAATATTTTTGTAATAAAAAATTCAAATTAACTTTATTCAAATTTATAATTCTAGGGAGCGTTCCGATCGCACTTAACGCTTGCTATATGAATATTTTCAAACCGGTCCCCAAAGTAAACAAATGTGTCCGATCTTACTGTTATTTCTATAAACAAGATTTTAACAAGCTTTGACATTTATGTATTAAATATAGTGATATGGACTTCTTCTGCGGAAACACCTTCCAATCAATACAATTTCTTGGTTGTGGATTCTGGCACAAAAAAATGTAAAAAAAAGGTTGTTTCTTTTCTTCTCCTTTTTATATCTGTTGGCTCCTTCTTTCTTTTACTTCATTGGTTGTCTGTGAATTCCGTGTTTAAATTTACTATATTGAATACTAGCAGCCCGCCCCGGCTTTGCAAGGGGATTAAAGAAAAATAACAAAAGCCATTAAATTTATTGGGTCAACGCTTCCCTGTAAACAATATTACATGTTGTTTTATTTTCTGGCAGCAAAATAAATTGATTTTCAGGTGCTCCGACCCGCCTTAGGCGGTTGGCCATGAGGAAAACCGATCCCCACTATTTGAAAGGTTTGACCTTGGGACTTATTATTAGTAAAAGCGAAATATGTTTTGATAGGAAATTGAAGCGGTTTAAATAGATTTGATAGATCAGTTGGGATCATCGGTATCGTCAGTGTATAAGCTAGTTAACCAGCTGGTGGTTCAGTTATATTGGTTGCTACAACTTAATTGTCCTTTAATTCCTTTATAAGTAGCCTCGCCCCATTGCACATGCTAAATTTGTGATATCTGTCGTGATTATGATATGTATGTATGTATAGATCCGATATAACGAAATCTGTGGACACGATAGCGGTCGCATTTTTTAACGGATCGAAATGAAATTTGGTACAAAAATCAATCGTCCCAAAATCTCGGTCGAGTTCGTTAATGGGCCAAATCGGTACGGCCGTTTGGGCGTGACATCAAATCAAAATGGAAAAAAATTCGTAACGTTTTTACTTCACCCTGTACAAAAAAATGTTAGCGAACTTTTTTGTTTGTCTTAAAGAGACCTACAACTTTTATCTAAAACTTTTTTTTCTGAAACGTATACTTTTAATATATTCAATTAATATAAACCTACTGATGCGCCTGGCTTACCAAAAGGGCCATTTTTTTAAATGAAACATAGCCTATGTCATTTGGAAATAGTGTAGCTTGCCAACGGTGAAAGAATTTTTGAAATCGGTCCAGTAGTTTCGGAGCCTATTCATTTCAAACAAACAAACAAACAAACCTTTCCTCTTTATAATATTAGTATAGATAAATGTTTTCTTTATTTGATTATTGATTAATATGCTCTTTCTTTTACTTTTAAATATACTATTTAATTTTTAAATTTAATTGAAATAAATTGTTTTTTCTGTCTTACTCTTTTTAATTTTTTTTTTAATTTAAAAACTCTGGACAATGTGTTCAATATATAATCTTAATATTAAGAAAACATTATACATAACAAAAACATTTCTAATACAAAAATTACAACTAAACTAAGCAACCAAATCTAAAGGCCTAACTACATTTCCTGAAATCTACTGAGAGAACGTGGTTCAGAAACTAATCTCCGTTTGAGCGATGAACCGTGCTCAGGGAGACCAAAATCATTTAAAATGAGCATCGTCTACATGTTCTCGTTGCAAATTTTATGCCAACATGCCAAGAACTTGCCGAAATGTTCAGTGTAAGTCTTGAAACTATTCGTTTGCTTTTTCATCAGCTAAAAAAGATGTAAAAGGTAAGCAAATGGGTCCCACATGAATAAAAAATGATGGAAAATCAAGTGATCTCACCATTTGTACAGAAAACATTTAACACAACGATAAATGAACCATTTCTTAACCGATGACAAAAAGTGGATCTTATATTTAAAATTAAAGCGTTCATATCATTGGTTGTCGCATACTGATTCGGTACCACACACGTCCAAGGCTTCCTTGCACCCAAACAAAGGTCTGTTTTGTGTTTGGTGGACAGCAACAGGAATTGTCCATTATAAGTTTTTGCAAACTTGTATTGGGCGCAGCTTAAACGAATACAACAAGAAGGAGTGACCCGAGAAATATTTCTGAATTCGGCTTTTTTGTGTCTATGAAGCATATACAGTTTACAACTCAGTGTTATTAATGCAGTCCGCCAATTTTTTGACTCCAAATTCGGAGAGTGTTACAAAACCGGCATACAAAAATTTGCAAAAGGTCATTTAGTGTGACGGTGATTAATTTGATGAATAAATAGTGTCTTCTTGTTTTTCAATATTGTTTAGCAAAAACCGTACCGATTTATTTGATATATACATTATTTATACTTAACTTATTTCGTTAGTAATGACAAAATGCAGTTAATTTTGAAAACTCAAAGAAAATTCCTTATTTTCTCTCCAATACATTAAAAGTAGGTATTAAGAAGAAAATCCGAACAGCTGTTTCACATCGTTATCTTTTGAAATATGGGTAAGAGTTTTCCTTTTTATCTTCACTCTAAAAATGGAGACGAATGTGATTCAAGATGAGATAATCAAAGGTTAAATTGTGGGAAATAATCGTAGAAGTAGAAAGAACTTTATTTTCGCATAAGAAGTTTTGAGAGATAAAAAATAAAAATTCTTTTCTTCACACATTGTAAGTATTTGTATTTTATTTAGTCTGTATATTTCCAAAATATTTTAGTAAAACAAGAGCAAGTGAACACTTGTGTTTGTTGGAATGAAATGACTAAAAAGTATAAAGACATTCAATTTTGTTAAACTCTTTATAGGGTTTACTTACAGATATTTATAGTTTAAATAAGGTTTCTGCATTTCAATTAAGATTTAATTAGTTGTTAACTGTAATTAAGTAGTTTTTACTTAAGTAAAAAGTCAACTGTCGTGTGTCATAAACCTAAATGTTTTTAATAAACTCGATTTAAATATATGATATTTGAATAAATATTATCTTCACAATGAATGTAAAAATATACGATTTTCCAGCTTATTTAAAAGATTAGAACAAGACAATCGTTAGCATGGGTCAAAATTTAGCACTTTCTACCCACAGACTAAAAGTGACTTTCCTGCATAAAGAGTTCAGGCAACATTAGTAGCAAATAGAACCATTTAGGCTTTCAACATTGTCACATATGTTTATAAGTCAGTTAAGTCAAAATAGTATATTACACTACAAGGGCAGAAAGTGCAGGGCTCTCAAACTTTCTGCCCATGTAGTGTATACTATTTTTCTTTGTACTATGCCGAAAGTATGAAGGAAATTGCCTTCTGTGTTAAAAAATATTGATGCCTGCACCGACATTTGCAATGACAGTGTCACTGACAGTGACATCAGTGCAGGAATAATTTCTTTCTTCCCTCTGTCAGCGCGACATTATCACGGCATAAAAGTGCCGTATTATTGAAGCCGGAACAACGTACTTTCGGCATAGTACAAAGAAAAATTAATACTTATCTAGTTCAGTTTGATTTAAATTTTAAAACAAATCGTAAAATACGAGCGCGGTCAATTACGGCTTCTGATAGGCCAGAAATCATTAATTTGCATCAAAAAGTTTTTGTCAATCACATTTTAGACAAACTTATAAATTGGTTGATTTAAAGTACTTTTGCATCAAAAAGTTTTGGTCATCCACATTTTAGATAAACTTATGAAAGGTTGATTTAATGTAGATTTGTCAAAGACTGGCTGCTGCCACTTCAAAAAGTAGAAGACTTTTAAAGGTGTCTTGACACCTTATTCCACATCTAAAGGCCAGCTTAACCTAGACTAAAAGTATAAAAATGGCTTTTATCGCATTAAAGAAACGCCTTTTTTCTTTAGAGACCAGGTTCAGATTGACGAGTGATGCCTGAAGTATAAAGCTATGGAGGAAATTAGGACATAATGAAAAATTTTATTGGACCTACTATGCGACTAATGAGAAAATAACTTGGAAAAAATGCTTAACCATACTGCATAAGGATGATTACAAATTTTTTATAAGAAGCCATTTTACAAGGATTAGATTCGATTAGATTAGATTAGATTAGATGGATTAAGCACGTGAAGAATATGATTAGCTAAGCAGAACTTTAAAGATCGTTGTCGCAGAAAATCTAAAGAGTGCCTCCACTGCGATTTAAATATCGCTGAATAACATCAGTTTTCCAATGTATGTCATCAAAACCACTTGTGTCATCATCCTTTTGCTTCGTGCAAGAAGTAAAGGATGAAAGCTATGTTATTGGATTCATCCAGTAAAAATCAAAGATTTATTTAAAGGACAGTTTTAGAAGTTATTTAAAATCCTATAAAATTTGTTAATCAAAAACTTAAGAAAAGCCACAAGTTATGATAAACCATATCTAGCATTTAAGAGAAATTGTATTTGAAATATATAAATATATGGTTGTAGAGATGGGAGATGTGCCTGTTAGAATGTGGATAGAGTCTCAAATATAAAATACTTAGGAGTTGTGGTTGACCAACATTTACGCTGGACAGAGCACATCCTCTATTTAAACAAACGTATGAGATCACTGATGCATCGTTTCTATAGGCTTAGAGGAGCACTCTCAAGGGCAAACTTAATCATTGTATACAGATCTTTAGCTGAGTCAGTTCTCAGATACTGTATTACCGCTTGCGGAGGTGCTTTTAACACTACTTTAAAAAATCTGCAGACTAGTCAAAATTTACTTCTAAAAATTATTTTTAATAAAGATAGGCTCTATTCTACGGCAAAACTCTATGAAGATACAAAAATGATGAACATTCAGCTACTCTTCTCCTATCACTGTATTATTAGAATTTATCTTGACATACAAAAAATAGAGCAGAAAAGTTCTAGATATACGAGATCTGCTGCTAATCACAACATACCGACAGCCCTTTTGAAGAAAACCTTAACGCAGAGGTCATTCCATTATTTTGGTCCCAAATTTTTTGATGCAATTCCCTTGTCTATAAAACAGATTAACAAATTAAATAAATTCAAAATCAGAACTAAAAATTATATTTTAAATAGTCCTAATACATTTTACAACATTTTGAAACAACCATATTAATATTCAATCACTAAAATTGTATATTTTCAGTATCCAAATTTAATTTTTAAATAGTTTTTTTTTTATAGCTACTTACATGTGTTAACCATACTGTCTTTAGCATGAGTGACTACGCCAGCTAACGCGTTGCCTTGTGTCGCTTTTCCTTGTCAATCCCTGTGGCATAAACAATTTTCTTAGAGTTTATTATTTATTATTATTATTATTATTTTAAATACATATTTTCTTATTTTTCTTTATATTGTTTAGTTTTTTTTTTAAATGTTATATTATTTTTACTATAGTAATGCTATCTTAGCCGACCAGTGTAAAATTTATATTACGCACGCTTGGGGAATTAGTACACCGTCCTCCACAATACAAGTATTCAGTTTAGGTGGAGTTCTGGGTTCTGAAACCCCTAAAGAATTCTAATTTTGTTTTTATTAATTTTTTTTTTATATACCGGTGTAGGTTAAAAGGAGATATGTACTTAGGTATATATATTTATTGTTTTATTTCTTTGTAATTAGTTAAGTTTGATGCAATAACTTTTTTTTCCTATTGTGTGTATTTATTATGAACAATAAAGATTTATTTATTTATTTATTATATATTTTGCATATAAAACTACGAACATGTACCGTGAATTTGTTTATCAATAATAAAGGGTTAATGCAAATGGCAAAAAAGGATTAATCACAACATCAGCCGCCAACCACAACACCCTGTCAACAAGATTTCATTATGTCACGTGACTAACTGCCCTATTAAAATGTATTTGCAAACCACGTCGACCTGTCAATTCAATTAATTAATTCAATTTGAAATAGTGTTCCAATAATGTCGCAAATAGCAATATAAATCGTTCTAGTAGCTATAAATTTCAAATTGATGTAGTTCAATTCTGTTTGAATATGAAACCCGGTAATTATATTGCCTATGAATTTAGGAAAAACAATTGACTAGTCTTTGTTATCAAATTTTTTACTGAAGTATTTTTATATTTAAAAAAGCCGACATGTTGAATTCCGTACCGCCTAAAAACAATGATTTATTTTCTGAAATCGCTTGGAAATGTCTAGTTTCTCGGATCAAATTCGAGCCGCAAAATACACTATTCTTGTATTTTAGTCCGTTACTGGGCAACCAACTGTACGGGAATATTTTTTCTCCACGACCATTAATGAATGTAATAATTCCGACTTCATTTTTAATAATAGAAAGTGTTCATTCTCACTCTTGAGATAGAATATTCATTCTGAAACACTTGCTTCTTATGTGTTTTGCATGTATTTCCATTCTATAACTAGTGACGGAATAACATTCTGTAATAATTGCTCAACAAAAAACATAGATTGCCCTGCGAATTTCAAAACTGTCACTCAGTTTGTCAGTGCGACGTTCTAATTGTTTGGCTACATATTTCAATTTAAATAAACAGAATTATTACATGGTCGTGGAGAAAATACAGTCTGTTACACGGTTAGAATGAAAATTCGAAAACTCGTGGTTCCTCTCGCTCGCTACGCTCGCGTTCGGAATTCTCCACTCGTATCGAATTTTCATTCTAACCTTGTTACAGAATATACTATTCTCCACGACCATTAATGAATGTAATAATTCCGACTTCATTTTTAATAATAGAAAGTGTTCATTCTCACTCTTGAGATAAAATATTCATTCTGAAACACTTGCTTCTAATGTGTTTTGCATGTATTTCCATTCTATAACTAGTGACGGAATAACATTCTGTAATTGCTCAACAAAAAACATAGATTGCCCTGCGAATTTTAAAACTGTCACTCAGTTTGTCAGTGCGACGTTCTAATTGTTTTGCTACATATTTCAATTTAAATAAACAGACTTATTACAGGGTCGACCATTAATGAATGTAATAATTCCGACTTTATTTTTAATAATAGAAAGTGTTTATTCTCACCTCTTGAGATAGAATATTCATTCTGAAACACTTGCTTCTTATGTGATTTGCATGTATTTCCATTCTATAACTAGTGACGGAATAACATTCTGTAATTGCTCAACAAAAAACATAGATTGCCCTGCGAATTTCAAAACTGTCACTCAGTTTGTCAGTGTGACGTTGTAATTGTTTTGCTACATATTTCAATTTAAATAAACAGAATTATTACATGGTCGTGGAGAAAATACAGTCTGTTACACGGTTAGAATGAAAATTCGATAACTCGTGGTTCCTCTCGCTCGCTACGCTCGCGTTCGGAATTCTCCACTCGTATCGAATTTTCATTCTAACCTTGTTACAGAATATACTATTCCGTACCTGTGTACGGGAATATTTTTTCCATACCTGTGGACGTACCTGTGTAGTAGTGTTTTAGTAACTCTGGAGGCGTTTTGCACCTCTGGACATCATCGTCACTGTCCATTTTAAATATAATTTAAAATATTTTAAGCAATATGTAACTATCCGAACTGACAGTTTTGTGACACTAATCAACAATGATAAATAATGGCAACGAAACAGTTTAATAGAAAATAAGATGATATCAAAAACAGTTATGAATTCATAAAACTTTCTTAATTTACGATTATATTTAATGCGATTTCAGAAAAAAATAGTATGTGTACCTCGTAGGAAAAGCAACTTCCCGGACTCTCAATGTTTGTTGGCCTCGGCTAGACGCCTCGGCCAACAATTTACATTCGTCCGGAAATGTATCGCTTTTCCTACTAGATACACAATATACTATTTTTCTCATTTTCTCGTTTTTTTTTATTGTTTTCCATGTTGTCGTTTTATCATATTTTCTTGTTTGTTTCCAGACTTTCCCTTATTTTTTTTTTTCGCTGTTTCTGTAATTTATCTAGTTCTTTTTGTAGTTGTTTTTTCAGTTTTCCAGATTTTCCGATTACTCCAATTTTTTGTAATATTTTATTTTAATTTCGGGTATAACCATAAACGCGTTGAACAAAGTAATCCGGATAATCGACTCATTGGTAAATTTATAGGTTAAAGTAAAAGTTTAAAATATAGACCAAATTTAACTTTCTAGCATAAGGAAGTCCATCCACAGAGAATAAAGGCGACCTCGAGGTTCTTTAAATTCTGCTATAAAACACACCATGAACACCATGAACACTTCGCAAATCGTATGATCGAGTATGGGTGGCGTCGGCAAGTTCCTTTGGCGGCTCGCCCATACAACCATCCATTCTGAGCCATACTCAATATTATGAAAGATAATTATTAATTAAACAAAATTTGCCACCAAAACATCCAAAATCGGAGAGAGCCCATCTGCTATAATCGAGGTTTATGTATACTTCTAGATTAGTCCGAGATGCCGCTACTCTCTTGCCGATTATTCAATAACATGTCGCTCATAAGTTTTGATAAACTACATCATAAACAAAAAATAACATTTTTTTCGCCTTAGGTACTTATTAACGCATTTGTGGTAACCATCACAAAAATAATATATTTTATTTTAAAACTAAACAGTACTCAGGCATAAAAGAAAATTTCAAGCAATATCATGAAAAGGTTTTTTATGTTTCCGCATTTGTTTCTCGAGTGTGAGCCCTAATATACCGAATTAGGTTATATTTCTCTTGATGAATGTCAATTTATCAAAAGTCATGGAAGTTATGGAGGGCAATTCTTTGAAACTCGTACCAGAAAAATGATCTATATTCGCATAACCGTGTATATTCTTTTGTAATTGATTAGTCTTCTTTCACAGAAACTTTCTAATTAATTGGTTATGTGAGGTTCTCTGTTGTGCTATATATACTTTATTTATACTCCAGAACAGATATGAAACGGCTGTGGATTTAATTAACCTTTGTAATAATAAGAAAAATCTACTAAAATAACTTCTTTGTGGAATCAACGTTTACTTTCAATTATTATTTAAAAATAAAAAAAAACCTTTTGTTTGATGACAAATTGAACATGGGTCGTTTTTTAAATCTCAAAACAAACTTCAATTAAATACAAATGTTTATTTTTTTAAGCATTCGACAAGCACATCGACTGTCGTTTTCAAAAATTGACAAACAAAAAATTCACAATAATACGCTTTTTCCTTTAATTTGGAGCTAATTCTCTAATTATCTTTGTATCTATATAAATACACAGAATATCAACTAATTTGTCTTTTAATTTAACCCTTATATAGCTACTTCCGACACATTTCTATTACGTAGCTACTACTAATGGGTCCTCAGAACCCACCTTAAAAAACTCACAATAAACGAATAAAAAAAACAACTTTTTATTAAATAAAGTAAATTAATAATTATTTGACATAACCTAAATTAAAACAAGACAAAATTCATCTTTAAACACGTATAGGGCATAGTTATTTTCAACATTGATTGCAAATAGGCAATTTACAACTTTCACACAGAATAGCAGTTTTCCTGTCCTTGGTGGGGGGCATGTGGTACATATTTTTCTTTTGCTGTTTTCAGGTAACGTTTAAACTGGTTGACAATACAATGAACTATTGTAAATTATTTGAACTCTCCTTAACTGTCCACACATCCCCTTATATAAAACAAAAGAACATTCTAGAATGAACGCGAAACATAAATCGAACTTAAATAGTACACACTAGAAAGAGAAAGAACATTCTAGAACAAATAACCAAAAATAATAGTCTTTCAAGTAAAGGTCCTTTTCTTAATCGGTTATCCCGTTACACTGCCCCCTCCTTAGATTCATTCCTCCTGAAATATTATTTCCTAAATCGGGATCCCGCACATTCCTTGAAACAGCTAAAGCATCTCCTTGGAGTTGCTGCCCACCTCCACTGTGGTTTCGCTGGTAATGCGCCAACCTATCATGATGGACCACGACGGGTTTTCCTCCGGGAATTTTCACGATCCGATAAATAACATCATTAATCTTTTTCTTAATGATGTATGGACCTTCCCAGTTCTTCTGTAATTTCGGGCAAACTCCTCGTCGCCGTCGGGGGTTATAGAGCCAGACTAAATCTCCAACTTGGTAACTCTTTTCCATTGTCCGCGTGTCATAGTACCTCTTCATCCGATCACTAGACAATTGGAGCTTCCCACGAACCAAGTTGTGTATATTTTCCATTCGATTCTGAAGATCGGCGACAAATTCTTCCCGAGCCACTTCACCAGGTTTACAACCAAACACAAAGTTACATGGTAGCCTCATTTCTCTACCGAACAGGACCTTTGCAGGAGTTTGTTAATTCGTTAATGGCCGGTCGAATAGCCATTAGAAACAACTTTTTGTTAAATAAAGTAAGTTAATGATTATTTGACATAACCTAAATTAAAACAAGACAAAATTCATCTTTAAACACGTATAGGGCATAGTTATTTTCAACATTGATTGCAAATAGGCAATTTACAGCTTTCACACAGAATAGCAGTTTTCCTGTCCTTGGTGGGGGGCATGTGGTACATCTTTTTCTTTTGCTGTTTTCAGGTAACGTTTAAACTGGTTGACAATACAATGAACTATTGTAAATTATTTGAACTCTCCTTAACTGTCCACACATCCCCTTATATAAAACAAAAGAACATTCTAGAATGAACGCGAAACATAAATCGAACTTAAATAGTACACACTAGAAAGGGAGAGAACATTCTAGAACAAATAACCAAAAATAATAGTCTTTCAAGTAAAGGTCCTTTTCTTAATCGGTTATCCCGTTACACTGCCCTCTCCTTAGATTCATTTCTCCTGAAATATTATTTCCTAAATCGGGATCCCGCACATTCCTTGAAACAGCTAAAGCATCTCCTTGGAGTTGCTGCCCACCTCCACTGTGGTTTCGCTGGTAATGCGCCAACCTATCATGATGGACCACGACGGGTTTTCCTCCGGGAATTTTCACGATCCGATAAATAACATCATTAATCTTTTTCTTAATGATGTATGGACCTTCCCAGTTCTTCTGTAATTTCGGGCAAACTCCTCGTCGCCGTCGGGGGTTATAGAGCCAGACTAAATCTCCAACTTGGTAACTCTTTTCCATTGTCCGCGTGTCATAGTACCTCTTCATCCGATCACTAGACAATTGGAGCTTCCCACGAACCAAGTTGTGTATATTTTCCATTCGATTCTGAAGATCGGCGACAAATTCTTCCCGAGCCACTTCACCAGGTTTACAACCAAACACAAAGTTACATGGTAGCCTCATTTCTCTACCGAACAGGACCTTTGCAGGAGTTTGTTAATTCGTTAATGGCCGGTCGAATAGCCATTAGAAACAACTTTTTGTTAAATAAAGTAAGTTAATGATTATTTGACATAACCTAAATTAAAACAAGACAAAATTCATCTTTAAACACGTATAGGGCATAGTTATTTTCAACATTGATTGCAAATAGGCAATTTACAGCTTTCACACAGAATAGCAGTTTTCCTGTCCTTGGTGGGGGGCATGTGGTACATCTTTTTCTTTTGCTGTTTTCAGGTAACGTTTAAACTGGTTGACAATACAATGAACTATTGTAAATTATTTGAACTCTCCTTAACTGTCCACACATCCCCTTATATAAAACAAAAGAACATTCTAGAATGAACGCGAAACATAAATCGAACTTAAATAGTACACACTAGAAAGGGAGAGAACATTCTAGAACAAATAACCAAAAATAATAGTCTTTCAAGTAAAGGTCCTTTTCTTAATCGGTTATCCCGTTACACTGCCCTCTCCTTAGATTCATTTCTCCTGAAATATTATTTCCTAAATCGGGATCCCGCACATTCCTTGAATCAGCTAAAGCATCTCCTTGGAGTTGCTGCCCACCTCCACTGTGGTTTCGCTGGTAATGCGCCAACCTATCATGATGGACCACGACGGGTTTTCCTCCGGGAATTTTCACGATCCGATAAATACCATCATTAATCTTTTTCTTAATGATGTATGGACCTTCCCAGTTCTTCTGTAATTTCGGGCAAATTCCTCGTCGCCGTCGGGGGTTATAGAGCCAGACTAAATCTCCAACTTGGTAACTCTTTTCCATTGTCCGCGTGTCATAGTACCTCTTCATCCGATCACTAGACAATTGGAGCTTCCCACGAACCAAGTTGTGTATATTTTCCATTCGATTCTGAAGATCGGCGACAAATTCTTCCCGAGCCACTTCACCAGGTTTACAACCAAACACAAAGTTACATGGTAGCCTCATTTCTCTACCGAACAGGACCTTTGCAGGTGTTTGTTAATTCGTTAATGGCCGGTCGAATAGCCATTAGAAACAACTTTTTGTTAAATAAAGTAAGTTAATGATTATTTGACATAACCTAAATTAAAACAAGACAAACTTCATCTTTAAACACGTATAGGGCATAGTTATTTTCAACATTGATTGCAAATAGGCAATTTACAGCTTTCACACAGAATAGCAGTTTTCCTGTCCTTGGTGGGGGGCATGTGGTACATCTTTTTCTTTTGCTGTTTTCAGGTAACGTTTAAACTGGTTGACAATACAATGAACTATTGTAAATTATTTGAACTCTCCTTAACTGTCCACACATCCCCTTATATAAAACAAAAGAACATTCTAGAATGAACGCGAAACATAAATCGAACTTAAATAGTACACACTAGAAAGGGAGAGAACATTCTAGAACAAATAACCAAAAATAATAGTCTTTCAAGTAAAGGTCCTTTTCTTAATCGGTTATCCCGTTACACTGCCCTCTCCTTAGATTCATTTCTCCTGAAATATTATTTCCTAAATCGGGATCCCGCACATTCCTTGAATCAGCTAAAGCATCTCCTTGGAGTTGCTGCCCACCTCCACTGTGGTTTCGCTGGTAATGCGCCAACCTATCATGATGGACCACGACGGGTTTTCCTCCGGGAATTTTCACGATCCGATAAATACCATCATTAATCTTTTTCTTAATGATGTATGGACCTTCCCAGTTCTTCTGTAATTTCGGGCAAATTCCTCGTCGCCGTCGGGGGTTATAGAGCCAGACTAAATCTCCAACTTGGTAACTCTTTTCCATTGTCCGCGTGTCATAGTACCTCTTCATCCGATCACTAGACAATTGGAGCTTCCCACGAACCAAGTTGTGTATATTTTCCATTCGATTCTGAAGATCGGCGACAAATTCTTCCCGAGCCACTTCACCAGGTTTACAACCAAACACAAAGTTACATGGTAGCCTCATTTCTCTACCGAACAGGACCTTTGCAGGAGTTTGTTGATTCGTTAATGGCCGGTCGAATAGCCATTAGAAATAGCGAAATATAAGGTTGCAAAAAACAGGATTTGGGACTTCCAAAATTTCAGCAATGAGGATTCGAACTTTTGAAGCCACCTTCTTGTTGGCCATTCTTAAACGCAAATGTTCATCTAGTAATTGCATACCTAAAGTTTTTATAAATAAATATTGTTTTATTTCTTGACCGTTGGATGCAAATTAATACAGTACTCGAGAATTTACACCTGCAATATTTAATATAACAAAAAAAATTGTCATTGGCCAACGGTTGGTTCTTTTGGACACCGAATATAACGCACATTTTTCAACGTCAACTCCGGATTTTGATTTACGGCTGACTATAGTGGTTTAATAAGTAAAACCAAACACTGATAAAAGAACTTGATATAAAACAAATAATTACATTGCAAAAACAACAGAAATCTACTGATGGGTTCTTAGGACCCAGTTAAACATAAAATTCAAACCACGCCTAAGTATATAAACAATACTGAATTAATAGACAATACCGCCGAAATTAAGCACATGGTATTGGAAACGACTACCTAAACTGGGAGTATCTAGTGTTGCGAAACTTAAAAAGTACACCATACCCAAAAACCAGATGGGTCATCAGGACTTCAGGACCGATCAGTAGTAGCTGAGGGTTAAGTAGTAACTATCTAGATATAGGTGAGACTAGAAGTACTGTTTTAGCAAAATGTTAACTCTTTCTTTAAATTTTCTTTTTGTCGCATTTATGTTAATACACAGTTTTGTATTATTTATGTACAAGTCCTTCTAAAGATAATTTTTTTACAGTTAAAGAAACTTTAAATGTTCATCGAGGTTGGTTAAAAAGTTTTAAAGCGAAAATGAAAGAAAGTGTAGTATTTTTTGATACATTTTTTTATTGTATAAAATCTCCTTTAGCTGATACAAACTTATTCTAATGATCCTCCAGTAATTTTATATGATCCCTGTACCACTGTAATGATTTTCCGAAAGTTCTGTTGTTCTACGGCTGCAATAGCTTCATTTGACGAAAACCGCTTTCCACGAAGAAACTGTTTCTGACGAGGTATTAGTAGGAGGGATCCAAATCTTGTGAATTTTCAAGCAATTCGTTCTTTAATTCGTTAAATATAGTCATAATCTACAAACTTATTTAAATACGTTCATCAATTTTTCTTATCCAAATAGTTTAGTTAATTACGTTACCATTTTTTAAAATAGTCAATTAACAAAACCCATTGTACATCCCAAAAATTACCCTAAGAAATAAGTTTTTAATTTAGTATCTGGTAAGTTGTTAACATATGCTGTAGTAACTTTCCGAACAGCTTTTTCATATGTAATTCTTTGTATAAAATATGAAGTACTCATTCATCTAAAATAATTATGGGGTAAGAAATTTCACGTTTGGTCAAATTTGGATTTGTACAAACAATATCATATACTTGCTCAATCATTTCTGGTGTTGTTCATCTTTGACGCTCATATGACCACGTATTCATTCTTGTATGAATTTCTGGTGTTGATAAACATCCCTAAACAAAGAATTTTATCACTGCAGGATATTTGATTTTTTTTATTGTAACAAAATACACTGGCATGTCAACTTTAAATTGTCTCTTCTGCCTCAATAGATGTCCTCGGTACATTTGTTTTTAGATCTATACCTACGAGGACATTCTTAAATAAAAAAAGGTCCGAAAACAATAGAAGAAACTAAAAAGGTTATTATTCATGAAAGTCTACCAGAACTTTTCATATAAATGTAGTATTTTTGTTTCTTTTTATCAAATATAGGCAATAAAAAAATAAATTATTTTTTGTATGAGGATATAAATAAAAAACAGAAATGGGTTATACATTTTTCGAAATTGGTTAGTTAATTGGATTTGTTTCTCATTGATCACAGTTTGCAACAAAATACACAAAATTAGATAAAAAACTTGCGATAACCAAACATTGCAAAAATAAAATTCCAATTAAAATAATCTCCATAAAAAGGAAATAACATAGTTCCAAATAAAAAAATATACTGTAACCAGTCAAGCAAATTTAATACTGCAGCATTAGTTTCGAAACTTTATAAAACTTTTTATTGTTTGTTTTGTAAAAGCTTCATCCAGCTCCAATTTCCTTTAGGTAATTACTTTATCGTAATATTCTTTTCGGCTACGTTACTCGACCAACTGCCAACTAAAACAATGTATCTCGAGGAATCTAAATCAAGTAAACTCTGATGTTAAAATTATTTGCACGTTCATATTTACAATCTTCTTGCTAATTTGCATAAAATCAAGCTCTCAGTAGGGTATCTGGATATACGTTTTATGCATCATGTGTCTACTTTACGACTTAATATGAGAAACCAGTCTTAGTTTATGGAGCATTTAGCAAGTTCACTTTAGTACGATAATGTTTAACGTGATATTACGCATATATTCCAAGCAAAATATAAGGTTATGTATAAATAATTAGGTTTTGAATATCAACGTAATTTAGAGAAGCCGATGTTGGTAGTTTATATACTGATCTTAGATGAAAATTAAATTAAGTGTGGAATATGTAGCATTACATACTATCTTAGTTTTAATAAGGTAATTAAACGTATAAAGCCATCAGATAAAAGTATAAAAATATGATGGTGACACATTAATATAAGATTTTAATATTTAAGAAACTGAACAAACAAGAAATAATAAAAAAACATTAAAGAAAAATTAAAAAAATGTCGCACCCAGCACGATTCGAAATAGCAACATTTACCTCACTTTTTCATTCACCTCATGTTTGCATAACGTTAATAGAAGAGATTATTATACATAAGCTTAAGGAGGAAGTAGAGACATGAGTTGAATCTAAAAATAAACAAAAAGCTAAATATATACTAAGCATTTATAGCTTAGTGGTTAGAACGTTACCGCGTAGAGGTAAAGTTTGCCAGTTCAATTCCTTCTGGATGCGATATTCTTTCAATTTCTCTATAATTTTTTTATATAATATATGTACTTGTTTGTTTACTTACTTCAATTTTTAAAAATCCTATTAAAGATATCTGAAAATAATAGTTTACTACATTAATGCAGTTTTTAGAATTATCCTTCATAACTAAAGTTCACGTATTAAATTTTATTTTTAAATAATGACCTCACAGTTTTATCCTTTAAAATAAATAAATTATTAATTCAAATAAAATAGAATTTGTTCCTACCTCTTTATTAAACCTAAGAGGCACACCAATAGCACCAATAATACTGTTCTAGATCTGCCTCTTCTTCACATTACTTTAAAAGGTAATGATGGGCTTTTACAGGCTTGTAAGAAAATCCGAGCAACATTTTTGTTAGTTCAGGACACAACAAATAAATCACAAAATTGGAGAGAACATCTAAGATATTAAATCAAATTACATCGTTCCTAAACACTTGTCTAAAAAAACATTTCAGGTATATATACTTTAACGTTAGGGATAACAAAATTGCAAGCACTCAAACCAAGATTTAGGGTTATATTTGATTTTAAGACTAAAAAACACTTAGAAGCAGAAATTCACAGTAATGACGACGTTTATAAAAATTTCTGCTTCTGTGCAAACACACACTTTTGTGTTTCAGGCAGAAGTATTAGCAGTTAGTTTTCCAATGGGAAAAAGACAATAATTAAAGAGCTTATAACTATAAGTGGATCAATATTTGCTAAGATAGTCTGGTGGCCAACTTTTTTTAAGTGGTAAACTTGTTTATTTTTTTTTTACGTGATCATATTTACTCGCACCACTTTGCTCATCCATACAATTGAGTCTAAAAAAAGGTATAGATACAGTTTAGAATGTAATTAAATGGTGTTTTTACTGCTACAATTGCTAACTCTTAAAACTTAAGAACACAGCTTAAATAACATTGTTCCGTTACCCGAATAATATCCATTGCTGAAGATAATGGTAGGTATAGTAATTAAATATATTTTAATACGTATTCAAGTTTGAGTTTGAGTTTTTGCAAAGTAACACAAATATTTTCTAGGTGTAACTTTAAAGCAACGTAAAGTTCGTTATTCGCTTAGCTAGCGAACTTAGTCGTGGGTTTAAGAGTTTTACCAATTAAGGGCGCCAAAGTACAAACTAAACAAATTATACGCAAATATTTGTGTTTAGCCTGTTGAAATACAAGTCGATTTTGATAATGTTTTCTTTGATTATTGTAAGTGTCTAAAAAAGTGTGATTCTATTTAAAATAAAGTAATTTTTATTATTCATTAAATTCAGAAGTGGATTTTACAGGTGCTTTAAGAAATAATTTACTCTTAATAAAATGGACAAATATGATTTGACTAGAAACTGATTTTACTGGGTTGTAAATCCAATAAGGCATTGATTTTTGATTATTTGTTTCTATTAAGAGTACTTCCAAATTTAGTTAATGAATCCCACCAGAGTTACTGAACTAGATTGGATAAATTTTAGCCATTTTTTTTGAAAATAAAGGAAAAAGAATATTAAGATATTTCGTCCTGAATTTGGAATTTAGAAAAAAAAACATCACCCACATTTACTTCTTTACTTTTGCCACTAAAAACAAAGTAATAAAAAATTTAAATATTTTGAAAATGACCCTTGCTTATTAATCTTGACGGATATGTCAAATTTGCCAAGAATCATTTTTAAAGTAAAACTTCTTTAGCGAGACTAGGAGTAAAAAAGTTATTCTAACGGACGTGACGTCATTCTAATAACAGAAACCGGAAACAAAACCTAATACTGACACGATTTTGCATGGGCGCCGGCAGCAGGGTGCAAGAGGGTGCGCTTGCACCCCCCTGCTATGAAAGAAAATACCTGAATTTACCAGAAAATTATATATTTTTTTAATTTTTTTATTAAATTATTGTTTGAATAAAAACTAAAGGCGTCCCGGTTGCTGTCCAAATCATTCTACTTTCTTATATATATATATTAGATCATAATAGTGTGTAGATGCAGATGCACCCCCTGAAAATAATCCTGGCGGCGCTCATGCGATTTTGCCTCCTATATTAAATAAAATTAAATCTGTAATTGTATGAATTGACAGCTGATCATCTTGTCAATCGAAATACATTGCTTTATATAAAGTGTTTGTGTATAAAGTGTTTGTATTAAATATGAATAAACAATGTGGATTTAATAATGAAGAAAGTGATGAAAAAATATTGATTGAAAATGAGTGAATAGGTAGGTACTCTATATGCATAAATTTTATTTTTGGTGTGTAATTACACTATTTATACCTAATTATTTATACCTATTATTTATACCTAGCTATTTTCGTTTTATAGACTTAAAGAGCTAAAAAGAAAAAGAAATTGTGAACGTCAAAGGGGATATTATAAGCGCCAGAAAGATTTGAAGAAAAATGACAAAAATGACGAGACAGCCACATTCATTATGATTTGATTAAGTAAGTTTATATACATACATACATATTATGATAGTAAATAATTGTTTATACGGAATCTTTACGTTGAGTAAAGAAGCATGTTGCACGTTTTTGTTCATAAAATAATAATATTCAAAATATTTTAACACTTTCTTATACTTATTTTAGGTTTGGTTAGGTAGCCATAAAGGCCATAAAACCACTAGTCAAGATGGCTGATCTTTTACCACCAATAACAGATCCTTCGTAGACGTGAAGGAAACAAACTTAACTCAGGATTTTAAATTTTATGGGATAGGTATGCTATAAAATGCTACAAAATGAAATGGTTATCTAACTATCGAAGGCTCTTGTGTTGTGATGTATTACAATAAGGTAGATACAGCTACAAAATCACACATTCTAAACGTAATGTGTGTATATTTTTAATATTGTTTACCTATTATTGAAGCAAAACTTCTTAAGGCACGACTAGGGGTAGATTCTAACGGAAGATTCTGATGGAAGTAACTGTATAATTTCTGCTATGGGAGGAGTTTAAATTTCCGAAATTTATTTATGAAATTTTCAGACGGTTTCAAATACATTAATGGTATTTATAGACTAAAATCTATGTTTCACATTTTAGTTATCATAAACCTATTATTTCATATATAAAAAAAATAATGATAACTTTCAAATTCCTATTTCTAATGAATAATATAAATATAACATCTCATTTTTTTTGTAAAGTATATAGGCAATAAATATGATTGAATTGAAATTAAATATTTATTTTCCGATACGTACGTCAACAAGTTTTACTTCAATCGCGCGTAAAGGTTACACGCACACTCTTTTTTTTTAAATCAGAAAATGCCTAACAAAAATGAAAATATTTTTTTTAAAAATGATTCTTAGCTTTCGGCAACCAGATCGGTTGTCGTTTTCAAAGGTGATACTTCTTAATGCAAACAGTAGACAGGGACCTTCCTGAAGACCTGGAAACGTTTCAGGTAGATGGTGCTTCCATATGACTGGATAAAAAAATGGGAGACACGCTACAGCATCAATCTCCCAACCCCACATTGCACCACGTGGGTAACACTGCAACACATCTCCTACACTTACCAAAAGAAGAAGGCTGTTTAGGGACGTTCAAGCACTATGGATGGCAAGAAGACACATGAGCTATGTTCAAACCAATACAACTTGCTGCAAATAGGGAAATTTGTGAGAGCGGGGCCGACAACAAATACCTACTAACTCCATTCAAACACTCCCATCCACTCCCTGAAAAGGACATAAGTCCTACAGCAGGGTCCTCTTACCTACCATATTCCTACAAAATTAACCCATTTATTTACCTATTTTTTATTACTCTTCCTTTCTTCTTCTTACTACTGAAAGCATTTTTCTTTATTATAATCGATAAAAGTTGTCCTTGATTATAAAATAGTGTCCTAATTTTTATCGATTAACGATTTGCGGTACTTTATCCAAAACTTATGAGTTTTTGTGCCAAGTTATGGTATTCTGACAGGGAACTCCTTATTGGAGAACTTTTAAAGCTGTTTCTATGAGGAGCTGGTTTGTTCTAATGAGACGGCGAGTATCCTGGTAAATTTTTTTATGATTCTAACAGAGCTTTCGATTATATACAGCTTAATTTATCATAATTAAAATTATTTAACTACTTAATCCGAGAAGTCGGGTTAAATTGGTTAAAGTGTTTTTTTTTATGTAGATGTACTTATTACATCGACTACTAACGTTTCGTTTAAAGCGGTTTAATCAAGCTATCAGCTTATACCGTTGAGTGTCCATTGGTAAAATTCAACTTTATTATTAAAATGGTAAACAAAATCAACATATAGAAAAAAATCTACTTAATTTGTTCCTGTTTTCTCTTTCAACATAGGTAAATATAAAATACCACACTACTTGAATATACAAGCTGTTACTTTGAACATTCCACTTTCTGTTCATTTTACGATACAACCGCAATTAAATTGGAAAATAGAATACATCGTAATTTCCACTTTGGTGGAAATTTTCTATCAAAAGCAATCGTAATTTCGTTCAGAGCCGGATGTGTGAAGAAGGAAGAAGTCCTTTTTCACTGACGAAAATAAGAAAAATCAATAAAGCAATGAAACAGGGACAAAACCTGCATAGAATTCGTATTATGTGTAAGTACGGTCCGAAAAGGATGAGAGGAAGTGAGTTTGAGTTCAGAACTTTTCTGAAAAACGTCACGTCCTGTACGACCTGAATGAACAAATACTATAATACTAAAGAGGATTACTGCACGTTTATGTCCTCACAATGAGAATTACTCTATAGCGGAGAGACTGCATGTACTCGTTTTTAAATAGAAATTTCGAATATAGCCGCACTTTCGCTGTGTTTGCTGATAAACTTCATTTTTATTTCTACTAATACGCGATTCGGGTTTTAACTAGATTTTTTCGGTAGTTTCTGTTGATTTTTTAAATGATACTTCTTTATTTATGCATTTTCTAATACAGGATAAATAATAAATTCCGATATGATTTAGAAAATAATAATTTCAATTTTTATTCTATAGGTACATGTTTTCATTGAATACAAAAAAAGTTTTTGGTTTAAAGTATTGCATTTCAAATATTGATCTATCGAATAGGGGAATGTTGTGTAATCAGTGACTGGTTAATTATTTTTATACTGCTGAAAAGTTTTAAGATAATTTCTGATTTTTGTCTTTCAAAAATTTTAATCTATACTAATATTATAAAGCTGAAGAGTTTGTTTGTTTGTTTGTTTGAACGCGCTAATCTCAGGAACTACTGGTTCGAATTGAAAAATTCTTTTTGTGTTGAATAAACCATTTTTTGAGGAAGACTTTAGGCTGTATAACATCACGATGCAACTATTAGGAGCGAAGAAGCAATGGAAAATGTGAAAAAAACGGGGAAAATTATTGATCCTTGAGGGCTTCCATTGCGTGCGCTGCGAAAACGGTTCAAGATACCAAAAATATATGTATAAAAGAATTATGCCCCTTGAAATGATCTAAAAAAAATGTCCGCGACAGTATATGTCTATCTTTTAAGATTAACTCACTAGAACTGTTTTTATAGTAATCAAATTTGGTCGAAATTAATGCATTATTTGTTAAGAGTTGTACCAACGTAATTATATTAATCTTTATCCAAATAAATGTGTTGTTGATTAAGAGTATTTAATTGTGAACAAAATTGTCTTTGACATCACTTAATTTCAATGAACATCTTAGAAGATATTACAATTTTAAAATAATTATAAAATTTATAAATGTGAATGTAAGTTTTTTTGTTACGCTTTCACGCGAAATCTAATTAACCGATCATGATGAAACTTTGTACATATATTCTTGGAGGTATTAGAAGTAAAATAGGATTTATTTTATTAAAAGAAATATTTTTTATTTTTTACGAAAAATAAAAAAATTGTTTGTCAAAAAATCTGAAAACAGTGATTCTTACTAAATTAAGTACTATGACGCCACCGTAAGGTGGCGCAGTTAAGATGGTATAAATTTACATTAGCAATTCTTGCGTAATTAAGTACTATGATGCCATCATAAGGTGGCGCAGTTAATATAGAATATATCTAATCGATAATTTAGAAAACCGTAAAAATTTTGAAAAATGGTAAAAAAACATCAGAAGGCGGTACGAAGTTCGCCAGGTCAGCTAGTTTTATATAACCTCATAAACTTGACTGTCCCAAATCAAGTAAACAAAAATAATTAAAATCTATTTAGCTTAAAATTATTCACTACAACCTTCAACTGAAATCCGATTAAAATATGGAGTACTTAGTTCCAGCTAAATTTTAATTCGATAAATTAACTCCAATGTTAAAATGTCATATACCTACAAACTATTTTGTCATTTTGACATCGATAAAAAAGGTGCATCCTTTTTTATCGCTTTTTTTTATCGCATGTTCCTCAATCTAGTAGGTGTGTATCAATTTTGCATTATTGTTGACAGGTATTTAATTGTCAAATTTAACAATATAAAACAATACTACCTTTTCTTTGCAAAAAACATAAAGTATGAACCGATTTGGAGAGGTTTCACATGAACAAATTACAAAAAATATTGAAGAGTCAATACCGAAGTCAACAAAAAATACGAAGTCATCAATATGGAAACAATTCATGGAGTTTTGTCAAAGCCGAAATTATAAGTTGGAAGAGAATACTACAATACAAGATCTAGCAAAAATATTAAAAGATTGGGCTTTCAATATGAAAAAAAAGAATGGAGAAGATTACAAAGAATTTGCGGTCAAAACAATATGGAACACGACTGCTAAAATGTTACAACAGAAATATTTTAACGAATATAACGGTTTGAAATTTGATCCTTTTACAGACATAACCTTTAAAGAAGCTCGGGATGCTAGAAATGCCAAAAGAAAACAACTTCAATTGATTCCAACAAAAAGAAAGACGTGTTCTTCAGCAATAGACAAAGAAAATATAATAAAAATGGCAACACTATGGAATATAAATGAACCTGAAGGGCTGCAAAAAAGATTCTTTCATATAGCTTCTTACGAATTGGCTTGGAGAGGAGGAGAAGCTGTTAATTGCAAAATTTATTATTTTAAAGTAGAAAAGAACCAAAATGGTCTTCCTACGGGTAGGATTGAATATAACACCATATTTTCGAAAACGGCACAAGGCGGCTCGAAAAAGTTAACAGACAGCAAATGGTTGACTAGAAATGAAAGTGACGAAAGTATTTGCCCTGTAAAACTATTCCATTTGCTAGTAGAAAAAAGAAATGAACATATTACTTCTGACCGATTATTTTTAACTCCAAATCCTTTTTGGAAAAATAAAAATTCTAAAGGTTGGTACAAAAATGTTCCTTTAGGTATTAATACCATATCTGTTTGGACAAAAAATTCTGCTGCAAAAATTGGATTGGACATAATCAATAATAAAGTTACTAACCATTCAAATCGTGCCAGCGCAGTTTCCCAATTAGCCAAAGCAGGAGTTAGCGATCAACAGCTTATTAAGATAACAGGACACTCGTCATCACAATCGATTAAACCATACCTCCAAATTGACCCCGAACACCATGAACAACTTATAAATAATTTGAGACCCTCGGAAACAGAATATTCAACATACGTAGAAACACGAGAAGAAAACATTAAAATCAGTACTCCCCAACCAATATTTAATAATTGTATTTTTAACAACTGTTCTTTTAACTAGTTTAATTGTTTTAGAATGAATAAATTTTATTGTTTCTTTATATAATTAGTCGTTAATTTATCTTAGCAAAATACACGCGATCTTTTTTTTAATGGATAAATTTTTCTCTTCATCTCAAGATTTTTCCATCAGTAATATTACTCAAAAAACTGAAATTAGATAAAATCGCTCGACCTTCGGTCTCGCGATTTTATCATTTCAGTTTTTTTCGTAATATTACTGATTGGCAAAATCTTTCGATGAATCGAAAAATTTTCCGGTAAAAAAAAAAGCTCTTGTGTATTTACTGTTGATAAATTTGTTGGAATAAACTATTTCAGAAGGTGAGGAAAAAGACACATAATATCGCATTAACAAGTTATCCATTAGACCGCTACAGAGGCATTGTGTAATGTAATGCCATTTATCATATATACGACAGGCTAATACTACGAATTTCAAACTGACTTTTCGTTCATTACCAGACATTGTATTTCCATTCACAACAGCTCCTAATATGACTATGATGAAGGGCTTTAGACTGAATTTAATCTTTTTTGTTTTAGTCGCTTACTTACGTCTCCAAGTAATCGTGTTTCTCTTATTCTTACTGCGAATACATAATTTAGTAGTTTCTGATTATTTTGGCTACATTGGTTTAAGCATTATTTAGCTGTAACAACTGTGTGAAAGTAAGAACAGTAAATATTTAAATGATTCTTCAATAAACAAATTGCGCAGTTTTGTTGTCAGCGTTTAAATGAAATTATTTTATTAAAAACTAGTTGTACTCGCATTGTCGTTCGCGTGGCGTGTGATTGTTGTATAAAAATTTCTATACACCGGATGTTAAGTTGAAAGAAGACAAATACATCTGTGAAAACCGCATTCGAATCAGATCAGTAGTTTTCATATGATGCGCGCACAAACATACAGACAGACAGACATAAAAATCTAACCACATTTTTGGGTTCTATTTCGATGTACCCGCGACGTCGTTCGCGTGGCGTGTTGATTTTTGTATAAAAATTTCTTTCCTCACCCCGTTAAAGGGGTGGAGGGAGAAAGTTTTATACACCAGATGTTAAGTTGAAAGAAGCCAAATACGTCTTTGAAAACAGCATTCGAATAGGATCAGTAGTTTTCATGAGGTGCGCGCACAAACATATATCTACATTTCTACAGTTTTATTATATGTATAGATATATAGATATAAAACCCCTCTGTGCAAAACAAGTTTGATTTACTAATGTAGTGGGACAATTTTAATAAAACAAAACATGTTTTTTATTTTAATGTTTTTCTTATAACAGATTTACTATAATGATGTTATCTATATGTGGATATGAATCTCCCTGCGGTATCACCTTCCAATTAATTCGATCACTGAGTTGTGGATTCCGACATTTATTATATTGATGGCTATAACAAAAATAATATATAAAAAATACTTTTTCTCTTCCCACTACACTTCTTCCCAACTCCTTTTTTCTGCTGCTTATTTTTCTATCTCTTTCCTCTCTGCTCTATCACTTTTAAGCCCTTCTTTACCTGCTTTTTTCTGTTGCTCTTTGCTCCTGACTTAATTTTTAATTAGGTATGTCTTTTGACTAATACTTTTTTCTTTGTTTGTGTCTTCTTTATTTTAACTTATAATTTGAATGTATTTAACAATGTTTTTCTATTACAATTATCTGACACATCTATACAAAATAACTTAATCTAGTCAACCAAAATGTAAATAGCGAATCACTTTCCCAGTATTCTACTAAGGGAATGTGTCCCTGAAAAAAAAATCCATATCAATATATGTATAACAAGCTTTAATGGCCAGTAGGTTATGTCCTGGCGACCCTGAATAAAGTCTTTTCTCTAATGTTTATCTCAATGCCTGTTTGTCTGCTCTTGAAAAACAATGGGTAATTATTTGCAGTTAATAAATTATTGTAAAAATAACTTCTTAAAACTTAATAGGTTTTTCTTTGATAGTACAGTCTTTTCCTTTAACAACGTAATCTACAAACAAATCTTTGGATTTTCTATGGGAGCTAAAATAAGTCCTATTCTAACAGCAATGATAATCTGTTGTACAATTTCATTCCCACTTTACCTTTTTTACTGATTTTTATTAACAGATATGTTGATGACATATTAATTGCTGATGGCTTAATAACACTTATCGAGATATTTAATTCCTTTGAAACAACCTCCAATTCACGTTAGAAAGACAGGAATAAATTGGCTCCAATGCGTTACTAAGTGAGAAAAATAAAATCTCGTGCTCTTCAATTGTCCGACTCTTTATTTCATCAAAAGAATCTTTAAATTGTTTACAACTTTTTCCTAGATAACTCTTACCCTGATTCATTAATAAAAAAAAATTCGTTTCTATACCATCCACAGGAAAACCTCCTTTCACTTTACAACACCTTGTTACCACTACAGAATGTTGTTAATGTTTACAATGATCCAAATATCTTTCTTGCCTTACTTTATTTCGTCAAAGGGCTTACTCCCAGGCTAGGCAGAGTTCTCAAGTCTTTTGTTACCGTACGTGTAACTAACAGAACGGCACTAAAAATCAAAAAAACATCTATTCTTAACGCAAAGACTACGTGTCTAATATTGCAATTGTTAATGCTGTCTATCGTATCCCTTGTTTGAATTGCCTTTGAAAAACGTTGACCCATGTCGCAGATTTATGAAACAACGGATACCTGGCCATGGAAGTAATAACCACAATAGACCTGAACTTTGCACACTTACCCAATTAAACATAATATAGATTTTCAAAATTCCCCCATCCTCGCGGTTAATAACAACCTATACAGAAGACTCTTCTTGGAAATCGCATTTGTTACTTAATAACCCCATACTATCAGTTAACGTTCTGACTTCCACCACCTAAGTAAGATTTACAGTTTCCTTTTACACATGCACAAAGTCCCTTACTTAAATTATTATTTTTTTAATAAAATGAAGTTCTGTTTAATGTTAAAACCATTATAACTGGTACCCTCCTGGTTTTATAATGTTGTTTTTTGGTTTTTAAACTCTCAATTTATTTAATTTTTCTATCACTTTAGTGAATATTTCTAACGTCTCTTAAACCACCCTTATCCTCATCTGCATTCCTGAAACGTTTTTTTCCGAATAAGAAAATATAATTATCACCGCCAAATGTCAAATTAAAATTCTTTAAAATATTCGCCTGTAACCTATTGTCCTCGACCTTTACAAGCGGTACATCATGCTACCTTTAAACTGCTTTTATAACGTTCTTTTCTTAAGTGTTTAATTAATCTCCTATTCTTTCCCGATGAATGAGTCTTTAAGTGGATTTATTGTTGCCTGTACGTCGCTCCTCACTTTTTCTTAATGATGCTTAACAATTTTAAATGACGGTAATATTCTCATTAGAGTAAATTTTTAAGAACCTCTCAATGCCATACATTTTTTTATACCATTGTAGTATTATGGTCCCTGATGATGTTTAAATCAGTTTAACAAAATATTGGATTTCTGAAAAGTCTTAAAAAGCTCACTTTGCTCATTGGCTGTATACCTGCAACATGGTTAAGTAATAATACATATATATATTGATACGAATTTTTCTTTGTTTTATTGTTATAGAAATTGATATTATATAGATTCTCATAAGGCATTGAATAAAAATGAAATTGAGAAAATTTAAAATCAAATATAATTCAGTTTATAGAAAAAAAAATGTTTAAAAAAGGACTCTAATGGCAGTAAAATAAAAAAATAATTAAAAAAAGGAAGCAGCAATAAGAAGCAAAGGGGCAAGCGCTCCGTGCGGGAATAGTATATTACGTAACGAGTGCGGAAAGCAGGTGATCCCATCACAAGTGCGATAAAAAGCACGAGTGATGGGATTACCTGCGCACAGCACGAGTTGCGTATTTTATTTTTCATCACTCCGTGAGAAAAGCTCTTGAATTTGTGTAAAATAAAAGGAAAAAAGATATAAATCGTATTTTATTACTTCTATTGAAAAAGCAATAACTGTTTATAAAACACCATTCAATAACTCATATTATGGGGTTATTAAGTAACAAATGCCATTTCCAAGAAGAGTCTTCTGTATAGGTTGTTAACCACGAGGATGGAGGAATTTTGAATATCTATATTATGTTTTATTGGGTAAGTGTGCAAAGTTTAGGTCTATTGTGGTTATTACTTCCATGGCCAGATATCCGTTGTTTCATAAATCTGCGACATGGGTC
The DNA here is from genome assembly GCA_964028335.1 of Altica lythri. Taxonomy (NCBI): domain Eukaryota; kingdom Metazoa; phylum Arthropoda; class Insecta; order Coleoptera; family Chrysomelidae; genus Altica; species Altica lythri. Next base: position 61,801,062 of record OZ034805.1, on the reverse strand, counting down.
AACGTTTTCCAACGGCGCGGCAATTCAAACAAGGAATACGATAGCCAGCATTAACAGTTGCAATATTAGGCACGTAGTCTTTGCGTTTAGAATAGATGTTTTTTTGGTTTTCAGTGCCGTTCTGTTGGTTACACGTACGGTAACAAAAGACTTGAGAACTCTGCCTAGCCTGAGAGTAAGCTCTTTGACAAAATAAAGTAAGATAAGAAAGATATTTGGATCCTTGTAAACATTAACAACATTCTGTAGTGGTAACAAGGTGTTGTAAAGTGAAAGGAGGTTTTCCTGTGGATGGTATAGAAACCAAATTTTTTTTTATTAATGGATGTTAAAAGCTATCTTCAAGCACTTTGTGTGGATTTTCTGTATCCCAAACGTGGTTATTGTGGAAATACTTTATTGCATTTCTTGAGAAACTGGCTTTATTGGTAAAAAGAATAAGCTTCAGTAATTAAGGAATTTTAACCAATGGGTGCAAAATCCATTGACAGAATACAATACGTTGACAAAAAACTCTGTAGCCGAAGGCGAGTGCGATAAAAAGCACGAGTGATGGAATGACCTGCGCACAGCACGAGTTGCGTATTTTATTTTTCATTACTCCGTGAGGAAAGCTCTTGAATTTGTGTAAAATAAAAGGAAAAAAGATATAAATCGTATTTTATTACTTCTATTGAAAAAACAATAACTGTTTATAAAACTCCATTCAACACATGCTGATATAAATTTATGTATTACGGATGTATAAATATCAAAAAATAATGCAAGGCAATCAATTGAAGTTTAAACATTTATAATTTATACGTATATAAAATTTATTCAGTTTAACAAGCCAATCAGGATCTATAGCTTCATTGCACAATCTGGAAATATCATTTGCTGTAAACACTTTCGACTTTTTGCGTTCATAACCCTCATTTGCTTTTTTTAAAAATGCATTGACCTTTTTATATTTACTAATATCAATATAAACACAAGCTCTAAGCATTAAGTAACGCGAAAAAAATTGGTGGTGAACACTGCATTTCACTAAAATATGCTATAAACATTTCTTCTGCAAAGGACGATGACTTTTTGGTTTTTCTCCATATTTTGAAAGCATTATATGTAGCTGTATGTCTTTCTTTTGACTTCTCCGGCAATAAACTTACCTGTACAGTTTAAGCAGTTTCTCGTATTTCTTCCGGATAGAAATCAGAATCACTCATTGTAAATATATGCTATATGCTTTCACAATACTACTGAAATTATTATTTGTTAGGCACTTTAATATGACGGCTAATATTTGACAGGTTTGACAAGCACAATAATAATAAAAACAGTGCGGCGCGCGTCGTTTCGCCGTATATACAAATAAAAAATAAAAGTGGTACTTATACAATAACAATGTAAACAAACAAACGTATATATACATATAAACATTTTGTAAAGTAGAAAAGGGATGTAACCACAAAACAAGTATTCGGTTACTTAGTGTGGTTGCTGATCTTTTCTACTACTTTAGTTAGCACATTATAAAAAAAACTATGTATAATAATGTGCTAAATAAATTTTGACTTGATTTGATTTCAAAAAAAAATATAAACAACACGGCGCACCGTATTTCAAAATTAATATAATACCTGAATATACACTCAGTGCGTGGAAGTTTTACATTTCCTAACTGTTAATAAAAGTATTGCTTCCGCACGCCCCTGCTTGGTTGAATGCAGTGCTTTCCGCACGGAGTGATGAAATTTCGTAACGTTGAAGGAAGCACTGCTTTCCGCACGGTCCTGCATGGTCGAAAGCATAGCTTTCCGCACGGAGTGATGAAAAGAGATATTTTCTGAATTAAAATGCGTGCGGGAAAGTGTTGTTTTACACATGCTTGTAGAAAAATTAAATTTTAGTCGGCACAATATCTAAACCAAATCTATAATACATATGCGCTACTAATAAGATTATGCAGTTCTGTACAATCTGCCTACATTCAAAACATGATGCTGATTGTTCAAATATTCCAGATATGAAATACTGTTGACGTTATACTAACGTTCAATCCTGCACCATTTTACGTAGTCACGTAGTAGTTTTCCGTATTTCTGTTGAGTTGCTTGGAAATCTCAAGTCTTTGTCGTATTTGCGCTAAGCTTATTGAAAAATATATACAAGAAAATAGAGTAAATAGGTTTTATATACCTCTAGCACAAACGGATCTAAAGCATATAGCAATTTTTTTAATATAAAGGAGTCTGTTTCATATTCGTTAGATTTTTCTTTATACACATTTGTGCTATTACTTGCTTAGTACCCGATTAATATCTGCCTGTTTTTAGTATTAATGCAGTATAATATCCTCTAAATATCGACACATTACTTGCTTGCACTCTGCGTAGGTTAAGTTCCAATTTATGCACAAAACTTATTCTGCTCTATTAAAATAATTGTTATATTTCTTTTTAAAAAGAGATTAATATCATTAGTTTTATTAAAAAACACCAATATATGCCTGAATTTGAATAAATGTTTTATCCTTGATTTTTCAGATTTTTTTGTGTTATCTGTTTTTTCTTTCTAAAAATATTCCTATTTCTTCATAATGATACCCTTTTCAGAACTTTATCTTAAGCAAATTTTCTTTAAATCGTACAAAAGAATAATAAATTTTACCTTTTTAATCCTTCACTAATTATCTACAGTATAGGTCGCAGCGAATCAAGATATCTGTTGAGCTTTCCCTTTGACTTATCTGCTGGTGTGCCACAGAGATCTATTTTGGGCCCCTTGCTCTATACCATATATACTTAAGATTTATAACGCTGTTTTGCAGGTATAATCTATATGCCAATAAAAATTATAATTAAATAAATCATAATTGTTTTTAAAAATTAACCCTCAAATGTCTTCTGTGCTCCTTTTGTGCAAGAATCGAGACCATGGTTTTCTTTAGCAGAATCTATGTTTGAAACTAAGCAATAATGTTCTGGGTTTTTTATTGGTGGCCAGGGATTTGGGTCTGATAGTAAATATTAGTCATGACTTTAGAGAATATATTTCTATTCCCTTTAAAGGCAAATTTATCCCTTGCTGAAGTGTTTACCAATTGGTGTACGTAGGACCTGACTCTTTTAAATTTCTGTGCTTTTGTTTACGGCCCTTGTCTTGATCGCTTCACTTGTTCTAGGGATCAAAAGGTTCAAAATTCCTGTTTGCGCTTTATATATGGTATCCGTCATCATAATCATGTCTCTGGTGCCCTGAGGATTTCTGACTGGGTGAATAAGGATGGTCGGCGTAGGATTTATATGTTGAGTTTCTGTGACAAGATTTTAGTTTATAAGAGTCCACCATATTTATTCACACGACTGACATTTCGAACGGACATTCACAATCTAAACCTACGCAATCGTGGTGTTCTTTCTATTTCTCGTTAATCTATCAGTCGGTTTCGTCGATCTTTTACATATACAATGGCGTGGACTTATAATAATAATACCGTTGAATGGAAAAATTTAAGTCCAGTAAATTTTCGTAAGCATGTAAAAGGATGCATCTTCTGCTTAGTTAAGTCTCGTGATGTATAGAGTTCGGCCAGTTAAAACGCATTTTATGAATAAAACTTGTAATCGTATATCTTAATTTTAGTATGTTCTTAGTAATTTATTTTTTAGTCTACATATGTGTCGCTGGATCGAATGAATAGCTCCCTTTTAGTTGTAATTGTGGGTGTTGTTGGAACATCAATGGCAAACTTTTTAAGTCATTCATTGAAGCATCATTTGCTTAGGTTCAATTTTAGTTACGGTTTTATGAATATTTATATAATTTCCGTTTGTAATGTTGTATATTAGAATGTATTTTTTATTTTACTAAGCAATAAATTAAATTCTTGAGTTTATAGTCTTGCCTCAGCTTCTACTAGGTAACTTAATGTGCGTAACAAATCAAGTAGAAGCGATTTAACAATCAAAGCGGTGTATCAGACGATTATAAGATAAAATTTAAGGAGCAACTTGTTTAACAAGTGTTTGAAAGCCAGAAAGAACATCCACCATAAAAGGCGGCTCCTTTTTTACAGACCCCAACTTGCTTTGACTCCGTTCAGTCTGTTTTTCTCAATAGATTGTTTTAGCGTTTGGAATACGTCTTCGCCACGCTCATTAGTAAACAAAGGCTTGCCGCACAGGTATTTTTCTTTTTTATAGTTATTTTGAAGTAAAACTTCTTTAGCGACACTAGGAGTAAAAAAGTTATTCTAACGGACGTGACGTCATTCTAATAACAGAAACCGGAAACAAAACCTAATACTGACACGATTTTGCATGGGCGCCGGCAGCAGGGTGCAAGAGGGTGCGCTTGCACCCCCCTGCTATGAAAGAAAATACCTGAATTTACCAGAAAATTATATATTTTTTTAATTTTTTTATTAAATTATTGTTTGAATAAAAACTAAAGGCGTCGCGGTTGCTGTCCAAATCATTCTACATTCTATATATATATATTAGATCATAATAGTGTGTAGATGCAGATGCACCCCCTGAAAATAATCCTGGCAGCGCTCATGCGATTTTGCCTCCTATATGAAATAAAATTAAATCTGTAATTGTATAAATTGACAGCTGATCATCTTGTCAATCGAAGTACATTGTATAAATAGTTTTTTGTGTATAAAGTGTTTGTATTAAATATGAATAAACAATGTGGATTTATTAATGAAGAAAGTGATGAAAAAATATTGATTGAAAATGAGTGAATAGGTAGGTACTCTATATGCATAAATTTTATTTTTGGTGTGTAATTACACTATTTATACCTAATTATTTATACCTATTATTTATACCTAGCTATTTTCGTTTTATAGACTTAAAGAGCTAAAAAGAAAAATAAATTGTGAACGTCAAAGGGGATATTATAAGCGCCAGAAAGATTTGAAGAAAAATGACAAAAATGAAAAAATGACGAGACAGCCACATTCATTATGATTTGATTAAGTAAGTTTATATACATACATACATATTATGATAGTAAATAATTGTTTATACGGAATCTTTACGTTGAGTAAAAAAGCATGTTGCACGTTTTTGTTCATAAAATAATAATATTCAAAATATTTTAACACTTTCTTATACTTATTTTAGGTTTGGTTAGGTAGCCATAAAGGCCATAAAACCACTAGTCAAGATGGCTGACCTTAGACCACCAATAACAGATCCTTCGTAGACGTGAAGGAAACAAACTTAACTCAGGATTTTAAATTTTATGGAATATGCTATAAAATGCTACAAAATGAAATGGTTATCTAACTATCGAAGGCTCTTGTGTTGTGATGTATTACAATAAGGTAGATACAGCTACAAAATCACACATTCTAAACGTAATGTGCGTATATTTTTAATATTGTTTACCTATTATTGAAGCAAAACTTCTTTAGGCACGAATAGGGGTAGATTCTAACGGAAGATTCTGATGGAAGTAACTGTATAATTTCAGCTATGGGAGGAGTTTAAATTTGCGAAATTTATTTATGAAATTTTCAAACGGTTTCAAATACGTTAATGGTATTTATAGACTAAAATCTATGTTTCACATTTTAGTTATCATAAACCTATTATTTCATATATAAAAAAAATAATGATAACTTTCAAATTCCTATTTCTAATGAATAATATAAATATAACATCTCATTTTTTTTGTAAAGTATATAGGCAATAAATATGATTGAATTGTAATTAAATATTTATTTTCCGATACGTACGTCAACAAGTTTTACTTCAATCCCGCGTAAAGGTTACACGCACACTATTTTTTTTATATAACGAGTAAACAGGAAGCAACATTTGTAAAATCATCAATAACGTTACTTTTCTTAATTTCTGTTGTTAATTGTTGTTCATGTCTGCAATGCTATAACAAGCAATACTGCATTACACAAACAATGTTTTATATAAGATCCTCTTTAACAATGTGGTAAAAAAATAGAAATAAAGCTTACAGACACGATTGCCTTCTGTATTCTGTATATTTGCGGTTAAATCCTTTTTTTTTAATTTGCAAGGGTATATGCTCTTCGGGTTAAGCACTTTACTACAACACACTAAGGATTTTCTACCTTTTTTGTCCACAATATTAGCAAAACCCCATAGCAAAAATTCTTCTTTATACGAGCACTTTTATCATGTCAAAAGTCATGTCAACTAAAACAATCATAAAAAAATTACAAAATGTTACGTATAATAAGAAAGTATCTTTATAAACTATGTTATAATTGCTTTACTATCTTCTCCTTATCTGCACTAATAAGATGCGGTGTTCATAAGCAAAACAATAATAATTCCACAAACATTTTTTTTATTGCATATTTCAAAAAAAAAATTAATACATATTTGCTATACCACTTTTAATATTGCATTACATTTTTTTAACACTGTCCTAGTGCTTACTAATAATCTTTTTTTTCCCTATCCAAAGGTACCACATTTACATATGTTATTTGTATTTATTTATTATTTAAATACGTTAAAATGTATACTCTATAATCAACTGCTCAATATTTAAAAAGCTTTTTTACCGCAGCTCCTTTTTTACTCGCTAACAAGGAGATACAAGAGCTGAATAAAGAAACTGCCGATTAACCTAAACTACAACAGTGAAACTGGGAAACGGTAATTGTTTTCCTGTTTATGAAAAGAAAAGAAGTCAACGAGAAGCATGAGAGAATTCACACGTGTGAACGTGAGAATGTCTTGTAAAGTGGAGTGTGCTGGAAAGATTACATAGAAGGAGTGAGTGAATGTACATGAGCAACGATTAAATAGAATCAAGATAAATCCGGTTCATATATTATTGTCTTTTACTCTTTGGTTACCGAAATCTAATACAAATATATTTATATATATCAACAGGGTAAACATGCCGCAAAAAATCAAGGGACTATTCCTTGAGATATTATATTCTGTTCTTTGATGGGGCGGTTTGTTTCGAAGATACGGGGCAAAAAAAAAGAATTTTAACCATTCAACTTTGGTTATTTTAAAATTATTAACGGAGACAATTTCGTTGGTATCTTTCACTTTCCGTTGGTATCAAGTGATCATTTTGTACACATTTTGTGTATTCGAGTAGGTAAAAACTGATTGAATTTGACTGTTTGACGTCTATTATCTGTAAGTCTTGTTAGTGAAGTCCTCTGTGATAAATGGATATAGGAACATCAAGGTGGCTGATATGCCTTTCATTTATGGATTTGCGAATGGTAATTCACTAAAAGCTAGGTGGTTGTACAGTGAACCATTTCCAAATTGTAATGTGCCCAATGGGAAAACCTTCCAAAGTATACGTGAAACAGGAACATTCAAGCGAAGTGCAAGACCAGGAAATCCAATGACAGAACAAAAGAAGTAAAAAGAATGTGCTGACCATAATTAAAGAAGATCCGGGTACAAGAAAAATCCTTAGAGACTATCTGCTGTACCAATACTACAAAGTTTTTTGTTAACGTATTGTATTCTTTCAATGGATTTTGCACACATTGGTTAAAATTCCTTAATTACTGAAGCTTATTCTTTTTACCAATGAAGCCAGTTTCTCAAGAAATGCAATAAAGTATTTCCACAATAACCATGTTTGGGATACAGAAAATCCACATAAAGTGCTTAAAGATAGCTTTTAACATTGGTTCTTGTTTCTTGTTAAACATTTGGGTAGGAATTGTGGGTGACGTTCTAATTGGATCAGTATTTTGCTAAAAAGACTTATCGTCGAGGTATATCACAACTGTTTGAAATAATCGCTATCTCAGTTTTTGAAGAATGTAGCATTAGTTACAAGAAATGCAATTTTGTTTATGAACTATGTTGCACCAGCGTATTTTAGCATGTTGACTAGAAAGTTATTTATTACAGTAACATGCTGAGATTGCTGTATTCGAGTTAGACCTCACTTATGGCCTGAATCGCTGGACTTAAACCACCTGGATTATTCTTTATGGAGCCACCTATGGTCATTAGTTTATACTACATCAGTGAAAAATGTGAGAGCTTTCAGAACAATCCTGGTGTTTTTGAAATAGTTTGGGAATCGATAAGGAGAAGATTGGACTCTTGCATCCGAGCAAGAGGCACTCATTTTAAATATTTTTTTATTTTACCAGTTATCAATCTAAAGAGAGCTTGATTTGCTATTTTCCGGTGGTGTATTTGGATAATAATCTGAGTTATGATAACTTAAGTAACTAACAATACTTTTAGTCTAAACAATTAAAGAGTAAAATCAAACTTATAAAACAAGACAACCAGATATAAATTGTTTTTAATTACAGTTTTCAACACAAGTGGTGAAAGGTAACGTTATAAGAATTTCTCTCACTTGTGACAGAAATTATGATTTTGCTTAATGTATTGTATAACAAAATGTCATCTTTTTGTCAAGGTTGAAAAAAAATTTGATATGACCTTACCAATTAATGTTTGTACTTTTAAAATTTGGTATTAATACATGAACAAAACCAATAATTTTACGTAAAACACGATATAAATGTCCAGGATGCAAGATCTAACTCTAATAGTTGTTAATTGTTAAAACGTACAAAAGAATGTGTGATGACGTCAAATGATGTAAGTTTTGCTTGAAAAAGCACCCATTCCATTGTAAGTAAAATGTAGCAAAAACAACTGTAAACATCATTCATTTCTTCACGCATAGATAACTCTGCAAAATATTACAAGTAGAAATGAGATGAGATGACATTAAATAATAGCATGCCAACAACAGGTATAGATATCAGTCATATAAGACACAGACACAGATATTGGATTAAGAATAACTCCAATACTTTTGAAAATTGATAAAGAGGAAGTAAAATCTTGTGCATTTTTAGACGAAGGTCTACTAATTAATAACTTATGCATTCAGTAGGTAACATTGTTTAATTAGGAGATGTTTAAAAAATTTGAGTTAATCGAAAACAAGCATTGTTGTAGACTATTAAATTATTCAGAGAAAAATTATTACTTATATATTAATTGGTTTAAATAATTGGAATTAAAAATAATGAAAAGAGACAATGATAAACGTAGGTATAGCAGCTAAAGTCCATTTGTTTGGAGTTGGCAGCTAAGAAAAGTCATTAAATCGTAAAATGTTGTAAACAAGACCCTAAATCAGTAGCGCACGTACTTATTTATATCGGTATTAAGAAATTTCTTTTAATCATCTGACTCATCGTCGGATGAATACGACGAAATGGAAGCCGAAAATTGAAGGAGTAAGTTCTTTTTGATTTAATTTATATTTAATTCTTACTTTTTAATATGTAGCATATTTTTATTTTACTTTTAATTTTTATTTTAATTGTAATTATGCTTTAAAAACTCCGGTTCTACGGTCATGGGATCTATTCAGCTACCTATTGTGACAATATTATCTAGTAGGGTTTCTATTGTGTTTGGGTTAGTTAATTTCTAATTACAGGGTGGACTCTTTGAAAAATAACAACTATGACTATGTTTCAATAGAAATGTGTACTACTTTTAGTTATTTTTCATGAACCACCCTTGCTTGGGCTTTGAAGGATTTGCATTTATAATGAATTCACTGTGCTTCCAACTGCAAACAAATAAACTATAATTGTGAATTAAAAAGGACAGAAATTGGTATTAGATTAGAATCAGGTCTTAGTGAAATTGAATCCAATTATAGTTACCATATTTGTGAATATAATCATACAAACTAAATTAGCAACGAGGAAGTATTTATCGGGGTAAGCAAATTATTTTTTACAAAAGTGTCCAAAATATTCAATTCACCTTATTAAAAAAGATAAAAACAGATAGGTATATTCAAGAGAACTGGCTAAATCAAGTAGGAGATTAGTGTAAAATTGGTTTGTTAAGAAATGATTATCACTAGAAACATTAATAAAAAGTATCTGATAATCATATTTCCGGTATTAATCCAAATAAAGCAGATTATCCAAGGGCTATTAATAAATCTATAACAATCACTACATTTATAATTGTTTAGCCTCTACAGACACTTAAGACGAAACAATTGTAATTGCACAAGAGGTAGTCAAGATGCCTTATATAGGAAACATTAAAATCCAAAATTTTTTATGTAATTCACAAAAGTTTATAAAAATGATAATAATTTACTGCTGAAATCATCTGCCAATGATCTGTTACACTTAAATTTTAAGTTTGCAATTTAAATACCTGTTGGTTAAGAAGACAAACAGAATACCCGAAATGAATGAATGAATGAATGAGAATAGAATTTGGAGGATAAATATGGAAATTTTAGGGAGTTTGGAGTGTAAGAGGACCCTGTTGTAGGACTTATGTCCTTTTCAGGGAGTGGATGGGAAGTTTGAAAGGAGTTAGTATCTGTCTGTCGTCGGCCCTGCTCCCACAAAATTTCCCTTCATTTGCAATTCCTCTGGAGTTGGGTCTTCTGGTCCTTCTTGATCCATCCATGTTTCTTGAACGTGCCCAAAGAGAGACTTTTCCTTTGGTGTCAGTGTAAGTGTGTGTGTAGGTGTGTGACCCACGTGGTGCAATGTGGGGGTGGGAGATTGACGCTGTGGCGTGTCTCCTCCGTCGTGGAGCCCTTCCATTTGGCAAGGACGAAGGAAACCACAGAAACCTTCGCCAAGGGCCCATTTTTTTTTTTTTTTTTTTTTTTTTTTTTTTTTGTTTTTGTGTTTTTGTATTTTTTTTGTATTTTTTCTATTTTTTCAATTTTCGTGTCCTAAATGGGATTGGAGGCACCATCTATCTGTAGGCAAGGGGGGTCTCATCTAGTAGATTTTGGAGGTCTTCAGGGAGGTCCAAGTCTACAGCGGATTGGAGGAGTCTTAGGTTGGGGAGGTGGATCTTCTTTTTCGGTACTCTGGATATTCTTCGAAGTCCTCCATTCCAGTGATATACCCGAAATTAACAACTGGGACTTATATGTGTTTGACCCCATTTGCAACCTCAAACTTGTGCGATTTGATATTTTCATAAATGCACCAAATAAAATAATGGAAAAATCGCTTATAATATATTATTGTAACAAAAAGTATCCATGAAATTAATTAATGGAAATAGGTCCCTTGACCTCTTGCCATCTACACGCTAAAAAACAGTGTTTTACCATATAGAAAGATAGTAGTGATTCAAGTTAAAAGTTATTTTGCCATCTGTACGAGTGTTGTCTTTTTAGTTTTGCATATAGCCATGAAGACAAAACAAAAAATATATAGACTTAAAGTAATTTATTGCTTTTTAAAATATGTCCCACCAAGAAGGATAGACTTTGCCCACGTTCAAACCAATTGGTAAACAGTTATCACAGTCTTTATTTGATACCTGCAAACTCGCTGTTTTATAGGCATCGATGGCTTCTCCTGGCAACTAAAATCGCTGCATACCCATTAAATTCTTGATCTTTGGGAACGTAAAGAAGTCTTTGGGACATAGGTCGGGACTATACGGTGGTTGGTCTAACAATTTGATGATTTGAAGCTTCAAAAACAATTTTATTGCTTTAATATCAAAAAGTTGGTTAATAAAATGCAAATTGTAAATTAATTGGCCAAATACCAAATGACATTTGTGAAAAAATATGTAAATAAGTTCTTTGTTCACTTTAAATAATTCATAGACAATACCTACGTAGTTTCATTTTACAATTTTGACAAAGTTTGTACATTCATCCTGCATTAATACCAATTATTTTCAGTTTTAGTTAGTTACGTAAAGTTGATTCAATTAACATTCCGATACGTATAAGCTTTTATTCAATTTAACTTCATGTTGGAGCTGTAATTCCAATTATCCATTTATTAGATTCTTATTCGAAATTTCATTTTAGACTAACAATAAACAGAAAAGTAAAATCAACATTTCAGCAGTAGATATGTAGATAATAACCTTGGGCTATTAGGTTTTTTTTTAATTAATGAAAAGTGATCAAAAACCTATTATCAGTTTCGATCTTAATTCTAGTATATATCATGGTAAAAAGAGAAAATCATCCATAATCTCAAATGTGGTCCAATGGTAATAAAAAGGAATAAACTCAAAGTCTAGTACCACAAAAATATTATGGAATTGAAGTCAACAATTCCCGTTTGCACTTAGAGGAACAACATAACTTGTAGACCGGTTTCGACCTATTGGGTCTCATCAGTACAAGGATATATGTTGTCGTCAGCGAGCTTACTCGCTGACTGAAAATGCACTAAAATCACCATAAACGATGCGATAGTAGTGACATCTCCACCTCAAACTGCAAAACAGACATCGTTTGATGCCAGTTCGGCGATTATCATCCTTCATTTTTGTTAAACACCTGTGTGTGAATTGTTTTCAGTCAAACGATGTCTGTTTTGCAGTTGGAGGTGGAGATGTCACTACTATCGCATCGTTTATTTTCCATCACTTGGTGGATATATATAGGTAGATCGTGATTTTAGTGCATTTTCAGTCAGCGAGACCGAATAGGTCGAAACCGGTCTACAGGTTATATTGTCCCTTTAACTGCAAACGGGAATTGTTGTCTTCAATTCCATAATTTTTATTGCTTCATTTTGTTTACTTTTGAGGGCTTGTTGATGGGAGTATTTATTTCCGAAACTTGTACCCCCTTAAATTAAAATATTTTTGTGGTATTAGACTTTGAGTTTATTCCTTTGTATTACCATTGGACCACATTTGAGATTATGGATGATTTTCTCTTTTTAAAAGATGCCAGTTCGGCGATCATCATCCTTCATTTTTGTTGAACACCTCTGTGTGAATTGTTTTCGGTCAAACGATGTCTGTTTTGCAGTTGGAGGTGGATGTCACTACTATCGCATCATTTATTTTCAAACACTCGGTGGATATATATATATATATATATATATATATATATATATATATATATACATATATATATATATATATATATATATATATATATATATATATATAGATCGTGATTTTAGTGCATTTTCAGTCAGCGAGTAAGCTCGCTGACGACAACATATATCCTTGTACTGATGAGACCCAATAGGTCGAAACCGGTCTACAAGTTATGTTGTCCCTCTAACTGCAAACGGGAATTGTTGACTTCAATTCTATAATTTTTATTGCTTCGTTTTGTTTACTTTTGAGGGCTTGTTGATGAGAATATTTATTCCCGAAACTTCTACCCCCTTAAATTAAAATATTTTTGTGGTACTAGACTTTGAGTTTATTCCTTTGTAATATATCAAAGTAGTAAAAATATCTTTTTATAAAGTGTACAAGTAATTATTTACGCAGTTTTTTTCCGAAAACAACCTAACGGATATGAAAGAAAAATTAGAAAATTCATTTACTGTTGCCGCCCACTTAATTCCTTTCACAAAAAAGAAATATTAGGTGCCATAAGTTTGAATTATGGGCACCTATTATTCCTACTACAAAAGAAGTAACTACCTTCGAAATTACTTAATACAAATTTAGTACAATCTAATATAGAGGTAAGATAATGTAGTTATTTCATTTATTTACCTTTATAAAATTAAACATAATATTGTAAAGTATTTTTGGGAAATATTATTGTAAAACCTCATAGTCCAAGATCCCGGGGCCCCCAGGCCTTCCTTATTTTTTAACTCTCAAAATTATGAGAAATGTGTGGGGTAATGTATGCTTAAGCACCTATGCATACCCGCTAACTTGATTACCCGGCCCTTTTACAGGTAACAGGTAAGAAAGGTTCATAAAAATATGGCTTACTTTCCTTAAATTCTTACAGCTGGTTTTTGGATATGTTTTACAAAATATTGTACGAAATCATAATCCAATATTGCCAGACACCTCTTGTGGGCGGTAACTCCCGCCAGACGCTATAAATTTGCATAAAAAATTTCTTTCTTATTTTCTAACTTCCAATTTTTATATATGATATTCATAGTAGTATTTTAATACCTTTTGTATGCAGCCAGACCAACCCCATGGGCCAATAACCCTCCAGACGCATTAAAGTTATCCTATAAGTGTAAGCGCGACAGCATTATCTATGCGCTTGAGTGCGAGTGCTATGTACTCTGTAGATTGCCTCACTCTCAAACTCATAACTATTTTGTTTATACGCATGCGCGTAGCATCTGCTTTCGCGTTTGTGATCGCGCAGGCATTATATTGCTATAATAAATTTTTTTATGAAAATATTATATATTTATATCAAAACTCATCAAACCCAAAATCGAAAAAATAACATAAAATTTCAATATAACAATGTAATGCCTGCGCGATCACAAACGCAAAAGCAGATGCTACGCGCATGCGTATAAACAAAATAGTCCATGAGTTTGAGAGTGTGAAAGCAATCTACAGAGTACATCTCACTCGCACTCAAGCGCATAGATAATGCTGTCGCGCTTACACTTACAGGATAACTTTAATGCGTCTGGGAGGGTAATTGGCCCATGAGGTTGGTCTGGCTGCATACAAAAGATATTAAAATACTACCATGAATATCATACATAAAAATTGGAAGTTAGTAAATAAGAAAGAAATTTTTTATGCAAATTTAGCGTCTGGCGGGAGTTACCGCCCACAAGAGGTGTCTGGTAATATTGGATTATGATTTCGTACAATATTTTGTAAAACATATCCAAAAACCAGCTGTTAGAATTTAAGGAAAGTAATCCATATTTTTATGTACCTTTCTTACCTGTTACCTGTAAAAGGGCTGGCTAATCAAGTTAGCGGGTATGCATAGGTGCTTAAGCATACATTACCCCACACATTTCTCATAATTTTAAGAGTTACAAAATAAGGAAGGTCTGGGGGCCCCTGGATCTCCGTCTATTATTAAGTATATGATTAAAATTTTAAAATTAACTACTTTTCTTTAGTTTTTATTTTTATTTTAAAAGAAAAACGGTAAAACTTAGTGTAATTTTATTTTGTTTCAGATAACTGATTTTTTTTTCTTTACGTGCTCTTTTCAGTAGTTGTGGTTAGTATTTAAAATTGCGACCTTGTTTTTGTCTTCGGACGATGTATGAAAGATGACCCATCAATTTGACGTTTTGGCCGGTGAAATAGTTGGTTGTTTTAGCCGATGTGTGATAACTTGCATTGTCATGATAAAGAATGAGCTTTCGTTTGGGCTTTTTTTTTCGTATTGCACCAAACACTCGAAATTTACCGTTCTACGTTGCTCTGGTGGTACAGTTGCCATTGTCCAGTTAAACCAAAGAAACAGGTGATCATTTGCTTCGAAGTGTTTTAGGCACGAATTACTTTTGTCGGCTTTGGCTCGTCTTGGAAAACCCACATAGTGGACTGCTGATTTGTTTTGAGCTCATACGCATAGATCCAAGTTTTGTTACCTGTGTAAATGTTATGTACAGCTTTTGATTACCCGCGATTGGATCCCCTAAAGCATTTCTTTGCACCAATTGACACGAGCATTTTCTTAAGCATTTGTCAAATTATGCGGTATCCAACGTGAACAAATCTGTTTTACAGCTAAATGCTCGTCATACTAAAATGCCTAAGGATGCTTAAATGTCACGATAAGTTACATGAGGATCTTGCATTATTAGGTTTTGTACAGCATTAATGTTTTTTGGCACAACAACTGATTTTGGACGAACTTCACGATTGTTATTGTTCAGCGAATAGCGAACACGATGGATCTCGTTATACCAACGATTCACACTGGGAAAGGATGGAGTTTTATCCTTAAAAGTGAACTAAGTTGATCCTGTCTTGATAATCCACGAAAAAAGCTTTTCTTTTAGTAAAAAAATAGCACTTTATGAGTGCCCACAAACTTTTAAACTTGTACTAAACTATCTTAATATACTTATATATTTTTTTTGGTTTTGATACTTTTACACAATTTAATTAACGCTGTATATTCTGTATAATAACTAGGAACTTTTAATGAAAACAGTAACTTTTTAAAAATCAGAATCGACATATATTTTATAAAGTTATGTATGGAGTGAAGCCCGTCCATATTTGAGAGTAAAAATGAATTGTTAATCTTATCATGAAAAAATGTACAATAAATAAACCAGCACATTTAGAATATTGGGATAATCATGAATGTTTTTAATAAAAACACACCATAAAAAATTTGAAGTTAAAAAATAAAATGAGGATTGCTAATTGCACCCTGTTTAATAAGACGGAATATTTTAAAAAATAGATGTTCATAGTGTATTGACTATAGTGCAAAATATTTACCAAAGTTCATATTTTAAGCTCATTTCGGTCTTGAGCAAATAAATAAAAGTTACGATAATTGAAATAATGCTCCAGCAAGCCGGAGATAATTTTATATGATTTTTTAATTTAAAAAAGGTTTATAAGTCTCTAATATATTATTAGAAAAAAATAATAATAAAAAAACGGATGTGGCAGTCAGTGGTACTGCCGCTGCCGGTAGAAGTTATACTTCTATGCACGCGTTCGGATTCAGAAATTTGTATGGGAATGATTTAGCAAATTCATTATATGATATTCATGTTCAACGACCCCAAATACCTCCTAGTATCGAGTGTACATTCATTTTGTATCGAATTTGCATAAAACTTCTGGAGACGAGTTACGTCCTAAGCACCAGGTGTCTCGAAGACCATCGCCAACACGATATTCGTATTCAGCGACCCAAAAAAAACCTACATAATAAGTGTGCACTGATTATGTATAGAATTTGCCTAAAACCCCAAAAGAAGAGGTAAATACCATGCACGATAGGCACCAAGTGCCACGAAGAGTTTCGGCATCATGATATTCGGATTCAGCGATACCAAAAACCCAGAGTACAAAAATTGAACCCATTTCCAGCATTACTTACCCAGTTGTAATTTTTCTTTTTATTGTCTGATCGGAATGCACTTTTTAAATGCATTTTTCGAATGCAGAAATGCAATTTCCCATTTTTAGGAAAAATAGTGACCAAATTTCTTGATGCTCTAACGACTCGAAACCGTGAAACCATGTGACGGTATTTTAGACTACAATACAATACCCATTACCGAATATTATTAGTATTAATATAAAATACTAAACTTGTATGTATACTTACGTGACAGAATTTCAAAATAATCTGTCAAACACAGTGTGGTCCGTCACTATGATATTCATATATTAGCTCAGACTGTTTTTTGTATATCTAACCCTTTACAATGTACTGAATGTTCAAACGGTATTCAAAGGACGTATAGTTATGACTAACGACATGTGGTAAATATTTCATCTTTGTTTTTACCGATCAATATACCTTATATGTGTTTCTGTCTCTCTCTTACATTACATTACATATGTAGTGATTTTGCCGATTTAATCCCATACAAAATTTTTCCCCCAGGTCCACGAATAGAAGTACCTATAACTTCAAAAACATTCATGACAACTTCATTTGAAATTTTTCTAACATTCTTAAAAATGCTTATAAACAAGAAGCTTTGGTGTTTTTTTAATAATAAATAAATGTTGTATCAAATGTATACATTCCTTTTTCAGATTCCTGATAGTTGAGTTATGAAGAGACTTTTGCAATATTTATTCAACTATTAAGGCTCGTTCTCAAGAGTCAAGTTTAGTTGACCGATTATAGTTGATCAACAAAAATTGAATAAAATCTGTAGTGAGAACCTTTGTTTCAATAAAATTGAACAACTAATTAGTTGATCAACAAAAGTTTGACCCAGTCAAACTTTATCGTTCAAGTATGAGTCATTCCTTTCAAGTTGAAACCCATCTTGACACGTGGGAACAACCTACTACAGTTGATTCAAGTTGAACCTTTAGTTTGTTTTCAACCGGCAGTCACAAGTGCATTTTATTATTTTGTCAGTTTGTTTATTTTTTTATTTTTAACGTATTAAAAATTTTTAATTTTAAAAATGACCTTAAGTGGTCTGAAAGCGTGATGTTAAAATTCTTAGAACTTTATTATAAGCATGATTGTTTATGGAACCATCGACTAGATAGATATAAAAATAGAGATGCAAGAGAAAGTGCTTTGGGTTCTATTATCAAAGAAATGGAAATTGACGGTCTTACTATTGCTGATCTAAAGAATAAAATTAAGACAATTAGAACAATGTATAAAAAAGAACATTAATTAAAATCGTTTTTAATTCTTCTTTTACTAAAATACTTATTGTATTTACAATTTCACATAGATACAACTGCTTTCGACGCCATTTTCAACTGTATTGATATAGTGATATCCAGCTCGACAGTAGTGTCGACCGCGGTTTTTCAACTGAGTTGAAAATAAAATTGAAACATGTTCTGTTGAAATGTGAGAACAAAAACTGATTTAATTTTGGTTGATCAACTATAATCGGTCAACTAAACTTGACTCGTGAGAACACTGAGAACGCGCCTTTAGTAGGTATCACGAAGTATAGATACCAGGAGTTTAAACGTAATGTTAAAAAAATGGTCTCAATTTAGGGGACAGAACTATTGCCGGTAGAGTACGCTCGTGTTCCTAAGATACTCGTTTAAATCCTTACGCGGGAAGTTTTGTTACTATTGACAGCTTTTATGACAACTTACTTTAAATAAATAAATTAATATTATATATTGAATTTAATTTCGCGAAATTTAAATGTCATAAATGTCATAAACATCGGTTCTTATAAGGCACGAAGACTAGATACCAGGAGTTTAAACGTAATGTTAAAAAAATGGTCTCAATTAAGGGGACAGAACTATTGCCGGTAGAGTGCGCTTGTGTTCCTAAGATATTTCAGAAAATAAATGAAAATGCACAAAAATTTTCAAATATTAGTTAAAAACTATACAAATTTATAAATTAATTATTGATGTCCTTGTTTGTTATATGGCTCTGCTACTTGGCAATCGCCAGATAAATTAAACCGATATTATTTTGATGTTACTCACTTTTGGTGCTTTGAATATACCCACTTTTTTTACACTGTCATCTGACTTTCGGCCACTAACACAACCATGAACAGCACAATACTTTCCCATTTCTTTTTATTAATTTTATTACAAGTAATTTTAAATAAATTAATATCATATATTTAATTTAATTTCGTGAAATTTAAATGTCATAAACATCGGTTTGGTTCTTAATGCTCCTCGCGCCGCCAGTGGCAAAAAATAGAACTATGATCTGGCCCGATAATTGAGACCAGAAATATTATGAAAAAGCCTATACCGTGTAGACTCCTGGTATCTAGTCTTTGTGTTATAAGGCTCTATAAGTTCTTATGGTTACTCGCGCCGCCAGTGGCAAAAAATAGAACTATGATCTGGGTTGATTATTGAGACCAGAAATATTATGGAAAAGCCTATACCGTGTAGACTCTTGGTATCTGGTCTTCGTGGTAGGTATCTATGATTCCGATAAACAGATTTAACTACCCTAAAGTTTTTAATAAATCGGGAAGATAACAATGAGTTTTGGTTTTACGGGTTAAAATAAATTTTTCAAATATCAAGTTATTTTAAACCCGAGTTAAGTTATCTACTAGATATTATTAAATGTATAAAAAAATATTTGTAGCAAATAACTATTAAGAACCTAGTTTAGTTAAATTTGGGTAAAAATGTATATATAATTACTTTTTGTTGTGCAAAATTTGCATGTTCCATGATAGTAAATCATTTTACAACAATATATTATCTCAATGATATAAATCACCTATCAGCTACGGGTATATCAGTTAATTTTGTTTTCATTATACACAGCAATATTAAATAAAAATTTGCGCTATGAAATTAATTAATTATCAATGTTTCCACCTGCTTGTTTCAAAATGTCTATCAATGAGATTACCTTCAGATTACAAAATGTAGGAGTATATCCACCGATTATAGCAGAATTGACGAAAATGTATTTGCATATATGTGAATCAATGCATTGTTTATAGATAGTTTAATGTGTATTAACAATTGATTATTTAATTTATTATGTAAATTAAGCACTAAGTCTATTTGAGTGTTTATTGATTTATTTTGATGGAGTACATCAGAATTACTATACTAATATTATTTATACGAAAATGCTTTTATAATTAATGGAACTGCACTATAAATCTTAGTCTATATAATTGTTTGTTTATATTAATTTTGAACCCAATGAATCAAATAATTAGTTTAACATTCAATATATACGTCACTCAACGTTTAAAAATATCTTGTCAGCGTTTTTCTTATTTATTAACATTAGTATTGATTTTAGCCACGTTGATTTTTACAAGTTACTAACCCAATGCAAGTTACAAACTAACAAAAAGCACAATAGTACATTACGTAATGAGTGCGGAAAGCAGGTCTTATCATCACGAGTGCGTTTGTGGGATTACCTGCGCACCGCACGAAGTGCGTATTCTATTTTTCATCACTCCGTGAGGAAAGCTCTTGAATTTGTCTAAAATGAAAGGAAAGATGATACAAATATATGTTTAGTTATGAATCTTTGTTAAATACGTTAAATGTAATATTTAAACAGTTTTTTAATTCTATTCTATTGACATATTTTTTTTATTTAACTTAAGTATATTGGATAATATTCGAGAATCAACTAAATCTTTATTTAGTAATCAAACGTTTGATTAATTATATCATGGTGCATTTACTACCGCGTTATCAGATGCAAAACTATTAGAAAATCCATCCTCAATTTCTCTTAATTCGCTTTCTATCTTATTTATTTTTGATTGGGAAACACTTATCAACTCTGTTTCTGTCATTCATTGCTTTCCGCATGGTCCTGCATGGTCGAAAGCAGTGCTTTCCGCACGGAGTGATGAAAATATAATTTTATCTATTTATAGTAAATTAATATGCCAAAAAAAGTTGTGTTTATTATATAATTGGTTTAATATTACATACATATTCGTACCGTATACGGATAGTTTTAAATAATAACAGTTACGTAATGTGTTTAATCCTTTTTTATAGAGCGTTCTTGCGATCGTGCTAATCGTTATAAAAACGACACGAAAAAACGTTACACTTTTGATACCCAATTTTGTGTAAAATTTTAGAAAATTAATAAAAACTTAAAAAATTTAGAAAATTTATTAAATACTTATTATTAAAACCATATAGGTACTTAATGCATATTAAACAACATAAATTAAAATTTATTGTTAATATTAATTAATTGTGTTACATTTTTAATGGTTATTAAACTTATTATACACTTTACCACAAAAATTCCAAGTCCTAACTTTAAGAATAAGTATCATATTCGTTTTGTGTTAATAAATTTACAAGAATACAAAACTTTTGCTCCAAGTAATATTATGCAAAAATTAGTGCGGTTACTCGGTGAATAACGATATCCTGTTTAAAGAAGTGAATAAAGAAGTTCTGGTGTAATTTGTACATAAACTGTAAACAAAAGTTAAATCTCTGAGCTTAGACCCCAACACTCATTCTTTGAACTTCCGTACTAAGAGGATCGTTGAGTAAAGTCTAATGAAGAACTGTTTTAGCATTGTGATTAATGAAGTTGAAGTTAGTTCCAAATTGAGATGCACAGTGACATATTAGCTTAACAACTTTGCACTTATTTTACTGTAAATATCGAAATAAATGGGAAATGAGAGGTTAACAGTGTGTTATTTGCATTGCAACTTAAATTAATTCACTCAAGACTCGTTACCACCAATAATTGATTAATATATAAAAAGGTCACAAACTCTATACTCTAACGATAAATTATATTTGTAAAATAAAATTGTGAAGAATTCAAAATATTGACAACAGTTCTGACGGTGTACAAACAAGATCCTATTAAATGATATTATGGAGAAATTGTAACGTTCGTTTTTGGGCCGAAATCCACCTGACTATAGGTTGGTATTTATTTTAAGTTTTATTGCGTCGCTGTGGTGGGAAGACGGGCGATGTGTTTTCTTCTTCAGCAAATTATTTCGATTCGGTCAGTATCTCTTAGTTTCTTCAAATAATTAAAAACATTATTTTAATACTTCTGCCCTTCGATAATAAGTAAGTAAAGTTTAGCTTTAGTATAAATTTTATTTTTATTAAAGTATCCAAATTGCGGTGAATTTGTTATTTTAAAATTTTACTAACACATAATTTCAAATACATTTGCTATCGTAAAAGTCAGTTTTTTGTGATCATAAAACATATAAACATGTGAATATAATTAATTTTTCTCGTTAATATGGAGAACTAGATAGCGAATATATTTGATTGTAAATTATTAAAGGTTGGAGTTCCGATTAGAATTTCATTATTAGGGTATATTACCAAATCAAGAAGAGCCCTAGTAAGAGAATTATCTTGAAACCAATAAAGAAACGCTGACAAGCCGTTAGCCATTTTTTACCTGACCAGAGAAGTCGTCACAAAAGGAAAAAACCATCCCGGGATAGTTAATGAAGGAAGAATTTTTAAGAACAAGGTTGTACCATCCTTGAATTCAGGAAGGAAATAACTCCTGAACATAAATAGCCAAGGCTCCAGCGAAATAGAAGTCTGGAATAAAAAAAGATAAGAGAATTAATTAATTATTTTTTATTAAGAAAAATTTTTAACTTTAAGATCTGATAATAGATGTAATAAATCATCCTGAAACTGATTTTTGTGTTTTATTTGTTTGTCTGTACTTGGCGCCCTGAGTTTTTGTTTTGGAGAGTATTGATAAAACTCAGAAGAAAGCCACGAACCCAGAAGCTAGCCTAGAGTAAATTAGGGTTGCAAAATTTATAAAATGTCGCATCCGGCAGGAATCAAATCTATAATTTTTACCTCTAGGCGGTAATGCTCTACCCACTAAGATACAGAAGCTTAGTAATTATTTAGCTTATTGGTCTTTTTAGATTTAACTTAAGTCATATATGACACTTTTTTACTTCCTCTTTAAGCACATGAATGGTTGACGTGAATAAGAATTAATATTTGTCAAATAAAATCTTTATTTCTTAAAAAAATTGGAAGCAACTAGGCATCTGATTTCGATTTCCGTGAAGTAAATATCATTTATCAAGCAAACTTGCTTTGAATATAATAATTTTATTTGTGATGATTAAAGAGTTTCCATTTCAGATCATCTCATACAATCGTTTTTTTTTTGTCGCCTCCAATAAGTAAAAAAAACTTCCAATTAATTAGCATTTCCCTTAGAACGCAGTGGAAACAATTAACAGAATGCGTAGACGTATTCCCTTGTATTGTTATTCGACAAGGGATTAGGATTTCTCTACAATAAAAGTTCTTTTGGGATCCTTGGAAAGGGAAAAGCCGCTTCAAACTGGGATTTTCCTTGTTTAATCTTGTTCGGTTCGCTCAGAAGGGAACTTCTTAAGACATTTTACTCAGCTTTTGGGTTTTGCCATTGTCATAATTATTTTGTAATAGGTTTTTGTAAATAATTCCAGTGGAAATTGGAGTTTTTTAAAGAATTAAATTTCTACGGATAATACAGGTCTGGTTTTAGAATTTCCCTTGTAGATTATAATTAGATAATCAAAATAGTTAGTTATGTTTTATTCTTGTTCTTATGCATTTATACACAAGTTAGCGTTAGTTCTTATAGCTTCAAAAGTAAATAAAAAGGAAAAAAAAATATTTAAATATTAGAGTTTTAATCTTTTAATATTTTTTTAATAAACATTTGGACATGTAAAATACATAAACAAAAAATTGAAGCTTATTCTATTGTACAATATGCAGTCTTAAGATTAATACACCAAGAAACGATCAATTTAATATTTAAACATTTGAAAACTGTCCTCTTACATCAATTTCATTTATTATATTTTCTTTTTCTTCTGCTGGTTCTGGAATAAATTGACAAATAACGTTGACTGAAAAGTCGCATTGAGTATCGTCCCAGTATCCTTCTTTATAGAAATTGACATAAAGATTTAAACATTGTTGATTTCCATTTTCGTTATTTGGTTCACCAACTCCCCAGTCAAAAAATGTGAATTTTTTTCCTGTTGTAGACCAGACCCATTGCTCACCATCTCCAGACCTAGTTCCGGAGACCAAGAATTTCCAATCCATCCAGTCAGATTTATTTTTAGCTAAAACCACAGAATATATATATTTAGAATATGACAATATGTATCTTACCCAAATTATTTTAGGGAATAAAAAAATTGCTTTAGTTTATTAGAAGCGTCAAAGCAAAGTGTCGCATTAAATAGTCAAAATAAAAAGAAAATAATATGGACCCAATTTCTTAAAATTAAAAAATTGCAGTATCCATGATTATGTTTAAAGGGTTGAAAAGGAAAACAGATTTACAAAGATGTACAGTCAAGGTACTTCGTATGAGATCATAAAAATTGGATTGATTTTATGCTATAAAAAAGTTAAATTTTAATTAAGGATGACGATTAATCGTAAAGGTCAGTTTTTGTGTTTACTATTGGCCACGTTAATTTAAAAAGGTGTAGTGGTTTAACAAATTATTATTTTTTTAAGTTTTTTAAACGGTTGATTTTTTATAAATACTTACCTACATTTAAGACAAATTTATATAATAAAGTGTTGTTATTAATTCATTTTCTTTTCTATGTCACTTAGTACTAAATTGAAAATTTTGTTATAGTGTGACTTCTTATGTTATGACTTTAAAAGGCCTTTAACAGATATAATATATAAAAAGTGATTCAATAATCCAGTGGTTCTCAAACTCTAATAGCCCATTTTATTTCAAATTGATAGTTGGCGTCCGCGTTGTTTAGTCAACCCGAAAAATGAAAATTTAGACTGGGCACCACTATATAACTTGCTATTGTAGACATATGCTTGGCGCGGCAGACGATTATGTTTTGCGAAAGTTCACGAACGTCATCGAATTGTCTCGATGCAAGATGCGCAGCTATAAATTATTAGCTGCAAATAGCTTTAAACCCTATAAATAAAAGAAGCAGCTAGAACTATTGTACAAGGAATTTATCAGTAAACCGCGTAAATATTTCAGACTAAAACTCAGATCATGTAAAACACAGAAGAAAAGTTTTCAGAAACCGCTTACAGTGAACAAAAAAGCTTGGTTAGCATTATAAAAAAACACACACTTCAGCAGGACAACTTTTCCTCTCCGTTACCAAAGACAGTGTAGAAACATTGTTTCGTGAAAGCTGGGCTAGACAACTTGACATATTACTTTGTCAAATGATACAAGAATTTCGTATATATTTGCTGAAATTCAGGACCAGCTGAAATCTCAGCTTATTGGAAATAATTTGCTATTAAATTTATTAAAGCATCTAACTCCATTAATGGATCCTATTTAATTTGTTACATCAGATTCTGTAAGCATATCAGAATATGAATTTTTTGCAAATTTATTGTAGGAAGAACTACAGCCAACGAATTATCCAGAACTACATATAATGCTATCATTGCGGTTAACTTGCAATGGAAAAATTGTGTTGGGATTTGCACTGATGGGGCCCCAGCTATGTCTAATAAATACAATAGTTTGCAAGCTCTTACGAAGATGGAATCTTAAGATATTATTTGGACACATTGCATGATTTGTCAGAAAGCTTTAATGTCCAAGTCTTTAAGTGGTGGTCTAAATATTGGTTTGGAAGTAGTTATGCAAGTAGTTAACTACATAAAAACTAGGTCATTGAAATCAAGGATTTTCTTTGAGCTTTATACTGATATGCGAGCTGAATATAAATAAATCTATTTGGTTTTATTCTTTATTCAGATGGTTATCACGTGGTAAGCGTATTTACGAACTGTGAATTGAAATAACGGCAATTTTAAAGGAGTAAGGTCATAACCGTTTGGAGAGTTCTGCAACAAGTAATATTTAATGAAGCTTTCCTATTTGGAAGATATCTCTAAAAAAATTTTTATCTTCAACTTCGGGGAAATAGTATATTATATACCAAGGGACTAAAGTGAATGTTTTAATCCCGCACGTGATGTTTATTGCCTGAGGGCTCGTAGAGCCCGAGGGCCAATAATCACGTAAGGGATAAAATATGTCTTTAGTCCTGAGGCATATACGCTATTTTTTGCACTTCCCAGTATTATAACTTTTAACTTTGATAAAATTAATAATTTTGATGAGCTATATAAACACGGTACTTGGATTACTCAGTAGGTAACGTTATAGCAACAGTGTCAACAAAATTTTTCAATTCAGTGACATTTCAATTAATGCTGACATTTAAAACGAATCGCAACTTAACTAACAGAATATCAAGAAAATGAATCAAGAAATGAATGAAACTACATATTTTCATATAGATAAGGCAGCTGACATGATAACGAAAGAATTAATACCCAAAAAATCTGTAAAGGTGAAGTTTGATTCTTACTTTATGTCCCTAGGGATTTGAAATGCAACTTTATCTCCCTAGGGACTAAAAGATACACTTTAGTCCCTATTATACGGGACTAAACGTAAATGTATTTGATTTAAGTAAAAATATTAAATAGTTCTGTAAAAATATGCAACAAATTAAAAAAAACTGCTTTAATATGTTTTCCACATTGTGTAGAAGTATCCAGGATTTTATACTAGAAGAGAATCATAAAATTGTAGTGTTAAAATCCTGAGTACGAATTTCCGACGATACTTTTTTGAAGAACAAGATATCAATTTGTCAAATTGGAATTGGGTTTGTAATTTACTTACAAGTAAACCTAATGGACTATTACTAAAAGAAGAAGAAAATCCAATGAACATTTCGTCCAGAACTTCACTAAAAAGGGATTGCAAATCTTTAACAAATTTCTGAAACGAACTTTCTCAATAATAAAAGCCAAAGCGAACTATGTTAGTTTTTTCCATGTCTGATCTTTGTAAAACAGGATTTTCTGCTGTTGCTTTGTTAAAATCTTAATAACTTAACCAGAAAAACAACTGGGTCACCAGTTTCAATGTGGAACTTACAGAGATAGTCTGCCACAATGCAAACGGATGTCAGCCATTAGTCCTTGTATTCTAAGAATATTTAAAATTTGTTCGGCTTCAAATAAATATATAGTTTATTAATTTACAAAATAGTACCTATATTGTGTGGCGTGTGGCAAGGGGTAAAACAAGATTTCAGACGAGGGCGAGAGTTGACAGCCCGAGCGAAGCGAAATCGTCTTTGTTTTATCCCGTGCCACATATACGCATTAAAACTGCGAGTTTTGATCTCTGTAGCCAGTCGAAGTAAGACTATTTCAGACCAATGCACCTGTCAGTTAGAAACATTCTGACAGACTTGAAATAATAACATTTGTTTCTGCCCTAGGGGAAAAACAACGTTGCTTCTGACTGACAGTTGTCTTGGTTTGAAATTGTCTTATTTCGGCTGGCAAAACAGAGATCAAAACTAGCTGTTTAAAAAAAATATTTTAAAATTTTTTTTTTCAATTTACTGCAACTTTGCGCAACCCACAGTTTGGGAACTGCTACATTAATCTTTATCACAAAATAAAAAAAAAATATAATCTTACTCAATTTTCTTAATTGTTCATGTATAAAACGGTTTTCTTCTTTGCTATCTATTGCCAATAATTTCATATTATTGTCCTCACATAGTTTAACAGCTGAAGAGTAATTTCTCTATAAATAACAAATACATACATATATTGACAAACTTTACATCAAATAATAGTATATTGTAATACAAGTGTTACAATGACAGAGGTTTCGTAGTACGAGTTCAGTTTGTGAAACGAACCGCGAAGCGGTGAGTTTCGCAAAGAACGAGTAGGTACTACAAACCGTCATTGTAACTCGAGTGTTACATACTATTTTTTACAATGAACTTTTAAAAGTATAAAAAAAGTAAAATGAGTGTTTTTCGAAATATTTATTTATGTTGGCAATTTTGACAGTTTTGACACTTGTCAGTTTTAATGATTTTAAATTAGAATGTTTGTCAAATTTGTATAAAATATTCCGAATTTAGCTATAACGCTGATAATGTAGTTAATAATTTACTACAACATACTTCTTGGTTTACTACCTGAACTCTTTCGTTGAAAATCAGTGCAGTGCAACCAATTGTGTAAAACAAAAAGTTACCAAAAACAGTGTTACAATGAATCTATTTCGATACTGTTTTTAGTGTCGAAATAGCAACTTTGTGAACGTGAATTATAATAAAATTATTATACTTACGTAAGTCTCAGTATTTACGAAATACCATTTACCTTCACGGCTAAACACCTGAAAACTTGGTATTTTTGATGCATCTGGAATAAATATTTTATTTAGATATAAGATAAAAAAAAGTTTAAGGAATAAATTAATTAAGAAAGTAAAAATAAGGTCGTTTGAATTAACAATGTGAAAAATAAGTAAGAAATTAAAAAAAAACGAATAAAGTATGTATTGCGATTAGATACAATTGAAACCAGTATTTTAAAAAACGCTTCTGAAACAGAAATTTTGGTTAAAGAGTCTTTTGGAGATAAAAAATATCACATATATTTTTTAAATTTAAACAATAGATTGTAAAGTTATAAATATGTACATACAACCACATGCCAGATCTCGGTTCTGGGGTCGGAAAAGGGTCTCTTTTATAGCTCATTTATAGACCGCCCGCTATTCCTAGGTAGGAAGTGACTTCAAAGAGTCTTTAACCGAAA
The DNA here is from genome assembly GCA_964028335.1 of Altica lythri. Taxonomy (NCBI): domain Eukaryota; kingdom Metazoa; phylum Arthropoda; class Insecta; order Coleoptera; family Chrysomelidae; genus Altica; species Altica lythri. The sequence goes on along the minus strand of OZ034805.1, from coordinate 61,772,515 downwards.
TTTTATTTACTATTATTATCATTACATCATAAATATAACTTTTTATAACAATTATATGAAGTATGAAAAACAAATAAAAATTTTTAAAATAAAAGTAAGTATGTAAACATAAAACTAGCAGTAAAATAAATTATGATTAAATAGTAAAACTTACCTTCTTTTTTTGCAAAACCATGCACGGACCAACTAAGGACCGTCAGTCCAAAAATTATCACATACATTTAAAAGTAATAATATTAATAATAATATCGGCTGGAGTGAATAGTTGTAGGTTGTAGGTACATATTTATAAGTCGATTAATAAACGGTCAGAAACCTTGACCTGAGATATTCAAAACAAATAAAGAAATGCAGATTAACTGGTATTGATATTCTCGGATTTTTTATAAATAAACTTTAACGTATTAGTAATATGGATATTAAGATAAATTGTAACATTATATACCAGCTGTCTCCACAAGAAAATTGTTTTAATTAATCAAAAGCATCAGAAACTATAATATTTACTATAAAAGTACTTCAGGTAACATTGAACTCAATAAAAAATCAGACTTTTCACCACCTTTATCAGGCACCTTTGGGCAAAACGTTAAAACCGAAATAGAGACAGAAAAACACGCAAATTATCAAGAAAATATTACCACTACTAAAACATTGGATTAATAAGCTGAATTCACGGCATTTTTGTGTTGTACTTTTCACTAAAAGCTGGCTAAGAATGCATTTAGAGATTTTAAACTGAAAGCAGATTTATTTTAAAAAATATCTGGATTAAGCAAAAATCGCTAATATATTTTAAAGGAATGGACGCAAAAGCGTCTGAAATAGCAGAATGATACACGTAATTTTAAAATAATTTCTTTATTAATTAAAAAAATTGATATTTTGTGCCTAAACTTTTAGGACATAGTTTTTTATTTATTCGTGTTTTTTACGTTTTATATAGGTGAAAATTCAAGATAAATATTTTTTTCTTAAATAAATATTTTTAACTAGCTGTACCCGCGTCGTAGTTCGCGTGGCGTGTTGATTGTTATATAAAAATTTCTTCCCCGAATTCGTTAAAGGGGCGGGGGGAGATGTTAAGTTAAAAGAAGACAAATACATCTGTGAAAACCGCATTCGAATCGGATCAGTAGTTTTAATATGATGCGCGCACAAACATACAGACAGACAGACAAAAAAATCTAACCACATATTTGGGTACTATATCGATGTAGTAACACTCTCCGCTAATTATTTTTTAAATATCTTTAATGTACAGAATTTTCATTTCTACAGATTTATTATATGCAAAGATTATTTTTCACGCCCCCGCATGCCTCCTTGTGGGTGAAATTTTCTAAAATCCATTCACAATTGACCTCAAAATTATAAAAATAACTATTCTGCAAAGTTTCAAACCTTTAGGACTTATAGATTTTAAATTTTAATTTTTATTTTCCACGCCCCCGCAACCTCCCCGGTGGGTGAAATTTCGTAAAATCAGTTCACAATTGGAATCAAACTTATAAAAATAACTATTTTGCAAAGTTTTAAACCTGTAGGACTTATAGATTTTAATTTTTTTTACGCCCCGCAACCCCCTATGTGGGTGAAATTTCGTAAAATCCGTTCACAATTGACCTCAAAATTATAAAAATAACTATTTTGCAAAGTTTTCAACCTGTAGGACTCATCATAGATTTTATTTTTTTTTCACGCCCCCGCAACCCCCCTGTGGATGAAATTTTGTAAAATTCTTTGACAGTTGTCCTCCAAATTATAAAAATAAATATTTTGCAAAGTTTTAAACCTGCAGGACTTATAGATTTCAAATTGTATTATTGAAGTAAAACTTCTTTAGCGACACTAGGAGTAAAAAAGTTATTCTAACGGACGTGACGTCATTCTAATAACAGAAACCGGAAACAAAACCTAATACTGACACGATTTTGCATGGGCGCCGGCAGCAGGGTGCAAGAGGGTGCGCTTGCACCCCCCTGCTATGAAAGAAAATACCTGAATTTACCAGAAAATTATATATTTTTTTAATTTTTTTATTAAATTATTGTTTGAATAAAAACTAAAGGCGTCGCGGTTGCTGTCCAAATCATTCTACATTCTATATATATATATTAGATCATAATAGTGTGTAGATGCAGATGCACCCCCTGAAAATAATCTTGGCGGCGCTCATGCGATTTTGCCTCCTATATTAAATAAAATTAAATCTGTAATTGTATGAATTGACAGCTGATCATCTTGTCAATCGAAATACATTCCTTTATATAAATAGTTTTTTGTGTATAAAGTGTTTGTATTAAATATGAATAAACAATGTGGATTTATTAATGAAGAAAGTGATGAAAAAATATTGATTGAAAATGAGTGAATAGGTAGGTACTCTATATGCATAAATTTTATTTTTGGTGTGTAATTACACTATTTATACCTAATTATTTATACCTATTATTTATACCTAGCTATTTTCGTTTTATAGACTTACAGAGCTAAAAAGAAAAAGAAATTGTGAACGTCAAAGGGGATATTATAAGCGCCAGAAAGATTTGAAGAAAAATGACGAGACAGCCACATTCATTATTATTTGATTAAGTAAGTTTATATACATACATACATATTATGATAGTAAATAATTGTTTATACGGAATCTTTAAGTTGAGTAAAGAAGCATGTTGCACGTTTTTGTTCATAAAATAATAATATTCAAAATATTTTAACACTTTCTTATACTTATTTTAGGTTTGGTTAGGTAGCCATAAAGGCCATAAAACCACTAGTCAAGATGGCTGATCTTTTAATACCAATAACAGATCCTTCGTAGACGTAAAGGAAACAAACTTAACTCAGGATTTTAAATTTTATGGAATATGCTATAAAATGCTACAAAATGAAATGGTTATCTAACTATCGAAGGCTCTTGTGTTGTGATGTATTAGAATAAGGTAGATACAGCTACAAAATCACACATTATAAACGTAATGTGTGTATATTTTTAATATTGTTTACCTATTATTGAAGCAAAACTTCTTTAGGCACGACTAGGGGTAGATTCTAACGGAAGATTCTGATGGAAGTAACTGTATAATTTCAGCTATGGGAGGAGTTTAAATTTCCGAAATTTATTTATGAAATTTTCAAACGGTTTCAAATACATTAATGGTATTTATAGACTAAAATCTATGTTTCACATTTTAGTTATCATAAACCTATTATTTCATATATAAAAAAAATAATGATAACTTTCAAATTCCTATTTCTAATGAATAATATAAATATAACATCTCAATTTTTGGAAAAGTATATAGGCAATAAATATGATTGAATTGTAATTAAATATTTATTTTCCGATACGTACGTCAACAAGTTTTACTTCAATCGCGCGTAAAGGTTACACGCACACTCTTTTTTTTGTGTATAAAGTGTTTGTATTAAATATGAATAAACAATGTGGATTTATTAATGAAGAAAGTGATGAAAAAATATTGATTGAAAATGAGTGAATAGGTAGGTACTCTATATGCATAAATTTTATTTTTGGTGTGTAATTACACTATTTATACCTAATTATTTATACCTATTATTTATACCTAGCTATTTTCGTTTTATAGACTTACAGAGCTAAAAAGAAAAAGAAATTGTGAACGTCAAAGGGGATATTATAAGCGCCAGAAAGATTTGAAGAAAAATGACGAGACAGCCACATTCATTATTATTTGATTAAGTAAGTTTATATACATACATACATATTATGATAGTAAATAATTGTTTATACGGAATCTTTAAGTTCAGTAAAGAAGCATGTTGCACGTTTTTGTTCATAAAATAATAATATTCAAAATATTTTAACACTTTCTTATACTTATTTTAGGTTTGGTTAGGTAGCCATAAAGGCCATAAAACCACTAGTCAAGATGGCTGATCTTTTACCACCAATAACAGATCCTTCGTAGACGTGAAGGAAACAAACTTAACTCAGGATTTTAAATTTTATGGAATATGCTATAAAATGCTACAAAATGAAATGGTTATCTAACTATCGAGGGCTCTTGTGTTGTGATGTATTACAATAAGGTAGATACAGCTACAAAATCACACATTCTAAACGTAATGTGTGTATATTTTTAATATTGTTTACCTATTATTGAAGCAAAACTTCTTTAGGCACGACTAGGGGTAGATTCTAACGGAAGATTCTGATGGAAGTAACTGTATAATTTCAGCTATGGGAGGAGTTTAAATTTCCGAAATTTATTTATGAAATTTTCAAACGGTTTCAAATACATTAATGGTATTTATAGACTAAAATCTATGTTTCACATTTTAGTTATCATAAACCTATTATTTCATATATAAAAAAAATAATGATAACTTTCAAATTCCTATTTCTAATGAATAATATAAATATAACATCTCATTTTTTTGTAAAGTATATAGGCAATAAATATGATTGAATTGTAATTAAATATTTATTTTCCGATACGTACGTCAACAAGTTTTACTTCAATCGCGCGTAAAGGTTACACGCACACTCTTTTTTTTTTTTTTCATGCTCCCGCAACTCCCCTTGTAGGTGAAATTTTGTAAAATCCGTTCACAGTTGACCTCCAAATTATAAAAATAAGATGATTTCTGTATAGCTTTAACCATTAAAGTTGCACACGCGACGAAAGCTTAAAAAATAGAGTAACTTCTCCCGTTTTCCCAACATTTCCCTTCACTGCTCTGCTTCTATTGATTGTAGCGTGATGAAAAGTATACTATAACCAGCACAGGAGTATAAAAAATAATTGTACCAAGTTTCGTTAAAATCCGTCGAGTAGTTTTTGTTTCTATAGCGATTATACAGACAGACAGACAGACAGACAAAAATTTTACTGATTGCATTTTTGGCATCAGTATCGATCCCTTATCACCCCCTGATAGTTATTTTTGAAATATATTTCATGTACAGAATTGACTCCTCTACAGATTTATTATAAGTATAGATAACGTTTATTAAATTAAGATTATAATTACCTAAATTACTAAACACCCTTAATATGGTCAAATATTAATTTTTTTAATATTTTAGGTTTAACTTTTTATGACGACTAGTAATTGAAAGTTTTTTGATTTAAATTTCTGTCTAAGAATTTTCAACCTTAAAGTACAGATATAATTCAAGTTCATCTCGAAAATAGCTGAAGTAACGTTCTATCATCTAACTTCTGATTAAGTATAACGAAGGGAAGAAAACTTTTATTAAAAATTATTTCATTAAGTTCGCAGAGAGACAGTTGGATTTATCACTGGACAATTTTACATGGAACGGTGTCTTTAGGAGTTTGTTTCATTCACTCATCTTACAGAGCGTATAAAAGTTCACAGTTAAATAAAACGAGAAAGTTCCGAAAAGTTTTCGGCCGTAGACGAGTCACAGCGTTATCTTCTTTAAGTTAATTTATAGTCACCGAAGTGTACCCCAACACTTTCTTTGAATTATTTACGATTGAGTAAGTAAGCCGACAACTGACTTACAAAGAAATGTCTGTGGCTTTTGTAACATGCCAAATTATATCATTGAAAAAACACTACCCAAAACTTTCACCAAACTAAGCCTATCTCTGGAGCTTCATGAATTATTCTTTGTCAGTTACCTTAATATCCACAGATCTCATTGAAGCGCCGTTTAAAGTTAATTTGACGTCTCAGTCGTAATGAAGAAACGGGTTAAATAATCATTATCTATAATTCGATAGCTGAAAAATATAATGAGAGACAAAGAAATACAGTCAAAACCAATTTTTATTCACATAATTTTTTTGTATTATACTTTAAGCTAGAATAATTTGCACAGAAATGTTGAATAATTGTCCATTAGATTTAAACAAATAGTTGTTACGATGTCTCTGTTAGTTTTGTATTATAAATAATTTCACCAGACTATTGTTACTGTGCCTATATCAGTGAGAATTACTTATTTTAAAATTTTTGGTCAGAATTTTTTCCGTGAGTGGTTTGCATTAAATTATCGACACTATGGTCGTGATTGGTTATTCTCTTTCCTTTACAAGTTGGTAGGCTAAACAATTTGGTCCATTTGTGAATACTCCGCTTTAGCCTCTTTGAAATACAAGGTACTTCCAAATTAATTCGAAGGGGTCCACTCGAGTTACTGGTCAATTACTACATTGTATAAGTTCCGACCATATTGAAGAATAAAGTTAATAGGTTTGTTCGCACAACAATCAAAAACCATCAGCAACGTGATGTCTATTCTATTTAAACTGTTCGTAGAGGATTTCACTAAATATACCGTATATTTAGTGAAATATAGTTTTGACCACACATTTATCTAAATTCTTAGCTTCAGATGTATGAGGAGGGGTTTATTTGCCGCATCTAAAATGGCAAAAGCAAAAAATCAAAATTATTTGACAGAAACTGTTCCCAATTATAATGAAACAGAATTTTTGGAACATTTTAGAGTTAGTAGATACGTTGCAAATAATATTGCCAAAAGATTTGCCCAATCTCAATTCTTTTATTATCAAAGTGGACAATACGGAAAAACCGCAGTGCTTTTGGATTAAACAGTTATATTTTTGTGGTTTGCTGGACATAAAGCAGCTTTGTACCGAAATGTAGCTGATAGATTCAATATTGCTTTAAGTACACTACGTAAAATAATTTTTAGAATGACATAATTTCTGAGTAACCTATGACCAGAAGTTATTATGTGGTCAACTCCAACTGAACAATTAGAAACAATTTTCTCAAGCTGGATTCAGAGATGTCATAGGCGTGATCGATGGAAGTCACATTCGCTTAGATAAACCATCTGAAGATAGCGAGTCGTATCTAAACAGAAAAGGATATTATTTAATGCAGGTATAACTGGCATTCTTGTAATCAGGCCATTAGTAACAAAAATTTTAGTTTTAGGTTGTTTGTGACCACAGAAGGAAAATCAGAGATATATTAGTTGATTTCCCAGGATCAGTACATGATAGTAGAGCATTTCCAACTTCACCATTATCACATAATTTACAAAAAAAAATGTGGAGACAATTATATTTTAGGAGACAGTGGTTATCTATGTCTACATTTATTAACACCAGTTAAAGATTTGGGTAATCTTACAAGGAGACAACTAAATTACAACATTAGATTCACAAGAATTCTGAAACAAAAGATAGACAACTATACCATCTTAAATTATGGAACGATGGTGATATTGCCAATTTTATTCGAGCATGTTGTGTGCTTCAAAATTTGGCAATAGAAGATATATTTCCAGAGAATATTGAAGAAAATAATAAAAACGGCTTGGATTGTACAAATTAAATATATCTAAAGTATACTTCAACCTATTTTAAGTAGGTATCCAGCACATAGTAAGTCGTCGACATACTGGTAAATGAACAGAAACTGGAACTGTTTGCAATAATACAATAAAAAGTCCATCACGAATTTGGCTAAAATCGGTGAAATTAAAACTCTCATTAAGGCTCCTTTGATTTGTGGATAAAATTGGAAACAGAAGTAAGTATTGTTTTAGAGAAAAGTGATTAGTTCTAAAAACATATTTTTGTACAACTGTCATTAAAAGTGAGTAAAGGTGCTATGACAGTTCGGGACCAAAATCGATCATTTTTACATGTAAATCTCCATAAGAAAATCTAAGGTCGATTCTGGTCATTTTTGGCTAATTTACCCCCCACCACTCCAAACATGTGACTAGACACTAGAGTCGTATCATTATAATGATTCAATAGGGTAACAGGGTCGTAACTGCCAAAAGGGCTTTAACGTTGTATCTCGTAAACGGCCGAACGGATTTTGACGTATGACGTATCATTGAAAAGGGGTTGCTGTATAGGGTAAGATAAAGCTCACCTCCACTCACCTGTCCTACAAGAACTTACCTTTGATTTACCTGTAATTTTACCTTTTTTTTTTTTTCACCGTACCTTGACTACCCCTCATCACTATCCCCAATGTCATTTTAGTCATCCTACCACCCCTCATCATCATCCCCAGTGCCCAAATAGAACTTAGAATAATTTTTTGGATGAGAATAAATGTAGAAAAAAAATTCTGTGTGATGCCTATTGTGGTATTCGAACCCACAAACTCATGTGTACAAACTTGACGCCTTAACCAACGGGGCTATCAAGTGACTTGTAAAATAAAGTTGAAATGTGTTAGACAAACAGCTCCGTATACGTCACATACGGTTGTAGATGATAATAAGTTAGCAAAGGCGTACTGTCGATTTTTAGATATGTAATTAAGACTTTTTTATTTCTTTACCGGTTACATATATTTAATTACAGAAATGCGATAAATAAATTGTCTTAAAATTTATATTATGTGGATAGGGTAAATAAAACAATAATTTATTTCAAAAACATATATTAAACAGTTAAAAATTTAAAAATACATGTTAACATATCTTCTAATTGATAAAATATCTTGACATCCTAAGTTAATTCTTCAATGAGGATCAGCTAAATTATAAAAAAAAAAAACTAATCTACATCCATTATAGAGTAATGTCCCCAAGGCAAAGTTTCATCTGTCCCCGGTACTAGGTATCTTTTGTCGTCATCAGAGCTAAGAGCAATTTTTTGCTGTTCTAGAGAAAAAACATGATGATGCTTGGATTGTATAAGATTTTGTGCAGTAGTCTTTTGTTTAGCTGTTTCTAGACAATCAATGTAGTCATCAAAAGTAATTTTTGTCTTTACAACGGACATCTTAACCCCCTTAGCCTTTTTAGTTACCCCATAATTTAATAGGATTTGAGCAATTTCATCATCATCATAGTATTCATCTTGTAATTTGTTTTTTAAGGTTTGCAGCTCATCTTCTGAAGTTGCAATTTTTGTGCTGTATAATTTGGATCTCAACCCAACAAAATCAGTCATAATCCGCCCGTTGTTTTCATCCTTCATCATACCCAAAACTTTTTTATTCACCTGAGGTATTCCATATGTATTATCTCGGGGATAGTCTGATGTATCAAAGTACTGATGGCAATCATTTTTCATAAGGTTATATGGATCTTTTCCCAATATTTCCACCCCTATACTATCTGTATCGGTATAGAAAGCTGTGCAGTCTTCTCCAAATCTGTTAAACAGATAATCGTAATAAAAGCTATATATAGTGGTTTTTGCTAGGTCTAGAATGGATTGGCCTACATATATAGGCTTATTAAGATAAATTTGTAATTTATACATCTCCACGGCAACCAAGTTTTTATTAAATATCGTACTGTTCTTAAATTCAGGCTTGCTTATGTAAGATTGGGCTCCATATCGACCTTCCCATTCCGTCAGAAGTTTTACATCAACCCTTTTTCTAACATTTTCCATAGTCTTACCAAACACAGCATTGTTCATTAATTTAAATAGATTCTTTTCAAAATCGTTCTTGGCAGCTGTTCGAAGAGCAGTGTTTAGATCAATATACGGTTTTAACCATGGAGACTGCTTGAATTTTAATACTCTATGTATTTTCGTAATCTTTAATCCATGAGCTATAGCTTGTTTAAGAGCTTGGTAATGAATGACATATTTGGTTTTATTATTTAGCGTTGCCATCAATTTAGTAATTTCTTTAGTTGTAGTTGGCGGTTTCATGGTTTTAGGATTGATATGCTCTGGACAGAAAGGTAAATCTTTATGCCTGTCATGTATATCATATGGATAATCCAAGTCCACTTCAAGCATGTAACCATCATCATTATCATCAGCAATAGTGGTAACATCAATATTTGTATCCATCCATTCAAATCCGCCATATGGTAAATACTGAGACATCGCCCATCCATATTGATTGTTAACATCGAAGTACATCAGATAGCTTTCAGATTTTTGTGGATTGTAATTAGGCATATATTTGTTGTTTGCATGAGCTCTTCTTTTAGAGCAAACTTGACTAAGACCTCCACGTATTCCGCGTTCAACAAATAAAAACATATCAGGATCAGTCAGTAACTCTAGTTCTTGACCAGTATACTTTAACATTGCGTCCCAAGTAAATCCAGGTAGCGTGAAATAGTGAGCTGGATCTAGTTCATACGTTTTCAGGCAGCTTGTTCTAAACTGTTCAAAAACATCTGCTAAAAGTAGAATATCGGTTTTCATATACAAGTCAACGTAGTCTCCTAGAGTATGACAGTTAAATGTAGTCCAAACTTCTTGAGCTCTTTTATATAAACGTTTGGGGCAAGGCTTATCTTCTAATTTGCTATAAAAAGCATCTTGAGGTGGTAAACAGGATTCATTGAAGCGATCAAAACTATCAATATAATCATATGGCATTACTCCTTTCTTTGTTAACAAATTAAATTGTTCTTCCGGAGTATTATGAAACTGGGATTTAAGATTTGGAAATTCAGTTAAATAAGATGATAACTTATCTAGAGAAGAGGCCATAAACCGAAAACTGTCTATAAATCTAAAGTTTATTCGAGATTCATCAACATGCTTTGTAAAAGAAATATATTTTTCTTTAGTGAGAGGCAGCAAGTCTACATTTCCCTTCATACGAGTAGCGATATCTTTTATCACGAAATGTGCATCATAACCACTCAAATTGTGAAAGATTACCGGGATTGTGTGAGTGTCTTTGTAATTAACATTACAGTCATTATGTGCAACCCCGCGGTAATTATTTTCAGATATTAAGTGAAAATGATCACGGACTTTCGTTTCTCCAGGTAAGAAAGGCTTTTCACAAATGTGACAATGCTTGGCCGATTGAAACTCCCTTTCCTGGTCATCGGTCATTTTTATAGGATATGAACAAAGAAATACGGTTGAAACATCCTCAGCAAGCTGATTCATCTCATCAGCGAACCACTGCATGCAATCAGATCCTCTATATGATCGATAGAAAGAGAGAGAATCATCATATGAACATTTAAAGTAATAACCAACGGCTGCAGGGATGTGTTCTTGGTAAGCGGTCTTTTCCGCGCATGGCTTTAAAACACTTTCTAGATCAGCGTATACAGCAAAAGGGGCTTTTATTTTGTTTTTAAAATTCCTAAATTTTATCATATTTTTACCCTCTTCAGGCATCCTGATGGCTGTATCGTTCTTTTTAATACAGTCATCAATGTGTTTATTTAACATATTTGTAGAATAAAAATAATGTAAACATCTGTCGCAGAAATATTTCATACCATCATGGTTGTTCAATTGTTTAGACAAAAGTCTAGAAAGATTTTTTATCCAAACATAATGATATCTAGTTGGATTAGAATAATCGTCTTGAATAAGAAGTAAGTTTACATGCTTATCTTTCTTTGCAGATGTCAGGTATGTAGGAAGTGTCGTGAAATCCTTTTTATATTTCTTTAATATGTAGACATTTACAGAAATATTATTTTGTTTTTCAAAGTTTGGAATCTGCTTGATAGTCATTGGAAACTGAATTCCTTTAAGTTTTAATACCTCTGAATAATGTGGATACTGGTTAATTCTTTGAGGATGGTCCGCAGCGGGATACAAAGCTGATGTAACAGCCCATGCAAAGCAGGCTTGGTCATCATTCGCAATGTTAATGCAGGCTTCCTTTCTTTTAATTTGAGTTGGAAGTTCAATATATGATGAGCCAAGTTGCGGAACAAATTTATTAATATTTACGCCCAAGTTGACTATTCGTTTTAAGGCCCATCCACTGTCACGCTCCTGGAATTCTTCTAGGTCTTTTAGAATAAGTTTTGTTACATTATCATCAAACCATGTATCTATATTTGTTGTTCGGTAGATTGGTGAGTTAGCAGTAGTGAAATATTTATTTTCATTAAGGATCTTCTCGCCTTTAGATATTTCAAATTCACCGCAGAAAGCTATATTCACTTTAACAGCCTCATCTTTCTTAAGAGCGTTTTGAATTCTTCGTTTGAACAATGCTTTACAGTCGTCCAGAAATGTTCCAGAATCTTTATGCTTAAGATTGGATATGACACCCGTTCGAATTCGTGACTGAAATGCTGAGGTTGTATCATCCCAATGTACTCTATGCTTTGCAGTTAGTTTTGTCGGTTCAAACCCTGCCCCTTTTTTCTGTTGAGCTTTTAATAGAGCTCGTAACGATTTCACTTCTCGAAGTTGTGCTTCTAGTTTCTGCTTCTCTCCAATTGATGTAGCAGACCTTAACGCATATCGAATTTTCTTTGTGGCTTTTAAACATTGTATAAGACCTTCTCTAGCTTGCTGCTCATCATAACTAGAGGTTATTAACCCCAAAATGGTGGCAATATAGTTAATAAGTTTAATCAGCATTTTAGAAAATCGATGATGATATACAACTTGCAATACTTGATGCAATTATCCAACTAGGCTTAGCGTTAACTATCAACTGAAATAAAGAGAAAAATTTGTGTAATATAGATAATAATAAATCTACAAAAAAAAAATACTTACTTCAATAAATCCTATAAAATTTGAGCCTCCTGACTAATGCTGCGTCAGAGTAAAATTAGTAGCTAGACCTGGAATAGAGTAAAATGTTATTTCTAAGTCAAGGTTAAATTGATTAAGAAACTATACAAGCGACCTCTCCACAGTCGAGTAATTCAGAATAATGAAAATAAAACTGATTGTATAAAGGGCATAAAGTAAAATTTTGGTCGGACCGAAGACTGAATGGTTATGGTTAGGCTAATGTTAGTTAAAAACGGGCCCCTTAAGATTCAAAAACTTATGCAGTTTCTCATAAGAATACATGTAAAAAGTGATCAATAATTTACGTTCTAATATTATTCAACAAGTCCATAAGAATGAAGCGATGATGTATTGGTCTATGAAATGAATAATCATCCCACAAAATTAAAAAAAAAAATATATAACTCACCAATTATTCTTTAAAGACACACCTCTTGATCAGTAAGACTGGCTGGTTCAGAATCAAATCGATATGAATTTATGTTTCCAGTTTATAAATTCAAAACAGTTTCAATAAAAGTTTAAAAAGACACTTTTTATATCAATATTTAGAATGTACTAAAATTATATAAGTATAAAGGGTATAAAGTAAAATTTTGGTCGGACCGAAGACTGAATGGTTATGGTTAGACTAATGTTAGTTAAAAAAGGCCCCCTTAGGATACAACTGTGTGTAAAACGTTGACCTACCGCATCTATAACATAACATCGAACGATAACCATTATGAGTCACATCAAGGTCACACGGCAAGAATTATTATTATTAGTTTTAGAATATAGTATTAAAAAAAAAAAAAGAAATATTTCAAATTTAGCTACTAACCTATCTGCATAAATTGTTGAGAAAATTATTTTTATTACGTTACAATTAAGACAAAGGTAAGAATTATAAAACTTTTCGTTGATTTTTGGAACAATTATACAAACTTTTTATTAAATTTACTCGGGTCAGATAACAACTTAATTAATTTCCTGTTTTATGTTGTTCGAATATCAAAACAATCTTCAACAAGTTTAAACATGTAAACTTGTAAGTGGGGTATTGTATTGTTAGCATTAAACATAAAAATATTTTATAATTTATTTATATTTTAAATGACCCTCATTGAACTCTATAGAATATTTCACATTTGATACATCAGCATTTTTTCTATCGATTAACTATTAATTTGCTGACTGCAATAATCTTTGTAAAAGTATAAAAATTGTTATATGTTTGGCTATTAAAGGTTTTGAGATAAAAACAATTATTATCGGTTTAAAATTGTTTATTTAAATAATTACAACGGTAGTATAATATTAACAAACCATTGACGTAGATGTTCTGAATTTTTCTGAGTGCAGAGTCCATAAGTAAAATGGTTTAAACATGACTTTGAGTTAGAGTTGAATTTCCCAGTGGCGTGGGGTGTTCCATCAAATTTAACAACATCCACAATAACAACATTGAAAATTTCAAACTCTTCACAATTCTTTCGCAAAAATCAGCTTTCTGTTCACCTCTTACATGTGAAGTAAATAGTTTTCAAAATATCATTAAGTTTACAGTATTGAATATTTCCAGAAGCATATTTTATTCCATGCACATGGTTTTCTATATATCTCACAGTCTTTTTATCTGCATAGCTTAATGATTGATAAGTTTGTGGTAGTTCAAATAGAAAATGTTGTTGTTTGAATCCAAATTCAATGCTTAGTTCTTTAGGATAAAATATTTCATTAATTTGAAAACCTTGAATGTCCTTGAAAGCAATCTTCATAATGTCCCGTTAAAGAATAAATATTACACTTTAGCATGGGGTCATCGCGATATAATGCTCGACTAATGTTAATCATAATTACAAAAGAAAAAGCAGTTGTAAATTAATTAGGTTAGTTTTTTAGTTTTCTATTGTCTAGTGTACGTCTAAAATTTTTATGTATACAATAAATTTTTAATCTGAATCTATGGTGTATTATTTTTTTTAAATATTTTTCGTTGAAACGATCAAAAAACGTTCCAATTCATCGTTTAAACGTCTATTATTCGATAGTTTGACGGTCATGAATTTAGTAGCGATAAAATAGCGAAAACTGAAGCATTTTTGACACTTTGAAAATATGTTTTTCCATAAGAAATACATGTAAATCGTAAATTTTTTCTTATCAGTTTTTTAAAGCGTTATTGTGACAAATTTAAGCGCTATTTTAACGTTTGGACGTTTCACATTTTGGAACTGTGACGTTCATGAATTTTGTAACGGTAAAATAACATTTTTTGACGCTATAATTATCGATTTTGAAATAAAAGTCATTATTTTTTTTTTATAAAAGTTTATTTCATATTTTCTAAATCTCTTATTACATTTTGTTTATAAAAGTAAATATACTGACGCAAAGCGTTAGTATATTTACTTTATAAGAGATTTAGAAAATATGAAATAAACTTTTATAAAAAAAAAATAATGACTTTTATTTCAAAATCGATAATTATAGCGTCAAAAAATGTTATTTTACCGTTACAAAATTCATGAACGTCACAGTTCCAAAATGTGAAACGTCCAAACGTTAAAATAGCGCTTAAATTTGTCACAATAACGCTTTAAAAAACTGATAAGAAAAAATTTACGATTTACATGTATTTCTTATGGAAAAACATATTTTCAAAGTGTCAAAAATGCTTCAGTTTTCGCTATTTTATCGCTACTAAATTCATGACCGTCAAACTATCGAATAATAGACGTTTAAACGATGAATTGGAACGTTTTTTGATCGTTTCAACGAAAAATATTTAAAAAAAATAATACACCATAGATTCAGATTAAAAATTTATTGTATACATAAAAATTTTAGACGTACACTAGACAATAGAAAACTAAAAAACTAACCTAATTAATTTACAACTGCTTTTTCTTTTGTAATTATGATTAACATTAGTCGAGCATTATATCGCGATGACCCCATGCTAAAGTGTAATATTTATTCTTTAACGGGACATTATGAAGATTGCTTTCAAGGACATTCAAGGTTTTCAAATTAATGAAATATTTTATCCTAAAGAACTAAGCATTGAATTTGGATTCAAACAACAACATTTTCTATTTGAACTACCACAAACTTATCAATCATTAAGCTATGCAGATAAAAAGACTGTGAGATATATAGAAAACCATGTGCATGGAATAAAATATGCTTCTGGAAATATTCAATACTGTAAACTTAATGATATTTTGAAAACTATTTACTTCACATGTAAGAGGTGAACAGAAAGCTGATTTTTGCGAAAGAAGTGTGAAGAGTTTGAAATTTTCAATGTTGTTATTGTGGATGTTGTTAAATTTGATGGAACACCCCACGCCACTGGGAAATTCAACTCTAACTCAAAGTCATGTTTAAACCATTTTACTTATGGACTCTGCACTCAGAAAAATTCAGAACATCTACGTCAATGGTTTGTTAATATTATACTACCGTTGTAATTATTTAAATAAACAATTTTAAACCGATAATAATTGTTTTTATCTCAAAACCTTTAATAGCCAAACATATAACAATTTTTATACTTTTACAAAGATTATTGCAGTCAGCAAATTAATAGTTAATCGATAGAAAAAATGCTGATGTATCAAATGTGAAATATTCTATAGAGTTCAATGAGGGTCATTTAAAATATAAATAAATTATAAAATATTTTTATGTTTAATGCTAACAATACAATACCCCACTTACAAGTTTACATGTTTAAACTTGTTGAAGATTGTTTTGATATTCGAACAACATAAAACAGGAAATTAATTAAGTTGTTATCTGACCCGAGTAAATTTAATAAAAAGTTTGTATAATTGTTCCAAAAATCAACGAAAAGTTTTATAATTCTTACCTTTGTCTTAATTGTAACGTAATAAAAATAATTTTCTCAACAATTTATGCAGATAGGTTAGTAGCTAAATTTGAAATATTTCTTTTTTTTTTTTTAATACTATATTCTAAAACTAATAATAATAATTCTTGCCGTGTGACCTTGATGTGACTCATAATGGTTATCGTTCGATGTTATGTTATAGATGCGGTAGGTCAACGTTTTACACACAGTTGTATCCTAAGGGGGCCTTTTTTAACTAACATTAGTCTAACCATAACCATTCAGTCTTCGGTCCGACCAAAATTTTACTTTATACCCTTTATACTTATATAATTTTAGTACATTCTAAATATTGATATAAAAAGTGTCTTTTTAAACTTTTATTGAAACTGTTTTGAATTTATAAACTGGAAACATAAATTCATATCGATTTGATTCTGAACCAGCCAGTCTTACTGATCAAGAGGTGTGTCTTTAAAGAATAATTGGTGAGTTATATATTTTTTTTTTTAATTTTGTGGGATGATTATTCATTTCATAGACCAATACATCATCGCTTCATTCTTATGGACTTGTTGAATAATATTAGAACGTAAATTATTGATCACTTTTTACATGTATTCTTATGAGAAACTGCATAAGTTTTTGAATCTTAAGGGGCCCGTTTTTAACTAACATTAGCCTAACCATAACCATTCAGTCTTCGGTCCGACCAAAATTTTACTTTATGCCCTTTATACAATCAGTTTTATTTTCATTATTCTGAATTACTCGACTGTGGAGAGGTCGCTTGTATAGTTTCTTAATCAATTTAACCTTGACTTAGAAATAACATTTTACTCTATTCCAGGTCTAGCTACTAATTTTACTCTGACGCAGCATTAGTCAGGAGGCTCAAATTTTATAGGATTTATTGAAGTAAGTATTTTTTTTTGTAGATTTATTATTATCTATATTACACAAATTTTTCTCTTTATTTCAGTTGATAGTTAACGCTAAGCCTAGTTGGATAATTGCATCAAGTATTGCAAGTTGTATATCATCATCGATTTTCTAAAATGCTGATTAAACTTATTAACTATATTGCCACCATTTTGGGGTTAATAACCTCTAGTTATGATGAGCAGCAAGCTAGAGAAGGTCTTATACAATGTTTAAAAGCCACAAAGAAAATTCGATATGCGTTAAGGTCTGCTACATCAATTGGAGAGAAGCAGAAACTAGAAGCACAACTTCGAGAAGTGAAATCGTTACGAGCTCTATTAAAAGCTCAACAGAAAAAAGGGGCAGGGTTTGAACCGACAAAACTAACTGCAAAGCATAGAGTACATTGGGATGATACAACCTCAGCATTTCAGTCACGAATTCGAACGGGTGTCATATCCAATCTTAAGCATAAAGATTCTGGAACATTTCTGGACGACTGTAAAGCATTGTTCAAACGAAGAATTCAAAACGCTCTTAAGAAAGATGAGGCTGTTAAAGTGAATATAGCTTTCTGCGGTGAATTTGAAATATCTAAAGGCGAGAAGATCCTTAATGAAAATAAATATTTCACTACTGCTAACTCACCAATCTACCGAACAACAAATATAGATACATGGTTTGATGATAATGTAACAAAACTTATTCTAAAAGACCTAGAAGAATTCCAGGAGCGTGACAGTGGATGGGCCTTAAAACGAATAGTCAACTTGGGCGTAAATATTAATAAATTTGTTCCGCAACTTGGCTCATCATATATTGAACTTCCAACTCAAATTAAAAGAAAGGAAGCCTGCATTAACATTGCGAATGATGACCAAGCCTGCTTTGCATGGGCTGTTACATCAGCTTTGTATCCCGCTGCGGACCATCCTCAAAGAATTAACCAGTATCCACATTATTCAGAGGTATTAAAACTTAAAGGAATTCAGTTTCCAATGACTATCAAGCAGATTCCAAACTTTGAAAAACAAAATAATATTTCTGTAAATGTCTACATATTAAAGAAATATAAAAAGGATTTCACGACACTTCCTACATACCTGACATCTGCAAAGAAAGATAAGCATGTAAACTTACTTCTTATTCAAGACGATTATTCTAATCCAACTAGATATCATTATGTTTGGATAAAAAATCTTTCTAGACTTTTGTCTAAACAATTGAACAACCATGATGGTATGAAATATTTCTGCGACAGATGTTTACATTATTTTTATTCTACAAATATGTTAAATAAACACATTGATGACTGTATTAAAAAGAACGATACAGCCATCAGGATGCCTGAAGAGGGTAAAAATATGATAAAATTTAGGAATTTTAAAAACAAAATAAAAGCCCCTTTTGCTGTATACGCTGATCTAGAAAGTGTTTTAAAGCCATGCGCGGAAAAGACCGCTTACCAAGAACACATCCCTGCAGCCGTTGGTTATTACTTTAAATGTTCATATGATGATTCTCTCTCTTTCTATCGATCATATAGAGGATCTGATTGCATGCAGTGGTTCGCTGATGAGATGAATCAGCTTGCTGAGGATGTTTCAACCGTATTTCTTTGTTCATATCCTATAAAAATGACCGATGACCAGGAAAGGGAATTTCAATCGGCCAAGCATTGTCACATTTGTGAAAAGCCTTTCTTACCTGGAGAAACGAAAGTCCGTGATCATTTTCACTTAATATCTGAAAATAATTACCGCGGGGTTGCACATAATGACTGTAATGTTAATTACAAAGACACTCACACAATCCCGGTAATCTTTCACAATTTGAGTGGTTATGATGCACATTTCGTGATAAAAGATATCGCTACTCGTATGAAGGGAAATGTAGACTTGCTGCCTCTCACTAAAGAAAAATATATTTCTTTTACAAAGCATGTTGATGAATCTCGAATAAACTTTAGATTTATAGACAGTTTTCGGTTTATGGCCTCTTCTCTAGATAAGTTATCATCTTATTTAACTGAATTTCCAAATCTTAAATCCCAGTTTCATAATACTCCGGAAGAACAATTTAATTTGTTAACAAAGAAAGGAGTAATGCCATATGATTATATTGATAGTTTTGATCGCTTCAATGAATCCTGTTTACCACCTCAAGATGCTTTTTATAGCAAATTAGAAGATAAACCTTGCCCCAAACGTTTATATAAAAGAGCTCAAGAAGTTTGGACTACATTTAACTGTCATACTCTAGGAGACTACGTTGACTTGTATATGAAAACCGATATTCTACTTTTAGCAGATGTTTTTGAACAGTTTAGAACAAGCTGCCTGAAAACGTATGAACTAGATCCAGCTCACTATTTCACGCTACCTGGATTTACTTGGGACGCAATGTTAAAGTATACTGGTCAAGAACTAGAGTTACTGACTGATCCTGATATGTTTTTATTTGTTGAACGCGGAATACGTGGAGGTCTTAGTCAAGTTTGCTCTAAAGAAGAAGAGCTCATGCAAACAACAAATATATGCCTAATTACAATCCACAAAAATCTGAAAGCTATCTGATGTACTTCGATGTTAACAATCAATATGGATGGGCGATGTCCCAGTATTTACCATATGGCGGATTTGAATGGATGGATACAAATATTGATGTTACCACTATTGCTGATGATAATGATGATGGTTACATGCTTGAAGTGGACTTGGATTATCCATATGATATACATGACAGGCATAAAGATTTACCTTTCTGTCCAGAGCATATCAATCCTAAAACCATGAAACCGCCAACTACAACTAAAGAAATTACTAAATTGATGGCAACGCTAAATAATAAAACCAAATATGTCATTCATTACCAAGCTCTTAAACAAGCTATAGCTCATGGATTAAAGATTACGAAAATACATAGAGTATTAAAATTCAAGCAGTCTCCATGGTTAAAACCGTATATTGATCTAAACACTGCTCTTCGAACAGCTGCCAAGAACGATTTTGAAAAGAATCTATTTAAATTAATGAACAATGCTGTGTTTGGTAAGACTATGGAAAATGTTAGAAAAAGGGTTGATGTAAAACTTCTGACGGAATGGGAAGGTCGATATGGAGCCCAATCTTACATAAGCAAGCCTGAATTTAAGAACAGTACGATATTTAATAAAAACTTGGTTGCCGTGGAGATGTATAAATTACAAATTTATCTTAATAAGCCTATATATGTAGGCCAATCCATTCTAGACCTAGCAAAAACCACTATATATAGCTTTTATTACGATTATCTGTTTAACAGATTTGGAGAAGACTGCACAGCTTTCTATACCGATACAGATAGTATAGGGGTGGAAATATTGGGAAAAGATCCATATAACCTTATGCAAAATGATTGCCATCAGTACTTTGATACATCAGACTATCCCCGAGATAATACATATGGAATACCTCAGGTGAATAAAAAAGTTTTGGGTATGATGAAGGATGAAAACAACGGGCGGATTATGACTGATTTTGTTGGGTTGAGATCCAAATTATACAGCACAAAAATTGCAACTTCAGAAGATGAGCTGCAAACCTTAAAAAACAAATTACAAGATGAATACTATGATGATGATGAAATTGCTCAAATCCTATTAAATTATGGGGTAACTAAAAAGGCTAAGGGGGTTAAGATGTCCGTTGTAAAGACAAAAATTACTTTTGATGACTACATTGATTGTCTAGAAACAGCTAAACAAAAGACTACTGCACAAAATCTTATACAATCCAAGCATCATCATGTTTTTTCTCTAGAACAGCAAAAAATTGCTCTTAGCTCTGATGACGACAAAAGATACCTAGTACCGGGGACAGATGAAACTTTGCCTTGGGGACATTACTCTATAATGGATGTAGATTAGTTTTTTTTTTTTATAATTTAGCTGATCCTCATTGAAGAATTAACTTAGGATGTCAAGATATTTTATCAATTAGAAGATATGTTAACATGTATTTTTAAATTTTTAACTGTTTAATATATGTTTTTGAAATAAATTATTGTTTTATTTACCCTATCCACATAATATAAATTTTAAGACAATTTATTTATCGCATTTCTGTAATTAAATATATGTAACCGGTAAAGAAATAAAAAAGTCTTAATTACATATCTAAAAATCGACAGTACGCCTTTGCTAACTTATTATCATCTACAACCGTATGTGACGTATACGGAGCTGTTTGTCTAACACATTTCAACTTTATTTTACAAGTCACTTGATAGCCCCGTTGGTTAAGGCGTCAAGTTTGTACACATGAGTTTGTGGGTTCGAATACCACAATAGGCATCACACAGAATTTTTTTTCTACATTTATTCTCATCCAAAAAATTATTCTAAGTTCTATTTGGGCACTGGGGATGATGATGAGGGGTGGTAGGATGACTAAAATGACATTGGGGATAGTGATGAGGGGTAGTCAAGGTACGGTGAAAAAAAAAAAAAGGTAAAATTACAGGTAAATCAAAGGTAAGTTCTTGTAGGACAGGTGAGTGGAGGTGAGCTTTATCTTACCCTATACAGCAACCCCTTTTCAATGATACGTCATACGTCAAAATCCGTTCGGCCGTTTACGAGATACAACGTTAAAGCCCTTTTGGCAGTTACGACCCTGTTACCCTATTGAATCATTATAATGATACGACTCTAGTGTCTAGTCACATGTTTGGAGTGGTGGGGGGTAAATTAGCCAAAAATGACCAGAATCGACCTTAGATTTTCTTATGGAGATTTACATGTAAAAATGATCGATTTTGGTCCCGAACTGTCATAGCACCTTTACTAAAGTGACACTTTTAATGATAGCAAACAATGTTAAAAACGATTGTTTACATAGCAGCGTGTTAAAAATACTTTTAACACGTTGCCATGTAAACAAGTTTACTTTTAACACGGTTTAGTTTACTTTTAACACGGTTTGGTTTATTGTCATTGCAAATTCGCTCGTTTCATTATCAAAATAGGGAAGTTGTACAAAAAACATTGTATGGTATTTGTGTTAAAAGTGATTTTATTTTGTTCGTGAAATTGTTCAATTCGCTCCGCTCATTTCACAAACGTTTTCACTCACAAAATAAAACCTCACTTTTAACACTCATATCATAAATAACTATTATCTACTCTACCTCATATTATGTATCAATTTTTAGTTCGTGAAAACTGTCATTATAGACAGCATTGCGTGAAGGATTGAAAGTGTGCGTGAAGTAACAATGTATTATAAATGGGATTTACTTTTTCGCACTGTTTTTGACACACCTTCAAATAATCGAATATCCTTAGCATTCGCGTTGTCATGGTGTTGCTATGAGAGCATTAAATTTCAACAAAAGTCATTCTGACAGTTTTGTAGTTTAAATTTTCAAATTTAAATTTGTAATTAGTTTTTATTTGTTTATCGTAGATAAAATATTGTATGAAACTCTGCGTGAAGTGCTTTTTGCGCACTTACGCGATATATAGCACTCGCTTCGCTCGTGCTCGAAACATCGCGTGCGTGCACAAAAAGCATACTTCACGAACTGTTTCATAAATAACTATTTTGGGAATAAAGGTTTTGGTTTTTGAAAGAGGTAAAATGATCAGAAATAATATATGTAACTCTTCTGTCCCTCCTAGAAGCATTTAACGCTGTTACATGAAACACAGCATCATATATATATATATATATATATATATATATAATACGAATAATAGTATAGTGAGTGGTTCAATATAACGTGAAGTTAATCGTGGAGTTGCAGTCAACGTTTGGCCAAGGTAAGTAAAGAAAACTCTTTGATTTCAGTCAAGCTTTCGAATTTATTTAATTCTTCTTCAGGACATCTGTGGTGAAGAACAATTTTTATAAAATAAAGAAATATTGTTACAAATGTGATGACTTACTAATCGTGAGGTTATAAGAAAAGCGACGAATTCTGTTTGACAACATTACACTAATAAAACATTTTAAAATTCAGGTACATCACTATTAAAATACATAAAAATATATACATTTACACCATAAAACTTATTATTTTGTTATTTTTAGCATGGAGGTTTGTCTGTAAATGATTGAATTTTAATGTGTCTTCAATTTCCTTTTTTATTTGTGTGTTTTTTATATATGGTTTTTATTTTAACACAGTAGGAGAGCAAAACATTTTGATGATTTATTTATTTAGATTTTATTATTATATCAAGTAAAATTCTGTAGTAATGAAATGCGGGATTTTAATTTCAAAAATTTATTTGTTAAATTTTATGAACGTTGTTGTGTTTTTATTTTTATTTATTTTAGTGTTATATTAATCTTTATGTTTGTAATCATGTTTTAATTTATTAATAGTTTATTTATCTTTATATTTATATATTAAATTTTTTTTTTTTTTTTTTTTTTATATTTTATATTTATATTTATTTTTGAAACGACAGAATGTAACAATAAATATTACTCAGCCCTTTAAGTGACATTAAAAATAATAAATATAAAGCATGCGCACTAACTGAACATGCAATTAAAAATGGTCATAGTTTTAAATTTGAAGAAACAAAAATTTTAGAAAGGGAAAGGAACCTTAAGAAACGATTATTCTTAGAAATGACACACATTGACAGAAGGGAAACATGTATTAATAGAAAATCGGATATAGAAGGGCTGAGTAATATTTATTGTTACATTCTGTCGTTTCAAAAATAAATATAAATATAAAATATAAAAAAAAAAAAAAAAAAAAAAAAAAAATTAATATATAAATATAAAGATAAATAAACTATTAATAAATTAAAACATGATTACAAACATAAAGATTAATATAACACTAAAATAAATAAAAATAAAAACACAACAACGTTCATAAAATTTAACAAAAAAATTTTTGAAATTAAAATCCCGCATTTCATTACTACAGAATTTTACTTGATATAATAATAAAATCTAAATAAATAAATCATCAAAATGTTTTGCTCTCCTACTGTGTTAAAATAAAAACCATATATAAAATACACACAAATAAAAAAGGAAATTGAAGACACATTAAAATTCAATCATTTACAGACAAACCTCCATGCTAAAAATAACAAAATAATAAGTTTTATGGTGTAAATGTATATATTTTTATGTATTTTAATAGTGATGTACCTGAATTTTAAAATGTTTTATTAGTGTAATGTTGTCAAACAGAATTCGTCGCTTTTCTTATAACCTCACGATTAGTAAGTCATCACATTTGTAACAATATTTCTTTATTTTATAAAAATTGTTCTTCACCACAGATGTCCTGAAGAAGAATTAAATAAATTCGAAAGCTTGACTGAAATCAAAGAGTTTTCTTTACTTACCTTGGCCAAACGTTGACTGCAACTCCACGATTGACTTCACGTTATATATATATATATATATATATATATATATATATATATTATATGACTTTCCAGGAGTGTGGATCGTCCTTAAGATTGTCAAAATATTAATTTAGAAAAATGTCATTAAACTATAAATGAAATTTCAGTTTTAAAAAATAAATAAAGAATTAAATGATAATACAGTTTTGTAACTTAAAACAATATAAGCTAATTTTAATATTTTGTCGTCTATCGTTCGGACACTTTAACCAAAAATTAACGTGTTAAGTAAGGATTGATAATAGTTTCGAAAACCGAATCGCCAATTCAGTTTTTCGTTTTATTCGTATTTGCCTTGTTTTGAAATACAAATTGAAGTGCAATTTCCGATGTGGTCAAAGTTTGTTAGTAATGCTGTCAGATACATAATTACAAATGTTTCAGCAATGGTTGACCTGGGTTAACCATATTTCACTACGGAGTTTCTGCTGCTTTTCGGTTTGCAAATAAAAAAATATTGTGTTTAATTAAGCAAATTGTTGACTGGATATAATATGACTATCTAATTAAAACCAAACAACATACATGGAATATTTTCTTTATCTCTCTGTCCTGAATCTGTAATAAACAATTGTGTATCTGTAAGAAGTGTAGATAATAATAGTTGATGTATTTTATAGTCTTTATACCCTACAATATAAAATATATTTACAATCGAGGAAAAAATTTACTAAATGGACACTGTATGTTATTTTTAAAAATCCTGTGATATCCATTTACATGTACAGTGTGGTCCGTAAGTAATGGACCAATGTGAAATTGAAGATTCTTGGCCTTAAAATTTCACTTTGGTCCATTACTTACGGACAACCCTGTATACAGTATTTTTTCTATTTAGGAGTATAAAAGATATAAAAATTTTGGGTTTTATGCTTTCTCATATTACTTTATTGGAATAGGAATTAATACTAATGTGTTTTTTATATAAAGTAAAATTTTACTAGTTATTTATCTAATCATTGTGTTTAGGCGTTTTTGTAGGGATATAACCAAAACTCCATTTTTATAAACCACCATTTGATACAATATAAAGAATAATTTTGTAAAAACTTCATGCAGTTCTTGTAAACCTTTTGAAAAGATAAACGCTAAACGGTACATAAAGAAGTGTCTTGAAGAACTTATTGGTAATACCTTCTGAGCCATTTGCTGGAGAAAATTTACTTCTCATGGATAAAAACGCTCGACCGCAAAAAGCTAAGATAATTTATCCGTATCTTTATGTTGGTTCACATATTGATTAAAACTAAAAAGAGTAAAGAAGCAGAAATTTACAGTATAAAGACATAAAAACAAACGTAAACCATACAGGCCTTGGACTAATGCAATGGTTACTTCAGACAAACTTAAAAAACTATTTATAGTGACAAATAAAGCCGCTGTGTTATTTCATTGCTCCAGATTTGTATTTTTATTTTTAGTTTATTACTTACATTTGTTTTTTGTTATCTAATATCAAACAGGACAATACAAGGGACAAAAGTTAATCATCACTCTCAAATGATCATGTATGTCCGTTCGTAACAGTGAAAATGCGTGGCTCACAAAGACACACAAAGGCTCACAAAGACTCACTAGCATATTCTGTGGGGATTTAATTACTTTTCCGATAGAAATACTCAAATTACTTACATTCTATATAATCCGTGTATAGTACTATTGACAGTTAAACGTGTGTGTAATATATAAGATAATAGTTGAGTTAACATTCTGTAAACTTAAACATTTTCCATTTAGTATAATGTAGTTTTAAAGAAAAGTTGCGAATACTTCTATAACATGTGTGCAATTAGGGCTACCGCGTGTGAATTCGCCGCTTGAGGCGCTAGGGTAGCTGAAGGTCCCCGCGTCACTGTTTTTGGGTGGGATGCACGGTATTATTTTTCTTTTTAATTAACTTTTGAGTTATTACGAGGTATAATAATATTTAATTCAAAACATTGTTTTAATTATGGAAAATACGAGTTATGTCAATGAATGTCACTGCTTTAAAAATAGAACTACCAAAAAGAGGTGCAAACAAAGTTAAGCGGGTTAAAATAACAGTACTGAGCAACACTGTGGCATTTTCCTCTAAATATCAATGGATTAATATTTATTTGCAAACGTGACTACGGATAAGTGTAAGCTACAAATTTATTCTATGGGCGGACCTACAACGCCAGTGGCGCCAACTGGTGAGCAAAAAAACGGTAGCCTCATTATTTACCAATTTCAATAAATTTTGTGGTCCATAAAATTCGTTATGACGGTAACCGTGTTATCTTTATTTCTAAATATAAAAAATGCATTAATTTAGTAGCACTTAATGAGCACTAAATCATGACCAGTATTTTTTGTTGCATATCGAATATAACCGAAATTTATGGTTAGGGGAGACAGGGGCTTGTGCTTGTTGTAACAGGGGTAATTAGTAACAGCGACATTTATCCGTAACTAGGTGTACCTGCGACGTCGTTCGCGTGGCGTGTTAATTGTTGTATAAAAATTTCTCCCCTCAATCCGTTAAAGGAATGGGAGGAGAAATTTTTATACACCAGATGTTAAGTTAAAAGAAGACAAATAGTTATTTTAAAAATATATTTCATATACAGAATTGACCTCTCTACAGATTTATTATAAGTATAGATTATGAACTTTTTATATCAAACCATAGTGTCAACTTTAGATATAGCACCAGACGTCACGTGAGTGTGTTGAGGGGTTGAGGAAGTGGAAGACGCATGTATATCCGAAGAAATCCTCTGTATTTAGTTTTTATATTTTAAACAAATATTTAATTCTTCTAAGATGATTATTAACCCATTATCAACTGACATTTTTGCTAACGAGTTTCTTTAATCTGTTGTTAACTGACTGGTTATAGGTTATTGTTTAATATTGTTACTTGTTAGTTTTCTTTCCTTAATATGTATTTCTTTATAAGAAAAGTTTCATACATTTTTGAATTAACTAGCTTTGATTACGAAAACTTTATTGAATTACGCACCGATGTGTAATTAATTCTAATTGATTTTCTGATCCATTATTCAAAATTTCTCGCTCTGTACCCCAAAATGTCAGCAATACTTAAACAAATGTTCTATCATTTATTGAAATGAACTCAAAGAGTAAGAAACACGAAAATTCAGTGTCCTCAGAGAAACGAGTATTGTCGGTAGAGGTTCAGTTTGTTTTGTTAAACACGGGTTTAAATGCAAAGAGCGTTTTTCAAACAATGAAATGAATGGGTTTAGGATAGTATTATTTCCCTAGCAGTAATTCAGATCCCAAGTCCTGCATTTGAATTACAATTATTCTTCCTTGTGACTTCGGGAACAGGAACATTTTTAAATTAGATTTTAAATCAGAATATATTTAGGTATATATATTTGTTTGGTTATAATATTAATTACTTAATATACAAATGGTTAATACAAAGTAAAAGTTGCCACAAAATAATTGGTATCATCACGAGCAGTATTAATTTAATTCAAATATTATTTATTATGTTTACTTATTTACAAAAACCTTAAAAACATATTTATATTATTTCCAGGTAAAGTTAACAAAAAATAAAATGAAATCCAATTTACAAAAATAAAGTCGACAATGCGTTTTAGTCTACTTGAACAAACCAAATTAAAATGTGCCTTAAAAATGCGCGATGGAACAAATACAAAAATTTTACGAAGCTTATTCTAAAAGTTTGTTAAGGTATTTGGATTTTGTCTTCATTGCAGTAAGATAATACAAACACCAGTGATTAAATTATCCAATCAAAAAGATTTCTAGATAGAGCTAGATGTATCGTTTTCTCTAACATAACCTCTGTATATTCAAAAATTTAGAATGCCAACATTTAATAAGATTAAGCAACATAGTAAAATGAAACGAGTGGTTTCTGCATCTCGTTTCCAATAAGTGACTGCCCAACTCGCGGTTCATTTTGATGCTGATTTAATTTTTTTAAACTACTTAGTCTAACATGAGAGAATTAATGTTTTTTATAAAACCATGTCTTATTCGACGCAGGTGATACTAAAATTTATAATAATACTAACTAGCTTAATTATCTAAGAGTTTTAATCACTTCTGACCCTTCTTGGAAAGTTAATTCTTGTCTGTACCCCTTACACCAAACTTTCGAAAGGCCGAACCTTCCATAAATATGTAAACTTTTCAAAAGTTATAGTCTTGAAATTTGCAAATACCGTGTGGCATCTTACCCTTATCATACACTGTGCAGGCTCTTCAAATTTCTTATGGAATACAAAGACCACTTTACGAAGAACGACATCAGAATAGGTTAAAACACCCAAAATTAGAACATCGTTACAGAAGAGGATATTTAATCGCCACGTTTATGGCTCCTCTCCTGGTAATAGTAATTTACGTCTTAGTAGTCATTCCTTAAAACTTAAAAAAATAATTCAGAACTAAAACTCGTTTGAGTTTTTTACCCATTAATGTCTTCTACGATTGAAACATCTTTCGAGGCTCAAATTAGGATCCTAGATAAACCTATGCAAATATGAGAAATTATCTCATCTTTAAAACTTATAACTGTTTACCTTGCATTAAAATTAAAATTTAAGTTTAGTTTAGCTTTTTATAGAAAACTTAAAAAAAAAAGTATCTTAGAGATGAGGTTTATAAATTTTCAAGAAAATTCGTTCTGTATAGGGTATATTTTCTTGTTATATCTAAGAAAATCAGGATCGTAACTATTTAAATCCTTTGTCGTTATTTTAGGATAGGCGAAAGGATTGTTTATTTTAGTATGATGCCACTTTGTGTATTCTACAGTAAAACCACTTTGTATGATGAGTATATCCAATCGTGAGACGCCAGGGAGCACCAGAAAAAAACATGCAATATTTACATCGCGGTGCTTGAGTCTCTGATGAAAAATTTTAAATTCCCAAACAGCATCAAGTATGTGATGGAATAATAAATTTTCTTGGTTGATTTTGATATTGAAGCTGTCTGTTTCTTCTCATTTAAATTCGAAAACTTGTTTTTTTGTTTTCGTATAAAAAAGCAAGGGCATGGATCTGCATATTTATTATCTCAAACTTCATCGATTTTATTATAATTCTGGCTTTTACTTTATTTGTGAAGCACATTTTTGAAATACTTAATTTAAGTTATATAACCTGAATGGTTTCTTGATTCGAGAATATTTATATTACAAATTTTAGTCTTGGATGTACCGCGGAAGATCTATAGATACCTTAACTTTTCTACAATCAAACCGAAATAAATTCATAAATACAAAAGAGTTTAAAATATCATTACTCTGGTTGGTAGATATAATTATATTTGTAGTCTGCCTTCCTTATATCATTTCTATAACATTTTAAACTTTTGTGTTCACACATATTTAAGTTAAAAATTCCAATATGATATTATAATTTTTGTCAAAATTTTTTGTCTATTTATGAAAAATTGTAAATATAAAAAAAAATTGTTAATTTTTGTTATGTCTTAAGTGGTAGCCTTAATAATCCTATAAAAATGCATTAGATAAATAAAACAATACTACCATATATACCTCTGTAATTCAGGAAGAGGTAGGTATATACTGGGTAGTCTAATAAATAACTTCCTTTAATGCAAAAATTATGTTTTTCTAAATTTTTTAATTGTATTTGATAAAGTCTCCTTTAATCGACATTTCAAATTTTTTATGCAGTCTGAATATTACGCTTATGGAAACTCTACAAAGTAACCGTTTGTTTGATTAGTTATATTTTCGTTCGAGGTCAACTATTTACGAGCAATCTTTGAAGTTTGGATACTCAAAATAATCTGAAATCACGAAAATAAGCTATGTTAGAAAACAACTTAAAGGCCAACTTAAATTTTTTAATTATTGTACTTACGCTCTTGTAAGGCGGTTTCTTGGACTACAATACTTTTTTCCACGGTAGGACTTATTCCTCATTGAAACTCTGCTTCAATTTGTCCAGTCATGTATAATATTTGCCAATAAAAACTAAACTTTTTTAGCTCGATTAATTATAATTTTATTTTGCAACCCCAAAATCCAGTGTTCATAAGCTTTCTGCAGCCGGATTCTGTAACTCGTAATGGTGTCGTTAAGCGCTCATACCGATAAGTTTCGGTTCGTTACATACCGACGCCTCGCCGTAACGACAATTGGTATTCTGTAAACGAAATATAACGAACTTCGTCGTTATAATACCGAAATTCGTCGCTAAGATGTCGTTATGAGCGGAACGGATAGCGAGGCATGGGCACCCCCTCGTTATACCATAACGACACCGTATTTTGTATTTAAAATTAAATTTCATATTTATGGCTAATGTTATTATTCCTTCTATTATTATTACCATTGTATAATTGACTTGACCACCGCTTCGGGCAATTGTATGACTATAAACAATGTATAAAATAAAGATGGTTATAAAATAAACACAATTTATAAAAAGAACTTTTTATGGAAGAAAGTTTTTTTACTGATTTATAGATCATATTACTATTATAAAAAATATTCTGTAACTTCTTGAAATTGTGTCAAAATCTCTATCTATATGCCTAAACACACTTGAAACATGCATTGTGATCCAGTTCTTCGTTATCCTGAAAATTTCAGAGCTCTAGGTGGTCGGAAAATAGGTTTAAATTCGAATACAAAATTCCACAAAATGACAAAGAACACGATGAAAATAAAAAACTTTCTGAAATCACGAAAATAAGCTATGTTCGAAAACAACTTAAAGGCCAACTTAAATTTTTTAATTATTGTACTTACGCTCTTGTAAGGCGGTTTCTTGGACTACAATACTTTTTTCCACGGTAGGACTTATTCCTCATTGAAACTCTGCTTCAATTTGTCCAGTCATGTATAATATTTGCCAATAAAAACTAAACTTTTTTAGCTCGATTAATTATAATTTTATTTTGCAACCCCAAAATCCAGTGTTCATAAGCTTTCTGCAGCCGGATTCTGTAACTCGTAATGGTGTCGTTAAGCGCTCATACCGATAAGTTTCGGTTCGTTACATACCGACGCCTCGCCGTAACGACAATTGGTATTCTGTAAACGAAATATAACGAACTTCGTCGTTATAATACCGAAATTCGTCGCTAAGATGTCGTTATGAGCGGAACGGATAGCGAGGCATGGGCACCCCCTCGTTATACCATAACGACACCGTATTTTGTATTTAAAATTAAATTTCATATTTATGGCTAATGTTATTATTCCTTCTATTATTATTACCATTGTATAATTGACTTGACCACCGCTTCGGGCAATTGTATGACTATAAACAATGTATAAAATAAAGATGGTTATAAAATAAACACAATTTATAAAAAGAACTTTTTATGGAAGAAAGTTTTTTTACTGATTTATAGATCATATTACTATTATAAAAAATATTCTGTAACTTCTTGAAATTGTGTCAAAATCTCTATCTATATGCCTAAACACACTTGAAACATGCATTGTGATCCAGTTCTTCGTTATCCTGAAAATTTCAGAGCTCTAGGTGGTCGGAAAATAGGTTTAAATTCGAATACAAAATTCCACAAAATGACAAAGAACACGATGAAAATAAAAAACTTTCTGATAATATGAAACAAATTTTTATAATTATCGTTATTGTTATTTCCACTATTATTACAGTTGCACATTACTAAATTGTGCATCAGCTTATATTTAAGATACAACAAAGACTAATATTTAATTAAATATAAAATAAAACAATAAAAAAGGTTATCTACGTACACATTTGTTTTCTTTTGTAATATAAAAATCCATTTAGAAATCTTCATATCTTTCCTAACAGCTACCTATTATAATTATTATTAAAAAATATTTTTCACTATAGTATTATCCGAAATTGTTTGGGAATCTATGTAATGGGAAGGAAACGGTTCATTAAAAACATAAAGCTGTACAATATGAAATAAGCGAATAAATAATGTATTTTGAGGTCTATTGATATTCATTAACATTATATGAAGTATAAAAACATTTTGTTTTTGTTTCGGAATAAAGGATTATGAAACTTTCGTGAACCGAGAACACAATGTAAACAAACAAAACTAAGAATTTAAGGTTAGTTCTAATGAAATCACTATCAATACGTCACTTCCTCAACGTTATATACCGACATCTCGGTATTGCATTCTGTAACGTCGTGATTCCGTTATTCGTAGTTACAGAATGCCACCGTCGTTATTCGGTTGTCGTTACAAGATCGGACTGTCGGTATCATAGCGATAACGTTCCGTGTCGTTATAGAGATAACGAGTTACAGAATCCGGCCGCTGGCCCTTTAAGCTACTCCTAGCCGGGTCGGAGCACTTTTGCAGTACTTTACTGGTATGTGTGTTTACTGTTTATACTGTTCTCTGGTGTCAGGTTTCATCAATGGTTACCAAACCATGTCAAAAATCCAACGAATTGTGCTTCATATGGTCCAAAAAAACCCTTAAAGAAGTCGCCACCTTTTTTAAAACTTGGCAAGTGTGCTCTTTACCAATTTTAGGGTTCTCTACCGATATTTAACCAGCTTAAAAATGTCGTTGATATTTGTACATTTTCTGGTGTAGTTGCATCAAAGCGCCGTGCAATATAGAAAAAAAAATTCACATAAAAACTAATAAAACATCATATTGTAAGAATGCTGCAACTTTAATAACATAAAATTACACGTTTGTTTTTACAAGAAGAATTTACTAAAAAATAAAAATATTTTGTTTCTTTAATAGGTACCTTAATACTTTTTTGACAAATGCAAAGAAACAAAATTTAAAAATACAGGATACAATTCATTTTTATTAATTAATAATATATGTTTAAATGTTCCAAAAAAAGTATAAATATTTATTTACATTAAACCAGGAAGTACTGTTTCTTTAATACAAACCAACAAACCTTTATATTAATCAAACAATTACATTATTATAGAAAATATTCTTACGTATATAGTAAACAACGTTAAACTTAGAAAACATTAACAATAAATAAAGCCTGTTGTACACAGTTCGATTTCCGTTCATCAAAACAAGAATGATAGGATCACTCTCGCAAAAATTTGTTCAATGCCGCCGAAGCCCTCGTTTGCATTTCCATCTGCATCGCTGTCAAACTAAAATTTCTGAAATCGATAGATCAATACAAAAAAAAAATATGACGAATTCGGTAGACTTAAAAAGATGGCGACAAATTTAAAAAATTGTTTATTTAATAAAAAAAGGGAATTGTAAATTAGTTACAAAAAAGTTAAATAAATATGAAAGAAAATTATAACGGTAAATCGGTAGATTATTTCCGAAATCGGTAGATCTACCGAAAAATAGGTAGAGTTGGCATCGCTGCTCACCAGTTATTACAAAACCAGAGCGAAATATGGTACAAAGAACTTCAAAGACTGCGGGCAGAGTGATCTTACTGTTCTTGTCCATATGCGGTGTCTTAATGGCTTCTTTATACTTCACGGCATTATATCGCCAAAAAAACCAAATGTATTTGCAGCTATGTAATGAGATATATGTAGTTTTATGCCAATATAGAAGAATAAGATATTGTTAAGAAATAACCGAATAAGAAAAGGACCTTTCCTTAAAAGACTGATTTTAGATTATGTATTCCAGAATCTTCTAGATGTAATTATAAAGTTAGATCATGTTATTTGAAATTACTAGAATGTAAAAACAATCGAGTTTTTGGAGCTTAAAACATTAAATTGTTAGACCATCCAACGTATAGTCCTGACCTAAATCTCAACGACTTCTTCAGGTTTCCATGCAAACATAAAAAATTGTATGCTTGGACAACGATTCTATTCACCAGAAGAAGCCATTGATGCTTTTAAAATAGCGATTTTGCAGTTGTCAACTAAAGACTGGGATAACTGTTTTACCATTTGGTTTGAATGTATGCAGATTTATATTTTGGAAAGGTCCTTGCCTTATTTGGTTATCCTGTTACAAGATTATGGACGGGTAGATCACTCTAAAAAAGAACTAGCTGTGGAAACGGAACAAATGTAGAACGTGAAAAACTTTTGAAAGTATAGCATTCTTAAAGCGAAGTACACGACACGTGACTGGGTCGCTGAGACGTAACAACTCGGAAAACGTATCATTACGACTTTCTCAATACGTCATAACATACGTATCTTTAGAACCTAATAACAAATGATTGCAAGTAATCACAACTAAATAAAAGTAATCACAACTAATTAAAAGCAATCACAAATAATAGCAAACAAACAAAGTAGCAAAAAAATTACAAAATCAATTTGTCCCTGCCGGTTTAAGACACCGTAAAAAAAGTTATGCGTCTTCTTAACGGTCATTACTTAAGTGTCAGATTTCGTTTTATAATGCATTAGCTACTTAATAATGCCCTTCTGTTAATTTTGAAAGACTTTTTACCAATATGATAATAAAAAAAAATATTTTCTAAACAAAATACCTAGGACTCCATTTAGCTGTGCAAAAATGCAGCGATTGATAATTTATTACTGTCATCTTCTGCTCAGCTAAATCAATTGAAACGTTGCTGTTGGCAAGCAAATAATATGTGGTTGAGCGCTGATAAACCAATTATAAATCTAGTCAAATATTTTACTATTTATTTTTAAGGATTAATTTTATTCGGAATTATTTGAGCGATTACCGATCAAAAAAATCTTCTAGCCAAATAGAAGTTTACCTAATCTCATATAAGTGAATAATCTTGTCTTAAAATAACTAAAAAAAATCAGTGATGACGCCATGAATTTAAAAAATAAATATATTTATTTAGAAAAAACGTTAAATTAAAGTTGGTAAGTTATACCAAAAGTAGCTGACATAGCGTATAGATTGCGTTTGTTTTTTTTTAATGCTGTCACCAAAAGCATTTACCTTATAAACTCGAAGTTTCGAGTTTTAGAACGCTGTGTTGTTTAGCATTAATTTGGCACCTATCAACAGAGAATTTTTGTAGTACACTTGTAAACACGCGAAAATTGGTCATTGTTATGTTAATTTTTTTAACAGCTTCCTCCAACTAATATAAAAATTGAGCCAGACTAAAAAAAATGATCAAGCCAGAAATCGTGACTGAAATTTACAAAATAGTATTGGATAACCGCTAATATAGTAGGCATATCAAAAAGTGCTGTAAAAGCAATTAAAATACAAATTTGTGTGCACGATGGATACTGCCTTTGCTTGCAAAAACAGCATCACAAGGATGTTTTAATGTAAAATTAAGTGATATTTGGGAAAAATATAGCCGAGTTTGTGTGTTTGTTTATGACCATGTTCTAACTGATACAAAAAACCAACACACGAAAAAATGAACTGAATTAGAGCTCCAAAAAAGGTGAAGTCAACACCAAAAGCTGGCAATAATTTGTATTATTATCTTTAAAGAACACAATTAATGGCAAGTATAATGGAAACTTATTGTAGTGTTTAAGCTATAAAGAAAAAAGTTTACGTTTGACGAAGACGAAAGTTTCATGATAAAACACCGGCTCCGTTACGACAGCCAAAATCAATAAGTCGAAGTTTAAATTGCTTTTTCATGCACGGTATTAGGCAGATTTAGCCTTTTCAGATTATTATTTATTTTTAAACTTAAAAGAATAATCTGGTGGTAAAAGATTTGCTTACCAATAATTTGCAGTTAATTGCCATTTTCAGGAACTTGATGTTTTTATTATAAACATGGTAATAAAGCGACTTAACATAGCAGAGAAAATTGTTTAAAGCTAAGAGAGTTCTTGGTTAAGAAATAAACTTTTTTTTGTATTTTTTTTTAACCAAGTACCTACTTTTAAAACTACCATTGGATATTACGTTATGTTAAGTTATTTTTCCAAAAATTATTTGTTATTATTTTGTATTTTAATATAAAATTTTAACATTAGGGTTTAACGGGCTCACAGTGATTCGTACCGGTCGCGGTCAGGTAATATCAGCTAATAATTTATTTTTAGTAACTTATTGTAGACATAATGTGATTCGTACCGATTGGTACTCATGCCTTCGTTCCTCTACCTGAGCAACACATTAGTGACTTTCTAAAAAAAGGCTTATCATGTTTCATTGCCATTTTCGTAACTATTTAGATATTGATAAGCATACCTCTTTAAGAAAATGGATATCAAATTTATTGAAAGTAGTTCTGAAAAAAATTTTGGTTGTTAATAATTACCAATATAATTTAAAAAAGAGCATAAAACAAGCGGGAAACATGTTTGGGTATGCGTAGATCGCTAATATAGAGCGATTATTTTCACTCTTAGCTCATTTAATCAAAATGTTCTGCTAAATAAGTATGAATTAAAACACTGCCACGAAGCTGATTTAGTATTCATTCATAGACAGATTATAAGTACAGCTTGTAAAAGAAATGGTACAAAAATTATTCGTAAGGTAGTTCAAGAAAACCTACCTTCTAAGTTTACTGTCGATGACGTTGGACTTGTAAGGAATTACATGTATAATGCTGACAAAAAAGTTATTCCATCTTTTCCAAAAAATGTTGATTGATAATTTATCTTCTGGATTTGTAAATTTGGGGAAGGGCGAGCAAGTGCTTTGTCAGCACTGAGGCCACATATGGCACATTGTGCATTCTCCCGTTTATAATGATATCCACACCTCAGGCTGTCATCAAGCTTAGAGAGTTAAAATAGGTGATGAGGCTCCCGAGGGGATCTCCTTGACATCGGCTGGTGTAAGCCAGTTCTCGCCCAACACGGATCTTCTGATTTCAGAAAAAGCAGAGCAGTCATACATTATATGTTCTACTTTTTCCTCTTCTTGTTCGCAGCCTCTGCATAGCGGCGATTCTGCTAATTTCATCCTAAAGAGAGGTTGTCGCAATTGGCAGTAACCTGATAAGATTCTCACAGCTGTTCGGAGATTTTGTCTGGTTAATGCCTTAATTTTTTTTTGCTGTTTCCTCTTCAGGATGAGGTAATAAACTCTCTGGTCAGTCTACAGTTCGTTGTTTCATCCCAGCACTGTATAAAGTTTTGGTGAGAGTGCTGTTTGATAAGGTTCACGACAGCGGACATTGTTAGTTTGGTACATGAGCAAGGGCTAACATTTTTGTAGCTCGCAGATCTTCTTGCTAAATTGTTCGCAATGCGGTTACCTTTAGAGTTCCCATGTCCTTTGATCCAGCTCACAGTGGCCACGTTATTCTGGCTGGCCTCAGTTAGAGTTTGGTGACATTCTAGTACTAAACTTAAAGTGGTACGTGGTCTATTTAAGGTAAGTAGTGCTTGTCGGCAGTCTGTGTAAATATTTACATTCCTACCTGTGATGTTACTGTTGATTAATTCTTTTGCAGCTTTGGTTATGCCTGTGAGTTCTGACTGAACCACACTTGACAAGCCATCCATAACCTATTTCATTTTTAGGTTCTAGGATCTAGATCTTTTATCTTATAGGTTTTTTGTAGTCAGTAACTAGAACTAAATTTAAAACAGGTGAGCAGTACGAATACAGAAACACATGATTTAATTAGTACTTTTATGGCTTTCCGTACGATTTACAAAACACCCTGGTTAAAACCGGAGTTTTAGCCAAGCCTATTATGTTGTCGTCCTGAAATGCTGAAGAAAGTTTTTTCAACTTTTTACAACTTTCTGTTAGTATATTTAACACAAGTTAAATCAAGTAAATATATGTAAGATTGTCGTATAAAATTAACTTTTTCTACAAGCATGTGTAAAACAACACTTTCCCGCACGCATTTTAATTCAGAAAATATCTCTTTCCCGCACGGAGTGAGGGTAAGATATTTTTTATAATTTTGACAAGTAAAGTGACATTTTTCAAAACTGCTGTCAGTTTTGAAAGTCATTACTTTTCATAACTAGTTTTGAAAAGTAAAACTTTACGTAACTAGTTTTGAAAAGTTCATTTCAAAACAAGTTACGAAAAATATAAAGCAAATATAAGTAAACAACTAAGAAATATTTTATACTAACTTTATTAAAGAAATATTTAAAAGCAGACATTTTTAAACAAAAAATTAAATAAGTAGGTATACTTAATATTTAGGTAAATCAGAAACTTACCTTTTATTTATATCTGTATTAAATAGAATTGTCATTACAAAGGTGTCAATGCAAAATAAACACGAGAACTAGATGTATTGTTTTTAATTATTATTAGATAATTATGATTTTCTTTAATTATGGAATTTCGTCAAAATTATAAAAAATCTTGTACGGAACTCGTTATAAAACGCCATTTTGTTTAACTCGTGTTCATTTGCAGCACTCGCTTCGCTCTTGCTGCAACATCACACTCGTTAAACAAAATTGGACTTTTCATAACTCGTTACGTAAATAACTATTCCCGCACGGAGTGCGGGTAAGGTGTTTTCCCGCACGCATTTTTTTTGAATTAATTGAATATGTTTTCCGATAACCTTTTTGACAAATTATTGTATTATTACCTTTATCTTGTTGGACTACATACAAATAGAAAAGAAATTAAGATTATTTTACATGAAAATAGGGATTTTTAAAATGTTTGTTTTTAGAAAAATCATAATTTATTAAATCACCCCTGTAAACCTTACTCAAAGCAACAACAAACTCACCTGTTTAAGTAGGGTTGCTATAGCTATAGTCGTGTATTTATTAACACTATAAAAGATTTAATTGTCACAATCGCATCTTTTCAAATATCTAAATAATTTTCGAGGTGATTTTGCTTGTAGAAAAAATATTAATCCTAACTCTTGCGGAAATTAACTTTCCGCACTTGTTAGGATAATAACTATTTCAGGTACACGCAAATTTGATTGTAAATTGTGAGACAGGTTATTGTCTATTGCCCTGTATTATTTACTGAATAAACTGATCTATTTAGTTAGTAGTTTATGTTTATCGTAGAAAAAACAATCGGAAAAATTTTGTTATAACTACTTATACGAAAAGCAATTTAATTAAAACGGATATAAATTTGTAATTAAAAAACTGATTCCCAAAAAATAGCAAAAAACAGGGGTCTTAAACGAGACCAAATTTTAAAGGGATGTTATTTCTTATTTGATGTTATTATTATTAAAATAAATAATATAAAACACCAAAATCAACTTTTGGCATTGTTTGGCTTTACTTACATATATAACATCCAAATTTATTTAATTTTAAATATTTTATAATTATAAGATGACGGTTTCATAAAACGCACAAAACAATATGTAGAGTAACAGGCTTTTATTTTTAATTAAAGAATCTTTTTCTATTAAAAGGTTGGTTACCATTTAATCTGCTGTGCAAATGTTGATTTTTAAACAAAAGTAATTTAAAACAATTCAAAAGATTTATAGTACATTTTCACTTATCATCCTAAATACACCTTGTTTTACAAGCATATTTTCCTTTATCAAAATTAGTAACCTCTTGAATCTAATTTAAAAACATACTTAATTTTAAACAATAACAATAATGATTGATCATGTTAAGAGTTAAAGAATTAAATCACCTGTACATCGATTGCCATGTTTAACTTAGAAAGACTTACTATCCTTGTCTTATTAACGCGCAATAGAAAGAGATACTTCTAAGAAAAATGTCAACAACATTATTAGCACCTTTGATAATACCTACTTAGGTTAGGTTTATGGTGAGTGGGTCTATAAGGCCCTCCACTGCGACCTACTTAGTTTAAAATATTGAAAAAAATGTACTAAAGATAAGCCCTGATTACTTTTTGGAATCTTAAAATTGAATGTTTACCCTTTAATTTATGCACTTGGTAAGCTCAAAAAGTTTTCACTGAGTTTTCGAGTCTTGAAAATGAGGATTTTTCTGTTTCTCAGATTTTAAATCACTAATAACTCGAAAACAATTAACAAGAGACTTTTTTTATTGGGAATGGCCCAAAAAACCTAAAAAATTTCTGGAAAAAAGAATTTGAAATTTGTTTAAAAGAAATGAGCCATTTTCCTGAAGTACGTAAAATTACTCACTAGTAGCGCTAGTAGTCCGGTAGGGACAAACACTGTCAAATCCTCATATAAACATATGGTAAAATACAATTAAAAAAAGATGTTTTTAACTGAAGAAGATGTTTATGGTACAAAACTAAAATTTGCAACTGTTAAAGATAACAATGTTGTAACATTAAAACGTTGGCTTGCATGTCGTAATTTTAAAGTAACTGGAAAAAAAGTGAATTAATAGACAGGTTAGTATAAAAACTCTAGTAAAGCAGTAGCGGTAGATTCAAACTGTTATAAAAGAAATTTAAAATAATTATGAATTTCAGATTATTTCCGAGTGAAATATCTCATTCTAATCAATGGTAATTAACTGTGAAAAATTTACTATTCATTTCTTATTTATTTAATTACTTTTAAAAATAATTTCGAAAACATATGTAAATGATGGCTCAGTGATTAGTTTATCTGTTAGATAGTTAGTTAGTATTTAATATTTTAGTAATATTTTATTGGTAGATATGCATTAGGGTCAACGATTGTATAAATAACGGAAGAAAACGAGTTGCAGAAACAGGATCTGGATTCTCCTCAGTAGGACCTTTTCCACCAATAAAATGTTTAGAGCATACATATGAATATTTATTTTATTGTTTGCACTGTTAAATCCACTCTCCTCGAAGCATGTATCCTTTTCTTAACTCTTACCTCATTAATATGACGTACAATTCGCAAAACAGCAATGCTTTGTTGGCATTGTACTA
Source organism: Altica lythri (assembly GCA_964028335.1). Lineage (NCBI taxonomy): Eukaryota > Metazoa > Arthropoda > Insecta > Coleoptera > Chrysomelidae > Altica > Altica lythri. Next base: position 61,731,180 of record OZ034805.1, on the reverse strand, counting down.
TCACAATAGTATATTGTAATACAAGTGTTACAATGACAGAGGTTTCGTAGTACGAGTTCAGTTTGTGAAACGAACCGCGAAGCGGTGAGTTTCGCAAAGAACGAGTACTACAAACCGTCATTGTAATTCGAGTGTTACATACTACTTTTTATAATAAACTTTTAAAAGTATAAAAAAAATAAAATGAGAGTTTTTCGAAATATTTATTTATGCTGGCAATCTTGACAGTTTTGACACTTGTCAGTTTTAATGATTTTAAATTAGAATGTTTGTCAAATTTGTATAAAATATTCCAAATTTAGCAATAACGCTGATAATGTAGTTAATAATTTACTACAACATACTTTTTGATTTACTACCTGAACTCTTTCGTTGAAAATCAGTGCAGTGCAACCAATTGTGTGAAACAAAAAGTTACCAAAAACAGTGTTACAATGAATCTATTTCGATACTGTTTTTAGTGTCGAAATAGAAACTTTGTGAACGTGAATTATAAAAAATAATTTTTTATAATTCACGTTCACAAAGTTTCTATTTCGACACTAAAAACAGTATCGAAACAGATTCATTGTAACACTATTTTTGGTAACTTTTTGTTTTACACAATTGATTGCACTGCACTCATTGTAAACGAAAGAGTTATCAAGAAGTATGTTGTATAGTCCATTTCACCGATTTTGGCCGATGACAGAAATCATACTCGAAGTAAATTTAGAGTTACATCTCTCTAAGATACAGGCAAGTTAGAAATTTAAATGAGGACGTTTGTTTTTTAATACAACACTTACGTAACTGCATCCTGTTTCACCAGTAGATAAAAAGTATTCAATACGGAAGTCTTGACTTAATTCACATTCCTAGTAACCGTCATGTACGGCTCGTTGTTGAAGGGTTGAATTTAATAATTATTAATGTCATATTTTTGTAGATGTCAAACCACACTGATAGTTTCAGAAACTTACGACCTAATTTAGAAAAAAAACTCTCCGCCATTGGTAACTTGGATGACAGTTTAATCTTATTTCAGTGGTTTCTAATATCAAATCGGCCAAAAACGATGAAATGGACTATAGTAAATTATTAACTACATTATTAGCGACATTGCGAAATCCAGAATATTTTATACAAATTTGACAAACATTCAAATTTAAAATCATTAAAACTGTCAAGTGTCAAAAGTGTCAAGATAGCCAACATTAATAAATATTTCGAAAAACTCTCATTTTATTTATTTTTTTATACTTTTAAAAGTTCATTATAAAAAATAGTATGTAACACTCGAATTACAATGACTGTTTGTAGTACTCGTTCTTTGCGAAACTCACCGCTTCGCGGTTCGTTTCACAAGCTCCACTCGTACTACGAAACCTGTCATTGTAACACTTGTATTACAATATACTATTTTATATAGGATTTATTTTTTTAAATAATAAATTAATATTACGTAAATAACACTGTTTTGACATGTGAATAGTTTATGTTTGTCCGTACTACTAGTGCTGCCTCTCGTGACACGTTTGCTGTACTATTCTCAGGAAAATGGCTCATTGTTTAAACAATTTCTGTCAACAGGTTTTGTTCGGCATCCTTCACATTTGTTTAAAGTGGAAATTTTTAAACACTCATCCGCAATAAAACTAATCAGAAATATTTTCCTAACGGGAGCGGTCACACAACCTGGACTATATCGATCGTTGATTTTTCCTATTTATATAACTGGAAATCACAGTTGTTTTGAATTGTTACTGCTCAGTCCAATTTAATTTTTTTTTCCGGACCCGATCTGTAATAGATTAAAAACAAGTTAAAATGGTGTCGTGGGACAACAGGTAGAAACGAAGTTCCTTCGGCTAATGTAGAATCGACACATAACACTACTCGCTTGTGTATACGACTGTAGCGCCTGCGCACGTCTCATTTAACGGTCAAAATATCAAAATCAGGGAAATCTTGGCGTTAAGAAAGAAGCTTTTTTAAAATTCAAGGTGAGCTTTAAAGAGTAATGTATACATTTATTCTTTCTCACCTTTCCTAACTACTTTCAACTATCAAGTTTTTTAAAAATAATATCTCATATTACTTTAACAAAAAAGCTAAATGTTAAGAGATATATACTAAAAAAAAATGCATCGGCCGGGAATCGAACCCGGCTCATTTAACGGTTTTATTCCACGGACTTTTCGTTACGGTTTTTTACTGTTACATTTTTTTCAGTTCGGTCACGCAGCAAAATGACTATCTCCTCCAATCCTGCCGTAAGGAACTTAGTTCCAATTAGTATTTAGACGTATTTAAAAGGACCGAATGTAATCACGGGCATAACTAAATTCCTTCTGCTTTCCAATCAGGGTGTGTTTCTCTTTTTTTCCACTAGAACCTAGCACAAAAAATCTGATTTATTTTTTGTTAATAAATATTTATTTTAATATAACAAAAATCCTAATCTCTTTTTTCGTTTTCCTGTTACGAATTCTTTTACCAAAAAAAAAAAATAAAGAATACACCATATTGCTAAAAAATACCAGATTCACCAATTAAAATTACATTGTATCCCAAAATATTATCGCCTGAAATTTAATTACCAAAAAATTTGCATCGGCCGCGAATCTAACCCGGCTCATTTAACGGTTTTATTCCACGGACTTTTCGTTACGGTTTTTTACTATTACATTTTTTTCAGTTCGGTCACGCAGCAAAATCCCTATCTCCTCCAAGCCTGCCGTAAGGAACTTAGTTCCAAAAATAGTGGGCCTAACCACTATAAAAAATTTATTCTAGAATTCGCCCGGCACGTGTAATTCTTTTCAGGTTTCCTGAAGAAAAGCATAGAAAACCTCAAACAGAAATATAAAAAAAATTAAACCGCGAAAGTAATTAAAACTATTTAAATGAAGCATGTATAAAACAACTAATTGCTTCCTATCTAATCGATCCATCCAAAACTTATCCGTATGACACCAAAATAATACAAACCTATCATTTTTGTAGTAAGAGCATTTCTGTGTATGAAATTCCTATTAAAATAATATGTAAATATAACCATTTGATGTACAGACGATTTTCTTTTCAACTCTATGGGTGATTTCTATAAAACTACATATAATTTGAATAACACGCATATTTTATAAGTCCAATGTCCTAATCTTATAGCGTAGTTGGACTTGATATTTTCACATATATCACAAATATTTGACAAATACTTGTTAAGTTGCTTGTTTTTTAATACACTTAATCACTGCACTATAATGTTTTTTAGAAATAAAACATCACTATATAATTTTACTTAAACGCCACTTTACAGTATTGTAGAAAATCTCAGATGCGTCTTCGCTAGCAGAAATAGAAAAATATTTCTAACCTGGTGTATGCCGAAAGAGCAGGATGATGAACGTGTGTAGCATGATGAATATCTTTTTAGGGCTAACGGAATCTCCTGAAAAAAAAAAGGTATTATAAATAAATCAGAATAAAACGAAATGCTTGCTCCACATAATAAGAAGCGCTTAGATAGATATATGAATGAGGTCCTCCGCAAAGTAAACAGGACAGAGAAAAAAAAACTAATAGAAATTTGGTTTTCTGGTCGAATAGAATATAGTTGATTTAAAATAGTCTCGTTCAGAGTTAATACCAAGTTTTTCGAGTAAGGATTTTAGCTTCTTGACTGAGATATTTAAAATGATCGTAGATGCCTTTTGGATGGCCTCTTCTTCGGTATACCGCTGTCCCTTCATGGGCAAATGTAGTCTACCGAACAAAACCAAGTCGTACGGTTTCATATACGAAGAATATAGAGATTATTTTTTTCTAAAAATTGGACACATGAATCGAACGATGTGATATTGCATCATTGTTCAACAAGCTTTCTTCTTCGCGATATTCTGGCAAACGCCTCGTAACAACAAGATAATACATAGCATTAACCGTTTAATCCGCAGAAACGAATTCTTTGTAAATAATTTCCTTCTGAAATTTTTTTCTAAATTGGCTCGCTTGGGTGCTACCATGCTTGGTTTTGGGTTTCGTCACCAGTCACAATGTTGTTCAAAAGTCTTGTCCTCTTTAATAATGTCCCTCGAATGTTAAATTCCAAACTTTTTTTGGTCATCGTGAGCTTGTGAGGAATAAACCGTGAACACACCTTGCTCATGTCCAAATTCTCGGTCACAATGCGATAGATCGAATCTTTGCATGTATCTAAATAAAGTTTTCTGCTCATTTTTAATAACAGACCCTCTTATTCTGGCATGAAATTTGGGCTGGCCAACATTTTCATCGCGTTCCAGCGAGTGTTTTAAACCATTTAAACCACTTCCGGCCTCGGCTACGAGATAAACAATCATTACCATAAACTTGTTTTAACAATCGATTTGCTTCGGTAAATATTTTCCTAAATTTAAAACAGAAGTTAATTGGCTATTTATTTGCAGCTCATTTTTTGACTGTTATGAAGGTGCTGTCTCTTTGAAAGCGAAAACTCGGAGTAAAGTTGATCGATTGTTATTTAATTAAAAAAGAAAAAACATCAATGAATGTTGTGCCTACCAAACGCTAGGCATCAAACGGTGGCCCTAATAGATGGCGCTATTAGTATCGGGTATTTCTTAAAAGTCCTCTTTACTTTGCGCAGACCTCGTATTTTTCAAGTATTCTAAAACTAGTTAGGACAACTGCTTTGTGGGTACTAAGGAATAAAGTTTTCTATTTTTATTCCTTTTTAAATTTCATGAAACACAATGCAACCACAATGCATCAAGTAATAGGATCTAGATTTCAATTGTACAGTAACGCAAGTTCATGAAGGAATACGTGACATGTTTTGAAATTACTTTATATATTTTATTTTTTCGGGTTACCAAGAACTGGGATATACCAAATAACTATCAATAATTTTATGTATTTAATTAATTTTTTATATGCACATTTAATGTGTTTATTTGCAATGTTATTAATAAAGTAACTTGAATTACAAAAACAGATAGTATGTTATACTTAATTTACGATTGTCTTGAAGTCTTAACAGTTGAGTCCGTGGTTCTTTACCCGTGCGTCATCATTTAAAGCATACGAAGTAAGTCGGAAATTGCAACTTAATAACATGCGGTAGCTGTTTTGTCTTTAGTTGACGCTAGATTAAAAGTATGTGTTTTATCTCGCCAGGTATTAGTGACGCACGATCGCACGAATAAAGGACCACGGACTGTATATACATTTTTAGTCATTAACTTAGATTAGGTTCAGATTTCGGACCTTTAATAATTTTAAGACAAATCTTACTTTGTCGAAAGTTTGCGTCAAATCAATGAAGCAAATAAAACCGATTTCGGTTTTTAGTGTACATTTTTAAGACTGTATAAAACTGTCTGATATCTCTAAAGTTTTTTAAATCTGTTTTATAATTTATGGTAATTACTAAGAATTCTTTTAAAGGACCTAAAACAAATAAATTAAATATAAAAGTGCTCCTGCTCTATATACATTTTTCTTTTGTAAATCCCAACTTAAGCTTTAAGTACTTAAAAGAAGCGCTAAGGACAGACAGACACTGTCTGTATTTATTTTCGTAAGCGATAAACACAGCTTACCAAAGAACATTTAATGAACCGTCTAAAAATCCAGAATTTAATTTACAATTCGACGATTCCCGAGTTAATCGCAAAGCGGCTCCCTGCTGAACCACTCCCGAAAAAATAAAGGATAAAAAAAGGATAAAAGTGCGAATACTGCAGGGCTGGTTTCCATTTTATGTCTTCCTTTATGTGTAATAAATAGTGATTTTTCTATTATATATCACAGAATTTAGCTATTTAAAATCGTTTCTGCTTACCGGTGGTTTCAGGGAATTCCATAGTATCATTATTTGTCATATTACAGACATTTTTTAAAAACAAAAATATTAGTATAAAGTTTACAAGTTTTATGGTCTATTTATTCGCAGTTGGCAGCACAGTGAATTCATTATAAATGTAAATCCTTTAAAGTCCAAGCAAGGGTGGTTCATGAAAAATAACTAAAAGTAGTATACATTTCTATTGAAACATAGTCATAGTTGTTATTTTTTAAGGAGTCCACCCTGTAATTAGGGATTAACTTACCCAAACACAATAGAAACCCTAGATAATATTGTCACAACAGGTAGCTGAATAGATCCCATGACCGTAGAACCGAAGTATTAGGATATAAACAAATCCTTAATTAATGGACTAATAACGTACCTGTTTTTCCAATTATACACATAGGGTTACCTTAAACCCTTAACACCCCTAACAACCACAATTATTCTCGTTAAAATCGAAAAACAAAATATCGTATTATGACTACTTATCCCTTACCTAAGAAGATTAAAATATGATAATTAAAAGAAATTTCTTAATACCGATATAAATAAGTACGTGCACTACTGATTTAGGGTCTTGTTTACAACATTTTACGATCTAATGACTTTTCTTAGCTGCCAACTCCAAACAAATGGACTATAGTTACATAAAAGCAACACAGATTTTATTTTTAAATAGAGATTATCCGAACAAAGCCCATTTTTTGTATGTTTATCTATCTATCGATTCTTCAGGTATAAAATATTTTTAAGAATCAACTTATTCCGACAAAATTTTAACATGTATGAGCCCCCATTTTTTAAAAAAGTTGCATTAAAATTTCCAAACCAATACTGCCAATACTGTAATATGATTTTTAACAATTATTCTTTTTCTTTGTAAATAAACGATCTCAATAATTTTAAAAGAGACTAAAAAATATTGCTTTAAAATAACATGATTTTTTCCGATAGCAGTGTAGAACTTATTGAAAATTCTAACTTTTCTGGAAAATTATTCTCAGTGCTTCATTGTTTTGCAGAATAAATTTAAACTTTCATACAAAAGTTTTTATACATCAAGAATCTTTTTATTTGAATTGCTCAATAAATACTTAAAATTGAAAATTTACCATTAGCCCCCTAAATTAATTTAAAATTGACACAAATCACAAAATTGTGTAAATCACGTCAAAGATACCTGTTTTCATGTTTTTAAGAAAAGAAACATAATAATAGATTTTATCTACTCCGTTGACAGTAAATGTCATTTATACTCATTGTCACCATGCAGGGTAAGTAAGCTATAACGCACAGTTGTGCGTAATGAAACGTCATGTTGAAATGAGTAAATAACAGTACATACAGTACGTCTCCTGGATCTGGAAATTTGGGAGGAGCACTGAGGCCACATATGACCCATTGTGCATCCTCCCGTATGTAGGGATATCCTCACCTCAGGCTGTCACCAGGCCTAGTGATTTGAAATAGGTGATGAGGCTCCCGAGGGGGATCTCCCTGACATCGGCTGGTGTAAGCCAGTACTCGCCCAACTTGGATTTTATAATTTCAGAAAAAGCAGAGCAGTCATACATAATGTGTTCTACTGTTTCCTCCTCTTGTTCGCAGCCTCTGCATAGCGGCGATTCTGTTAATTTCATCCTAAAGAGATGTTGTCGCAATTGGCAGTGACCTGTCAAGATTCCCACAGCTGTTCGGAGATTTTGTCTGGTCAATGCCTTAAATTTTTTTGCTGTTTCCTCGCCAGGGTGAGGTAATAACTCTATGGCCAGTCTACAGTTCGTAGTTTCGTTCCAGCACTGTATAAATTTTTGGTGAGAGTGCTGTTTGATAAGGTCCACGACTGCGGATAATGTTAGCTTTGTGGATGGGCGAGGGCTAACATATTTGTAGCCCGCAGCCCTCCTTGCTAAATTGTTCGCAATGCGGTTGCCTTTAGAGTTCCCATGTCCTTTGATCCAGCTGAGAGTGACCACGTTATTCTGGCTGGCCTCAGTTAGAGATTGGTGACATTCTAGTACTGAACTTAAAGTGAAACGTGGTCTATTCAAGGTCAGTAGTGCTTGTCGGCAGTCTGTGTATATATTTATATTCCTGCCTGTGATGTTCCTATTGATTAATTCTTTTGCAGCTATGGATATGCCTGTGAGTTCTGACTGAACCACACTTGACAGTACAGTACGTACGTCATATATTTTTTAGAGATGTCAAATATGTAGAATTAAAATTAAAATATTGTGTCGTAGATAAAGCATAGTACGTAACTCGAGTGGTAAGAGGTATTACGTACTCGTGTAATTACGCACGTAACTTTTTCACTCGTACGTAATGTCCTACTTACCACTCTTTATACGTAATATACTATTTTCTCAACGTTTGGAAACCACTTCAAATCATCTCAGAATTTCTCGTAAGAAATTTGTAAGGTTGCTGTTATAACTAAATTTTTTTCATTATAATATTGAAATATTTTTTCATAACTCTGTCTATTTATCTTATTTTAGAATAGCAGTATTTTTTGTTTAGTAAAAAAATAGCATCAAAATTTAATAAATATAGAGCACTTGGGGTCCGCCTTGATTCGTAAAATAAAACGAAGGATAATAAATCGCAATCGGAAAAAAGAACGTCAATTTTCCAGAGTATAAATGGAAGCGATGTTATTATTGAGTTATTTACTATTTCTGAAGATGATTATCATAACTCAGCACTCGTTTCTTGTGAAAAGAACTTAAATTTTACCATAATTGAGCTTCGTATTTGGACAAATGACGATAAAATATCAGCCGCAGATGGAAAAGACATTTTTAAATTTTTATAGACCAGACACGAGAAACTGATTTTGTTTTGTGAAATGAATTACAATTTTTTAAGATTTCTTAAATTTTTGATATTATTTTATAAGAAAACTCTTCTTTTTCTTTGTGGAAATGTAATACATTACATATATCTGTACAAATTTAATTTTTCGTATTAACTTTTTGGAACGAAGTTCCCTTTCGGGCGTTACGACCAGTTACGACTGAGGCTAGGAGCTAGCCAAAAAAAATTCAGACCAAAATTTGTCACGACACGACACGACACACGCATGTTGTCTCTCTCTCTCTCTCTCTCTTATAGATAGATATCTTTATTTAAATAGAAAACCCTAATATACATAAATAAATACTAATAAAAGTACAATTAAAAAGACACTAATTTAAATTAAAAGAAAATACTGTGAAAAAAAAAATAAGTACCTATATTATAGATATAGTATTATAGTATTATATTATATTTCATTCTGTTTTTATAAATTAATAAATTCATAAACATTTTAAAAATAGTTCTTAACTTGACTAGTTCGGTACCTATGTCAAATTACCTTAACTGTCAGTTACTGTCAAATATTTTAATTTTAAAATTTTGTATTAAATTGTTAATTCCTGTTTTAAATTAAATTGAAATAAAAAGTAATTCTAGGTATAGTCTTTCCAATCTAAATGTGAAATTTTGTGCTCTTTGGCGGTTTTTAAGTGCCTTTGATGACATGTCCGACCATTGGCGTGGAATTAAATAAAAAAGGTTTATAAATTTTTATTAATTTTTGTTTTAAATTTCAAAAGAAAAACGGTTTTTGTATATTTGTAAATTTTGTATCAATTTGAAAATTGTCAAATAACAAATTAATTCTTTCAAATTAAAACTTGTTAATTTGAGTTATTAATAAGAACATTTGGCTCATTATTCAAATAGTACATAACTCATAATATTTTTATAACAATTGTCTACAAATAATACTCATTTTATCAGACAATCTTAAAAGATTGTCTGTCCAGCAAGGACCATGAGGAGGTGTGAGCCTTCCTTGCCTGGAAAGGAAAGGGTTGGGTATGTTAGTAAGAATATAAAATTAGTTTGTTTTTAAAAACAAGTTTTCAAGATACATCACGATAGTTGTAAAGGAAATTGGTTGGAATTAATAACAAGAATTGACAGAGTCTTCTGAAGTAGAATCGTTTCCAGGTTGAATAACTAATGGTGCTATTGGCGGTAAAACAGGATATTTCTTTTCTATTTTTATAACATGTGTTTCGCAATTTTTCCATACATCGCTCTTAATGTCACTAATTACCTCTTGAATATTATCAAGAACAACTGCGCTTAAGGTTGGTGACTGATTATATTTTCGTAAACGTTTCTTTACAGTACTCAAACCATTTCGATTGGATTAAAAATACAGTTGTATGGAGGTACACGCAAAAGGGTATGTCCGTGTCTGCTACAAATGGTGTCAATGACGTATTCATTTTTAAAATTCTGACTTTTGATCATTCTTATTAATTCCTTCTTTACTGGAACCTTTTTAGGAACATTGATATTTTTGATTGCCATAAATCTTAAATTTTTATTTTTTTTTTGTTATTATTAGGTATTTTGTTGAATATGCGGAAATGATACGACGAATTGTCCATAATAATTACTGAATTGTAAGAAAACCCAATAGATAGTGTTGAATTTCGATTCATAAATAAATAAATAAACGATAAACTAAAAGAAAGTAGAAAATTAAAAACAGAAAAAATGCGAAAAAAATAAAGACTAAAAAAAATACCATACTAAATCAAATAATATAACGCCACCGTAAGGTGGCGCAGTTATTATCTTATATATTTAAACGAGAAATTCTTACTATATTAAGTACTATCAAGCCAACCGTAATATATTTCTAATATAAAAAATCAATAAAAATCACTAACGCTACTGTGTACTGTAATGGGGAACAATACTATGCGCGCTATTTAACGCACGCATTTTCCTCTTTGAAGTTTCGTTTGTCTAGCACCGCGCTTAGTAAGAGCCGTCGGCATTACTTTGCATTAATATCAAAGGACTACGAACCGACTTTGAATTTGCAAACTATATACACAATGTTGCCTTTTCTTAAAAAAATCTTTAAGTATAAGTAATATATACAAAATTGATATCATTAGAAGTGAAAACTGTTTAAATATGAAGAACCTAGTTTATTAATTTAAGTATATATTTTGTAAGAATATTTTTATATTATCTTTCTAAGAGTCATTGACGAACAATTGAATAGTAAAGTAGAAATAAAATTTTCAAAATATATAAACTTAGGAATATTCGGAAATACATCTGGCAACATAGATTCGAAAGTCGGTTCGTTTGTTGAGGTTTGAAGGCGTGGCTGTCTTTTCACATTAACATTAGTTAAACTATATATGCATGTCATCTAAACCTCCGGTATTGTATAAATGGACACTTTTCTTAAAAGAAACGAAATGTTGAAAATATTCAAGTGATAATGGATTTACTTGTTTCTATTTTGCTTTGATAGTGTAGTGTCGTGACTTTGTTAAGTTTATACAGGTTTTTTGGAGATAATAAATAATAAAATAAAAGTAAAAGTAAGAAGAGATTTAATACAGACAATAATAAATGCTTATGTATGTATAAACACTCTGTTGTGTTTACAAATTACAATTCCTTCACTAATTAATCGGAAGGAACACCTCTGACTTTTTTTTTTAACATACGTTTTCAAAAACATGCGAGTTCATATCATGATAATCGCCTGATTTCGGGCTTGTTTTTGTAAAAATACTTGAATTACTTTCTATGTGCGTAATATTAAGATGTTTTCCTTTATCAGAAGGTGCTTTTAAGCCGGTTGAAAGTCCCTCATTAAAAGCCTGTTGTAAACTTTTAATATTTAAGTCTTGCCATACTTTTGATTTTTGGTAACCCTTATTTAACCACTTTTCGTCCATATAATATTTTTTTACCCCTACGTCTAAAATCACAAATGGTTTCTCGCCATATCACTATTTCGTTTTTCTCGATTAACAAACTTTTCCGATTTCTTTTTACATACCGAAAATTCTTTACACGTAATATCCTTAAGAAAATTTTATTTAAAATATTATCTGTATCTGCAGTAATATTTTGTTGAATAGCTTTTAACGTGGGCGTTTCGTTCCAAATAAAATCCGTGAATTTTTTTATTATTATATTTTTCGTAATATTGTCCAATACTTATTGGGACGTCCTTTGTAAATCGGTTTTTCAAGTTTTTTGTTAACTTGAATTATTCGGAAAACCGTACGAGCAGATACTTTAATAAAATCTCCACAAAATACTACGACATTCGTTATCAACATATCTGGATATATTGTAGGTACGTAATCCCTCATACACAGACTTAATCATTAGCTTTTCTCTCACAGATACCCAGGACCTTTTACCTTTTTTATTAATATATGTAGTGCACGTAGGAGTCGTTTCAATTTGACCCAAGTGTAAGCTACTGAAATAATTCCGACGACCAATATTACCTACTGAGCTTTTACATTTCGAAAATACACAGTTGCCATAAATATTACATCCGTTGGCAATCAGATAGTTATAATATATCTTAAATATACTGATACTAATAAACCGCCGATACGTAAAAATAAACTTCCCTATTATCAATTCGGCGCCGGTAAGTAAAATATTACGGTATCATGTACTGTAATGTGTTGCCTAGCAACTCTGCTCTAATTGCTTAAATGAAGACAATTACTTTTAATTTCTAACATTTAAGAACATTATAATTACTAGAAAATAAAAATAAAACAATTAATTACTTACTTTTTACTTTATTTTAATTTAAAACACGAATTATCAATGAATACAACATTATTAAAATATTTTACAGTAACTGACAGTTAAGGTAATTTGACGTAACTAGTCAAGTTACGAACTATTTTTAAAAGTTTTATGAATTTATTAATTTATAAAAGTAGGATGAAATAAAATATAATACGATACATGGTCGGTAGGTGTTATTACAGTACTCGTTTTTATTTCCAGACTCGGCTCCTACGTCGCCTCTTCCGTGAACTAACTCGTACTGTAATAAGTCACCTACCGACCTTGTAACGTATTGACATATGCAACCTTAAACAGAGGTGAGCGGTAAAAATGTGAATTCAGAGACGAATTTGTGTGGTGATAAATAATAGGTATTTATTATAGCCGTTCTCCACCAATTAGAAAATAAGTCACTAACAATTCCCGTCAAATAAAGTGAACTTTTGATTACTTTTCCTCGCTCCTGGGAGTGAGTTAAAGTTAGTTTTTTTTAGTTTTTGATGAAAAAATTTTTGTTAGATGTTCTTATATTTGTTCATAAACAAGCAATTTCTTATAGTTTTTCTATGGAAAGTAAAGTATTGATTGGTTGGAATTCATTAGCTTTGACTTTTGGTATGAGTGTAATGGAACTTACTTTTAATACTTGAGGAATTCAACTTGTAGTAAAAAATAAATTAATTAAACTTAACATAATGTCTCCAATTCTTTTAATAACTTTCGTTACCATTCTTTATGATATAATCTGCCATCAATTCTTACCAAATCCTGCATAGAAAGCTAAATAAAAATATAGATTATTATTCACATTAAATTATGTTTTAGAACTTTTAATACTTTAAACAATACTTGTTCTAATTTCAACAAAATATTTATTAAAACTGTTCTTCCTACGTTGCTTTTTAACAATTTTAAAGCTGTGATATATTAGTTTTCAATAATATAAAACGATAACTGATTTATGGATGCTGTGTTTACATGCTAACAAATTTGGTGGTTTGTAATCGTAATCATGGATTTAGGGTATAGAGTTGTAACGGCAATGCTGACCACCGCAACATTAGATACATAGTTAGTAATCCCGGCTGGGTTCACAAATTGTTGATGTGAGCTTATTAAATATGACGTTGCAGATTCATAACCTCGGTCTTCATTAAAATAAGAAGGATTATAGAATGGTAGTGGAAAGTTAGAAATAATAGGCAATGTTAACATACCTCATACAAACTACTTATAATGAAATTAATATTAGATAACATCGATAACGATATAAAAACATATATGGCAAGTTTAACGTCTTTGCGGTTTATTTTTTTAACTAAATTTTAATTCAGTTGTGGTGCCAAACTTATTTGATTGATATTCCATTTTAATCTGCCAAAAAAACTTTTTTCTATATTTTTTTTTAATGGTGCATAATCTTTGGGTGGCTTTCCCACAAATCCTTGCGTTTAAGTCGTATTGCTTCTCATAACTTCCAAGTAATATTCCTTGTTGAACGTACGAGCTTATGGCAAAAACTCATGATACACTACGCCATTGTACTCGAAGACAACAGTGAGCACATTCGACCGAACTTGACGTGCTCTTTTCAGTCTTGGCTCCTCTAGCCGCTTCCATTGGGATGATTGGGCTTTGGTTTCGTCAACAGTTATGATCCTGTTGAGGAAATCTGGAACATCGTTAGCGGTATTAAACAGCTCCTGAGCGATATTTATGCGACGTTGTTTTCGGTCAAAATTGAGAAATTTTGGAACAATCTTCGCTGCCACACGTTTCATGTCCCAAACATCCGATACAATCGCCTGACATGATCCAGTTAATATGCCAACATCCTTAGCAACTTCTCTAATAGTAATTAGACGATTTTTCAAAACCATTTGCTTTACTAATTCAACGTTTTCATCAGTTGTTGACGTGCTCGGGCGTTCAGAGCAGTCATCGTCATCAATGACTTTTCAGCCTTCTTTGAAGCGTTTATACCATTTAGTCACTTTTGGTTTACTAACAGTAGATTTACCAAATGCTACAGTCAACATTTTAAATACAATGGCACACTTCCTAGCATACTGTCTCATAGTCGTCTTTAATTTTTTTTCCATTTAAAATATTTTTTTTAATAAATACAAGTCAATGATAGGATAATAATATATATTGCTTTATAATGTACCAATTAATCACATATTGTTATATTTAATTTATTCCGTAAATTTACATATTCATTTTAGGTCAATATATAAATATAAATAAATAACCGATATCTGTTCATAAAACAGTGAATTCATGTAGCTATAAACGTTAAAGATAACACACGTTTTACAATTCAAACATAAATTGGCACTCTATAGCGGTATGCTTATCCCATATCAATTGCATTTTTTATTCGGAGAAACCCTGAAGTTGAACCCTTGGGAACAACCCATCAGCCTATCATATATGTATGGGGCCAAGAGAGTTATTGGTTTCTATACTGTCTATATACCATTTTAGGCTTAAAATATGTACATTTTTGTATGTATATTTTAAAAGTAAAACCTCCTACTCATGTTGTCTTCAATATTTTTATATTTTTACGGATATAAAACTGAACGTTTATGTACTCATGAATTTACAAGTGACGTTTCACTTTCCAATCAATCCAAAATACTTAAATATATATATTATTGAAACAGTATTAAAGATTTTTGTTTTACATTATTTAACTAACTGACTTTGAAGAATTTCTATTAAACCAGGTTAACCATTTGATAAGTACATATTTAACCATATTTTAGTGATATATAATTGCAAATTTGTTAGACAAAATTTTATTACTCCATTCCTATGCGATATAGATGAATAATCTCACTTCAACCATAATCTACAGTACCTACGACACCAAAAAAATACAGACTTTTCCAAACAGCATAATATATTGCTGACGATATTCACTGGTAAAAAATATTCCTTTCAGCACCAGCTTTATGCGGAAAACTCCTATAAAATATTTCTTTTTAATAAGTGAGACAAAAAGTTTTTATTGCTATTTTATTAATGATCGTTTACACGTAATAAAATGTTATTGCTTTTATTCAGGTTAGTAATTCACTTTTCCTTACATAGCTACTAGCTGACCCGGCGGACTTCGCACCGCAAATCATTTATGTCATTCTTTAATTTTTCGTTTTTTCAATTTATTTAGATTTTATCGTTTTCATCATATTTTCTCGTAAGTTATCAGGTTTATACTTTTTTTTTTTGTTATATTTTGTAGTTTATCGATAAAATATATTAGATGATAACAATACTTAATTTAGTAAGAATTTCTCGTTTAAAAATAAGTGATATTAACTGCGCCACCTTCCGGTGGCGTCACAATACATAAGTAAGGATTGCTCGTTTAAATATATGTAATATTAACTGCGCCACCTTACGGTGGCGTGATATAAAGTAATCAAATAAGTAGTGGTTGCTCGTTTAATGGAAGCGCCTTTTGGTAGTAACTTCCAATAATACGAATATCATACTCATCTTACCCATTAAAAATACATCATCATACTGATTTTCATGACAATCGGTTGAACGGGGCGGAAGTCGATACTTTACAGCGCCGCTTGATAGCGAGTTACATCAATGGGCATAGCATATAAAGCTTCTACGTGGATAAATACATGTACATATCAATTTTAATATTGATCGGTCAAATAGTTTCTGAGTCTATCGATTTCATACATACAAACATCCTTTTTTATATATATAAATAGAAGATAAGGATTGCTCGTTTAAATATATGTGATATAAACTGCGCCACCTTACGGTGGCGTGATATCAAGTAATCAAATAAGTAATGGTTGCTCGTTTAGTGGAAGCAACATCTGGTGGTAACTTACATTAATACAAATATCACATTCATATTAACCATTAAAAATACAGCATCCTACTGATTTTCATGACAATCAGTTGAACAGGGCAGAAGTTGTCACTCTGCAGCGCCACCTGGTGACGAGTGGGATCAATGAGCATATCATACAAACCTTCTCCGTGAAAAAATATCATATCAATTTTCATGACAATCGGTTAAACGGGGCAGAAGTTATCACTCTGCAGCGCCACCTAGTGGCGAGTTACATCAATGTGAAAAGCATATTCGTTTTCTCCGTGAAAAAATACATATACCTACCAATTTTCATGACAATCGGTTGAACGGGGCAGAAGTTGCTACTCTGCAGCGCCACCTGGTGGCGAGTGACATCAATGTGCATAGCATATTCGTTTTCTCCGTGAAAAAATACATATACATACCAATTTTCATGACAATCGGTTAAACAGGACAAAAGTTGCTACTCTGCAGCGCCACCTGGTGGCGAGTGGCATCAATGAGCATAGCATATTCGTTTTCTCCGTGAAAAAATACATATACATACCAATTTTCATGACAATCGGTTGAACGGGGCAGAAGTTGCTACTTTGCAGCGCCACCTGGTGGTGAGTGGCATCAATGTGCATATCATATAAACCTTCTCCGTGGAAAAATACATATATATACCAATTTTCAAAATAATCGGTTTAGTAGTTTTTGAGTTCATCGATTTCGTACATAAAAACACATCCTTTTTTATATATATAAAAGATGGAACAAGAAATTAGCAATAAAATATGAGTATGTAATAAATATGAACTCGGTTAAAAAGGTTGACTTAGTTCAAAAGAAATTTTAATAAAAAAAATACCTTTGGAATGTTGATTAATATTACGGAATGGTTTAAAATTGGTCTTGATTTTAACTTCGTACAACTTAACGACTGTCAAAGATTTATAGATATTTGTTTGAAAAATGCCAATAATCATTTATAGGCAAACTGTTTTCTGCAATGGCGTTTTTCTTTACCATAAAAAACACATACGTGTGTATACCTATGTACCTACGCACGTAAGAAGTTATACTTCATTGGGGTAACATAACGTCAACTAACCCCAATTCTACAAACCTGCATAAAGTAATATGTGACAACTGGGAATATCTCTAAAAATCACTGAAAATAAATTGTTAATAAATAATATTTATCAGAATATATTATTTGGGAAAACTTGTACACAATTAAAAAAGGACATTTTCATATCACATGCATTGAAACGGCTAGTTTTAATCCCTGTTTTGCCAATCGAAACAAGACAATTTCAGACCAATGCAACTGTCGTCAGAAACTGACAGTTGTTTCTGCCCTAGGGGAGAAACAACAAATGTCATTATTTCAAGTCTGTCAGAATGTTTCTGACTGACAGTTGCATTGGGCTGAAATAGTCTACTTCGACTGGCTACAGAGATCAAAACTCGTTGTTTTAATGCATGTGATATGAAAAATATAGTGTGTGGCACGGGATGAAACAAAGACAATTTCTGACTAGGGCAAGAGTTGACTGCCCGGTCTTGTTTCACCCTTGCCACACAATATACTATTTATACACAGATTATATTTAATCCGATTTTTAATAATTCTCTGCATTTATTTTAGAGCTTTTACGGTTATTGAATCTATTCAGTTGCGAAACAATAAATATTAAGTAAATATTAAAATGTTATTATACCTACCATAAATAATAAAAATAACGAGCAAAATTATTAAAACAAGTAATTACTGCAGAGCTTATTTTATTGATTTTTGTGGTGTTTCTTGGAATATCTGTCACGGGCTAATTTCTCGTTAGTGATAGATATCTTAATTTGTAAACAAAATTGTTTTCTTACCTTATAATTTTCCATTATTAAAGGTTTACTCGAGTCAGGAACCGGTTGATTTAGTTCGATTATAGATAATCGCCAACTATTGTTTATTATTTGGGCCATAATTGTTGCTAATATTGTTTTGAAAGTATATTTATTAAATTCAGAACCTGAATTCTTGTGGTTATGTTTATTTTTTTAAAATTTCTGTTACTTTCGTTTTCACCTGACCGAGGTTCTTTCTTTTGTCGAAAACTCGACGTATTGTGGTCTACAGCCAGTTGTTTCGTTATTTTGTCATCTAGAATATTAAGATTGAAAATGAACGAGAAATTAAGTAATGTTGAGATTTTTGTTGTTATCTTGACAAGTAATAAGATTAGTCGTATCAAACTAACACCGTTTGTTCGTAAACTGGTAGCTGTCGGCCTTCGGTTATTGTCCTTACAGTAGTAGAGGCCACCTTTTTATTTTGGAGAGTGTCAAATTTTATGAAAGGAAATACGTGGGAGTTCGCTCTTTCCACTATCAGCCTTTGACTTGAAAACGTTGACGTTAGAAGATTTTTTTTGGTTTAAGTTTGTAATCTCGGTGCATCTGAGTCAATTAATTTTGGATTTTCGAAACTAAACCTCAGTTTTCCAATTGAATCGTGTTGGAGTTAGTTTTCTTGTTATTTTTGGTACAGATTCGTTGGAAAAATCCTCGTGGAGGGATATTTAGTAAAATCTTCGTTGGTAAGTAGCACGTTTCTTTATTCATGTGGTTGTTCGATCCTTATGGTTTTTTTTTCTCTTTCCTTTTGTTCCCTATGGAGTGTAGATAGCCCACAGAACAGACAGTGGAATATTTGGTAATTCAAACCGTTCAGGCAGCGAATTGTGGTTAGAATTAGATTGGTGCAATTAGCAACGAGTATATTGTTTCACCCGTTTACCAGCCAGGGGTGTCACGATCTTGAAGAAACAAAATAACCCTATTTTAATAGGTGAGTTACAATATTATATTTTTATATGATTAATAACGCCATATAGTCGCAATTTTAGTTTTAATATCTTGATTTTACATGTATATTTCTTTGTGTATTGTATGTAGGTATTATTTTAAGAAACTAGACTCCTTTCGGTTTTTTTTTGTGCTATTATTAATTAATTTTATGTTAAATCTTAATTTAGTTTATTGTTATAATTTTGTTATTACTAGTAAGTCAAATTTAAGTTTGTTAAGTGCTTTCAAATCATTAGTTTGGATTAGTAATTGTAAAATTCAGAGATGTCAGCTTCTAAATCTTGTATAATTCATTTAAATTCATTTCATTCTTTCATTGTTGTGCTAAAATAAGTTAATGTGTTCCAAATTGTATTAAAGTCAGTAAAGTAGTATAACGTTATTAAATCAATTAATTCGAGGAGTCATTACAATTTGTTTGAGCTATTGTTAATTCCGGATTACGATTTTAGGGTCCTAGTTACGGGCTTAAGTCCTAGATACAGGCATAAGTCCTAGATACAGGCTGAATTTTGACTGCTGTCCTGATACCTAGTACGAGCTTAAGTTATTTGTGATTGGTGCAAGCCTATTTGTTTCTGGGAACAGGCTTGATTTTGGTACCGGCCTAAGTATTGGAGAAGCAAAGGACTACAAGGAATCATATTTTGTTTAACAGATAAGCAATATTAGACTTAAGTCGTGACTATAGTTTTTAGTTAAAATTTATTTATTTTCCTCATTGTGTTGCGTGTGATCACACATATTAGTTAATTCTTTTTTTTTATAATACACTTATATTTTCTTTTTTTATATATCGATAACGTTGTGTAGCGCAAGGTTAGACAGTTGTGTAAATTCTTTACTGTTATTAAAGAAGGGTCTAGTTGATATTCTGTTTTATTTAGCTCACTTTATCATTTTTATAGTACAATTCAAGTAATACTGATTAAAGATTCTAAATTTATTTAATTATCTCCAGTGAGAAAGGTCAGTGCCTGGAACAACAGGGGTTTCCGTTAACCGTTCGAAATCGGTGGCGCGACTCACTATAATTTGTTTACTTACCCTCTACGGCTGAGCTGGGCACTAATTTGCCAGTAGGGAGAAACCACTTACCGATCTCAGCTGGAGTTGAATTTCAATGGAAAAAATTTGATTAACCTTTTGATTAGTTTTTCAAAATTTGATTTTATTTTAATTTCATTAAAAGTACGTGGCATATCTTCCACATTGATGACCTGACCTTAATCAAATTTCTATGGGATCACACGGACACTCTATTCTTTTGCGATGCAAAACAATTTTTTTAAATCGGATAATAAATACCAGAGATATTCGGTAACACAAAAAACTATGGCCGAATTGAGAACCCCCTCTTGTTTTAAATCGGTTATAGCGGTACAGTAACGCGCCAGTTATTATGTTTTTATGTTATACGTCATTATTTACATATTAACTTAACCGCCGAGCTTATTCTGTTGATTTTTGTGGTATTTTTTTGGAATATCTTTCACATTGATGACCAGACCTTAACCAAATTTCTATGGGATCAATGGGAAACTCTATTCTTTTGAATTCAAAAAGATTTTTTTAAATCAGTTTATAAATACCGGAGATATTCGGTAACATCCATAAAATGAAATATGGTCGAATTGATAACCTTCTCCTTTTTTGAAGTCGGTTAAATGTTAATAATGATGTGTAACATAAAAACATAATAATAAGCCCGTTACTGTCTCACTCTAAAGTCAAAGACCTCTTCTCACAAGGAGAAGGAATGAGTATTTAATCAATTCTCTTGCTCACTGCGTGTTGGTGATTTCAGACAATTAAGTCCACGTTTCATCATGATGTTTTCCTTTACCGTACGTGCTTCGTGTTTCTAGATGTTAGAAAATTTACAAAAAGTCACATTGGTACATGTCGGGATTGTTGGGGATTGAACTCTGGCCCGGTATTTGGAAGGTTTTGAAAATAGTACATCATGAATCAAGTAGCAACTAAAAATGATAAAATAAATTAAAAAAAAAAAATTAAACCTCCTTCAGAAAAAAATGCTCTAAAAAGCCAGAAATAAAATCTTTATTTCTTAAAAAAATTGGAAACAACTAGGCATCTGATTTCGATATCCTTGAAGTCGGCTCCAATGGCAAATTACCCTCTATTTTAATCTTAGCTATTAAATTAAGATTTCGAATGTTAGTAAATCAAATCTTTTACAAAGATATAAACCATAAGAGCCGACAAGGAAATCGAAATCAGATGCCTAGTTGTTTCCAATTTTTTTAAGAAATTAAGATTTTATTTCTGGCTTTTTAGGGAATTTTTTTTGGAGAAGTTTTAATTTTTTTAAAAAGGTTTTTTAACATTCCTTTCCTGGTCTAAAAAAGTTGGTACAATATTTCAATTAGGTATTCGCTTTTATCCAATTATTTATTATTTTCTTTATAAATTTAAGGATTTCAAATATTTGCAGGCAATTATGTTACTATACATTAATATTTTACAAAATAATTAAACACATTATTTTAATTAAAATAATTGTCCTGTGGTATTTTTTTATTATGTAATTTAATTAATTAATGTGTTATTAATTAAAACTAAAAATTACGAGTAGTTGATTGTGACAAAAAATATGTGTTCGATATGTATATTGAATAAATGAATTGAATTTAAGTGATTTTACTGCAAAATTGATTTAATCAATTTAATTAAATTTAAATAGCATTTTACCTATTGCTTTGTTTAGGTATGTTATCGGAATAATATCCACTTCACTAATTCATTTGATAAAGTTTAATCTGACCTTCATTGATAATGAATTTCAATTTATTTATGTAAAAAATTTCCATTGGTTTGAGTTTCTGCAATCCATATAACGTATCCAAGATAATATGATTGAAGGTTTTAATATTCAACCATAAACTTATTAGATTTTTTTTATTTAAACATTAAGTTGTGATACCATAAATGTAAATTGTATTGTCCGTCATTGGTTTATAACCATGTCCTTTTAAAACGTTTAAACAATTAAATTTGAGTCAAATCAGATTGATTTTTCGCAATTCTCACCTCCGGATCTGTATCTGTAAAATTGGAGAGGGGAGAGCAAGTGCTCTGTCGGCACTGAGGCCACATTGTGCATCCTCTCGTGTTTAGGGATATCCACAAGTCAGGCTGTCATCAGGCCTAAAGATTTAAAATAGGTGATGAGACTCTCGAGGGGATTTCCCTGTTATCGGCTGGTGTTAGCCAGTAATCGCCTGATATGGTTCTTCTAATTTCACATAAATCAGAGCAGTCATACAGTATATACTTATTGTTTCCTCTTCTTGTTCGCAATGTCTGCATGGTGTCGATTCTGCTAATTTCATCCTAAAAAGATGTTGGCACAATTGGCAGGGTCCTGTTAAGATTTCTACCCCTGTTCGAAGATTTTGTCTGGTTAACACCATAAACTTACTGGCTATTTCCTGGCCAGGATAAAGAAATAATTCTTTGGCTAGTCCACAGTTTGTTGTTTCGTCCCAGCAATGTATAAAGTTTTGGTGAGATTGCTGTTTGATAAGGTTCACGACAGCGGACATTGTTAGCTTGGCAGATAGGCGATGGCTAACATATTTGTAGCACGCAGCCCTCCTTGCTTAATTTTTCGCAATGCGATTGCCTTCTCATGTCCTCTAATGCAGCTCAGAGTGCTTTAGAGATCCCATGTCCTCTGATACAGCTTAGAGTGACAATTATTCTGGCTGTCCTTAGTTAGAGTTTGGTTACATTCTAGTACCTACTACACTCAGTGTAAATATTTATATTCCTGCCTGAGATATACCTTTTGAGTAATTCTTTTGCAGCTTTGATTATATCTGTGAGTTCTGACTGAACTACACATAGTCCATTTTATTCTTAGGCTCAGGGATCTAGAGTAAATTCCACATCCTTTACCTTGCTGCGTTTTTGATCCATCCGTATCAGCACTCAGAGCGTTTAATACGTTGGGGTCTGCTGTCTTATATGTTATTATTTTTTAGGGTTTGTCAAAGACGAATCTTGATACGACGGCATCTCTGCCCGCCTGTAAAAGTGGTATGGTCTTTAGCGATTCCCTCCACAGACTGTCGGTCCTATAGTGGATTCGATACCAACCATTTGTAAGCATATCATTGTCATTAATGCTACCTCCTTCACAAATTTGTCAAGTCCATACTACTTTCATAGCCCTGGTCGGTGTGGTTCGCATTGCTTCTATTACGAGAAGGCAATCTTTGGATTTGGTTTAATTTTCTGGAAGCTATCGTTTGTTGCAATTTAGGCCAACACACTACAGCATCATATGTTAGCATTGCCATGTAAATCCAAATGCTGACCTTGGGGGATAATTCCCAAGTCTGTCGTATCGTTTGACGGCAAATTCTCACACCTCACATATTGGTATTTAATTAACCTCAAACGCAAAAAGAGAGGTGTTATAAGTTAGAAGTGTGTGTGTGCGTAAGTGAGTCTGTCTGTGGCATCTTAGCTCCCAGGCAGGTGAACCAATTTAGATAATAGTTTTAGTTTATTAATATTGTAACGATTTATCTAATCGTTTTGTATTATGAATAAATTTACCAGACTATTGTTAGTGTGCCTATATAGGTGAGGATTAGTTGTAGTTCATAAATTTGCCGTGGGCGGTGTTGCAGTAAAATTATCGACATTTTCTAGTCGTGATAAGTAAATTCTGTTGCTTTATGAGTTAATACGTCAAACAATATATTAAAATATGTATAATACATTATTTAGGCCTCCTACTAAAAATTCAAAAAAATAAATAAAACAGACAAATATATATTTTTAATTGATACATAAATATAGTACTTAAACCTCGTGAAGTCCCGTTTTCAGAATCCATACGTCTCAGCGTTCCAGCAACGTACCCCGCTATAAGAAAGTAATAAAAAAAGTGTTTTGGCACAATCCTTTATAAGAACAAAAATTCCTAAATGTTTATAGATTCTGCTAAGTCCCACTGAAGTAAGTTTATAATTCCTACAAATTTTTTTATTTAAACATATAGCTGCAACCACTAATTAATATGAAAGTTTCTGTTTAAGTACAACAGTATACAATGAAATTTAGTTAGGCTAAATTTCCACGATATTTAGATAGGCGTGCTTTTAGTTGGATGTGGTTAAGCAATCCTAAACTAAGAAAATGCTAACTATTAGTTATAGTTGATAGAACTCTGGCATGAGCAAAGCACAAGCTCTTGTCTTTGTGTGAGGAGTATTTGTCGGTAAGGTAACTTTCTCTACACTATCTTGTAAGTTGGATCAATTACACGTTCAGCTTATTTTCTCTACACTAACTTGCAAGTTGGATTAATTACAGGTTCAGTTTAGTTGTTTATTAACTATATTATATGTATTCTTTTTTGGTTGATATCTTAAAGTTTTGTTTACATTTTATTTATTTATTTTTGTATTTATTATACTAACATAATTTTTACAAAAAATACCATAATTCCATTAAAATAAATGGCAATGAAAGATAAGAAAATAATATTTAAATATCTCTAAAAAATAAATTATTAACAACTGTTGCAATAACAAAAATCGCTATTCAAATTACTTGTAATGATTGTAGTTGTATTGTGTT
Source organism: Altica lythri (assembly GCA_964028335.1). Lineage (NCBI taxonomy): Eukaryota > Metazoa > Arthropoda > Insecta > Coleoptera > Chrysomelidae > Altica > Altica lythri. The sequence continues at coordinate 61,706,377 of OZ034805.1, read as the reverse complement.
TGCGATTTCTATATATCTACACTCTAATCACTTTTCAAAAGTCTAGGAAGTAGTGCTTCTTTTTGTTGGTTTAAATCAAAATTGTTCATTTTCTAAGTAACATTAAGCTTTTAAATTAAAATCTTAATGAAAAGTATGAATAAGGATATTTGCATAGGAGTTTTCTGACTCGTATTAAAGTTACTGTTACAGCTACAAAGTTCGAAGAAAAAGTTTGTTGACAAGATGCTTTAATAAAAACAAGTAAGTAATTTTACTTTAAGTAATTTTTTGAATATTACTTTTTAAAAACACCGTTAAAATAAAAATGGTGTTATACCCTCCTTTAGAAAATGTTACCTAAATAAGAATCTAAGTAAGAAATAAGTACAACATTGTAAAAAATTAATAATAAATTATATTAAACTTGGCCGCTTACTGTATTAACATACAATTTTAATTAATTCCTTCTAGTTGTTCTGATTCTCTGCTGTCAATATTTTTTAAAAACATGCAACTAATGAGAAAAATTAAATTAATTGTTTCTATTGAAAAAAATCCTGTAACTTTCTTTGTTTATAGTCATAATTATATTCTCATTGCTTTATTTAATTATATGAACGCTTCTTAAATTATGGATCAAAAATATTATAGTTTAACTAATATTAATGTAAGAAGACAACTACGCCTTTTAACCCCAACAAAGGAACCGACTTTCGAATCTAGGTTGCCAGATATATTTTCGAAAACTCCTAAGTTACTTTACTATTCAATTGTTCGTTAATGACTTATAGAAAGATAATATGAAAATATTCTTAAAAAATATATACTTAAATTAATAAACTAGGTTCTTCATATTTAAACAGCTTTCACTTCTAATGATATCAATTTTGTATATATTTAAGACATTTTTGAGTAACGGCAACATTGTGTATATAGTTTGCCATTTCAAAGTCGGTTCGCACCACTTTGATATTAATAAAAAGTAATGCTGACGGCCTTTACTAAGCGCGGTGGTACATCAAACGAAACATCAAAGAGAAAAATTGCAAAATGCGACATGAGTTAAATACCGCGCATAGTCTTGTTCCTCATTACAGTACACAGTAGCGTTAGTGATTTTTATTGATATTATATATTAGATATATATTACGGTGGGCTTGATAGTACTTAATATAGTAAGAATTTCTCGTTTAAATATATAAGATAATAACTGCGCCACCTTACGGTGGCGTTATATTATTTGATTTAGAAAGGTATTTTTTGACTTTTTTTTTCACATTTTTTCTGTTTCTAATTTTTCACTTTCTTTTAGTTTTTCGTTTATTTATTTATTTATGAATCGAAATTCAACACTATCTATTGGGTTTTCTTACAATTCAGTAATTGTTATGGACAATGCGTCGTATCATTTCCGCATATTAAACAAAATACCTAATAATAGCACAAAAAAGAATGAAATTTTAAGATTTATGGCAATCAAAAATATCAATGTTCCTAAAAAGGTTCCAGTAAAGAAGGAATTAATAAGAATGATCAAAAGTCAGAATTTTAAAAATGAATACGTCATTGACACCATTTGCAGCAGACCATGGTCATACCCTTTTGCGTTTACCTCCATACTACTGTATTTTTAATCCAATCGAAATGGTTTGGAGTACTGTAAAGAAACGTTTACGAAAATATAATCAGTCACCAACCTTAAGCGCAGTTGTTCTTGATAATATTCGAAAGGTAATAAGTGGCATTAATAGCGATGTATGGAAAAATTGCGAAGCACATGTTATAAAAATAGAAAAGGAATATCCTGTTTTACCGCCAATAGTTATTTAACCTGGGAACGATTCTACTTCAGAAGACTCTGACAATTCTTGTTAGTCATTCTAATAACCAATTTCCTTTACAACTATCGTGATGTATCTTGAAAACTTGTTTTCAACAACAAACTAATTTTATATTCTTACTAACATACCCAACCCTTTCCTTTCCAGGCAAGGAGGGCTCATACCTCCTCGTGGTCCTTGCTGGACAGACAATCTTTTAAGATTGTCTGACAAAATGAGTATTATTTGTAGACAATTGTTATAAAAATATTATGAGTTATGTACTATTTGAATAATAAGTCAAATGTTCTTATTAATAACTAAAATTAACAAGTTTTAATTTGAAACAATTAATTTGTTATTTGACAATTTTCAAATTGATACAAAATTTACAAATATACAAAAACCGTTTTTCTTTTGAAATTTAAAACAAAAATTAATAAAAATTTATAAACCCTTTCTATTTAATTCCACGCCAATGGTCGGCATTGCTATCAAAGGCATTAAAATTCCGACAAAGAGCAAAAAATTTTACATTGACTTTGGAACAACTATAACAGCTTCCATTACGAGAAAAGTCTTAAAAGGATAAATATAACTATATGTTTTGGTAGAATATTAAAGTGTTAAACTAGTTTCTGAGCCACGACATACAAGAAAATAACGCAAAAAACAGGCTAATAAAATAGCAAACAGCCACAATTTTCTACGGTGCCAAGTTACTTCTAGGATTACTAAAAAGTACGTTCCAAAGCTGGATACAACACACAACAAAATGTATATTAAACAGACATATGCTAGAACAGCTGAAAAACTGCACAAAATAAGCAGGAATCAGCTAATAGTCGTTACAAGATTTTTTTTCAGCAGGCGTGCGAGAGTCCAATTTACGCCATCATCCGTAGGTATCTAATATGATATTTCTCCTTTCACACATGTTTATTTAATACATGTATTTTCGGTCCCACTCAGATGTTTTTACAAAATTTTAGCCTTCTTACCCTTGCCCACCACCTTCTTTGTATTCAGCTGTGCATCATTTTGGATTTGGGATTTTTAAGGGTGCAAATTTACGTGGTAGAAATGGTGGACATGTTATCGACGACGATTTTTTGCTTAAATCTAGGCCCTCTTTGCCCTTGTGCGCTACCTCCTTTGTGTCGGCCAGACAGGATTTTAATTTATCGTATCAACACCTTCGACTAGAAAAATTTTCATCCATTCTATCAATGACGAGAATCTCCCGAAAACTTGTCAGCTTTCACTTCTTACAGCTACCCCCTGTATTCACTAGTGTGTTCGCCTAAACAGGAACGTAAATACCTGTATTAAATGAACATGTTGCAAAGGAAAAATGTTATATTACCGATGACAGCGAAATTTCGGCTCTAACTCTTAGACTGTTTTATGCCATGCACGGGTCAAGTTTTACTGGATACTTTAGCTGCAGATTATGCAAATGGAAATTTTAAATAATTGATCACATAGGTATGTACTGTGCGTTTGCGAGGCAGTCAATTTGTAAAAACTTGTAAGTGACTTTACAAACATATGGCATTTATCCAAAATTAGTAAAGGGTAAAGATTCTGGATTGGGTGCCATGAACCAATGAAAGATATCCTAAAATTAGTCTTATTACTAACATTTTTTTAATGTTAAATTATCGTCTCAGATTCTGAATTTTTATGCTTAAGTCTCGAAGATAAATCATTAAAATTTTTAGATTTTTCATAATTTTAGATTCTTATTTTAAAAACAGTCTTTAGACTAATAAAGTTTCATGTTCTGATGTAATCATAGATAACTTAGTCATTCTTTTTTTTATATACGTAATAAGATATCAGATATCCAATTGTAAAGTGCTATCATGTATAAATAATATAGGTATATAATATTATGTGACTTTTTTGTTTTTTTACTAGAAAATCGTTGGAGGACAATAACCGATTTGGTTGTCAACAGTACAGAAGTTTAGTGTATCTTAAGACCCTAAACTATATATCAGACTAAGTACGTAACTTTGTTAAGAAGCTGAATTTGTTTGGTGAAATCTGAATAGGTGTGAGCCACAATAGACTCTTGCGAGTCGCAGTGGAGGGCCTTATAGACCCACTCATCATAAACCTAACCTAACCTAAGTACGTAACTACCGTTTATATTGTTGTTTTAGTTCGTTCCCCTTACGTACGCCAATAAGTGCCCATGAGGGTGCAAATTAATGGACATTGTGTTTTAACAATTTCGAGCATATATACAATTATTAAGCATTTATAACTAGAGAGAGAGCTACTAATTTAATGCTAGTACCTATGTAAAGCACAATGACTGAAGTAAGCTAATTAGTAATGGAATAATAAACAAACCATTGGACGAAGTAGGTGGATGGATCATAAGAGCAAGCTGAGGAGCAGCCTCTAATATATCGGCCTCTTTCGATGAAGTGTACAATGTAAACATCGTAGCCAAACAGCGCAGCGTTAGTTTGCCGTTCTTGAAGAGACTTGGAGTGGCTCTAATAGAGATGGTTGACAGGATTGTTTCCAATCCCGGCAGTGCATCGAAGTGGATGATTGTGTTGTCGATTTGGACGTCGGCGGATGGATGCATCTGTGAACAACATACGGATTTAGCTAGTTACAGGTCATTTAGGAATCAAAGCTGAATCGAACCGCTTTGTCGTTCAAATCAAACAGAAAATAGAACACGATTTTGTTTGTTACAATTTTGCTTGTATTCGATTAGATTATATAACAATGGATAAGTCGATTTTCGTAGCAAAATATTCGTTAGCTTTTATCTTACTAAACAGTAACTTTTGCGAATTTATATATCCTAAAATAAGAGATTATACGATTATTGTCAAACAAATTAATAAGGATTTTCTCAGTTTTTAATTTTTCATGTTTTCTTATTACAATTCTAAAAATCTACAAATATATTATAAGACTAGCTGTACCCGCGACGTCGTTCGCTTGGCGTGTTGATTGTTATATAAAAATTTCTCCTCCGACCTCGTTAAAGAGCTGGGGGCTAAATTTTTATACACCAGATATTAAGTTGAAAGAAGACAAATACATCTGTGAAAACCGCATTTGAATAGATCAGTAGTTTTAATGTGATGCGCGCACAAACATACAGACATACAGATAAACAAAAATATTATTTTTTAAATATCATTAATGTACAGAATTTTCATTTCTACAGATTTAGTATATGTGTAGATTATTTTTCACGCCCCCGCATGCCCCCTTGTGGGTGGAATTTTGTAAAATCCGTTGACAGTTGACCTCCAAATTATAAAAATAACTATTTTGAAAAGTTTTATATCTGTAGGACTTATAGATTCTAAATTTTATTTTTTTTTTTATTTTTCACGCCCTTGCAACTCCCCTTGTGGGTGAAATATTGTAAAATCCGTTCATAGGTAACCTCCAAATTATAAAAATAAGATGATTTCTGTATAGCTTTAACCATTAATGTTGCACACGCGACGGAAGCTGAAAAAAATGGAGTAACTTCTCCCATTTTCCCAACATTTCCCTTCACTGCTCTGCTCCTATTGATTGTAGCGTGATGAAAAGTTTACTATAACCAGCACAGGAGTATGAAAAATAATTGTACCAAGTTTCGTTAAAATCCGTCGAGTAGTTTTTGTTTCTATAGCGGTTATACAGACAGACAGACAGACAAAAATTTTACTGATAGCATTTTTGGCATCAGTATCGATCCCTTATCACCCCCTGATAGTTATTTTGGAAATATATTTTATGTACAGAATTCACCTCTCTACAGATTTATTATAAGTATATAGATATATAGATATAGCAGACAGATTTAGGTACCTATAAACTTAAAGTATTGTCAATTTTAAAACTTTTTTTGCAGGAAATCTATGTAAATATTTTTATTATTATTTCCAATTGTTTACATTCAAAGTTTTTAACAAGTTTTCAAATATTTCCTAAGCAAAATTACAGACAAAACTACAAAATATATTATTGTATGTATGTATGTGTATGATCAGTTAGGGGTAACAGATACATCTGCGACCTATAAGATCTATTGTGTCCCCCTTTTCTTGCTATATTTCTGATGATTTCTCAGACATATAGCAGCTCTCCTAGTCCTATCTTCCTTAGAAAGTTTAGGATAGCATTGGGTTTTAAGTTAGGTAGTTCTTCCTTTTCTATTTCGTATGATCCTAGGTATTTGAACCTAGAATTACTTAATGCGATGCATTCTGGAGAGTATGTGTATTAAGGTTTTATCCTCTTCCTCACAGAATCTGCAGTTTGCTTTATCTACCAATCCTAGTTTCCTTATCGGCAGTGTCCGGTTAGTATTCCTGTTATAATTTGGAGGTTCTTCTTACTAATGTTAAGACAGCTGTGAAATCTCTTTTGGTTATAGTTTCCCAGGAGCGTCTTCGATTGTGTTAGTCCTTCTAGATTATACCAGTACTTGTATTTTTCGCTATTCATTTTTTTTTCTAAGATTGTACCTCTGCTGATTCCACAGGATGGTTCTTGTCCCAGGTATGGGGTTTCACCTCCTTCTTTTGCTAGCTTGTCTGGTGTTTCGTTTCCTTCTATTCCTATGTGTCCTGGAACCCATAGGAGGGTAACAGTGATATTCTGTCCTAGTTCGTTTAATTTGCCTAGGCATTCCCAGAACATCTTTGAACTGATTGTAGGTATCTGAGTTCAAAGCTTTGATTGCTGCTTGACTATCTGACATGATCACAATCTTCTGTCTACGATAGTTCCTTTCAATGTTAAATTCTATACATCTTTCGATAGCACGACTTCCCGCTTGAAAACTGCTTGGGTACGCACCCAAGTTTTCTAAATATTTTTGTTTCTAGGTCCAAAAACCTCCAAAAACCCCTGCTCCTGTTCCTTTATCGCTTTTAAAGTGCTAAAAGTTTTTGAATGTCCTTGAAAATTAACATTTGACATTTTTAGAATTGTTGTAATCACTTGACCATCTATTACCAATTAATGATTAATTATTTAAGTTGTTTTTCGAAGCGATATTAACATTTCTCAGTGTTATCAATGTTGAGCCGCTTGGCAACTCTCGTGTCCTTTAAGAGTAGGTACGTCAAACAATTTAGTTAATTTGTAACTACGCCAGTTTTAGCGTCTTCCGAATTGATTCAAAGAAGTTCATCCAGTAGCAGAACTATTACTAGATTGGATAAGTTTCGGCCATGTTGTGAGGAATAGAAAGGAGTTTATATTGTGAGAGAGAATTCTAAGACAGTTTGTCCCGAATTTGAAATTTGGAAGAAAAAACATTCCTATAGAAAATTTACCAATTTATTTAAGCCAATGTAAGGGATTCGGAAAACTATATAAATTATATAAATAAGAAAAAAATTAATTTTTTAAATAAGATCTTTAATTTTTATGATTTAGCTAAATTCAAAATCGTTTTTTTAATATTTGATGTATTTTCTGACATTTGTTTTATTTTATTTTTTTTTATAAATCGTAGTTATTTTTGTGTTTAAAAATAAATCAGTCTCTCAGTCTCCACACCTCAATCTCTTCTAACAACCCTATATTAAGCAACGTTGGTTGGAAGTGACTATTAATAATTAACAGATCTCGCAGGCTGCTTATCTAGCAATCTCTGCTGACCACTCGCTGATATCGTGAATCTTCGCATAATTATCCTTCAACGCCATTTCGAGCTAACTTTGATTAATTTCTACAGACGAACAAATACGAAATCCATTTGATTCGTAGTTGTTGTCGTTGCCGCCTTTGTACGAAGTGGGCTTGGAATGTCTAGTGGTCGTCTGGTGGTTTCAGCATTCAAATTTGCGGAACTTGAGTTAATTGAATCTCCGAAGGAGCAAAAGAGTTTTAACGAGTAAGTGGGACGGATTTTGTGCTAACTTTCTATAACGGAAACAATGTCAATTACAGCTACGCCTTGAATATTCGGCTAGGTTAAAGTTTATACTTAAAGCTAGTTTCTCTGAGAGTTGACCTCCATAAAGTATATTAGAGGCAAGTGGTAGGTACATTAAATCTTTATATTGTTTTATTGATTTAGACAATTTATTTATCAGGAGAAATGTGTATTAAAAAAAATGGGCACTTATTTATCTTTATAATTTTTTGTTTTTGGGATCTTGTCACGGGTTAAAATTCGCTTTAGTTATAACTAATTTCTTACCTTCTAAATTCTTCATTACTAAGGGCTAAATCGAGTCAGGAGCGAGTTGATTTTGGTTCGACAATAGATAATCGCCAACTATTGTTTATTATTCTGGCCATAAATCATTCCTAATATTGCTAATATTGTTTTGAAAGTATATTTATTAAATTCAGATCATGAATTCTTGTGGTTATGTTTATTTTTTTGAAATTACTGTCACTTTCGTTTTCACCTGACCAAGGTACTCTTTCTTTCTTTTTGTCGATAACTCGACGTATTGTGGTCTAGAGCCAGTTGTTTCGTTATATTGTTATCTAGCATATTAAGATTAAATATGAACGAGAAATTGAGTAATGCTGAGATTTTTGTTGTTATCTTGATAAGTAATAAGATTAGTTGTATCAAACGACCACCGTTTGTTCGTAAACTGTTAGCTGTCGACTCTTCTGTTATTGTCCTTACAGTAGTAGAGGCCATTTTTGGAGTGTGTCAAATTTCATGAAAGAAAATACGTTGTGAGTTCTTTTCATTATTAACTTTTGACTTAAGAACTTGTCGTTAGAAGATTTTTGGGTTTAAGTTTTAATCTCGGTACATCCGGGTCAATTAATTTTGGATTTACGAAACTAAACCTCAGTTTTTCATTTTGAATCGTGTGCAGTTGTTTCTGTAGATTTTTGGGACGGATTCTTTGGAAAAACCGCGTAGTCGGATTTTAGTAAAATCTTCGTTGGTTACTAGCACGTTTCTTTATTCATGTGGTTGTTCAATCCTTATGGTTTTTCTTTTTTCTTTTGTTTCCGACGAAATGTAGGAAGTTCACATGGAATTATTGGTTAAATCAATACCGATCAGGCAGCGAATTGTGGTTAAAATCCCCTATTGGTGCAGTTAGCAACGAGTATATTGTTTCACCTGTTTACCAGCCAGGTGTGTCACGATTTTAAAGAAAAAAACCCTATTTCAATAGGTGAGTTACCATATTATATTTTTATATGATTAATAACGCCATATAGTCGCAATTTTAGTTTTATATTATGATTTTACATGTATTTTTCTTTGTGTATTGTATGTGTGTATCATTTTGATAAACTAGACTCCTTTCGGTCCCTTTGTGCTATTACTAATTAATTTTATGTTAAACCTTAATTTAGTTTATTGTTATAATTTTGTTATGGCTAGTAAGTCAAATTTAAGCTTGTTAAGCGCATTCAAATCATTAGTTTTAATTATAAATTGTAAAATTCAGATATATCAGCTTCTAAAACTTGTGTAATTCATTTAAATTCATTTCATTCTTTTATTGTTAAGCAAATCTAAGTTAATGTGTTTAACTTGTATTAAAGTCAGTAAAGTAGTATAACGTTATTAAGTCAATTAATTCGAGGAGTCATTAAAAATTGTTTAAACTATTGTTAATTCCGAATTACGATTTTAGGGTCCTAGATACAGGCTTCAGTCCTAGATACAGTCCTAGATACAGGTTTAAATCTTAAATATAGGCTTTAATTTTGGTGCAGACCTGATTCTTGTTACGAGCTTAAGTTATTTGTGATTGGTATAAGCCTATTTGTTTCTGGGAGCAGGCTTGATTTTTGGTACCGGCCTAAGTATTGGTGAAGCCAAGGACTGCTATCAGATAAGCCCATATTAGACTTAAGTCGTGACTATAGTTTTAGTTAAAATTTATTTTTCTAGTTTTAATTTAAATTTTTCTTATTTTTCTTGTACTGCGTGTGATCACACTTAATTGATAAATTTATATTAGATTAATCTTAAATATTTTTCATTGATATCGTTGACGTTGTCAAGCGCGAGTTGACAGTAGTGTTAATACTTTACTTTTTTTATTAAAGAAGGGTCTAGTTGATATTTTGTTTTATTTAGCTCACTTTATCGTTTCTTTATTGTGCAATACAATTAATACTGATTAATATTCTAAATTTATTTAATAATCTCCAGTGGGAAAGGTCAGTGCCTGGAACAACAGGGGTTTCCGATTTTAACCGTTTAAATCGGTGGCGCACTCACTTTTATTTTGATACTTACCCTCTACGGCTGAGATGGGCACTAATTTGCCAGTAGAGAAACCACTTACCGATCTCAGCTGGAGTTGAACTTCAATTGGAAGTATTTGATTAATTTTTCCAAATTTATTTTTCTTATTTTTTTTATTTTCAATTCATTTCACTAAAAGTACGTGGCAATCTTAAGAAACTACATTAAAGTCGTCTTAGTTCCAAAACATTGAGAAGTACATATATTACATGGTAAAAGCTGTAGATTATTTTATGAAAATATGAAACCAAAATCACGGAAGTTCTTAAAGGCTCTTGACGACTAAACCTCTTTATTTGCAAATAGATTTAAACAAAAAAGGCAATAAATGTTAAGTAAAGTCCATCACAATAGATCTCATAAAACTACTTTCAACCCGGTTAAGCCGGTTCTAAAATAAGAGTTAACAAATATACAGACGAACAGACCAAATAAAAAAACATTATTTTGGGTTATTCTGTGTATATAAAGGCTAACCATTTTGTTTAAATATATTTGCAATGTACAGACAAAAATCAGTTACTATATTTATCATGCAAAGAGGTCTTTTTTCTTTGTGGCGCTGTAACAATTTGTCCTACGCATGTTTTTAAAAGTTTTAAGTTCCACGAACAAGCCTTTCAGGCAGATATACCACACATCGAAATTATAATATAGCGTATGAAAGAAGGTCACCTTTGGTATTTACAAAGGTAACATGACCGCCGCTCGTTACATCCAGTACCTAGGTAGTGAAATTACATGTTCTACTTTATATTGGGTCACTTTCCAACCCACTTTTCTAACTAGATAATTCACGACAACATGTAACAAGAATTAGGTAGTCCTATTTTTAAGAAAATCAAATTAATTTATTGCTTTGGCCTCATAGAATACGTGTGGTACATAATGAGAAAAAGATTACTTCGTTTGCTCAATCCTCAGTAGACTTAAGCAGCACTTCAGCTTAAAGTAACACTTGTCTGGGATGATATACTTTAAAAAAAATGGAGTATCTTACTAAAAGTATGCTCGACGTAGTTTTAAGTGCAAAAGACATTAAAAAGATTTAGCACAATATTTATTTTTCACTTTTTTTGAACGATTGATGTTTTCCCAAAATTTAACTTAATTTTGTAATAAATTTATTAATACTGGGTGTTCTGTTTTTTAAACAATACTCAATGAGCAAATTTGGACAATTGTTTCTATTGTCCATTCTTGAGGTATTGTCCCTTTATCCTAACATTTGTTAAGCCACTCTGAGTATTCTTTACGCGAATAACCTAGATTTTTAGCATTTCAACTGTGATCTTGGCATGTTCAGGTGTCCAATTTATTTTCTCTTCCACTTTTTTCACTACCAGAATTTTCATCTAATTTTATTATCTTTTTAACTTTTAACGTTATTGTTTGTAATTATGGTTTCAAAATTTTTAAATTATTTTTTATACCTCCATAATTCTATATCCTTGTGTCTTGGATCTGTTTAAAATTTGTTATATTTTCAGAAAATCTCTTCTGCTTGTCCATTTATATACCTACACGTTGGTAATTAAATGCAAATTATTTTAAAAGTATTTAGCCAACTATCGGTAAATAACCTGCAAATGCTTTGCTTACCGTTTGCGAAACAATTCCGGAATAGACATCTTTCTCAACTTTAACAACATTAGTTAATTTTGGAGTTTGGTTTTTTAAATAAAATAAAAAAAGAGCGATAAGGGTGATGATCTTACGTTCTAGATCCCTGCAGATCTTAAATTGTATTAACCATGATTAGATAATAGCAAATAACATTATTTGTAACTTTTATAGTTGTTTTTATAAAAAATAATTTCACAAGACTATTGTTATCGTGCCTATATTTGTAAGAATAAGAATTACTTAGAATAATACTTGTAGTTCAAAAATGTGTCGTAAGCGCTGTTACTGTGGAATTATAGAGTGATTTGTGTTGTGATTGGTAATTCTCGGCCCAATTCAAATTGGTACGTGAAACAATCTGTTCTGGGTCACTCGTACAGGCAGACACGGATGCCGTCGCACCAAGATTTGTCTTTGACAAACCCTACAAAATATTAACAAACAAGACAGCAGACCCCAACGTAGTGAACGCTCTGAGCGTATATACGGACGGATCAAAAACAAAGCAAGGTGTAGGATGTGGAATTTACTCTAGATCCTTAAACCTAAAAATAAAATGGGCTATGGATGGCTTGTCAGGTATGGTTCAGTCAGAACTCACAGGCATAACCATAGCTGCAAAAGAATTAATCAATAGGAACATCACAGGCAGGAATATAAATATATAGACAGACTGCCGACAAGCACTACTGACCTTGAATAGACCACGTTTCACTTCAAGTTTAGTACTAGAATGTCACCAATCTCTAACTGAGGCCAGCCAGAATAACGTGGTCACTCTCAGCTGGATCAAAGGACATGGGAACTCTAAAGGCAACCGCATTGCAAACAATTTAGCACGGAGGGCTGCGGGCTACAAATATGTTAGCCCTCGCCCATCTACCAAGCTAACATTGTCCGCAGTCGTGGACCTTATCAAACAGCACTCTCACCAAAAATTTATACAGTGCTGGGATGAAACTACGAACTGTAGACTGGCCAGAGAGTTATTACCTCATCCTGGCGAGGAAACAGCAAAAAAATTTAAGGCATTGACCAGACAAAATCTCCGAACAGCTGTGGGAATCTTGACAGGTCACTGCCAATTGCGACAACATCTCTTTAGGATGAAATTAACAGAATCGCCGCTATGCAGAGGCTGCGAACAAGAAGAGGAAACAGTAGAACACATTATGTATGACTGCTCTGCTTTTTTTGAAATCAGAAGATCCGTGTTGGGCGAGTATTGGCTTACACCAGCCGATGTCAGGGAGATCCCCCTCGGGAGCCTCATCACCTATTTTAAATCACTAGGCCTGGTGACAGCCTGAGGTGAGGATATCACTACAATACGGGAGGATGCACAATGGGTCATATGTGGCCTCAGTGCTGGCTAAGCACTAGCTCGCCCCTCCCCAAATTTCCAGATCCAGATCCAGAACCTGTTCTGGGTATAAATTCTCGATTTTATGAATATTTGTTTTGATTATTTTATTTAGTGTGACTATCTAAATGGGGGTAATATTTAATACTAACCAAAATTAAGTTGCACATTAGCAAAACATGTTATCATCAAAGCCAGAGCCGGTTTGTACACGTCCTTTGAGTAAAAATCCTATTTGGCTAAAGATTAATTCTACTTGATTGTAAATTTGTTAAGGGATTAATATTTAATTATTCGTTTGTATTAAGCGTTCATCGAAAATTTATTCGAGGAGTTCCACCAGAGCTATTAAGCTATAACAACATTGCAAAAGTTCCAGCCATTTTGTGGAGAAAAAGGAGAAGAATATTTATTCCGAATTTTGTACCGACTTTCGGAAATTAGAAAGAAAATCATCTCTGTACAATCGACACCAAAACATTTGAGTCAATTCAAGGTTTTCTGAAGATTATTGAAAAAAGAAAATAATTAATTCATTCATTAACCTTATGATTCCTGGTAGACAGTATATTCAGTTTTCAATGTTTTTATTTACAATCTTTTAAAAATAGACGATTTTCCATCCTAAAAAACAGTTGGAAAGTAGACAATTGTTAACCAGGATGAAAGTGATCACTTTCCACCCGTTACGCGCCTCCACAGATAAAATTGGCAAATATAACAAACGTTTTATATCAGTATCGGTATATAGGCAACCAGTATAACGACAAAAACCAAAACGAAACTTTAGTAGACTAGAATTTCTTTAAAAACATATGTCTGTCCTGAAAAAACCTTGGTTAAAAAGATTGAGATAAATCTATATTAAGTACAATCAACATCCGGCACCTGACGACAGAATAAAGCATACTATAAGGATAGCCGAACACACATCGGAAAGAAAGGACAAAAAATAACCTTAAATGTAAACAATAGATGTTTCATTTTTCTAACACAAGAATTCTTGAAATCAGTTACCTATATATATATATATATAGGTATATATGGGAAGTAAGCCTTGTAAATTTGCTAAAGGATACAATCGTGTTAACTTAAACACAAAGAAAACCAACATACATTAGGCAAATTACATTGCAATGAATATCCTGTATTCCGTTTATAATCAAAGGAACTTGATGAACAAGCATTATATGGTTTATGTTTATGTAATTAATAAATAAATGAAACAGTTTCTAAGCTTCAACATTATAGGTAGGTATACGGACGTTAAATATCAAAGTTACTAATCAAATTATAAACGCAATTGGTTGTACGGCACACGGTTTCCAGTTTCCTTTAAGTATTCCACGTGCATGAGCTTGACATGGAAATTGATTAAATAGTTGAAATTCTCAAGATGTGAGTAATCAACGTTTTAAAGTTAAGGCCCAATGAGTAACTGAGAAACGGTTGTGGTTTCTTACTGTGAAGTTGTAATCTTCGTCCTGTCGCGTAGCGTTCAAAACCAACCGAAATTAACTAAGTTGTCAAGATAAAATTGATGCGCTATCAAGCATGGATATTTACTTCTTCAATCAAAATAAAACGAAATTAAGTGTATGTCACTGAACTCCTTCTAAACAGCTAGACCGATTTTAACGAAATTTTTTGTATGTACCTATAGATTAGGGAACGGTTTAGATTTGCCATTTGGTCTACATTCAAATTTATTTTTTAATTTTTTTACTTGTATTTAATGTTTAGCTTTAAGAATTCCTAGTAGATGGCGGTGTAAGTTAATTGATATAACTCTCCGTTAACGTTCAACATCTAGGTTTGGTCGACGGCGCTATGTTTTGATTTCTAGATTATTCATCGTTAAAACTTGAGAATGGCCGGACGATTTGGCTAATTTTAGTCTTGTTAAAATTTAGGTAAGATAAAATTAATTATTTTTAAAATAAGATGTCCATTTCAAAAAGTGAGGCATCCCTCCTGGTTTTATCTTACGAATACAGTTTTTTCTTCGGGTTAAACCTAACACTATTTGAATACGGCGGATGGCAATATCTATACTCTGTGAGAATTTATTAGTCAAATATTTTTTTTTCACAAACAAGTTATTAAAATTAAAAGTTTAAATAAACAGTTTAGGATACCAATTAGTAAAATTTATCGACATTACTTAGAGCCTTATTAAATTCTTAGTCAACATATATTTTATTCCTTATAGATGTTTTTATTTATATAAAAAGCTTTTATCACAGAAATGCTTATAAAAAATATATCGATAAGCATTTTAATTAAAGGCCCTGTGAAGTGTTTCTACAAAAAGAGAAAAACAGAAGCAATTACTAAAATTCAATTATTCATAAAATTTTAACGAATCGTTAACCCAAATAAACCAGTTATTTTTATTGATGTTAAAATAATTTCTTTTTATTTTGCATAAACGAAACGGGAAGAAAAAAAATTATAATACGTAATTTTATTTTTCTTTGAATTTTTCGCCAAAGAAACATAGCCTTAGGGCCAATATTCAAGCTTTTAAAACGATATCAGACGTATTATAGAAGGTGCTTTTTCAATGTAGGTACATTCAGCGTGATTACAACTGTATTTAAAAAATTAGATGTTAGAAGAATATTCTTAATCAGATATAAGATATTTTGCGGCAAGTGTTTGGATCTGGATCTGAAAATTTTGAGAGGTGCTAAGGCTCCCGAGGGATATATCATTGGCTGGTATGAGCCAGTACTCTTCCAACACGAATCTTCTGATTTCAGAAAAAGCTGAGCAGTCACACACTATCCTCTATTGTTTGCTCTTCTTGTTCTCAACCTCTGCATAGAGGCGATTCTGCTAATTTATCCTGTAGAGATGTTGTCGCAATTGACAGTGACCTGTTAAGATTTCGACAGCTGTTCGGAGATTTTATCTGGTCAATGCCTGAAATGTTCTTGCTGTTTCCTTGTCAGGATTAGGTAATAACTCTCTGGCCAGTTAACAATTCGTTGTTTTATCCCAGCACTGTATCATTTATTGATAAGACTGCTGTTTGATAAGGTTCACGACATTGGACATTATTAGCTTTGTAGATGGGCGAGGGCTAACAAATTTGTAGCCACGCCCTTCCTTGCTAAACTTTTCGCAGTGCGGTTGCCTCGAGAGTTCCTTTGATCCAGCTCAGAATGACCTTGTTATTATGGCTGGGCTCAGTTTGAGTTTGGTGACATTCTAGTACTAAACATGAAGTTATACGTTGTCTATTCAAGGTCAGTAGTGCTTGTCGTCAGTCCATGTAAATATTTACATTCCTGCTTGTGATGTTTCCATTGTGGTGAGTTCCGACTGAACCGCACTTGACAAGCCATCCATATTCCATTTCATTGTTAGGCTTAAGGATCTAGAGTATATTCCACATCCCACAACTTGTTGCCTTTTTTATCGAACCTTATAGGCACTCAGGAAGTTCATTACTTTAGTGTCTGTTGTCTTGTCTGTTAATATTTTGTAGCGTTTGTCAAAGACAAATTTTCGAACGAAGGCATTCGTATCTGCCTGTAACAGTGGTATCGCCTTTAGCGATTCCCTCCACAGACTGTTCATATGGGTGCCGGTTTCTACAGTGGGTTCGATATCAACCATGCGAAAGCGTGCCATGGTCATCAATGCTACCTACTTAACAAACATATCAAGTGAGGTGAGTCCAAGTATTATCTTCATTGTTTTGGTCGGTGTGCTTTGCATGGCTTCTGTTACGATCTTTGGATTTGGTTTAATTTTCTGATAGCTGTCAATTATTTCACTTTAGGCCACCATATAACTGCACCGTTTGTTAGCATAGGTCCTTATGGTGACCTTGGGGGATAATCCCCAGGTCTGTCCTGTGGTTTGGCGGCATTGTTCATAACGTATAAATGCAACAAGTGTCAGATATAGCCATTAATAAATTTACGTGAAATAGTGAAAATTGTATTACAAGCATTACTCATTACTGCCAAAGTAATGGTAGGACTTACAAATCTTTTAATATTAATACTATTTTCACATAGCTATATCCTATTTGTAATTTTTTTTACTTATATTTAACTTTAATTAAGCTGGATATATAGCTGTTTAATTTTCTTTCTATTAAACTTACTAATAATTTAAGATAACAATCTCTTTCGTAATATACCATTTAACAAGAGCTCAATTACATATAAAAGCTTGGGAAAATAGTATATAAAAAATAACAAATAGTATATAAGTACAAACAATCAATCGTATTGCAGCCTTTTTATTTATTTGTTATATTCTAATTAGCGCTTCCAGCAGTATCCATTGTTTTATGTTAAATAACTATAATTTTTTTTTGAGTTTACTTAGAAACATATAGTAATTTCTTCTACGTTTTGGGGTGTTTTTTTATATTAAAAGCGCAGTGATTTTTGAAGAAGGATATAATTAACGTTTTCCTTTATTTATTGCTCTTTATAAAAGTAGTATTTCATTTTAGGTACAATTTACTATACAATAAAATCAGTTTTAATGAATTTTATTACCTACGTTAAAACTAAACATATATGGAAAACAGTTTAAAACTTTTCATCAGAGATGCAAGGAAACGTTTATGACCCATAAAATTTTGTAGAGAAACTTTTTACATGACTTAGGGAAATGATGTTTTAAAACTTGATAAGATTTTTAATTTATTTAATCATTTTTTTTTAATATCTGTTTGAGTTGTTAGTTGATTTAAACTAAAATATTAATATGAAACATTGCAATTTTTTTTTCAGCAACCGTCCGGTAGATACGTACTTCCCGGACGCTTTTTCTTTGAGAAAGTAGCATTTTTCCGGCCTAGTCCGGAAAGTACGTACTTCCCGGAATAGGCCGGAATCACATCGTTGTTGTCATTTTGAATATGGAAATATGAAAATCTTTGTAGGTATGACTTAAACAAATGCTGTTGAACATTACCGTAGTAAGAGTTATCTGTAATTAAATTATTATTATTATACATAAGTAGGTATAAGAGCTGAGGCAAGGCCTATTATGCCCAGGTAGTACAAAAATTCAAAATGGAACACAATAAATGACTTAAAAGAAAAAACAAACTAAAATCATATTATAGTAATAGTTAGTGTCTCATAGTATTTGGGTATGCATCTAGCCTATTTTTAAAAATGTTTATAGAAAGAGTAGACACAACATCAGCAGGAAGTGAATTCCACTGGTCGAATTCTCTGTTCGTAAAGAAGAATTGTCTCATGGTAGTGGAAAATCGTTCCCTGGATAGCTTCAAGCCATGACCTCTTAAGCTTGGTCACAATTAAGCTAAAACAGGTTCCTCATGTCAAAGAAAAATTTGTTGTTCAAAATTCTGTAGCACTGTATGAGGTCCCCTCTTTTTCTTCTGTCCTCTAATGATGGAAGTGTGAGAACAGACAATCTTTTTTCATACGGAAGGTTGAACAGCTGTGGACACCATTTTGTGAAGCGTCTTTGTACATTTTGATTATTGATTTTTTTGTCGAAATAAACTATGAAAAGCAGTAGAGATAGTGATTTTGAAAATGTGCTTTACGAAATTTATAATGCAACAGCTGCTGCTACAGCACAATTATTACCTGCTTAATTAAAGTGCTGGTACAAAAACGTTTGTAATTTGTTCACGAAATGGATGGGTATAAAGAAATGCAAAACTATTAAATAGGATGTAATTTTGACTTACTTGGCGAAAAAAATGTGAAACTATCAAATCCTCTACCCTGTATAGTCTGTACTCTATGTTGAAGAGTACCTACCATTTAATTGAAGAAAAATGTAAGCATAGCCACTTTCCCAAAGGTAATCGCAATAATCGCATTTCTTAAAAAGAAGAATGTTGGTTATAAATCAAAGAAATTAGCAGTCTTCAAGCGAGCAATTCTAAAAGTATTAACTAAAATTCATGTTATTAAAAAAACAAAGAGAAAACATGACTAATTAAAAAATAATAAACTGTAAACAAGCAATAAAATAAGACGAAACCAAAAAACCCAATAAATCAGAAAAAATAAGACAAAACTTGTTTGCGAAAACACCTAGTAGATGGCGTATATTGATTGTTAAATAATAGATTAAAAAATTGCCACAAAAAAATATAAAAATAAAAGATGAAAAACTAGAAAAACTAGGATAAACGATAGAATTGGAAAAAAACAAAATCTAAAATAGGAAAAAACAAAAACAAATTAAAAATTTAGGTTAAAACTACAAAAAATGTGTAACATCGATAAAAAACAAAAATGGATTAAAAAAAACTAAAATTGTTAGCAATTGGTACAAAATTGGTTACAAACGAAAAACAAAAATAAACAAGTTATAATGGTGTCGTGGGACACCAGGTAGGAACTAAGTTCCTTCGGCTAATGTAGAATCGACACTACTCGCTTGTGTATACGACTGTAGCGGCTGCGCACGTCTCATTTAACGGTTTTATTTCATAGACTTTTTGTTACGGTTTTACTATTAAATTTTTTTCAGTTCGGTCGCGCAGCAAAATCCCTATCTCCTCCAAACCTTCGATTATACTACTTTATAGATTAATAATTACATTTCTTTTGGTTGTACATATTTTCATAATTTGTACTTTTCGTCTGGGCAGCTTATATATCAATAAATTCTTTAAAGATATAATTTTTATAATGATAATGATCGGAATAAGATAATTGAATTAATTTTATTAAAAGTTAAAATAATATCTATAGTTTTTTGTTTAACACTGGAAAAAACTAAAAAAAATTCCCATCCCGCGTATTCGATCCTCCAACGATATCCAATCGTGAAGAGTTATCATATGCTAGTCAAATCATTTTTATGTATTTACTGCATAAATTTTGATCATATTAATAATAATAATTTATTATAAATTTTAAGATTAACATTAGTAACAGGTGTGGATAATCCAATTAAATAAAATATCACAACATAATTTACACATTTTACATTTAAAAACCAATGATTTTCATTAATTTATAGGACATCACAAAAGTTGACATCGTTGGATATTTTTATATTGTTTACCATGTTTATATTATCTTATTAAACTTACCTTTCGATAGGAGATTCTGTAATTAGAAGGTCATCTTTTGCTTGATTTATTATAACTATTATATTTTTTGTAAACACTTTCAAGAAAGTTTCGGTGACAGTTAAAAATTATATCATAACTGTCAACATTATGTCTATCGTATACTGAACACTGAGTAGAGGCTAGCGTTGTGTGGAGGCTAGCGGTAACCTGCCTACTAGATATAGTGGCACTATTACAAGCGTTACGGTTTTATTGTTACGGTTTTTACTATTACATTTTTTTCAGTTCGGTCACACAGCAAAATCCCTATCTTATCCAAGCCTGCCGTAAGGTACATAGTTCCAAAATGAAAATGATTAAAGAGAGTTGTAAAAGAAAGTAAATGAATAAAATACATGAAAATATCACAAAGATAAAAAAACAGAAATGTGGAACGTACTCACGTTATATTTTTTAAACAGTAATATAAACGCAATAAATTAATGTCATGCAATAAGACAACAGTTTAGTTAAATTCTAGGTATTTTTCCACCATAATTTAAAAAAAAGAGAACACACGTCTTGGCAAGTGTTTGCATCAGAAAATTGTACATAAAGAACCAATGCATTATTAGTTTAAATTTACATTTCCTTGATATTTTTGATGTTGGTTTGGACGTGATAAAAATTTGAACGAGTTTGAAAACATTTTTCTTAAATTTTTTAAATTGGAATTGTTTGTTATGCTACGTCAGGTCTACCGTGACAAACATTCTTTTATACGAATAAGTATTTGAAAACAATATGTAATTTGAATTTTCGAAAGAATTTGCAGTCGAACTTTGAATGATCATAGATGTTGACGACCTGAATTATGTAAATGCTTGGAAATATTGCCGAATACATGAATAAAACTGTTGTAATCCAAAAGCTTACGAATTTCAATTTTAAATGTCATATAAAAAGGTTATGTGTGTGCACTTTGAAGATTTATCATAGATTTTCAAATCATGATAGTATATTTTATTCTTACGAATTTGTGTGCTCGTGCACTTTATGGTGCTATAAATGCTTGTGAATTTGAATAAAACTGATTTAATCATGTTTTGGTGCATATACGAACGCTCTGTTAATGGAATTTATGAGATGTGCAGAATATCAACCAATAGCTGCATTCGATTCCAATGTACTCGTAATGCTACAGATAAAGTGTTTACCATGCTTGACAAATTTTATCGTGACATTTATTTATTCCGTCTAAAGATTGAAAACAAATGGGTTTGTATTCCACTTTTCTATATTTCAATTTACTGGAAACACATAAAATATACATATACCTCTAATACATTTATACGAATAGAAAGTTATCAATATCACATCCGTATTCAATTTAATGGACGGTTACATTTACATGTTATATATTTATTTTGCAACCACTAAAATTATAGGAAAATATGAATTATTGTGTGCAAGGAATTGCACATACTTCAATTGTGTATTATTTTAGAAAACACATTTTACGATAATGTATTACTCAATTTTTAGCCCCTATAGGAGCAGTTAGATATACGGCGTGTTTACATGATGGAAACTGGCGCCAGTCATACTGGCATACCAGTGCTTGATTAGGACAGCGCTGCACACTGGTACGTTTACACGTATCCAGTAGCTAGCGACAGTCTCACTGGCACCCTAGTTCCTACTTGGTGAAGTTTACCCTTTACATGTAGGTACGCCATTCACTGGAACGTTGTGTTTACACGTGTCTACAACCACTGTCGCGGGGTTTGAGCGGACGCGGACGAGGGCCACTGTAATGAAAAATAGACAAACTTTCTATTCGAGACAGCGCTGGACTGGCAGAACAAGAAAGTGTTTACATGATGCCAGTACCATGCCAGCGCTGGCAAGCCAGTGAGACTGGCGAGAGTCACTGGCATCATGTAAACACGCCTATATAGATTATAAAGACCTTCCAGAATTCTACATACTTAAAAAAACTTTGCCTTGCTCTGCTAAACTAAATCCGGTGCTTATATTTTATTATCTCTTGATTTGAAGAAAATTTATGTATTTTTTTTTGTTTCAAAAAAGATGTTAATCCAACTAAGCTAGGTGTAATATATAAACGGAAGTTTGATAATTTAAAAGCTTACAAATTTTTTATATTGCAGAGGCACTGTTCTGCAAAAAGAAAATAGCTTTAAGGAACTTTGGAGGTATTGTCTCTATTATTTCCCCTTTTTTATGTTTTTTTTTTTTATTTTTATATAGCAATACAATAAATAAACCATAAATATTGTACCTGGCCCCTAATACGAGATCTTATTGTGCTGAAAATCTAACAATAAAGACTTAACTTATGTACCATAAGTAGGGAGAGGTGACTATTATTAAACAAAACATTCAAACAAAATAAAAGTTTTCTTTTTTTAGTGGTCTATGCTAAAAACAAGCAGAGAAGACTATAATATGTTAAACAAAAATATGTTTTCGTGTAGGTGGCATATACTTTCCTTGTAAACCGTAATATCTTATTAAGTTCTTTAAAACGATCTGGAATCAAATTATATATATTGGGACCCGTAAACAGGATAAAACTTTGAGTAGGTATGGGACAGTTTCATTCCACCGTATTATGCGAAATATTTCGAACATATGTTACATTTAAAAGGTTTCCCATCAGTGTGAGTTTTAATATGCCTTTTTAAATTACAGGACTGTGTGAAACATTTTGAACAAATTTTACATTTAAAAGGTTTCTCGTCAGTGTGAGTTCCAATATGACTTTTTAAACTCACGGATTGTGTTAAACATTTCGAACATATGTTACATTTAAAAAGTTTCTCGTCAGTGTGAGTTCTAATATGCCTTTTTAGATTACTGGATTGTGTAAAACATTTTGAACAAATTTTACATTTAAAAGGTTTCTCGTCAGTGTGAGTTTTAATATGATATTTTATAGGATTGTGTGAAACATTTTGAACAAATTTTACATTTAAAAGGTTCCTCGTCAGTGTGAGTTCTAATATGACTTTTTAAACTCACGGATTGTGTAAAACATTTCGAAAATATGTTACATTTAAAAGGTTTTTCGTCAGTGTGAGTTCTAATATGCCTTTTTAGATTACTGGATTGTGTAAAACATTTTGAACAAATTTTACATTTAAAAGGTTTCTCGTCAGTGTAAGTTTTAATATGAGATTTTAAATTATAGGATTGTGTGAAACATTTTGAACAAATTTTACATTTAAAAGGTTTCTCGTCAGTGTGAATTCTAATATGATCTTTTAAGTTACTGTGATGTTTGAAACATTTTTAACATATTTTGCATTTAAAAGGAGAATCTGCCAAACGATTTCTGGTATCATAAGAATGGTTGGCTGTTGATCGCAATGAAAGATGTCTGTGTACATAAGTGTTAGGCTTTAAGATAACAAAGACTTCTGATGTTCAACAGCCTTGCCTCCGCAAAACACCGATCCGTTGAGAATCTCCGGGACTTAATGACTTTCTGCATAATTTGGGGTGGATGCAATACTGAGTCATAAGCACCACCTCACTCTATAATGCCGTACGATAGGACAGACTCAGCAAACGACCTATAAACCATTACAAGTAGATGTTTTTGAAAAAGTAATCGGATATTATGGAACAAATAAACAAGACTTTTTATTGTCTTTAATTCTTATTGATATTCGGCACATCCTGAAGAAATTCCAGAAAAAAAATAGCTTCCTATGAAAAATATGCATTTCGACAGATACCGATTGGTCTACTTAGTAATTTGTAAATAGCATTGTGATTGAAGTTCTATAGCTATCTATAAAACTGCCCTTAACACTACCAAAAATATAAAGATTCTGAAATGTAAACTTTAACACACGTTATTTATCAAAGTGCAATTACTTGTTATTTATTTGTGTTTCTATCAATTATAATTTCTAATTAAGACATTTATCCTACGTGTACCATGAGATATCTTATACATTATACTTGGGATTTAAACGAATTTAACATAGATCAGAAATGGATTTAAATCAAAATTCTAGTTTCAGTACGCTGCTGGTTATATATTATTCGTGACATTATATTTGCTTATCTTAGAAGTTACTTTGAGAAATTGTCTATTTAGACACAGTATTTATTCAGCACATGAGGAATATTGTAGTATCTATGTATAATTTTGTTATTTTTATTTAAAAACAAAGTATCTGAGCTTATTTTGAGTTTGTAATGATTTATGTGTTTTAACAATTTGTTTATTTTCTTTGATCGTTTTTTTACATAAAACCAACTAGAATTCCAACATACATTTTAATTTAAAACTTTTGTTATGAAATATTCCCTTAGTTCAAGATTTTTTGGCTTTATATGAATAAATACATAAATCATTACTTATTTACAAAAATTATTCGTAGGTAAATACATTGTTATAAATAGCACTTCACATTATCTTCGTATATTGTACATTTAGTAGTGCTCTATAGTGCTGCAATTATCATGAAGCATCGCAGTTTAGAAATTTACGAACTGCAATTACAATTGAATTCCTATTCTAATAGATTGTGTTGTCTGCTTGTGTACCCCCATCATAATTGGACTTTGCTTTGTATTTGTTACTTGAAGTTGGTCAAGTCAGGTAAATACGGTTATAATAGTTTTACAATTATAGCCACACGTGCAATTTTTTGATAAAACCGAATTTTTTCTATTAAAATACAACGTTTTTTTATTTTTTTAGTATCGACGCATAATTCACACAAGTCTTTGTTTTTTGTCTTTCCAAGGTAACAATATACACGATTCTGCGTACATCATAAAATAACCTTTGCTTTTGCCTTCTTCTTAGCCGTTGGACTACTATTTGGGTTGTTTTCCTGTATAAAAAGTATAGTTATACCGTGCTAGCCAAAAGTCCCCTTCCCCCCTCGTATCTTTTGAGAGGGTTTACTTATAATAGTAGGATCTTGAAAAAGAAAATAAATGAACGTAGTAGGCCTTTTAACTAGTCATAACAGCTGACATAATAGTCATAGATAACGTCACAGAGCATCTGTCACCGATAATTTTTAATAGGACGTTATGGCAAATGATATCTTGACCGATATTGAAAATACCTAATTAACCTATTTAATCATATTAAATTTGTTTGAGTTTAAGCTGAGTTTAATGAATAAACTTAATAAGTACTAAAATTGCAGTTTTGCATTTCATTTATTTGTTATATTAAGTGTTCAAAATGTGCTCCATCTACTTCCTTACAGTAATGTATTCTATTGGTAAACTCTTGTCGTACTCGTTTAAATGTGTCGGGAGAAATTGCCCTACATTCTTTAACATTTCTTTGTTTAAAAATGCCATTACTGTCGGTGCTGTAGCGTAAAATTTATATTTTAAGTACACAAACAGTAAAAAATGTAATGGTGTGAGGTCTGGTAAACGAGCTGGTCATTCTATCAAACATTGTCATTCAATCCATCTACCACGATATTCCTTATCTAGATAACGTTTTACTACACCCTTATAGTGTGCATGAGCACTATCTTTTTGAAACGATATTTTCAAGTTGCCAAATAATTTAGTTTACAAGAACAGTGCTAATAGAAATATGTCTCATAATCCACAGGTCGAGGATGCATTTGAAGAAGACATATTTCTATTAGCACTGTTCTTGTCAACTAAATTACTTTTGTAGTACAAATAAGATAACCCCCAAAAACATTATATTATATAAGTACACCTACCTACATATTATTAAGATACCATTTTTCCATCATGGGTTTTCAAAATAAGCTTTTAATGAGCATTTGTTAATACTGAAAATTCCATGTAATTGGTAATAGGTAAGAGAATTTCTATTTACTACATTTAGGTAAATATCTCTTATACATACGTCTATAATTAATACACATGATCAAAAAATCACAATTTTCTATTGCCTTTTTTTTAATATTAAATATTTTTTTAATTGAAAACCTAAAACTTCGGTTTTGGTACAGAACTACATTTTAAATGTTTAAAAACTTTAATATCAAAGAAATTATTTTTGAAGTAAAACTTCTTTAGGCGCGACTAGAGGGTAACTCAGATTTTTTTCTGACGGAAGTAACGGTGTGAGGTCAGCTATGGGAGGAGCTTAAAAACCTTTCCAAACAAAACAAATTTGCATTGAAAAAGCCATAAGAGATTTTTCTATTACTTGTAATAGTTCCTAATAAAAAATCTTAACGTTTTCCGGACACTTTTTATACGACCTAGTGTATCCAATTTGTAATAGTTAATAAACATTGAAAGTTAGTGTAAGTGTTTATATTTTATATGCATTTTAGTGGAATTGAGGTTATGTTTTGTTTAGAAGTTTATAAATTTTATTATGGTAATCTTGTAATTAATTATGTATTCTTTAACTATTAGATACTATTATGTTCGAGTAAAAATGGTGTTGTATTATAATCTACTTTCGGTTTCAAATACATTAAAGGTATTTAGAGAGTAAAATCTATGTTTCACATTTTAGTTATCATAAACCTATTATTTCATAAATATATAAAAAATAATGATAACTTTCAAATTCCTATTTCTAATGAATAATATAAATATAACATTATATTATTTTTTGTAAAGTATATAGACAATAAATATAATCGAATTGTAATTTAATATTTATTTTGCGATACGTACGTCAAATAAGTTTTACTTCAATCGCGCGTAAAGGTTACACGCACCCTCTTTTTTATATTCTAATATTTATTTTTATCGTACGCCTATGAACTTTTAATAGTAAAGGACACCGTGACCGTATTATACCAGCTTAATAAAAAATAGACTATAGGAGTGTCATATCAGAGCATATTTAGTATTTAATAATTGAAAGTAGGTACCTATTTAATAAATAAAATCTTGCAATTAAGTTATATTTTAATGGTAATAAACAGTTAGTGTGTTTTCAATAAAGTCGTTTAATTTTTTAATTCTTTTTGCCAAATATTTTATTTTATTATAAAATATTTCTACCCTCCAAAAAGTTAAATCACCCTAAATCTTTCAGATTTCAATCAAAACGCCTTTAACGTACATTGATAATTTAAACATTAAAAGTGTTTCTAATCATCTCTTTATATTTCTTCCACTTGATAGCGTCTATTCATATTAAAATTTTGTTAAATTCCCTCGTTTGCTTCTTTAATGAATTGGCGGTCTTTTAAGTCGTTTCCAAAAACAACTAATTAATATTCTGAGAGCTTTTGGATGGCAACAGAACTCTTAGTAAACAGCAGTAAAAAGGTTATTTATTTATTTTCAACGGCTTTCTGTATACTAAATTTATTTTTACCTATCAAGAAAACAGATTTTCTTGCAGGATGTTTTCCCAAAAAGGTATAAATCTTTGAATCTAAACATTTTTTTAAAAAGGTTAGTGAGAATTCTTACATAATGATATTGCACGAGGGTTGGGGTTTTATCAGTATCCTATTTTATTCGAAAAAAATATATATGATACTTATTGTGTAAGGAGTGGAGGAGTGCAGGAAGCTACTAAATTTTCGCTCGTTTAAAAATTTGCGCCATAAGAACAAGTGATTAATGAAATACAAATGAGTAAGACATTACTTTATGCACGTGTTACACAGTTTACTTTTATTACAAGCACAATTTTTGTCAAATAACAAATAACCTAAATCACATAGCAGTATTTAAAGTTATAATTTGATGGAAAATTCAAGTAGAAACATTTTTATATTTTCCAATACTTAATTCAGCTTTCGAAGTTGACAATTCATCACTTACAATATTTTTACAATTGTTAAAGAGGTTGTAGTTAGTGATATCAGTTTTACATCTGAAAAAACTGCGGTGGAGATGTTTAATATGTTTTTTTAAGCATAAAATCATCAATAAAACCTACTGCGACACTACTTTGACTTTAAGATCAGCTCCTACATTTGCTGACATGATTGCCGATTATCGCATGAATGTGTGTCCTGCATAAATTCTGGGTACGGTAACTTTAGTTATCATGCGATTTATTAAGACATTTTAACAGAGTTGCTGAAGTATATCACCCGTCGTGTGCATTTTTCTTTTTGGTAATTTACGATCTATTATAATAATGTGTATCACTTCTTAAAATACTGTAATCTCTAAACACTTTTCAATTTTTACAACTGGTCTTTATTATTCTTAAGGTACTTGGAATTGGTAGTAAATTTAATTTCAAAATCGTATTATTTCACAGTAATAGTTGCCATTTTTTTAAAACTTAAACAGGATACGTCACATTTGTTGGTGTATTGAAAAACTAAGTTTGTTAAGGCTGTTACACACTACCTGATTTGGTTGGGCCGACAGGATAATTTTGTCAGATCAGACGTCATATCAGGTCGTGTGTAGACGTGTCGTCTGACGAGCCACCTGACAATCCTGTCGGGTCTTGTCAGGTGGCCAAACCATCTGATCGCCTGACCGACCGACCAAATCATATAGTGTGTAGCACTGTCGGGCGGATTTTAGTTGGTATATCGAGGTTAACGTGATAACACGTGTGTGTACCTAGTACCTACTTCCAGTATATTTAATGCCAGGGTGAATACTCGTTTTTTTTTTCGTTGAACACCACAAGTGGACACGAACTAGACTGACTAAATCGTGTGGTGGTCGTACTGTGTGTACGCAACGTCTGATCTGGTCAGGTATCCTGTCGGTCCGACCAAATCAGGTAGTGTGTAACGGCCTTTAGACTATGTAAGTAATCATATAACATTTTCGGTAGATGTTGGCTTATTTCTATTAATTCGCCGCTGTAGACGCCATTTTAAACGCCAAATTAGACATACTATTGGGTAGTGCACTTCCTTATGGCAAATTAAGTCAAATAGCATGAGCTTTACTGTTATGAAATAAGGTTATTAGTAGAATGTGTCTTACAATCGTGCTATTCTCTAATATAAGCGCGATTTTAAAGTTGCCATTTAAAAATTTGCACCTAATATATAGTAATCCAACGTTTCCAGTTAAATAACACTACCTTAAATACCGTAACTTTAGATTCGCAGTGGGTTTAAACCAAAAATGAAGGTATTTTAACGATATTGGCGCTTTAAAATCCCCATTTTTGGGTAAGTACGTGATTTTGGTTTAAAATTTATAATACCACTCAGCTTAAGTCAATTCTTTAGTAGTACCGGTAAGTATTAGGTATTAAGAAAAATGTTTTATAATTTATTTAATGTTTTACCAGCTTGACAAAGAGAAAGTACCACACTTGGAAACAGAAGGACATAATAAAGCTTTAGACAAACATCGAAATGGGGAAATTGAATTTAGTGAGACCTATAGAAAATTTGATATACCAAAGCCCACACTACGACGACACTTAAAAGGTTTGAGTAAAGGCACCCAATTTGGAAGATCTAATGAGATATAAGCAAAGCATTTAATGAATTTAAAGTATTGTTCCTTTGGTGTTACTATGTCTGAATTTATAAAACCTTCTTTTAAACTTGCGAAAAAATTTCAACTATGTCATCGTTTTAACAAGAAGAAGAAAATAGCAGGAGAAAAATTAAATTATAAGTTTATGAAAGAGCATGCTATTTTGTCCTTACCACTTACATGTAAAGTAGATTTGTTAAAAGTACTGTTTTGACTTGTTTACACTCATTAGCGTAAATAAAAATTATTACAAATTTTTAAAAGTCCAGCTTTTGCTCTAGCTGAAAATGTTGGTTTTTCTTTGGTACCTATTTTGACCATATTAATTTAATTCTGAATTTCCTGTAATGTTAAAACATTTTTTGAAGGTAGCTACAATAGGAAATAGCGTTGACGTTAAACAAAAATTCAATGTTCACAAAAGCTCACGAGCATGTCAACTAAAGTCAACACAAGTAGCTGGACTGAACTAAATGAAAAAAGTTCGTTAACGGTTGGAATTCAAGGAAGTATTTAAGTTTTATGTGATCGAATGTACAAGGAGTTTTTTAATTAAAAAGTCGTAGTAAAATTAAGGTTTCTGAAAACTTTTACAATTTTATAGAAAATTAATTTTTTAGAATGCAAATTATTCGCAAAATTAATAAGTTTTTAATACACTAACAGCATGCTTTAAATTATGATAATAGTATAATATTTAACGAGCGAATCATTATTTATGAAGATGGAGTTTACAACACGTGCCGCATGTGAGTGTTATAAATCATCTGATTAAATAACAGCCATTATACACAAGAGAATACTATACTTTGCCCACAACTGATTTTATTTTTTGTAAAGTTTTTAGTTAAATATTTCGCAAATTCTGTAACCGACACAAACGAATGTTTTACTTTGATTTAGATGGCAGATGCGGCCTTCTAGTAAAATGGGTCAAATTAAACATATTAACTATGTTGCTTTTATACAGTGAATAAACGTTACTTTTTTTTAAAGAATCACTTGTGGAAAAGTCGTGGACAAATAAATTTTAAATTAGCTTTTCTTCTTAAATAAAATATTTATCATTTAAAGTAAATGGAACTTATCCGTCAAGAGGTATAAGCTATCAGTCTCTTTTAGGACATTTTGATTTTGATAGTCTGTCTTTTCGTAGAGTTGTGTCGTCCTTATCTCTTTTATATAAACTTATTCATGGTGAAATTATTTGTCCAGATATTTTAGCCAAGATTAATTTTAACGTACCCAGATATAATAATAGGCAACATCTTACCTTTTATTGTGAACGACCAAGAACGAATTTATTATTTAAATCGCCCATAAATATTATGTGTAGTAATTTTAATTATTTATGTAAATCCTGTGATTTATTTGTAGATAACCTAAATGTCATAACAAAGAGCGCACGTTTGAATTATCTGAGTTAGTAAACTGTGTTTTTTTTTAATTAGTATTAAGTAATTATGTTTTTTTTTTTTTTTATTAGTATTAAGTAATTATGTTATTATCCTCTTTTATATGTTGAATCTTGTACTATGTATTATATTGCTCTGTAATGGGATTTTATATCTGTTGGGCAATAAAGCTATTATTATTATTATTATTATTATTATTATTATTGAATTTATATTATATTTAATATATATAATATAACTAAATTGTAAAATATCTTAAAGACACAATGATTTTATTTGTAGGCCTTTAAGCAAGCTGGTTTAAATAAGCGAAATCTATTTTAACCTGTGCCCAATTTTATACCTACTTGTTACTCATTTGCTTCTATCACCCCAATAATTTCATTTTCTTCTATCACCCCAATAATTTTATTCTAAAATAACCCTTAAAGGGATCGATCCTGCTGGTTTAACGTTTATGCCGACAGAAAAAAATGTCTTTTTTCTACAAACGTCACTAAAAGTGGAATTTTTAACGCGTGCTGTCAGTGTCTAAAATGTCTTTTTACGACACTGGTGTTAAATGTCATTTACTTTTAGCACCAGTGCTAAAAGTGATTTACTTTTAGCACTGCTAAGAAAAGCTTGTAATACCTGCTTATGTCCTGGTTATTTATATTCATCATCGCTTTCAACATAGAATAATTGGACCAAAGTGTCGATGATTACCATATTTTCCAAGTAAGCGAGCAGCACTTTTTCAGTGGTTTCCCTACCTTTAACATTTTTTTGATCACACCACTTCAGAAAACGATCGTATGAAAACTCGCTTTGACTTATTAGGCAATAATTCAAAGGTAGCTTTATTAGCAGCTTCTTCAATTTCCACCGGGAGAAATTCATTTTCTGGATCACTTTCCATCATCGAATAAGAATTTATAACATTTGTTTGACGCAAGCTGTCAAAAACAAATCAACAATCGATTTTTTCTTCGTCCTAGCAACGTATTTCGTAGGTAAGTTAGATGAAATTAGATACATTTTATCAATTTATTTATTAAAAATAATAATAAGCGTTAATTTGGACTATTACTAGCGTTCGTAGAAAAAATATTGTATGATATACGTGTTAAAAGGGATTTTATTTTGTTCGAAGGGATGAGGCACTCCGCCTACGGCGTCGTGCCTTAAACTTCCTTTCTCACAAAATAAAATCTCACTTTTAGCACTTATAACATAAATAACTATTTTACTCCGGCATACTCTTTCACCCAGTTTTTACTGATTATTTAAATATCGCAGTAATAATTTTTTCTACCCTTATTTGAAAAGATTTGATCGTTTAAATGCTTTACGTTAAAACTTAAAAGATTAAAAAAAACTTTTTAAACAACTATGTTGATGTATTACAAAATGGTTTTAGGAAAGAATAATTTTAATAAAATTTAATTTATTTTGTTTATATATTAAGAAAACAATCATACAACTAGATTCGTCTTTTATTAATAATTACTTTTTTGGTCCTCCATCCAGAAACATTACTATTAATTACTTCAAAATCGTCCGGAAAATGACATTTTCCGGCCTAGGCCGGCAAAGTAGCTTTTAAATTATCTAAAGAGATGGCGCTATGAGTCATTAAATATACATAATAAATACTACAAATTTTAATTAAATTTATTTAAAAACAGCGTATAATATACTAAACTAATAACTTTTTCTAAAGGTAAGCAGGATTCAAACTTACATTAATTGCTCTCACAACTTTTATTTTAAATTTGACATTTATGTCAATTTACAACTACTTATCATTCGATTATGAAGATACATATCTCGATTTTATTATTGCTCATTGAACTGTAATAGTTCATTGCCTCTGCTATCTTTATATAAAATTATTAGATATTAATATTATCAATATAACAATTTTTACTGTGCTGCTTATTAGCAAGGTATTCGTATATATAAAAATTAACGATCGTGAAATCGATTATCAGAAAATCATTCCTTATTACTAATTCTTTTTATCGTGCAATAGATGTCAATAATGTCAATATACACCTAATCATGTATGTCACAAAATAAACAGTTTTTGAGCTTTTGAAAATAATAAAAATTGGTCGGACCAAAAAATAGTGTGTGTTACACGTCCGCAATAGTTATTTGTGACACAAGGACGGAAAATGACATTTTGCAAGAGCGAGTAAAGTTGTGTAGCCGAGGTGCGTAGCACCGAGGCGAAACAATACGAGCACTTGCAAAATATTTTCCGGACGTGTAACACACACTATTTTTTGGTTCGACTAATTTTTAATATTTTCAAAAGTTCTGTTATGTTCAAGACTTGACTGCTTGTGCTAACTGAACTAAGACCACTGACTAGAAGATAGCCGACAAAATGTCAGCTGGTAATTAATTATTATACATACAAATACTGTGCTAATAACATAGACAAATTAATTAATTAATTCTATTATCTCTGGCTAATAAGCAGCACAGAGAAAATTGTTATATTGAAAATATTAAAATCAATATTTAATAATTTTATATAAAAATAGCAGAGACAATGAACTATATCCATAATCGAATAATAAGTAGTTGTAAATTGACATAAATGTCAAATTTTATTATACAAGTTGTGAGAGAAATTAAATGTAAATTAGAATCCTGCTTACATTTAGAAAAAGTTATAGGTAAGTTTAGTATATTGTACGTTGTTTTTAATTAAATTTAATTAAAAGTTATATTTATTATGTATTTTTGGTGACTTAAAATTTAAACTCATAGCGCCATCTCTTTAGATAATCTAAAAGCTACTTTGCCGGCCTAGGCCGGAAAATGCCATTTTCCGGACGATTTTGAAGTAATTAATAGTATTGTTTCTGGACGGAGGACCAAAAAATGTTTTGCAAGTGCTCGTATTGTTTAGCCTCGGAGCTACGCCCCTCGGCTACACAACTTTACTCGCTCTTGCAAAATGGCATTTTCCGTCCTTGTGTCACAAATAACTATTTTCTCTTTAACCCTCTGCGATCTAAGGTTTAAGAACTTTTAAAGCACAAGTCCTCTAAGGGTTAATGTTAAAAAAATACAAGTGGAAGAGGTTAAGTACCTTAGGATAATCTTGGGTTCAAGATTAACCTAGATTCAGCATCCGGAATAGGTACACAACCAAATGTGCATAATAAACACAGGACTCATGGGTATTGGATCCAAAACATAGTCGTTAAAAAAACATTCACCAATTTGTTTTTGGCCAAAAATTCAACAAAACTATGCTATCATTAAGTTTAGCAAGCACTTACTTGCAAGACGAAACCAAATAACATTAAATATTAAAGCAGACAAATTGGTTATAAAATCAGATAACATGGCTTTAAAACAACAACAAAGGTAAATATACATCAAGGTAAGCAAGGACAAAACACTTGTTTTATGGGTATACCAGCTACTCTGACGGGTCTAAGATTAAAGAAACTTTAGAAAAAAGGATCAATCCATATATTAAAGATAAAACAATATTATGATTCTAACGCTTTACAAGTTTTTGAAAAAATTTTCAAAGACAATGACCACTCAACTACGAAGAAACAACTACTTTCTGGGCTATATGCCCCAACGGATATTGGATTACACTTCAAAGTCAAACGGAGTAGGCATATCTAACAGATAATTTAAACCAACCATTCTGGTTTGCAGTTAGAAGGGACAACATAACTTGTAGACCGGTTTCGGCCTATTGGGCCACGTCAGTACAAGGTATATGTTATTTGCAGTTAGAGGTGAAGATGTCACTACTATCACATCTTTTACACTTTCGTTATTAAAAGATATAGATTGATTGTGATTTTAGTGCATTCTTCAGTCAGCGATTATCCCTTAAGCTCGCTGACGACAACATATACCTTGTACTGACGAGGCCCAATAGGCCAAAACAGGTCTACAAGTGATGTTGTCCCTTCTAACTGCAAACCAGAATGGTTGGTTTAAATTATCTATTATATATGCCAACCCCGTTTGACTTTGAAGTATAATCCAATATTCGTTGGGGCATATAGCCCAGGAAGTAGTTGTTGAACGGTCATTGTCTTTGAAAATGTTTTTCAAAAACTTGTAAGGCGTTAGAATAATAATATTCTTTGATCTTTGGTATCTATTGATAACACGCTTTATTAAATACGACAATGATACAGTTTTCTGCAATAATACTTTAAAGATCAATCCTTTCTTTAAAAAATGATACAGCCAACAACATCTATTTATATTTACTAGCGAAATTTTCCAGTGCTGGAGTAACATGTAAATTGGTAGACTTAGTAATTTACACAATTCTACTGAGTTTTATTATTTTGTCAACATACTTTAAATACCACCCCAAATTTGGTACCTGAAAGTAGGTGTGCATTAAATGTTGCTTATTAAATTAAACTCACCTTAATTTTGTAATGAAACTAGACTGCAAATAGAGACACAACATAAACACGTAATTGAGGTATCTATTTTCTCTAGTAAGAATAAAGGCGAAATTGGATTTCTTTAATACCATCGGTTTACTAAACTCAATTTAGGCGGCTTCAATTTCCGGTGAAATTGAGTTATGTGATAACTATTAATAAGCCACAGAGAAAAATGTTAAAAGTAGCTGACATAGAATGGAAAGATCAAAGATTGCTTTCCTCACAATCAATTTTATGTTCTAAAATAAACTTTAACTGATAGATAATACATACTTTTACTAAAAGATAAAACAAAAAATATGATTTCTACATATGAAACCATTTATTATTTTAGCGTAGTCACATAAGTATTTTGTATAGACTAAATGTTTATGAAAATAACAACCATTTTAAAGTTAATAATTATTCGAATTTAATATTAAATCAAAAGCTTTACAGGATTAATTCTAATAAATGGTGGATGCGCTTGCACTTTCACCAATTCACCAATTTTAATTCGTTTAAAGTCAATTTATAGTTTTAATCCCAATTCATGTTCAGCTCTATGTTCTGGAAAACTTATTACTTTTTCCTGTCTGTTTTCTGCAACGAGATTATTTATATAAAGTGTAAGAAGCAGTTTCTTGTGGCAGGCCACAGTGTTTTTTAATTAGCTTTTAAATAAATTTAAAACACTAGGTACATCTAATGCTTATATGTTCAAGTTTGCTAATTAGTTTATGGATAAACTCTGTCAAAGGCCTTTTTCAGATCTACAAAGACGCAAAAAAAAGGTTTGCTTTTAAATATTCGTTGTTAGATTACTAATTACATATTCAGTAGATTTACCCGCTTTAAATCCGTTAGTTATAAACTGTAAATATTTAGTTTATAACACATCCCTTACAATGTTTTTAATCAAACTCGAGCATCACCTTTTGCAATTTTAAAATAGATGTATATTATTTTAATACATACCTCTATATTATTATAAAACCAAGTTATGTTCATCCTAGGGTATGATCCAGGTGTTGTACAGTTTGCCTTTATTGTTTCACCTGGAGCTACTTTCTGTGCTTCCGTTCGTAACACAGGACCGTCCTCTGGAACATCTGTAACAGAAATAGTTATTATTTTGTCTGCCTTATTAATAAATTTCATTAAGATTTTCTAGAACTTATTAAGGTTAGTGATATAATAGAATTTAATAAGACAAATCCATCCAAAATAAAGTTAGAAATTTAACTGAATTAATATAAATTTAAAAATAGATACAAATGTTGACACTGTGTAGATTGGCACTATGTTCTTCCCAATTTATAACCCGTAAAAGACTCTCAAAGACTAACTTTAATCTATACTTATAATAAATCTGTAGAGAGGTCAATTCTGTACATGAAATATATTTCCAAAATAACTATCAGGGGGTGATTTTACGGATCGATACTGATGCCAAAAATGAAATCAGTAAAATTTTTGTCTGTCTGTCTGTCTGTCTGTCTGTATAACCGTTATAGAAACAAAAACTACTCGACGGATTTTAACGAAACTTGGTAGAATTATTTTTCATACTCCTGAGCTGGTTATAGTATACTTTACATCATGCTACAATCAATAGGAGCAGAGCAGTAAAGGGAAATGTTGGGAAAACCACTTTTACGGTGTGGGGGGGAGAAATTTTTATACAACAAACTATACGTCACGCGAACGACGTCACGGGTACATTGATATAGAACCCAAAAATGTGGTTAGATTTTTTGTTGTACGTCTGTCTGTCTGTCTATCTTTATGTTTGTGCGCGCATCACATGAAAACTACTGATCCGATTTGAATGCGGTTTTCACATTGTATTTGTATTCTTTTACCTTAACATCTGGTGTATGAAAATTTCTTCTCCAACCCTTTTACGAAGTGGGGGAGAAATTTTAATACAACAATCTATACATCACGCGAACGACGTCACGAGTACCAACATCGATATAGAACCCAAAAATGTGGTTAGATTTTTTTGTACGTCTGTCTGTCTATCTATCTGTTGGTGCGCGTATCACATGAAAACTACTGATCCGATTCGAATGCGGTTTTCACAGATGTATTTGTCTTCTTTCAACATAACATCTAGTGTATAAAAAATTCTTCTCCTACCCCTTTAACGGGGTGAGTGAAGAAATTTTTAAACTACAATCAACACGCCACGCGAACGACGTCGCAGGTACACCTAGTTTTTAATAATTTTTGAATCAGTATTTTGACAAATGTCTTACAAGTTAAAATATTTTTTTTAAAAACTTTTTTTAATAACACTAAGTGGATAGTCATTTTGAATTAGTGTAAGTGAAATAATTTAATCTATTTAATCCAACTTCTCCAGTAATTCATGTTTCCACAACTCTACCAAAAATTATGAGAAACTGGAGATGAAGTCATTATTTTCAGTTATTTTCGCATTCCTCTGAGACCGCTTTAATGCAATCGTCTCCAAAGTTGTGGATTGTAATATATGAGAATACGAGTCACGCCAATTTATCGATAACCATTCCAAGGAGCGCCTGGCATCCTCTAACTTATAATAAACGATGTGTGTGTGTTTCGAACTGCTTGAGGGATTAGACCCCAATAAATTTGTGTGGAATTTCTGAGGAAATGCGAAACACAGCACACTTGCGAATATAAGCAATGAGACGCTCTTCCCAAATTAGGGCTCTGTTTCTCTGACGGTTAATCCAAGTGGCTGCTTCTCACCATTATGGGATAAATGAGTTAAGGGGCTTTAACGATTATAGCATTACAAGGTAGAACTATCATTCTGACACGTGCTGAAATGTAAAAGGCCTTTTACCTGACATGTGTAGGTAAGAAAGATGGCCTCATTCCCATTTCTGTGTCAAATGCTTTAATACCGGTTTAGTTAATTGACTATTTGAATGAAATCTCTTTACGAAAAGAGAATATTTGTTTAACAAAAACTGTATACGACCTGATTTAAATTTTATTAGACTTATATCGAATAGTTGTTGATATAATGATTGATTATTATTTTAAGCTTAAGCTTGTATTGCATTTAATAAACAATAATTGTTAATAGCAGTAAATAATATTTAAAAAAATCATATAAAAATGAATTACAAAGTAATACGAAGAGAGTCTTAATTAATAATTATAATCATTGCATTTCCCTTAAGGAAACCCTCATTAATCTATCTATAGATATAATAAAACTGTAGAAATATATATGTTTGTGCGCGCATCACATGAAAACTACTGATCCTATTCGAATGCGGTTTTCAAAGACGTATTTGTCTATTTTCAACTTAACATCTGGTGTATAAAACTTTCTCCCCCACCCCTTTAACGGGGTGAGGAAAGAAATTTTGATACAAAAATCAACACGCCACGCGAACGACGTCAAGGGTACATCGAAATAAAACCCAAAATGTGGTTAGATTTTTTTGTCTGTCTGTCTGTATGTTTGTGTGCGCATCCCATGAAAACTACCGATTCGAATGCGGTTTTCACAGATGTATATGTCTTCTTTTAACTTAACATCTGGTGCATAAAAATTTCTCTCCCATTCCTTAAATGGAATGGGTTAAGAAAACGACGTTGCGAGTACAACTAGTTATTTAATAAAATGATATTAACAATAAAAAAGATGATAGTTCATAGTATTTTTTTGAATAAAATCTTATACAAAATATTTTTGAGGAGCTTTTTTATACCTAACAACAATTTAAAATCGGTTGAATATTGGTTTAATATAAATAATGATCCACATGTAAATGTTTTGTAGTTTAAACTATTAATTAAAAAAAACAAACTGTATGTAAGATCTATTGAACTCAATTGCCATATTTTATCCACTCTGATATCCTTAAGAGACTCACCAGCAACGATTAGGTCTGCTGTCCTCATATCAGTGTGAAAGAGAGGGGCATCGGCAGAAACTTCACACTTAAATTTCCCAGCGGTATCTCTTTCAACTTTTTCTAAAGTTACATGTCTTGAATTCGAATTAGAGACCTGAAACAAAAAAATCTTTACTAGTTTCACATTTATTATGTTACCCAAGGCACTGTGTTTAATAGGGTATACTCAAAGCAATTGAGAGAAGTATGCTGGGAGTAAGCAAAAGAGAACATATTAAAATTGAGGATATCAGAAAGAAGACAAAGGTGGATGGTGCCATAGAAGATATTGCTCGTAAAAGGTAACCCACGAATTAGTCGGGTAGCTAGAAAAATAACGCCCTTTAGGGAGCTTTACCGTTGTCTACAACTTTTTGTAATAGTTTGTCTATAAAACCTGTGTAATGTTATTATCCAATCTTCTAGATATACAAACGTAAATGAATTTTAAAAGAACAGCACTGAATACAAACATTAGACCAACAAAACGAAAAGTCCAGGTTATTCGACAACTCGAAGGCATTTGATACTGTTGACCATGATCTACTTTTGGCTATTCTTCACTATTTAGGTCTCTCCGACAATGCTGTATCATTTTTTGCCAGTTATTTGGATTGTAGGTCACAGAGGGTAAAGATTTCTGAAGAGTTGTCTGATTCACTAATGTTGCATCATGGTGTTCCTCAAGGTTCTGTCCTTGGTCCTCTATTATTTTCAAATTAAACTTGTCATCTTTATAACTCTCTCGAGTTTTGTAAGTTTCATTTATATACTGATTACTCCCAGCTTTATTATTTCGATACCAAGGATGTTGCTACAGCGGAGTTGGTCATTAATAAAGATCTACAGAATCTTTTATGTGTATCGTCCAAACATGGCCTCAAAATAAATCATGCAAAATCGTCTGTGCTGCTATTTTGTAGCAATAAGGATCGCAACTTTCTACAAGAAAATCTCCGCTTGTCATTGGATGGTAATATTCTTGAATTTTCTTCTGTAGCCAGGGACCTTGAATTGTATATTGACACTGAGCTCAGGTTCAGAGAACATGTTGCTAAAATAACTAATCGTACTTATAATTCTCTTAGAACTATTTATCCTTTTCGTCATTCTTTGTCACCTCCAGTACGAAAAATTCTCTGTGATTCTCTTGTTTTGAGTCATTTTAATTCTTGTGATATTGTATATGGCCCATGTCTTGACGTTTACACTTCTTCTCGAATACAAAAAGTCCAAAATTCATGTTTAAGGTTTATTTATGGCATACAAAGGAGGCAGCATTTGTATCCCATGCTTTGGTGTGGTCCGGCTGGCTAAACAGAAGGAGTCTTCATTTTCTTTCTTTTTGTCATAAGGTAATCTTCAAAACACCACTGTACTTGTTTAATCGAATTTCATTTAGGACGGATGTTCATAATCTTAATTTACGTCATCGTGGTCTTCTCACTATACCCCGACACGGTAGCTCATTATTTTGCCGTTCGTTTTCATTTAATATCGCATCGTCTTATAACAATATCCCTGCTGAATTTAAATTATTGAGTCCGTATTTCATCGGCAAATGAGAATGATGCTATTGGTTTAACTGTGCATTTGCGTCAGTGTGTTGGTGGCTCAAACATGTATATAAATTACGGTTCTCGGAAATTTCTTCGAATGAAATTTGTTCGAAGAAATTTATTCGACAGAAATTTGTTCGATTATATATTGTTTGAAAAGAAATTTATTCGAATGGAATTTGTTCGAAAAAACATTTATTCGAAAGGAAATTGGTTCGAAAATAAATTATTTGAAGAATTTATAACTAAGGAATGGTCTGCGTATTGTTACTGTTAATCACCAGGATTAATACCAAAATAGATATTAGAAATCGATCATTCCAAATTTCTTAAGCTGCTAATGATTTTTAAAATTAACTTATCAGTAAACCGATCAATATCCTATTCTGAAATGGAAGATGATAATATCGACTTTTCGGAATTGAGTAATCCTTAATATATCCCTATTGCAATTATACAGGTAGGAATTTTATTTTATTACTAATGACTTTTGGATTAGCAGGTACCATTGTCTAAGCTGTATATGGACCCTAGGATTGTATCGTTTATCGTTTGATCACGTATTGCGAAATCATCTCATTTGTGATTTAAAATGGCTGTGAATTTCTTTAAAAGTTCGAAAGGCAAAGATATGCTTAGTTTTAACGGATATTTATACGTACAGGACAAAAGTTGTGATACCAAAGTTTACTGGAAGTGTGAAAATTTTAAGAAGTTATCTTGTAAAGGTCGAGCAATTCAAAGACGACCAGATAAAGTGAAAGAAACTGGTGAACATAATCATGCTGGCCAAGCTGCCGTGATTGCTGCGAAAGAGGCATACAGTAATATGAAGAAAGCTGCAGTTAGAAGTCGAGATACACCTCACTACATTATTTCAAGTTCGTCCTGTCAACTAAATTCTGCAGCAAGCTTCCAGCTACCTTCAATAGAAAGCATAAAAAGGACTATTCGAAACGTTAGATTAAAGAAGAATAGCAAACCAACTCTTTCAAAGACGCGCGCCGAAATACAATTTCCAAAGGAGTACCGAAAAACCGACAATGGAGAAGACTTCCTCTTATTTGACAGTGGTATGATTGACTTGAGAATTTTACTGTTTACAACACGACGAAATTTACAACTCCTTGTTAATTGCCAGCATTGGTACGCTGATGGTACGTTCAAAACGGTACCATTATTATTTCAGCAATTGTATACGATTCATGGAATAAATGAATGCGTAGCAATTCCATTGGTATATGCGTTGTTGCCGAATAAAACTGAAGCTGTGTATCGTGAAATTTTAAATGTAGTTAAGCGGCTAGAACCTCGAGTGAATCCAACTTCTTTTATGATTGACTTCGAACCTGCAATAATAAAAGCTATTGGAGCAGAGTTTCCACAAACCAGGTTACGTGGTTGTTTTTTTCACTTTTCTTAATGCATATATCGACGAATTCAAGAAGAGGGATTAAAACAGACATACGATAATAATATAGACTTATTTGCTCTAAAAATTAGGATGCTGTCGGCTTTAGCATTTGTTCCTTCCAGAGAAGTTATAAATTCTTTCGAAGCATTGATCGATAATGAAGAATTTCTCGAAGAAGCTCAGCAAGTGGTAGACTACTTCGAGGATACTTGGATAGGTCGTCCAGATCGCAGAAATCAGCATCGCCAACCACGTTTTCCCATTTCTATGTGGAACTGCTACGATTCTGTGTTAGATGGTCTTCCATCATGTAGAATAGGTTGTAGAGCGGACAGTGAGCTAAGAATATCCTACTTTAAAGAATTATTTTTGTTGTGGATTAAGTTGGGTTCTGGGAGTAGAGAGAGGCATCTGCACTTATTGCAGATGAATCTATCCAGAACCTATTGTCATGAAAAAGTTTCATACCTTTATTTAATTAAAATCTATTAAATAATGACTTCCATCATCATGTTACATAGATTGTTATATTTTTGTATTTTTTATCTGGACAATAAACACCTATTATTATTATTATTATTATTATTATTATTATTACAGCAAAAACATACCCTGTTCGAGACTTAACGAATATGCAATTTGTTTTTTCGCAATTTTTTTTATTCAAAACATGTTAGTAGATCGTTAAGTGCTAAACGTACAACATATTGTAGTGGGGTTATAAAATAGAACGAAAAAATCAAATTTTTTAGATTTCTTATTTTATTTAAACATTGTACGCTTAACTAATAAATAAGTCACAAGTTAATTGCGTATTCGTACAGTACGTATTCATCTAAACAAAAAATAGGTACAAAAGTTTTTATAAATCATCATATTCAAAAATTATTAATACATTTTACGCAGGAAATGGTTAGAATATGTTTGTATAAGTAATTTACATAATAAAAAACTTTCAGA
This sequence comes from Altica lythri, assembly GCA_964028335.1. Lineage (NCBI taxonomy): Eukaryota > Metazoa > Arthropoda > Insecta > Coleoptera > Chrysomelidae > Altica > Altica lythri. The sequence continues at coordinate 61,663,229 of OZ034805.1, read as the reverse complement.
ACCCAGACTTTGAGTGTCACAACAGAAACCTTATTACTCTGGACTAGAAGTGCATCTTGATAGAAAACTTTTATTATATCGATTTCCCGATTTTCTACTGAGAAATACAAAATAAACATCGTGTTTGGAATTTAAGTAAAGAAAGGTTCACTCACAGCTGCCTTATATCAGGGTATTGGGATTACTTTTAAATCTGAATAGGACGCTTTTGATGTGAGGCAATTTTGAAGTTTTGACTAACAAATACGGATGTAATTTGCATGCAATCAAGCCGACAGTAGTTAGAGTTTGAAACCTTCATGTATATTTTAGTCTCTTTCCTCTCTTGAGATCTCAAAGAAGCAAGAAGATAAATAATAATAGGTACTGTTTGATGAAAACCAATAGAAAGAATATTTCTTCATTTTAATGGTTATATAACAAACATATTTTTGTAATTAAAATAAATTTCACACAATTTTTAAAGTAAAACTTCTTTAGGCGCGACTAGGGGTAACTCAGTAATTCTAACGGACGTGACGTCATATTCTAACTTAACGCAAAAAACCTGATACAAAAACCTAACACGATTCCGCCTACTATAATAAATAAAAATTAAATCTGTAATTGTATATTATGGTAGGCAACTATATACATATTTTGCTGACCTGTCAAATTGACAGCTTGTCAACCAAAATACATTGTTGGTGAATAGTTTTACGCCTAAAATTTGTGTATACAGTGTTTGTTTTAAATATGAATAAACAAAGTGGATTTATTAATGAAGAAAGTGATGAAAAAATATTTAATAAAAATAAGTGAGTACTCTATATGCATACATTTTATTTTTCTGTGAATCGTTTAAAAAATCAATGTTGAAATCTCCACAAAGAATAAAAGATATAAAGTTATTTGTACAGAAAATTAATGCTCTATAAAGTCTATCTATAAATGTATTCAAATTTCCAGATGGGGATCTATAAATATTTAATATACAACAGGTGGTTTGAAGTATTTTAAAAGAGATACTGGAGATTTTAATATCTACTTCAAGTGATAAATTAGTCAAAAAATCGTGTTTCTTAATTTCTATGGAAGATTTTGTTAAAATTAGTACACCGCCATGTGATTTATTAGTTCTATTGATGTAACAGTAACAGAGTAATTATTAAATCGTATGTAGCCGATATTGTCATTATTGGACCATGTTTTGGATAGACATAATATGTCTGGTTCATATTGCTTTAAGATTAGGTCTATTCTATTAGTTTTGTTAGAAATTGATTGACAGTTAACATTTAAAATACGGAATGAAATTATCAGATTTCTCATGAATTTTACACACACAGTTCTTTATGTTTCTACTGACTTCCTTGCGATACACTTTGCGTATCTATTTGACGCAATAACGTAAAAAATTTATCCTAAAACTTATTATTTTTTTTTTAGAAAAAAAATATTTAAGTAGCTTTTTTTAAAACAAAAGTAATCTATTATAAAATCTACTCTAATCGTATCCAAATTTAGCAATGAAGCGTGATACAGCAATAACAACATCCGCTATGGAGTGGTGGTCAGTAATAATAAATTTCATAACCGGGACATTATTATCGGTGCACTGTAATTGATATATCGTGTAATTAATTTCAATTTACAATGTTCCTGCAAATAACTGATACTGATATTCAAAATTCGCAAGCTGTTTCATAGGAAAATATTATATACTACCCACATGGGTTACAATAAATTTGTGTAACATTCAAGCTATAAACAAGCTACAGTTGATCAAATTTTAATTAAAAGTTTACAGGAAATAATGTTTACCACAATTATTGAAACGTAATTAAATATATTTTAATAATTTAAATTTGACATGGCATTTGATAATGAGATATATATTGACAGGTAACTATACTTATATTTAATTGGTAATCGGGTAAATAACGACAGGGTTATTCATTACTTTTTATTAATTATTAAATATTTATATCCATTTAATATCATAAAAATTAGGTTATTTTCTATATCTTCGTATATAAAACTAATTTAATCCCTTTTAATTATAATTTAAATTCATAATTTAAACGGTTCGGTCATCCTCGGCATCTATCGTGGCAGTTGTAGAAATAGGTAAATATTAATATTAATACAAATATCTTTATTTATTTATGTACTCATTTATTCAAATAATTCGTTCATCTATGATTTAATGTCTTTTAATTATAATTTAAATTCATTTTGGCATAAAAAAAGACGTGTTTTGGTGGTTTCATTTGTGATAAATCTTATAAAAATTGAGTATAAAGTGTGATATTAATGTTATTATTGATAATAAGGATAAGAATTTAAGTTTTAAGCGTGCATTAAATAGCACGTAAAGGGTAGTTGTATTGCGAATTACTACGCGACTGATTAGAAATTTCGAACTGTCATAGTAAAAAATTTTTGTATTGTAATTAGTGAAAGTTATGGTGATAAAAAAAACGGTTAAAGGAGTTTATTTGTGGTAAACATTAAATAAAGTTGTGTTGTAGGTCTAATTACCGAAAATTCCAGTAAGAATTGTGTTATTCAGTAAAAAATTGATCAAAAACTTAGATTACAAAATGATAATTGTGATAAGCCCTCCAAAATTTCTAGTGCTTATTATCAACGTCAATACATGTTGAACAAAAAAATAAAAGAATAGGTGAAATCTGATTCTGCTGAAACAATCAGGCCGTTCCACGTAAAGGGTGGCTGTATTGCGAATTACTACGCGACTAATTAGAAATTTCAAACTGTCATAGTAAAAAAATTTTGTATCGTAATTAGTGAAAGTTATAGTGATAAAAAAAAATTCAGAATTTTCAAAATTTTCAAAATATTTAAATTTTTAAATTTATACACATTACCATATTAATGAACATAAAATTTAAGTGATAGGCAAAGTTTTTCTCAAGTTAAAAAATTTCAATATTACATAGTTCAACTTGGATTAGTTGAAGTTATCACTTCTGTCGCGCGTCCTGGGACGCACACGGTTTTGTTTTTGCTTTGGATATCACGACCCATTTAGCCACACTCATTCCCTATCTTCGTCAACCGGAACTCATATAAAATAAGCCAGCAAAGGTATAGACAGGGACACTCTCTTCAAGGTGCCCTTCATAGCGACTTTATTATTAAACAAACAAGACAGGCAACGGGTAGGAGGTATGTAATACAGAGGAAAAAACAATAGGAACAACAAAACTATATCATATACATTTACACTTAAACGATAACAAATAAGATTTTTTTTTTTTAATTTTACCTTTGGCACGTTTAAGAAATTCCCATAAAATAAATCTTACGGTAGGTCTGCGAGAGCTTATATAAAGTAAGAAAACTATGTTTTGCTGAAGATCTAACTTTTTATCAGATATTGACCTGAATAAATATTTGGTGGCCTCTTCATTATATCGGCAATTAAACATCCAGTGCTTAAGATCGTTGCAACTGCCGTCACAGTCACATAAGTTTGTAATAGACAGTTTCATAGGTGTGAACTGACGGTAGCATGTCCAAAGAGACATCTGGTGTACATAGTATATATTTGCCTAGAAGGAAGACTTCGATCAGCAAGAGGAGTAAACGGAAGGGAAGGGTATATCTTGCAGTAGGAGTTACTGCTATTGTTTGCAAAGACTGTCCATTCAATTTCCCATTTTTCCTTAAGATTTTCTTTCCTAAAAGATACTACATCCCACTTACATATTTTATTATGTAAACTATTAGAAAATATAGCCTCTTTGGCTTATCTACCTTTTCGTTACCTGGAATTTGGGAGTGACCTTTAACCCATATAAACTCCACAGATTTTTTTCAAGCTGTTCAAGAATACTGACAATAATTTTATTACTATATATGTTTCTAAAACTAATATTAGCATGGAAACACAGTACAAAGAGGTTAGTCTTAAGCGCGTAAAATTTATATAGTATTTATGTATTTATATTAAAATATTATATAAAAACGGAGAGTTTTTTTCTCGTTCACCGCCAGAAATAGTAAAACTAGCTACCGCAACAACAACTACCTCAATACCGGAAATATCAAAGTGCATTTAAGATATCGACCATTGTTATCGGAGATCATCTGCTACTCTATACATTGATGGAGGAGGCAATATAACTGGATTAAAGTGTCATGGTGGTTGGTGATCTACACAAGTAGCTGAAGAATTTATTGGTGAAAAACAATGCCACCACACTATTAAGAGACAAATAGTAATGAAGCATGCTCTTCCTTTAAAGCAACTGAAACTCCAAATATTTGTATTAAAAACCCTTCAATTTTTTGATTGTTCTATTACTAATTTTAATCCTATTGACAAATAAAATTTGTTAACTATAAATATCAAATTAATAAATCACTATCATTATTGACTCGTATCATCTACGATTATATGTTTAATTATAGTCTAAATATAAATATTTAAAAAAATAGTATGGGTTTGCATTAGTAAAATCCATGGCACTTATTCGCTTTGTCCAAACGGGTTACTTGTTTTAGGGCCCCTTGTAGAGCAAACCGGGTTGTAACAGTTTTTCTTTTTTTATTAGAAATAATTATAAAGATATCTCTTACGAAATATAATCAGAAACGTAATTAAAGCCCAAAAACTACAACTTAGACTACCCTTCTTTATGTTTTAGAATCGTTTTTACTGTTATAGTTTATCCAAAACCAATTGAATGGGCGTGGTCAACTCGCTGTTCGAATTTCCAAGAATTCTCTACATGGGCGTATAAGGTGTGAGTCGGGAAGTTAAATGCAAAATAAATATAAAGTTTACTAGGTTCGTTCATATAATAACGTTCTTTTGGTTTCATCTGGTAAAATCGTAAAAATAATTCCTATCCAAGTGGGTCTAGTTATACTATATAGTTCAAATGCCCCTTTAGCATGTTTTTTTTTTGTTACGACTCTGCAGCTTCTCTCCTTTACAACGTCACACGTCGAATTTTGTTAAGCTGTTATAGCTTTAATGGCTTTTTGGCACTTTCAATAAGGTCCTTTTGGCACTTATTATACTACTCCAGACCACATGCTCTTTACAACGATACGTCAAATTTCGTTTAGCTGTTTACAAGATATATCCCCAATGCCGTATTGGCACTTTAAATATAGTTTGTTAGCACTCTAGACCATATTTTCTTTACAATGTTAAACTCCATGCATTTACGAAATAAATTCCTAATTCCCTTTTGTGACGACAGCTACGCTCTCTACCTCGTGAAAACAGCAAAAATAATTTAAATTTCAAATTTGGTGGGCCAAGTCAAATTTTAAACCATTTAGCAAAAATCGAATAAGTTTGTAAGACAGGCATGGTAGGTCATAGTGGTGTCGTTTATGTAGTGCTTTCTGGGCCTACTTCTAAGTACTGCTTATTACAGTCTGCCATTATAATAATAATATTAACTGTTATTATTATTATAATTACTATTGGTATTATTATTATTGAAGACCAAGGTTAATTGCGTTTCTTAATAAAACTTTAATGTTGATAAATGTGATAGATGGTAACAACTATTTCACTATTTTAGTAAGATATTTCTACTTTATCGAAAAATATCTGTATATTAGCATTTCTCCGTAAATATGAATTCCTTGAATCGTGCGCGACAATGAGAAACAATTTATTTCTCATTTTCGTATACATCCTGCAGAGTGCAATAAGCTGAATTGGCTCTTTTGAGGGCAGATATGTCATCGCCTCGCGGAAGGAAATCGGGACAAAGCAAGGTTACGTCTGATACACCTCCTCCCTATTCTTTGCCGCCTTCTCCATTTTCACAATTCACGCGCTCTTTTAAACCAAAGCCATATTTTTATTTGTGGATTGGGCTTTCGGTTCTATCTGCCACAGCTTTTTCGTTGTAATTTTTCGGTTCAAGTCCGCGCTGCCGAGATAAATCTTATTTTATATGGTCTCTGTGAAAGGAAAATGTAGTTCGGCTTGTCTTTTACCACACCATCACATTATCTTTAAGAACGCACTCTCTAGAATATACGTTCATTTATCTGAAAGTAAAAGTCACTCAAGCTTAATATTAACACAAAATTGGATAAAACAAGATAAATAAAAATAAGAGTCATTAAAGCTTTATCACAAAATATAAAAAGTACTATAGCAAATAAAACGTATTTCAGTCTACCCGTTATTATTATGCCAATAGTATAGGATCCCGATAGAGAACGACCTTCACCGAGCTGGTTAATCGACCAAACATATTTTTTATGTAATTTAATATATCAAAAAATATATTGCATATGGGTTGCCAATCGAATTTCAGTCCAGGATATTTTTAATTAGTTTTTAAAAATTTTTTGTGCGACTGAGAGGTCCCTACCAACCGTCCCATGCGATAGAAGAGGCCACAACATTCATTATATCGACTAGGGCTAAAATGTCGTGATAAGGTATGTGATCATAAGTTTAACGAGCGTATTTGCGAATGGAATAGTAGTGTCTGGTAGAATTACCGACTATAGTATAATTTCGACTCTTCCAGGTGGCGATTAATAATTCTCTAATCAGAACGAGTTAGTAAGTCTAACATTTTGGTTCCCTTATTGTAGTACCTACCTCTTCGAAATACAAGTAAGTCGATTTTTATATTGTTTCCTTTACTTATTTTATTTTATTTTCTTTTTTTTAATTTTTGCTGCTCGGGCATTAAAGATTCAAATCTCATTTTGTTTCAGAAACCATAAAAGGGCGTTAGGGTTGTTTTAACAACTAATTACTTTTTTATTGCTATTTGGGTTATTTTTTATTAAAGGTCTTTGACTAAGTTTTGGTTAATTATGAAATCTTTAAAAAAATATCCAGACAACACTCTATTACTAAAAAAAAATGTGAGCCGTCACGGGACGCCTGGCAGATGTGAAACATCGACATTAACCCGTGCCTAAATCATAAGACATTTCCAATTTAAATAACATGGCATTTTTGCACTTTTTGTCGTTAATTTTTTTTACTGAAACAAATGTAACTAAAAATAATTAAATATCTATTTCTTGTAGGAAATTTGCAATAAATTTGTCATCAGAGTTAAATTCACGATTTTTTTTTGTAATTTTCACCATAACTTTTATTTATATCAAACTAAATACATACATATATATATATATATATATAGGTAATAAAATTAGCAAATACAAAATTTGAATACAAAATAATAGTTATTTATGTATCAAGGGCGTAAAACAGGCGTTTATGGACCGCAACGTGTAAATAAGAGCCCGAGCCGCAGGCGAGGGCTATTAACACGTAAGGTCCATAAACGCTGTTTACGCCCGAAATACATACAAACTTTTATGCACGACCGATTTAATAATCATTTATAAAAAAAATTGCACTGTCAATTGAAAAAAGTCAACTGTCAAATGGCAACTGTCAATTGACAAAAGTCTACTGTCAAATGTCAAATAACAACTGTCAAATGCCAACTGTCAAATGCCAACTGTCAAATGCCAACTGTCAAATGCCAACTGTCAAATGCCAACTGTCAAATGCCAACTGTCAAATGCCAACTGTCAAATGCCAACTGTCAAATGTCAAATGCCAACTGTCAAATGTCAAATGTCAACTGTCAACTGTCAAATGTCAACTGTCAACTGTCAAATGTCAACTGTCAAATGTCAACTGTCAAATGTCAACTGTCAAATGTCAACTGTCAAATGTCAACTATCAAATGTCAACTGTCAAATGGCAACTATCAAATGTCAACTGTCAAGTTTCAACTGTCAAATGCCAAATTTGAAATGTCAAATCTCTACTGTCACATGTAAAATATTATCTGTCAGCTGTCAAATATCAACTGTCAATGTCAACGATTCTTTTAATAACAATACTTATAAAGGATATTTTTTATTTTTTGTGAAAAATTTAATATAAATGCCATTTCAACCTGCATGAATTTTATACCTCAAACCTCGATATTATTAACAACTTATCCTGTATAACCATTCACCTAATAATTTGTATTTATTCGGTATATTATGTTGCCTATACAAACAAACATTTTTATATATATATATATATATATATATAGAATAGATAGTAGGCGGAATCGAGTTAGGTTTTTATGAAACAATTCATACCCTGTCCCGCCAAATTTTTGAATCGATGAGCTTCTTCCCCCTATTGTAGGCGCGCCACCGTCGGCGTAGCTCAAAGCATGAGACCAATTTCATATAAGGTATCAGTACATCTCTTTATTATATATTATCGATGCGTTAGGTTTTTTACGTCATACGAATCATACGTCACCGTCGCCACGTGAGAAATCTGATTCACGTGCGGCTATAGATGTTTCACATCAAAAAGTTAACCATTTTGTACCGTTCTAATAGATATGTTTTCCCACATCTTGTTACTCTATTGGGAATTACTCAAGCATGAGTAATTCTTTTTTAATGCTTTTTCATTGCAAACATCAACATTTGCTTTTTAAAAATTTATATTAAGCGTTCACGATAAGTAATTTTAATTGTTTCGTATTCTCATAGGTAATATCTTCTAAGAGCTTTGTGTAAATAATTTTATTAATAATAAATGGCAGCTGGTAGCATCCCCTATCAATGTTGTTCGTGATAAAGTTATTTCCTGTATGGGCTTTTCGCAATTGCTGCTTATTTAATGTTCCTTACTCAAAGTAAGACTTTTGTTAATTAATCGCATTTTGCCACGGTTTTTCCTTAGTTAACTACTAAGAATCTTTTAAGAATAAAATATAATATAAATTTCAGTGTGATCACACGCACGACTTAAAACTAAGTTACAACAACGATTCAAAAAAAAAAATTATACAAAATACTAGGTCTTATAATGCTTGTCTGTATTGGTACTAGTGGCTACCAATCTCCAATAATCCAAAGCTGTTTGGTTCTTGATCAAAACAAGGAACTGCGAGCACCAAAACAAATTCAGTTCCAGAAGTACTGCCGGTATCTAGGAACAATTGCCAGTTCCAAAATATGAATAACTGCCAGCACCAATAAAATAGTATAGCCTGTTCCAAGAAAATAAGGCTGTACCCAGGAAATAAGCCTGTACCAAGGAAATAAGCCTGTACCAAGGAAATAAACCCGTACCAAGGAAATAAGCCTGTACCAAGGACCCTAGGTGGAAAAAGGGTATTCTACCTCGAGGACGTTCAATAGTCCGGGACGTTGATTTCTTTTAAATCCAAAAGTCGCCTTATACTGTACCGATGTTAAATCGACAGGAAATCTTGTACAAATCCGCACGTGGTATTTTCCAACTGAACACGAAGAAAATCAACAAAATATCAACCAAACGTAGATTAACACAATGGCCCAGTTGGAGATAAGGGTTTGATTTTAATATCCACAATTTAGTGCCACGGATGTTCCATGATTTAAAATCCAACCCGACAAACTTCCTTCAATCAACACACTGTACTTTTCAACAAGAAGGTTAACAAGAAAGTGCAAGAACGAAGTCTCTCGTGTTGGCATAAAGTATCAGCGCAGAAGAGGCCTTTTACTATTCTCTTGTTAATTTAAAATGAACACTGCATTAATGGTACCTAGATCGGTAGTCTTAGATCGGATATAGCAGAAAGAAAATAGAAGAAGACATAATGGACATAATTCACTGCTTACAACTTAAAATATTCAGCTTGTCAATATTAAATGGTAATATATAAATATCAGATGTAATAAATCCAGATGCCAATTAATAGTTAGGAAAAAAAATGCAGTCCGAGCGAAAATTAGATACAATAAGGCTTTAGGAAAGTAATAAATGGAAATTATGAGAGAATAAAAGGCTAATCTTGTTTAATTACCCAAATGACGTTTAACTATACACTAAGAATTTTGAAGTAAACAACAGGTGAGTTCATATTTTATCAAGAATTTTTAATAATTGCGCTAAGGTGAAAATTCACCCGTGACAATTTGAATACAGTATTAACAAAATTATGATAATATTTTGTAGAAGATAACCTGCTTTATATTTATAAATAGCCTAAATGTGGAATATTTGACAGGTACATAAATATAGGAGCCTAGTAACAATTATTAACATTCTGTAAAATAAAACAACATTTTTACATAATCCACTTGTTCAAGAGAAAATTGCATGTAAACATGATTTTAAATCAAAATATTTGTGTAAAGAATTTTCAGAGTTCATCCCTACTCGAATAAACATTGGATAGGCTTATTTATTAACAAATTCATTGTTTTTCCGAGCCAGTGTGTTGTGCAATTATCAGATATACATTGATTTCGAATATCAATTAAGAGGAGATGTGGATTAATCCTACCCAATAACACATAATGTAGATTTTGCAGCTGCACAAACCAACTTTTTGGCTTTAGGAAATTCATGTTGGCAATACAAATTTTAACATTTAAAACAGTTCGCGTATGTAAAATAAAACAATATACTATTGTTTCAAAGCCCCTTAATTTTGTGAATATTTACTATAATCCGCTCTATTGCATGAACCATTATTTAACGTTAGTACCTAGTTATAAAACAAATATCAGGCAAATGGTGTTAATGTTTTTGGAGCATTATAGGCAAGTTTCTTATTAACAATTATAACGTTAAAACGTCCTAAAAGGCGTTTTTTCCTTGATAACTCAACGAATAGTTAATTATTTTCTTATCCCTTTAATGAAATTCATTAAAATCCCGTGAATTGACTAATTTTAACTGTCTTTATTCAATAGCGATGATGTTTAAAAATTATTTTTTCTTTTCCCGAAAATGGCTGAAGCAAAAATGTTTTACTGCAACACTCCTCACGGCAAATATTTGAACTAAAACTCTTAAACTAAGTCATTGTCACCGATATAGACATGGTAACAATAATCTGGTGAAATTTTTCATAGTACCGAGAACATCTATTGGGGCAGAAGAGACAATTTATTAATTTCGGATTTAAAGGACTGCAAGTTAGGGCGAGTGGGGAAAACGTAGGATGGTAAAGAGTTCCACAACGATCGAATCGATCCGTTCTCGATGTCTGGCACTGAACGGTATAAGGGTACATGGAGTTGGCACGTCGCGTTGCAGTGGCTTGTCTGGCAAGTGGAGGCATTATAGAGCGGAGTTCTTCTGCGCACAATCCTTTTAATTGCATCAAGAACTCTCAGCCTTGACGAAGCCGCCGATCCCCATACATGCGAGCCGTATTCGAGATTAGGTCGTATTTGGGCTTTGTAAAGAGTAGCTAAGTTGGATGGAGAGAAATATTTTCGTGCTCTAAACAGAAAGCCTAACTTCTTTCCTGCTGCAGTTGCTATGGATGCAAGATGTTTGTTTCAGAGTAAGTAACCAGCGTAATGGAGCCGCTTGTTACTAGTGTCTGATCGTTCATTGTTATGGATAAGTCGTTTGTTTGCCTCTTGTTGGATAGACAACATGTCTTTGTCTTGGAAGCGTTAAATTTAACAAGATTCTCTCTTCCCGACTCGTCAACAATTCTCAAATCTAGAATGAGAGAAGCCGTTGTCAAATAAAGACTAAAACAAAATTGTAAGTTGCGTTGTGTTATAAATATTGAATAAACTTATCACATTTTTAATAATTTTTTATGTTTCAAGTCCCTAAGTAATGTGAAGTAAGTATATGTAATTTTTTTAATAAGTAACCATAAATTGACAGAGCTCAAATTTTTCTTAATGAGAATAGTAAACAACAAACAACTTTAATATGGTTAACTTTCTAAGAGTTTATGACTACGTTGTAAAACCTACATCATATATCAACCAAGTTTTCCTTTATGACTTTAATTACATGTGCCAAAGTTAGAGAAACACCGAAAATACTGGTTGTTACGTGTTACTGACATTAATTTGTTGTAGAGTGTTCACTTGCTCCATGAAAATGTGTGAATTGAATTTACAGTCAACGAAGGCCAGAGTTGTTTCAGAACTTTATATAATTAATTTCGGATATACTAGTAAGGAATTCTTGGTTCTAATGGTATATATATATATTGCAACGAGACTTTAAAGGTTATTGGATAATAATGAACAAAATAAAAGTACTTTTAATTAATTCAGTTTATACAACTTCTAAACTACAAATAATATTGTTACAAATTAATTAATAGTTTATAAAAGCTCTATTAATTCTTTCAGTAAATAGTTCGCTGATTGGACTAAACAACTTTTACTTTAAAGCTGTTTGTATACTGTATATACATACAATTAAACCATTTTAATTTACATATTCCACTTTTACAACTTGTTAAAGTTAGTCTTTTAATTTAATTTTTTTAAATGAAGTGGACGATAGGGAATTGGAATTAAAAATAGATACAAATTAACTACTAACTCAGCCGTAGAGGGATGATACACAAGTGAGCCGCGCCACCGATTTCGACGGTACAAGCCGGAAACCCCTAGATGTAATAGGCACTAACAACTCTTACACAATCCCACGAAATGAAATAAAGTGAGCTAAATAAAACAAATCACTATACCCTATTTTAATGTAAAAATGTTTGAGGTTACTGCAAATCACAAACTTCAAGTTATGACTAACTGCGTACACTAGCGCCTAAGTATTAAAAGTAAAAAAAAATAATGAGTTTAGTGTGATCACACGCGCGACGTAAAACTAGATTACAATCAACAATTCAAGTAAAAATTATACAAAATGCAAAGTCTTATTATCCTCATCTGTATTGGTACTAGTGGCTACCAATCTCCAGTAATCCAAAGCTATTTGGTTCTTGATCAAAACAAGGAACTGCGAGTACCAAAACAAATTCAATTCCAGAAGTACTGCCGGTACTAGGAACACTTGCCAGTTCCAAAATAAAAATAACTGCCAGTACCAACAAAATAGTATAGCCTGTACCAGGTAGATAAAGCCTGTACAAGGGAGATAAAGCCCGTACCAAGAACCCTAGATGGAAAAAGGGTATGCTAGCTCGATAATATTCGGGACGTTAAGTTTTAGACCAAAAAGCTACCTTATAATGTACTGATGTTAAATCGACAGAAAATCTTGTACAAATCCCACAACGTGGTTTTTTCCTACTGAACGCCAAGGATTAACAAAATAACAACCAAATGTAGATTAACACAATGGCACAGTTGGAAATAAGGATTCGGTTTTAAAATCCACAATTAAGTGCCACAGATGCTCCGTGATTAAAATCCAACCCGACAAAATTTCGCCAATAAACACACTTTAGTACTTTACAACAAGAATGTTGACAAGGAAATGCAAGAACGAAGTCTCTTGCGTTGGCAAAAAGTAAATGCGCAGAAGAGGCCTTTTACTATTCTAATGTTAATTCTATTAATTACGGGTTAGCGAGCTCAGACTTAGATCGAATATAGCAGAAGGAAATCATAAGAATTTGACGTAATTGACATTGCTTACAACTTTTAATGAACAAAGTATTCACATTTACACGAAGATATAAATATATGAAAACAACAAAAGCTCTGACGCTAGTTAAAAGTTAGATAAAATGAAATTAGGGAAGAATTAGGTAAAATTATCCAATCTGGATATACAAACATTTCTTTTTTACATATGAATTGCTAGCAGTCCATTCTCTTTAATAATATAAAACATCTATAACTTTATCTTACAAATTTTAGTTAAAAAGTTTTTTTTACATTGTTTTTTAATTTATTTAATTTTAATTACGAAGTTCTTTTTTATAAGGATCTACTTTGTTTTTTTTTTATTTTATAACAATTTCCTGTTTTCCTAATTGTAATCGACAAAACGTATATCGAGAAAAGGACATCGACATCTTGAATCGTTGTAAAGGACAATTTCTCGTGATGGAGAAGAGACGGTCAAAGGATCGCTTCATTTGTCCCTTTCTGACCGGTGTGACCTATCCCTATTAACCTTTTGCTCTGAGACACCGCTTTCGGAAGATTCCATCTCACATTTTGTGGTAAAATTATACGGTGTGTGAACAGAAGACTTTCGGTGAATCAAAAATTTAATTGGATTTTCTTTTGAAAGATTGATTAAATTTAAGAATCCGTGTGTTTGGTTCAAACATGTTGCAATATTGAAGTTTTATAAACTTGTTTCATAATTTCTCATTGTATGTAACTGATAGTCATCCAGACTATGCATCGAACATCTTGTTTAACACAAATAGAATTTTATTACTTAAATCCATCATATTTCACGTTTCTATAAAAATCTATTGAAGTATAAAATACAGATTTTACAATACTAAAAAATATTATTTGGTGCAGAGATAAAATGAATTTTCGAGAAAATAAAACTGCTGATAATGCTATTTTGACTTTATATGCTTTCTTTTAAAATCAGTTCGTTGGTTTACCCCTATCGTGAAGAAACGTGTATACCTACATTTGTTTTTTTGTAGATAATCTTTTCCTTTAAATAAAACAGTAGTTTTTATTTATATGTTTTTTAATTTTCTTCAAAAGTTTGTTCATGTATATATATTGTCACGGGCTAAATTCGCTCTAGGAATAATTGTTTTAATAGTTGACATTATTGACTATTTACCATACGTATATCACTAAACGGGGAGTTAAACAAAAGCACTTAGTGTTAAGAACAAGTCGATTTTTGTTTATTCTGGGATAATCCCTAATATTTGTTATATACTGGTCACATCTCGTTATTATTATTTTAATACTCATTTTAAATTGTAAACAGCTGATTGTCAGTCGCTTCTTCTGTTTGTAAAACTTATTAGATTGTTGTCTGCAGTCAGGTAGTTCATTACATGCGCATTTGACTTGGCGAAGGCGGCTAGTCAGGGACCAGGCCGGTTAGTTTAAGTGTGAGAATAGCAAGGTTAGAGTCCTTCTTCCGGTGAGTGACATTCCGTTCATGAGAACCGACAAGTACTCCCATTTTGGCAATTTGATCGTCGACTGAAGCAATTGTTAGTGTGTTACCAGAAGATTTTCAGGTTTATGTTTTAAATTACAGTGCATCTGTATCAATTGTTTTTGGATTTTTGAAACTAAACCTTATTACCCATTCGAATCGTTGGTGGAATCACAATCTGTTGATATTTGTGAATTTGTTTCGAAAGGTACCTCGTGGTGAGGGATTTTATGGAATTGTAGATAATCTTTTCCTTTAAATAAAACAGTAGTTTTTATTTATATGTTTTTTAATTTTCTTCAAAAGTTTGTTCATGTATATATATTGTCACGGGCTAAATTCGCTCTAGGAATAATTGTTTTAATAGTTGACATTATTGACTATTTACCATACGTATATCACTAAACGGGGAGTTAAACAAAAGCACTTAGTGTTAAGAACAAGTCGATTTTTGTTTATTCTGGGATAATCCCTAATATTTGTTATATACTGGTCACATCTCGTTATTATTATTTTAATACTCATTTTAAATTGTAAACAGCTGATTGTCAGTCGCTTCTTCTGTTTGTAAAACTTATTATATTGTTGTCTGCAGTCAGGTAGTTCATTACATGCGCATTTGACTTGGCGAAGGCGGCTAGTCAGGGACCAGGCCGGTTAGTTTAAGTGTGAGAATAGCAAGGTTAGAACCGACAAGTACTCCCATTTTGGCAATTTGATCGTCGACTGAAGCAATTGTTAGTGTGTTACCAGAAGATTTTCAGGTTTATGTTTTAAATTACAGTGCATCTGTATCAATTGTTTTTGGATTTTTGAAACTAAACCTTATTACCCATTCGAATCGTTGGTGGAATCACAATCTGTTGATATTTGTGAATTTGTTTCGAAAGGTACCTCGTGGTGAGGGATTTTATGGAATCTTTTGTCGATAAGATTACGGTACAGTCAGCGAGGTGTTCAGTTAATTAACTACCATGCAAGACCGGTAAATTGCAGCCCTAGTGTGACGGTGGTTAGATCGCATATCAGTACAGTTAGCAACGATTACGTTATTACACTCTCTTACCAGACTGGAGTGTCGCAATCCTAGAGAAAATACCCTATTATTAGGGTTCTTGGTACGGGCCTAATTTCATGGTACGGGCCTAATTTCTTAGTACAGGCCTAATTTTATGGTATTGGCTGATTTCTTGTTACGGCCTAGATTATTTTGGTTCAGACCTAATTGTTGTGGAACACCTGAAGCCAAGAACTGGAGGAGATTAACTCTGGAATCAATCAGATAAGCTATAGGCCTTAAATATTGTTATTTTAATTCTATCTTTTTCTCTGATTGTAAACATTGTATATTTTATTGCTGTGTTAATCGATTGTAAACTAATAGTTTTAAGTAGAGCGTGTGATCACACAAAAAAAGGGGTACTATTTAACTAGGTAACCGTTGTTAATGCGCTAGGGTTAGCAGTAGTAGAAACCCATACCATTTACTGAATTATTAAAGGAGGGTCTAGTTTTGATATTTTTCGTTTTATTTACCTCACTTTAACGTCATCATACTTGCAACTCAATTAATCTTGATTAAGATTCTTAAGTTATTTATTTATCTCCAGCGAGATAGGTCAGTGCCTGGATCAACAGGGGTTTCCGATTTTAACCGTTTTAAATCGGTGGCGCGACTCACTCTTTTTGTATTTGTCCTCTAGATACGGCTGAGCTGGGCACAAATTTGCCAGTAGATAAACCACTTACCGATCTCAGCTGGAGTTAAACTTCTATTTGAAGAACTTGAATAATTTCTCAAAATTTATTTTCTTTTTTTATTATTTCATTTAAAGTACGTGGCAATATTTACACAAAGTTATAAAACTTTTAAATTATTATATGTATATATATATATATATATATATATATATATATATATATATATATATATATACGCAGACGAAGTCTTTGCTGACACAATAATATGAAAAAGTCTATTGGGTATGCAGCAACAATAATGAAACAGAGTGTTTATTCCGAGCTTTCGGCCAATATTACAGCCATCTTCAGGGATCTACAATATTAATCAAGAGCGTAATTTATAATAAAATAGTAAAAAAATATAAAAACTTACAACTTGGGGAGGTTGTATCCATAACGATGTTAGTAAAAATATTACATGTAAGTATCTGGATCCGGTTACACTAATTATACTTAATTTCCACTTGGTGATAATTAGATTATTACAAATACCAATTCTATTGTCTAAGTTACAGGTTATATTACCAACTAATGGTACCAAGTTGAGAAAACCAAGACTAAGTCTCAAAACCACAAAAAAATAGATAATCTGTATTAACACAAAACAAGATGTAAGCATCCGTATCAAGAAACGAACTTTGAAAAAATTTTTGAAAAAATTAATCGTTTTTCTCAAACTGAGATGCATGAGTAGCATAAATTGAAAGAAAGATGACATTAGCCATGACAATCTCAAGTAGTACCAACTACATAAAAAGAGGGGTAGGCAATTTTTAGAGATTAGGATTGACAACAATTATTTTTAAAAATACAAAAAATATTACATTATTATTCATAAAAATGGAAGTTAAAATCTAATTTTAAAATTAATTATGTTATGAAGAATAATAAAATTCTTTTTAACAGTTATAGTTTATCAGTCATAGTTGACATTCGTATTTTAAAATTTATTATGTTTAAAAATAAAAGAAGAAGAGAAAAGCAGTACAATTATTAACATCAATTTGATTATTATTTAAGTTAACAAAATTACTTTAATCTGAGATATGAGCTAAATTTCGACTGTCTAACGATAACAAATATGAAAACATTTCATTAAGGTGGCCTATATCAGATTTATGGTTCATCGCGAGAGGTTGTTTGTTAATATAAACCATTTCCATGAAGAGCCTTCTAGCAGTGTTTCTTTCTTTGCAAAGGATGCTAACATTATTATAATCAATGCGATGATCATTGGTAAGGACATGTTCTCCCAATGCACTACGTTCAGGGTGTAATCTACAGTCTGACTTATGTGAGGTAAGTCGGTCATTAAGGCGTCGAGAAGTTTGACCAATGTAAGTCAAGTCACAATCCATACAAGGTAAATTGTATACAACATCTGTGGTAGATAACAAGGGGGTTTTATCTTTAACTTTAGAGAAGATTCCATTAATGGTGAGCACAGATTTATAAGCTACTTTAGCCTGTACCAAAGGAAGTAAAATACGAGTTAATGAAGGTGTTAGATCCCTAATATAAGGTAAAAGAAAATAAGAAGTCACATCATTATTTGGAGTTATTTTTGGCCTATTACTTCTATCGTGAGATGCAATCTGTGGAGTTGACATTGTATTGAATAAAAGTTTAGTTAGTAGTGTTACAGGATAACCGTTGTTAATAAAAAGTTTTGATAAAATTTTAAGGTTTTTTTTATGAAAGGAACTATCACTAATTCTTATTACCCTATTTTTCATTTCCTTAACCAAATTAATTTTCATTGAATACTTATGATATGAGTTGTAATTTAAATAACGACCCGAACTTAATGGTTTTGTGTACCAATCAACTAATAAGTTATTATTATTACGAATTATACGTGTGTCTAAAAAGGGAACGGATTGATTTTCATCTTCTTTTTCTAAAGTAAACTGGATGTATTCATTAAAATCATTAAAGTGATATAAAACATTGTCTAATTCATCCGCTGGAAGGCTTATTAGTAAATCATCAACATATTTTTTAACAAAAAATAACCTAAAAGGTAAGACTTGGATTACATAGTCTAGAATATAGTTCATTACGTAGTCTGCGAGGATAGGTGAGATTTTGTTACCCATAGGTGTGCCAAACGTTTGTTGATAGAATTTATTATCATATACAAAATAATTGTTATTAAATAAGAAAGACAAAAGTTCAAAGAAAGTTGTTTTTGATATTGAACAATGTTCCGCGATTAATTGCCATTTTTTATCTATCGCTTTTATGCAGATGTCAAAATAAACATTAGTAAATAAAGATATAACATCAAGACTCGCTATTACGTAGTTTTCAGGTATTTGAAGTCTGTTAAAAATTGTGTTTACTTGGAAAGAATCGGTTATATGGTATTCGTTGTCGTATTCATATGATTTGGTCAAGATATCAGTGAGGAACTTAGCTATCGGTTCAGTGGGAGTACCAATGGAAGCTACTATAGGTCTCATGGCTAATGGATTCTTATGAATTTTAGGTAGAGTATAAAACTTCGCGATTGTTCCATTGTAACAAGATAAATTCTTCTTATCTTTTTCAGAGATCTCACCATGATTAAAAAGTTTTCGAATTAAAGTGTTATTTTTACGTTCAACCATCATAGTTGGGTCTCTATCTAAGGATACATATGAATTGTCGTTGTTTAATATCTTAGTGTTTAAATCATTGTATTGTGACTTATCCATGATAACTGTGACTCCTCCTTTGTCAGATCTAGTTATTAATAGGTTAGGATTATTTTTCAAAAAGATTTTTGATTTGAAATAAAGTTTTCTATAGATTGTATTATTGAATTTTGATTTTTGAATTGAAGGTTATATACAAGATGCAAAGCTACCACTGAAATACCATTTTTGGAGTAAAGATGGAACCACTTGCGACTGTTTATCAGTTTCGCATTTGACATCTATAGATATCGTTCAATTTATAGCAGGGATGTCTCTTGATTAGTGACTTGAGAGACATAGCCTGTACTACACTGACGAGCTCAAATAAGAGCGAAACACGTGTCTGTAGTTTGGTTTTGCCCTGATATAGGTTGAATGATATTTATATCTATTTATATCGCAGCATTCAAGGTGTCTTTTAAAGTGTTAGAAATTTCTAACCGACACCATTTCAGTTTAAAACCGAAATTATTACTTTTGACAGTATGGCATTAGATACGTTATGTATCATCTTTGGACATTTTTAGACTGTCAGAAAACGCTCTGTTCGTTTTATATATATATATATATATATATATATATATATATATATATTTATTTATTTATTTGTTTATTTGTTTATATATTTATTTAGCTTAATAAAACCACAACAAATATTAATGGGATATTCTAATTTGTTCGTTTATTTACTCAAACATGATTTATGTATCATTTTGATATGCATTGTTGTATTGGTGTAAAACTTGCATTAATAACGTTTTTAAAAACGAAAAGTAAATATTTAAAGCATAATATTGATTTTGACTGAAAATTTTTGATTTGACCAGGCGTTTTGTTGCAATATGAACATGTTGCAAAATTAAAAAATACTTTTAACTGGTAAATAAATCATTATCACTATGTAGAAATAAATAATATAAACGAGATTCTACTCACGTCGACATGAACATGGGGCACACAAAAAGACTGCGATGGCGGCGATTCCTTGGGCACAAATCTGTAAAATTCCTCCTCGTTCCTGTACCATTTGATGGTGTACAAAGCGGCAGATTCCAAGTCGTAGTCACATTCTAGAGTTACCGAATCCCCCTTTTTAACAGCTTCCGGCACTCGGATCTGCATGTTCGTAAGTGCACGCACGTCTGGAACAATAATAAACAATTCAGGGAATTCGACTATTTGCTTTAATGTAAAATGTGAAACACCTTCAATTTACATGTAAATGTTTAGACGACTAAAGTAAACGGCTTAGAAAAGAAAATAAGCGAAGAAGCTTATCTTAGGATGCACAGTTTTCTACTCTAAATGGCTGTTTAAAATAATAGAATTTATGAATATTGATATGGATTTTTTTTCATACACGCATTTTCTCAGTAGAATTTAAACAGGCTAACAGATAAAAGAAGAAGTAGTTAACACCTACGGCTGCAATTGTACAAAACCATCACAACACTAAGAACTAGAAATAGTTCATATTTTTTAAAGAGAATTCATATTCTCTTTTTCTCATGTTGATTAATGGCTTCACTAATAACAACTTTAATGCAATACCAAACTTTCCTAAATACATACCTACAATATATAATATTATTTCATTTGGTTCTGTTCAAATATTTTTTATAATTATTTTAGATTTGTATCTGACCGCGTAAATGATGTTCTATTTTCAAAGTGCTACTGAATTCAATCTGTTATATTGTTAATTTAACATTTTATTGCTTGAAAGTTGTTTCTGTATTCGTATTACCTTGTACTTCGAGAGAAATTAACACTTGTTTCACCAGATCTCAGACTGTTGCAAATTCTCATTAAAAACGTGGCTTTCTGCGTTGTTCTCTAGTAATCAGTGCAAGATGATTCGTTCTTTATTGCATGAAACGCTGCTGAAAGGGACATTTAATTTCCATTTTGGCTATATATGTCACTTCGTTGTTTGTTAGTGAGCTGGAATTCCCTTTATCTAGATTAGTTCGCAAACAGAAATAAATATGTAAGAAACGTTTAGTTCGGAAAACGGTCCCGCTTTTTGTTAACCCTTTTTATTAAGGGATTAGAAAAGGGTTTATTCGATTGTTGCTTTTTTACTGAAATTTTAAAAGGGATTGGTCGTTTTTTACTTCAGATGTCTGACTGGATTTACATTATTTTGTGAAAAGAAAAAATATTTTAATTTTCAGGGAACATCATTCTTTATTTAGAAAAGGTAAACAAAATTTTAGTCGCGATGTTACTTAAGTAACAAACAAAATATTTGTGCTGTTTTGGACAAGTATTCTATGAGTTAAAATAAAAAGCTTAAGTCAAGTCAGGTTAAGACAAAAAAGCTTTATTGTCTGAAGATATCGGTTCCAGTTGACAATACAATACAATACAAATACATAATACTTATTCAAAAAGTCGTAAATAAAAAAAACAATGATCAGTTTTAAAAATATGATTTATTTAGTCATAATTTATGAGGCATAACCTTTGAGAAATTCTTTTATATTGTAATAAATCTTATTTAGTAGCTTTACGAAATTTAACTTCATCAAATATTAATTAATTAAACAATTAAACAATTCCTCTCTATTATATTATATTTGTTTCTGTAATAAAGCTGATTTGGAAACAGGAAGAGAAATTAAATAGATTTCACTCGTATTGTAGATAAAAGATGCACTTATATCGGTGTTGAATTTCATTTGTACGAGGCATACCTACTGTTTCCAAGCCAGTTTTAACTGTTTTCCCGTTTTGCAATTGTTTTCCTACGTTATTTTTTTTTATTAAGGATATCCTCGTAGGTATACACCTAAATACAAATGTACCGAGAACATCTATTGGGGCAGAACAGACAATTTATTAATTTGGGATTTAAAAGCCTGCAAGTTGGGACGAGTGGGAAAGACAATCTGGAGAACCTGGGGATGAAGGAACGATCGAATCGATCCGTTCTCGATGTGCAGCATTGAACAGTGTAAGGGTGCATGAAGTTGGCATGTCGCGTTGCTCTGGCTGGTTTGACAAGTGAAGCATTATAGAGCGGAGTTCTTCTGAGCAAAATCCGTTTATGTATCGGTAAAACAAGAAAAGATCAGACACTGCTCTTCGGTGGGACAATGGGGCTAGGTTTTTGGTAATACTGGTGTCGTTTATTGGTCGAACGGCTCTTCTCTGTATTGCATCAAGAACTCCGAGCCTTGACGGAGCCACCGCACACCATACATGAGAGCAGTATTCAAGATTAGGTCGTATCTGGGCTTTGTAAAGAGTAGCTAAGTTGGATGGACAATAGTATATTGTAATACAAGTGTTACAATGACAGAGGTTTCGTAGTACGAGTTCAGTTTGTGAAACGAATTGCGAAGCGGTGAGTTTCGCAAAGAACGAGTACTGCAAACCGTCATTGTAATTCGAGTACTACATACTATTTTTTATAATGAACTTTAAAAAGTATAAAAAAAATAAAATGAGAGTTTTTCGAAATATTTATTTATGTTGGCAATCTTGACAGTTTTGACACTTGTCAGTTTTAATGATTTTAAATTAGAATGTTTGTCAAATTTGTATAAAATATTCCGAATTTAGCAATAACGCTGATAATGTAGTTAATAATTTACAACAACATACTTCTTGATTTACTACCTGAACTCTTTCGTTGAAAATCAGTGCAGTCCAATCAATTGTGTAAAACAAAAAGTTACCAAAAACAGTGTTACAATGAATCTATTTCGATACTGTTTTTAGTGTCGAAATAGAAACTCTGTGAACGTGAATTATAAAAAAATATTTCCGTGCTCTAAAAAGAAAGTCTTATTTCTTTGCTGCTACAGTTACTATGGATGCACTATGTTCGTTCCAGAGTAAGTCCTGGGTGATCAACCAGCATTATGGAGTCGCTTGCTACTAGTGTCTGATCGTTCATTGTGATGGAAGAGTCGTATGTTTGCCTCTTGTGGGATAGGCAACATGTCTTTGTCTTGGAAGCGTTGAAATTACCAAGATTCTTTCTTCCCCACTCTTCTACAATTCTCAGAACTTGATTGAGAGAAGCCGTCATGGATCTTCTGCCCTCTTCCAGAATATCTAGAGGTATGGAACGGTAGTGGGATTTGCTAGAGTGTAGGTAGCTATCATCTGCAAAACCACGTATCGGGTTATTAGTGGCTTCTAGTGGATCATTAGTGTGTAAAAGGAATAGAGTAGGAGTTAGAGCCGATCCTTGGGGAACTCCAGCGTTGATCTTGTAGAGGTTGGAAAAATGCCCATTTACATCAACTTGAATGTGCCTGTTGAAGAGAAAGTTGGATATCCATCTGCAAAGGTTTTGCGAGATTCCGTATAAAGGTTTGTTTAAAATAACTGCATGCCACACTTGATCAAATGCTTTGGAGATGTCTAGTGATACTATTTGAGTCTCCCCATAGCGGTGGATGGCATCACTCCAGACATGAGTTACATATGCTAGTAGATCGGCTGTTGACCTTTGTTGGGGAAAACCATATTGCCTGTCACTTAAAAGGTTGTGTGTCTCAAGGTAGCTCAGGATCTCGTGATTGACGTATTTCTCCATAGTTTTGCTAATAACAGATAGAAGAGCTATGGTTCTGTAATTAGAAGGCAGAAGTTTACAGCCTTTCTTGGGGACTGGTTGTACTCGAGCAGTTTTCCAGGATTCTGGAAAAATACCAGTATCATATGATAGTTGAAATAGCTTAGTGAAAACTGGCGCTAGTTCAGGAGCACAACATTTTAAAAATAAAGCAGGTATTTCGTCAAGGCCGCTTGCTTTTTTGGTATTTAGAGTACCAAGGACACTCTGCACACGCTTAACCCTATATATGATAGTTTTCATTGTGTATTGAGCCCGTGGAATAGAAGGTAGTTCCATGTTTCCCGGTGGGTTAATTGTCGGGTTCTTTCTTTGATCCTCTTTTGTATTTCTTTTTCTTACGTGGTTTTACGTTTAGGTTCCTTAATTTTTGTTCTCCGAGTCATTGAGCTCAGTAAGATACACCTTCTTCCCCAATTTTCTTGCAGATTTACTTTTTATTTGTATTACCAAATGCTGGTTCATGAAGTTGATCATTTATTTTTATAACTTAGGGTAGGTATCTGTTATGTCCGTTATTAGAACTGCCATAGATAGATAGATATTTTTGGGTTGGCTGTTAGCCTATATCACTGCGACCTTTGCAGATCTATTGTGAACACCCATTATCTGTGGAATAGGATTAGAGCACCTTGTCCAGCTCTGCCCTCTTAATGAGACTTAATAGCCTTGACAGTGGCCACTCCGCATAACTTGGAGCAGCCGGTTTCTCCTCTCCCAGTACTAGATACCGCGTCCTTGCAAGGCCTTCACATTGGCATAGGACATGAAATGCGGTAGAACTGCCATAATTTTTTAAGTTTTCTTGAAAAACTTTTAGTTTGTGGTTCTTTTCTAGTATTATCTCGTAATAATAGAGTCATATTTTTTGCTTTAGTATGCTAACTTCTGTTTTTATTTTTTTTTTAAACCTTTTACACATATTTCATATTTTGTAATACTTCTAGTATTTTATTCATTTTGTCATACTTAAAAATGGTGTCCGTTTTATTCTCTGCTCCTATCAAATCATCAATTTTTTATTATTAATCGCGCTTCTTTGTCCTTTACTGCTCTTATCTCTTGAATGGTTCTACATTTAGTTAAAATTCGTATTTTTTTTTCTTGATTATAGTAGGTACCGCGAAAATAAAGCAACTTATGGTCTACCTGTCGGCGTCGGAGAACTAATTTCTTGTGAGTGCTATAATACTCATTATTACTGAAATTAATTTTTCACAATGATAATCACATAAAAGCGGTTGCCAGATATATGTATATACTATTGATAGGCAGATAAGCAAATTTTTAAAACGAAATATGAAACTGCCTTCAAGCAAAATATTTTTTAATAAAGACATTACCTTTACTGTATTATACAAAAACTAATACTTAGTACTTTGCCTGTTGCTAGTGATAATTCCCTGAAGCTTTTAATTAGAGTTTTCACTAAAAGGCTTTACGTAATTACGTGTCTGCAGCGAAATAATTAACTCAGCGTCAAATGGGCTTTGAAAGTCTAGGACTATCATGCATTTATTACCAAAAAGACAAGATTTTTAAACTTTTTTATTTTAATATGCTTTGAATATTGACTACGTCCTTAAATGAAAAAAGTTAATAACTTAATGAGTTATGGTTAAATATTTTTTGGAATTAGTGATTTTCTTAAAGAAATTATTAGATAAGGAGTGCCTTTGATAAACAAAATGGTATTGGTGTAATTTAAATCTATACTAATATTATAAATAGGAAAGGTTTGATATTTTGTTTGTTTGTTTGTTTGAAATGAATAGGCTCCGAAACTACTGAACCGATTTCAAAAATTCTTTCACCGTTGGCAAGCTACACTATTCCCGAGTGACATAGGCTATGTTTCATTTAAAAAAAATTCGAAAAGAG
Source organism: Altica lythri (assembly GCA_964028335.1). Lineage (NCBI taxonomy): Eukaryota > Metazoa > Arthropoda > Insecta > Coleoptera > Chrysomelidae > Altica > Altica lythri. Next base: position 61,637,482 of record OZ034805.1, on the reverse strand, counting down.
GTTGACCTTTTTAAAGGCCATCCTTGCAACTTCCCGCGAATTTTAACCGCAAAGCTATAGTAACGTGACGTATTTTGACGTTTTTGACTTTTTTTGAAATGTTTAAAAAGCCAAAACTTTTTAACGCCCTATTCGATTTTGATGTTCAAGATGGCATTCGACGCAGTTTTTTGAGACCTAAAAACGTTACTGAGAGTGCAAAATCGATTAGTCAAAAAATCTCCAAGTTATTGAAAAAAAACACTTTTTTTGAAATTTTTCGACAACGATATCTCACGAACGAATCAACCGATTTTAATTTGTAAAACGGCATTCGACGTGGTTTTTTAAGCTTAAGAGCTGTTTAGGTTATGAAATTGATCGATGTAATAGCCAAAAAGATATGCCCAAAAAACATCATTTTTATCAATTGTTTTTTCGGTTATTTTGAAATTTCTCAAAATCTACTGGTTCGAATCGGCTTAAACTTACAGGGAGTCTAAGTTAGATGGAACGCTCTTTAGTTCATTCCGATCAGTCAAGCCGTTCAAAAGTTATAAGAGGTTTACATACATCCACACACACACACATCCACACGTACATACAGACATACAGACACCCTCGTAAAAATAGTCAGGGGAGGTTCCTAAGACCTCAAAACGTTGAGATCCGATGAAAACTCGATTTTCGAAAAACGGGGTGAAACCAATAACTTCCCGATTTTAAAAAAAAATTTAATTTTTTTTAGCGGGAAGTTAAAAATAGGGATTCATACTAAAATGCAATTAATGTAACCAAAAATGACCTTAAAATCCTTACATCGCGAGCGCTGAGAATACTATTGATTATAGAACAAAATAATGTACTACGATTTTGAAGAATATATAAATATCTACAAAAAATGCCTCGACAGCATATGTCTAACTGTTATAGTTACGTCACAATAACTAATTTTTAATTTTTTAAAAGTTTTTATCTTGGTATTAATCCTTATCAAAATAACTTATTTCATAATCACGACAGATATCACAAATTTAGCATGTGCAATGGGAGGAGGCTACTTATAAAGGAATTAAAGGACAACTAAGTTTTAGCAACCATTATAACTGAACCACCAGCTGGTCAACTGGCTCATACACTGAGGATGCCAATAATCCCAACTGATCTACGAAATCCATTTAAACCGCTTTAATTTCCTATCAAAACATCTTTCGCTTTTACTAATAATAAGTCTCAAGGTCAAACCTTCCAATTAGTGGGGATCTGTTTTCCTCATGGCCAACCGCCTAAGGGGGGTTGGAGCACCTGAAAATCAATTTATTTTGCTGCCAGAAAATAAAACAACATGCAATATTGTTTACAGGAAAGCGTTGACCCAATAAATTTAATGGCTTTTGTTATTTTTCTTTAATCCCCGTGCAAAGCCGGGGCGGGATGCTAGTATTAAATATGTTTAACAAGTATTTAAATTGCAATTGAGTCAAAATTTATTTGTGAACAGTATGTAAGGATTAATAAACTTTTTGATATTCAGAGATCCGTTTCATATTAAAACCGTAGTACAAAAAAATCGTTTAAATTAAAAACATATTTAATATTAATATATATTAATGATATAGTCTCCAAGTCACTTAAAATGCTAGGTTTCATAAAAAGCTGCTCTAGTGACTTCACAGAAATTTCCACGTTAAAGTTGTTATACTGCAGTTTGGTAAGACCACACCTTGAATATGCATCATGTGTTTGGTCTCCCCAATATAATGTTTATATTAATAAGATTGAAAAGGTTCAGCATAAGTTTTTGAAATTTTACGCTTATAAAATGCACTTAACGGATCAAAGTTATGAATCTCTTCAATCCATTCTTGGGATAGACTCACTACACTCTCGTAGGAATTACAAAGATATTGTCCTTCTCTATAACTTAATTAATGGTCACAAATTCTGCTCTCAATAAATAAATAAATAAATAAATAAATAAATAAATAAATAAATAAATAAATAAATAAATAAATAAATAAATAAATAAATAAATAAATAAATAAATAAATAAATAAATAAATAAATAAATAAATAAATAAATAAATAAATAAATAAATGCATGTCCAAATTGTCTTTTTTATCTATTATGCAAAACGTTATACATTTCTATTTCAGACTTTTTCAATTTACCTTACTTTGTTCAAAAATTATTTCACTGAACAATTTCTTTCTTTGATGTTCACATCTGCTCGAGAACACTAAAACTGGAAAATTATAATGGTTCAATGTACAGTCAAATTTATTTGCTTACCAGCATGCTGCTATTGATGAAAATTTTTCGATTTCTCTTTATATAACAAAGGACATGCTAGACATTTTTTTATTTTTCATTTTCAGAGACCAATATGTGATTTTATTACTCTATTTCGTGAAATATAAAGAGGTATTGTTCCAAAACATAATACAGATATTATGAAATGAAATCGAAAAATTTGCCATTATATTGCTTGTAAAAAAAGTTTTATTAATGAATCTTTAATAAATAGTCAGTATTGTGTATTGTAACAATTATATATTAATATTTCTTGCGCTTCTATTGATACACAAATGTTCTTTGTCAGGGACCTTTTTGCAGAACTTGACGACCTACTTGACGAAACCTTCAGGTACACACCGGACGACAACAGGATACAAAAAAAAGTCATTGGTGAAGGTTTCTGTGGTTCCCTTTATCGTTGCTAAATGGTAGGCATCACGTCGGAGGAAACACGCCACATTCCCACGTGGGACTACACTTAGGACTTACTTTAATAGTTGTCGTTCAAAAATATGCCCTGAGCGCTGTCACAGTAAAATTATCGACTCTTTGTCGTTGTGATTAGCAATTCTTGACCCATTAACAATTGGTAGGTGAGTTAAACGATCTTGTTTTATTGTAATCCTCTTTTAAGACAAGTATGTCGATTTTAATTGTGTTTCTTTTGATTATTTAGTTTGGTATAAGTGTCTAAAAATGAAGTAATACTTACTTAGTTTTACTTTAGCAAGAATATCAGTTTTAGTATTATCATCAAAGTCAGGGGCGGTCTTTACACGTGCTTTAAGAGTTAATTTACTCTTAATTAAATGAAAAAATCTGTGTTGTCTATAAACTGAATTTTATTGTAAATTCGATAAAAAATCGATTTCTGATTAATCATTTCCATTAAGGGTTCATCTAAATTTATTTGAAGAGGTCCACCCGAGATATACTTTAAACTATATTGGATAAGTTTTCGCGGAAAAAAGAGGAAGAATATAAATTCCAAATTTTGTCTCAACTTTTGGGAATTCGAAGGAAAATCATCCCTATATAATTGATACTGCAACATCCTAGTTAATTCAAGGGTTTCCGAAGATTAATCTTCTTCTTCTTATGTACCATGTCCTATCAGGATGTTAGTTACCAACAAGGCTAGTCGTATTTTATTGACGGCAACTCTAAGAAGTGTACATGAGTTGATTTTGTAGCAGTCACGTAAGTTTTTTAGCCATGACATTTTTCTCCGGCCTGGTCCTCGGCTGTCATCTATTTTGCCCTGAATGATGTTTTGTAGGAGCCGGTATTTGGTCCCCTCATCACATGGCCGAAATACTCTAATTTTCTTTTTTTTATAGTGGAGAGGATCTCAGTGGTCTTATTTAAGCGCTGCAATATTGTCGTGTTGGTTTTTCTTTTAGTCCATGTGACTCTTAGTAATCTTCTGTAGGCCCACATTTTGAAAGCTTTTAGACGTTTCTCTTCGTTTTTTGTGATGGTCCAAGCTTCTATTCCATATAGCAGTGTGGAGAATACATAGCACATCAGCAGTCCAATGCGTAGAGATATTTTTCAAACTCTGTTACTTAGAAGGTTACTCATTTTCCTGAAAGCTGTTTGTGCCTGTTCTATCCTTGATCTCACTTCTGTGTGGCTGTTTGCGTTCTCTATTATTATACTGTCTAGATATCTAAATTGGCGCACTCTACACAGATACTTTAATTAAGTTGTAGTTTGTTGCTACGAGAACTGAACATTGTCCTAATTAAGCTATTCAGCTATTCAGTCGAAAATAACTAAATCTGTTACTTGTTTGTAAAGTACAAACATGTAACTAAGTTTCAATCAAATGCAAAGATAAATTATTATAAATACTGGTTATTGAAATTTTGGCTTAGCCCTATATTTTGCAAGCGAGAAGCACACCCCGCACAAAATAGTCTTCGTACGACTTTCACAGAGGATTTATCTCATCTAAATTGTAAATTCATCAGCGCTAATTGAGCTTCTGAAATCGAAATACATGCAGATTTTATGCAAATGTCATTGCGAACAGGAGAAGCAGGACACAAAGCCCTTATTTGTTGGCGTAATATTTGCATTCGGTCTAGCAGGTTACCACTTTTTGTTACTGATGATGATTAATATCGCCTAGAATTGACGTAAGCTTAGAACTAAATGGTAATGATTCAAGGGTCTAGAGATTTCAATTTATTGATAATCATTACAAATTTGCATAATTGATTTTTAATAGGGTTTAATATAACAAAACTATTATTGTATAACGTCTAAAATATTCTACATACAATATTCAAAAAAATATATATTCACGGAGCAAAGTACTTTCACAGTGGTGTTCTTAATAAGTGTGCATGTAAGCGACTAGAAGCTCGTTACAAGTAAAAATAATTTCTCTACCAGTTTTGTAACCAATCGAGCCCTGTTATTCATATAATCTTTAGGAAAACAGAATAACAACATAATGAAATCAGAAACTTATAAAATTCATGCCGAACAAGCAAAGACTATTTTTATAATTTTAGTAAGTATTCAATATTCAAGCAAGAATATATTAAATGGTATTGAGGAGAAATCTCCTTGAACACATGAATGCATAATGTTAATGTCAAATCTACACTTGAAACACCATACTCTAACCACGCATACATTTGCCTAAAAAGGAAGTGAGTAAGTGTCATATCTGACATAAGTTGAATTTAAAAAAAAAACGTATGTGGCAGTCAGTGGGACTGCCGCTAGAAGTTATACTTCTATGCACGCATCCTGATTTAAAAATGTGTATGGGCATGATTTAGCAAAATCATTATATGATATTCGTGTTTAGCGACCCCAAAATATTCCTAGTATACCGAGTACACACTCATTTTATATCCAATTTGCATAAAATTCCTGGAGACGATGTCCGTCTTAAGCAAGGTTTTGCTGATTTTAGTGCTTAATTTCCTATTCTTAATAACTCTTTTTGTGTATCAACAACCTCAAAAGCATAATGCAGGATATATTGCAACCATGTGACGGTATTTTAGACTACAATACAATACACATTACTGAATATTATTATTAATATTATTATTATAAAATACTAAACTTTATATGTATACTTACGTGACAAAATTATAAAATAATTTTTCAAACACAATGTGATACGTCACTATGATATTAATACATTAACTCAGAATGTTTTTTGTAAATCTATCTCTTTTCAATGTACTGAATGGTTAAACGGTATTCAAACGACTTTTGGTTATGACTAATAACATGTCGTAAATATTTCATCTGTGTTTTTACCGACCAATATACCTTATATGTGTTTCTGTCTCTCTCTTACTCACTCCATTACATAATGTAATGATTTTGCTGATTTAATCCCATACAAATTTTCACCGCCGGGTCCACGAATAGAAATATAACTTCAAAAAAAAAAAAAAGCAAAATAATTAGTAAGCATCTGTAGCTTAGTAAATAAAGCTTCTCCGCGTAGAGACTGCGGGTTCGAGTCCTGCTCCGTGTGTCAATTTTTTAATTTCTCATTAATGTCATTTTAAAGTACATTTTTACTGAGTTCACATTATGAAAATAAATTATATAATTAACAAAAGGGTATTTTCCTGTGTTATCTCTGTCAAAAAAGAATAATATATATATATATATATATATATATATATATATATATATATATATATATATATATAAGGAGCAAATTAATGGGCATGTACGCAAAAAGGATCATAGGGTCACGAGTAGGAATGGTAACCGCAGACATGCATGTTTCTGGCTCGTAAGCCGTCATCAGTGCGGCATAACCATGTAAGGTATTGCACTTGGCTAGCAAAAGTGTTGGGTACTTGGGAGCAAAGGATGGTAGGGAAACATGTGTCCAAAAACACAAAACAACGAAAGCTCACACAGGAGTCCTATCGCCATTTGTGCCTTCGGCCAGCTGTGCCCACATTTTCGGGGCTACGACCAGCGTCGCCACGTTGGTGAAACGGACTCATTGTGTTTGAGTCGTTTCAAGCCCAGGATGTAAAACAAAAAAGGGTGCCAAGTATGCGTACTTAAGACAAACAAAAGGAGCAAATTAATGGGCATGTACGCAAAAAGGATCATAGGGTCACGAGTAGGAATGGTAACCGCAGACATGCATGTTTCTGGCTCGTTAGCCGTCATCAGTGCGGCATAACCATGTAAGGTATTGCACTTGGCTAGCAAAAGTGTTGACTCCTGTGTGAGCTTTCGTTGTTTTGTGTTTTTGGACACATGTTTCCCTACCATCCTTTGCTCCCAAGTACCCAACACTTTTGCTAGCCAAGTGCAATACCTTACATGGTTATGCCGCACTGATGACGGCTAACGAGCCAGAAACATGCATGTCTGCGGTTACCATTCCTACTCATGACCCTATGATCCTTTTTGCGTACATGCCCATTAATTTGCTCCTTTTGTTTGTCTTAAGTACGCATACTTGGCACCCTTTATATATATATATATATATATATATATATATATATATATATATATATATATAACGTGAAGTCAATCAAGTATCAATCAAGTATATATATATACAAAAGGGGAAAATTATTATATATATATATATAGGTATATATATTATTTTTGTTCTAAACAATTTTCGTTTGCTCTACTTTAGAAGGATTCTGCTGAAACTTTATCGTAAATTCCTTGAAGTAGTCAGATTGATGGATTGATGCCCTTGATTTTTTACACAATCTTTACACTTCCCCTCCTTAATACATTTCTCCATGTTTTTTGTTGAAAATTGATTGTTGTCGTTGACGTAAAAGAGTTTAAATCCGTCTAAGGTTAATAACAACGGTTGATTTTCCTCTGATGTTTTTTTAATAAACTTTTTTATCGTTATTCCTGAAGAAATGCAGGCGCTTTAACAAAGAAAACCACTTTCTCGAAGATATAGAAGCTATTACCTTTTAACCCTTTTCTAGATGAAAATAAATTAATTCGGGTAGGAGAAAGGCTATCAAAATTAGATTTGCCGCTGGATGTCAAGCAATCACTTATTAACCGAGCGTAAAATTATCGGTGAGCATTAGCGGTATATTCACTTAGGTACGCAGTCATTATTTTATTCTTTACGTCAAAAATTTTGGATCTTTAGAAGAAGGTGCATCGAAAAGGGCGAATGTACCCGAGAACGAAAGAATTGTTGTATTTTTATGTAAGAGTTAGCAGTAATTTTTTGTTGTCCTATTCAGTTAAAATATTTAATAAATATTCAAAACAAGTAACAGTACCTATCAGTCTTCAGTCAATTTTATACATTGACAATTAGTTTTTTATGCCAAGAAATCATTGTTTATATGATAAAACAAAAAATACGCACTAACCATATTTAAAATTGTATCGAGATAACTGTTTGCACAAATTCGAAAGTTTATAAACTGTATAAACTTTATAAATTTTAAATCCTGTCTGTTTTCTCTTGCTATATACCTAAGTATCTTAATAATTTATTATTTTTGCATTCACTGAAGAAAATTTACGTAACTATAAATTACTAAGAACTTTTGAGAATACAGAAACTTCCAAATAGTTTAAGAGATTTAACAAAGTTTTATTTGCTTTTAACCAAAATGTTAGTTCATTCGTAAGGATTATAACCCAAGTACAAAGTTTATATATTGTATAATATGTGCTAATACCGCAACACGAAGGAATGTGATCAAGTTGGTGAAATGAAGGGTTTTGATGAAAGGATTTTAGAAAGTTAAAAGGATAATAAACCTCAAATATTAATTCAAAACTTTACCAAAATATATTAATCACATTATATTTAGGAAAAATAAAGTTAGAAATAACTGTAAATGTTCTAAAAAAAATTGAACCAACTAGTCGTCTGATTTCGATTACCTTGAAGTCGGCTCCTAAGGTTATATATTAGCTGCAAAGCGATTAAAACAGTGCTATTTTTGGAGTAGGTACTTGTTTCTAACTTTCGCAGACATCTAATAACAAATACCAGCCAGTCCATACCAGGGATGTCTTTTCATTAGTAACAAAAGAGACAAGCCTGTACTGCACTGATGAGCTCTAATAGAGCGAAACACAATGTCTACAGTTTGGTTTTGCCCTTGTATAGAGTGATTGATATTTTTTATTGATATAATTAGTATAAAAAAATATACTATAGAAAGTATCTATCTATACACATATATTTTTTATTTAAATAAAAAAATAACAATTATAGTAGCTACTTTTCAAAGCACTCGGTAAATATCAACCCAAATTAACTAATTATTTTGGACAGCCGAATTTATAGAATATATCCATAAATTTTTCGTTTTAATCTGCGTTTTTGGTAGAGCTCCAAGCTATCTGAGAGACTGTGAAATAGAATGGCATGTAGATTTTATGCAAATGTGTTTACAAACAGAAAATCGGGACACCAAACACTTATTTGCTGAAATAGTATTTGCATTTCTTTAGGGTCTTATTGCCGATGATGATCAATAAAGATTAAAAAAGAATATATATATATAAAGGGGCAAATTAACGGGCATGCAAAAAAGGATCATAGAGGTTACGCGTAGGAATGGTAACCGCAGACATGCATGTTTCTGGCTCGTTAGCCGTCATCCGTGCGGCATAACCAAGTAAGGTATTGCATTTGGCTAGCAAACGTGTTTGGTACTTGGGAGCAAAGGATGGTAGTGAAACATGTGTCACAAAACACAAACAACGAACGCTCACACAGGAGTCCTATCGCCATTTGTGCCTTCAGCCAGTTATGCCCACATTTCGGGGCTACAACCAGCGTCGCCATGTTGGCGAAACAGACTTATTGTGTTTGAGCTGTTCCAAGCCCAGGATGTAAAACAAAAAAGGTTGCCACGTATGCGTACTTATGACAAACAAAAGGGGCAAATTAACGGGCATGTACCCAAAAAATGATAATAGGTTACGCGTAGGAATAGTAACCGCAGACATGCATGTTTCTGGCTCGTTAGCCGTCATCAGTGCGGCATAACCAAGTAAGGTATTGCACTTGGCTAGCAAACGTGTTGGGTACTTGGGAGCAAAGGATGACGGCTAACGAGCCAGAAACATGCATGTCTGTGGTTACCATTCCTACGCGTAACCTATGATCCTTTTTTGCGTACATGCCCGTTAATTTCCCCTTTTGTTTGTCATAAGTACGCATACTTGGCAACCTTGTTAGATTTAGGAGGTGCCTACATAATTACAACTTTGTTTATATCCAAACCACCACAAGACAGCCGGTAGGATTTGCAAAAAGCCCGTAAGTCAGAAGTATTTTTGCCAAGAACTTTACGTGTTAATAAGGTTTTATGTGATTGCCGCTAGAGCAACTTTTTCGTGTTTTAAACAGAAAGCCTAATTTCTTTCCTGCTGCAGTTGCTATGAATGCAATATGTTCGTTCCAGAGTAAGTCCTGGGAGATTGTTATACCAACCATGGAAATGGTGTCGCTTGCTACTAGTGTCTAATGGTTCATTGTGTTGGATAAGTCGTATGTTTGCCTCTTGTTGAATAGGCAACATGTCTTTGTCTTGGAAGCGTTAAAATTAACAAGATTCTTTCTTCCCCACTCGTTGGAGAGAAAGTTGGATATCCATCTACAAAGATTTGGCGAGAGTTCGTATACACTCAGTTTGTTCAAAAGAGCTGTATGCCACACTCGATCAAATGCTTTTGAGATGTCTGGTGATACCAGTTGAGTTTCCTCATAGCGGTGGATGGCATCACTCCAGACATGTGTTACATATGCTAGCAAATAGCTTAAAGTTGTTAAATACATTTTAATAACATAGAAGCAAACATGACAAAATATATTCCTGAACCCATAAGAGTTAAGACAAAAATAAAACTTCATTAGTTAGCACTTATGAAAGTTACATTAACACTTTTTCCGAAATATTTTATTTTTTGACTAATGGGGTTTTTGCTATCAACCCCTTTTTAAAATTACTTATATAAAATTTTCTGTATTAAAAAAGGTGTTAAGTTTTTGTATTCTATTTAAAATATTGTACTTTTCACAACTATTAATAACGGTCAGTTAGATAAGATAGATTTAGCTTATGTTTTTATTTTATTTCCAGAAAAACTTTTCTTAACTTTACAGATTTAAGTTGACACCATAATGATTTCTTGTGTCTGATAAATTGCCATTTACGGAAAACAAATGTAACAACAGAGGAAAAAGTTTTGTCCGATTGAACTTCTCTTACAAATCACCCGACCGTTAGTAAACAAAAGCTGACCAAATAGAATTCATATAACTTCTTTTCTGCGGTTTTGTTATTGATTTTGGTGTTGAATTCTTTTTGTCTACAAAGCGATTGTTTATAGTTTCCTGTTTGATTTAGTTACAAACTCGACATAATGCCTTGTTTCAAAATTAATTAAAAATAATGTTTTTCTACATTGTATGCTTTATCTTTTATTTGTTATAAATTAGTTCGCATCAAAGTTAAGTATAAAACATTATTGGTCGTTAATAAATTAGTGCAAAAAGACTTAAAAAAGTAAAATAAAAATTTACAACGTAATTATTACGTATACATTAATATAAATATCAATCAGTCCATACAAGTCATAAGTAACTGAAGGGGCAAGCCTGTACTGTACTGATGAGCTCTAATCGAGCGAAACACAGTGTCTACAATTTGGTTTTGCCCTTGTATAGACTGATTGATATTTATATTTATGTCGCTGCATTATGTGCTCTTGAGTTAGGAATTCTACCCTGGCATAAATCCAGGTTATGTATTTTGCATTCTTTAAATACGATGTTACTTGATTTTTACATTTATTTTTAAGTACTTTTCTTAATTAATATAATTAACAAATTAATTTTATTAATGATTTAGTTGATAAGAGGGAAAAAGATGTTACTAAAATACCTGTGATGCTACCAATTAAATAGTAATTAGCTACTTTATTTATAAATTTGATTATGATTACATACCAAAAGAACTTACTATCTTTTATTATTGGTAAACTTAAATTTAGCTTAAATAAATGACTATAGAAAGTGTAATTTTTATTATATACCTTTAGCTGCGAATGTCTTCAAAACTTTTAGATGTAAATTGCAATTCAGTGCTAGTACCCATTCTAACAACAGTGTTATATTATTATTAACACAGTAAATATAACTAACTTTACTTTATAAGAAAATGTACTTTACATTCAACATTTATGTAGGGTTATTATTATTCAGTTTTATTCGTGTTGTTAACGTGCATAAAATAAAGTGAAAAAGTTTGTTGCATATTCAGGTAAAGCTCGGAAGTAATACCGTAGACAAAAGAAAATTGTTCCGTAGGGACGAGTTCTTCCTGGTTATCAGGAGCTGTTTTATTAATCCTAAAAAATACTTAGCTTATTATCTATTCTTTAAGGTATAAAGTAAAGAACTTAAAAAAAAACACTTCAGACCAAGAAGGTATCTGCTTCCTTTTAATCAGATTTTAAGGTGTTATATTACGTTATAATTAAAAAGATTTACAGCATTGATTTATTTAAGAGTATAATAAATATAACTTAATTTTAAGTGAGTAATTTAAGCAAGTAAAACATTGCTGGTAACCTGCTACAACGTACATATACTGGCATAATAATCATAGTTTTTTTTTTGTGGCATTGGTTGTAACCTTAAAAGTACCCTAGGCTAGCTCCCGTGGGTCGTGGCTTCCTTCTGTGTTCTACTAGATTCTCTCCAAACATTAATTAAAGGGCGCCCAGTACAGACACACAAATAAAATTCGAAAGATCAGTTTATTACTTTAAAAGAGATTAGTAATTTAATTAAAAATATTTAATTAATTATTTCTCTTATCTTGGTTTGGTTTCGATGGCTTCAGACGGAGTTTTGATCCAGTGGAGCGGAGCAGTAGGAAGGATGGGGTACCTTGCTAGGGACTTCTAGACGGATTTTCACACGACGTGGAAACGAAACAGCAAAACGGAATGGAATTCCCCTGTAGGGACTTCTTGTCAAATTTCCTAACGACGAGGAATCGGAACAGCAACGGAAATGGAATTCCCCTGTAGGAACTTCTTGTCAATTTTCCTACGACGTGGAATCGGAACAGCAACGGAATGGAATACCCCTCTAGGAACTTCTTGTCGGATTTTTCTAACGACGGGGGATCGGAACAGCAACGGAATGGAATACCCACTCTAGGAACTACTTGTCGGAATCTCACACGTCGTGGAACGGAAGAGCTATCGGAAGGGAATACTCCTCAAGGACTTCTAGTCAGATTTTCTATCGACGTAGAACAGAACAGCAAAATGGCGTCGGCTTCACAGAATGACGTCGAACTGCGAAATTCTTTTAGATAGCAATTTGTTGGTCCTTAATAGGGCCCTTCTTCTAGTTAGCAATAACCCTATTAATAAAATTGGAATCAAAACTCCGACTTTCAAGTAATAATTTTCAAACACAATCGTTACAAGTCTTCCCAAATTTCGAGAAAAAATTAATAACCTTTCATGTATAAATATTAAAATACCACAAAAACTGACCTTGAATTAACAGCAACTGTATTTGAAAAATTTTAATGTTAGTTAAATAGATAAGATATTATATTTACCGCATTATGGATTATTTTAACTAGTAAAATTAAAACCAACGCAAAATGTTACTCACCAGAACAGAAGGGCGAAGATAGACGGGAAAACTCCGAATTCATTCAAATTCAACGATAAAATGAACGAATTAAAATCAAAAACTTTCGACGAAACCCATTCTCTACTTCCCAAGTAGCAATCCCCTCTCGATAAGAATAGATAATATAAAAATATTTATAGTCCGGATGGAATGCTAGAAAACCAACGTTACAAAGGTTACATGGTTTCCCTTTTTTACAATTTCTAGCTACAAGTAGAAAAGATAGTTGTTTTTTTTAATAATTGTTTAGTACCAACTGACCCGATAAACTAATATCCCCTAATAATGTTTTTTTTTTTTGATTTTTTTCCAATTTTCACGCTTTTTTTTGTTATTGTTTTTTATTTATTTTCACGATTTTATTATTGTTTTTGACGATTTTATTATATTTTTTGTCTGTTTATTAGTTTTTCTTTATTCATTTTTTGTTGTATTTTGTAATTTTTACGCTTTTGTCCCTTTTTTAGTTGTTTTTTTTTTCGGTTTTTAATTTTTTTTTATTTACAATTTTTGTGATATTGTTTGGATTTTATTTGTTTCCTCTGCTTTTTCAATTTTTATCTATTATACATTTTTATCTATTTCTTTTTTATTTTTTTTATCTTTCTATTTGGTCAGTTTTTCTATTTTTTCTGTTTTTTCATTTTTTTTTTTTATTTTAACCCGTTTTTTTGATAACTACTGTTTTTTTATTTACCCCTTTTTTTTAGATTTTCAACATTTTTTGAACAACTTTTTCATCATATTTAACATTTTTTAAGATATTTAATAATATTTTTATGTATCACACGTTTTTTTAGACTGTCCAACTACTTGTTACAATTTTTACGATTTTTAACATATTTTTTTATAATTTTTGACAGGTTTTTAACCTTTTTTAACAATTTTTTAAGATTATCAAAAGTTTTTTATAATTGTAAATTATTTTACACGTTTTTAACATTTCTGTACGATTTTTAGCATATTTTTTTAAATGTCATCAACTTTTTTTAAAGATTTTCAAGATAATTTTTTACCAATTTTAATATTACATTAGAATTTTTATAATTTTCCCAATTTTTTTAAGATTATTAACAACTCTCACAATTTTCAACGGGTTTTTCATGATTACCAACAATTTTTATGGATTCTTCAAGATCTTAGTCACTTATTTTACAATTTTCAAATTTTTGTTATGGTATTTGACATTATTTTAACCACTTTTATTATTTTTTTTACTTTTTTATAATATAATTGTTCTACCAAATAATAGTTTCTCGTCTAATATTTTTATATTATCTTAAGAGTAGGTACGTACCTATTACAATGTGGATTAGATAAACCCACTTTTAAATGTTATGAATGAAATCAATTACTAAAGTGTAGAACTTTTTTAAACTACAGCAACCTATTGTAAAACCGTAAAATTGGTTTAGGTTCAATATTATTTTTCTACATCATTTTTTTAAAATGCAATTGAATAGCTGTTTTTGTCAAACGTAGCGACTGTTTTAAAGAACAAATGAACTGGCTTTCAACAGCTGCTATTATGTTCAGCTACTTCATTTAAAGCATGGTCAATCAGAGACGTAGAGGTTTTTGCTGAATATAATGTAATTATTTGGTGTATTTGTTTTAAATTAAAAATAAAATAAAAAGTTTTTAACAGAATCATGGCAATAAGTTAAATTTCTAAGTAGATTCTAACGCATTACATGTTCTGCTTAACTAACAACCATTGCATACGTATATACAGGGCGAGGCTGTGCTAAATGCTCATAGGCTTCTAGAAGGCAAGGTTCCCATAACCTTATTGAGGCTAAAAAGCAAACAAAGCTATAATAGAGTTAAGGTGGATCAAATAATAAGTATGCATCAGGACAGGATAGTCCCCAGGTATAATGTTGGGAGAAACTTTCGAGTAGAATTACTAAAGAAGGATTCATGGAACAATGGCCTTCCAATTTAAGGGGAGTAAATCTGGTATACCGATGGCTCAAAGACTGAGATAGGCTCATGGTCGTGTATATATAGTAGAAGTTACTAGATACAAGTCCAATTAAGTGTAGGTGCGTATGCTACAGTATTT
This sequence comes from Altica lythri, assembly GCA_964028335.1. NCBI lineage: Eukaryota > Metazoa > Arthropoda > Insecta > Coleoptera > Chrysomelidae > Altica > Altica lythri. The sequence goes on along the minus strand of OZ034805.1, from coordinate 61,622,452 downwards.
CAAGATAAACTAAACCAAGATCATAAGTCACGATATAACAGGTAAACAGTAAAAAACCTGAGTCTTATTGGTACTCGAAAATCCAAGCAGCTCTAAAGACGATAGTCTCAGCACAAATAAGCTCACAGCTAGTGTGAGCATGCGTTAAGGCACTGACAAATGCCGCAAATAGAAATTCTTTGTATCTGGCACGAGAACCAGGGCACTCAGGGTATTGGGACAATGAGAGGGCCGATGAATTGGCCAGACCGGAAGCTTATATATCAATAATTAACCCAAAACCGTCCGGCGGGGTTGCCGATACGTTCACAAAGGCAGCCATTGGAAAATAGAAGCTAGAAAAGGCCTAGAAGTGGTGGGAAAAATCATCGGTCAAGCGACAAGCCATGACACTCGGTGAAATTAACTGCAGAGTTAATACCTCAAAGTTGAAACGACGTCAGAATGTCACTCTCTTGATAGAACATTGTCGGCTCAGAAAACACCTGAGTCAGCTAATCTTGGCAGATGCAGACATATCGCGATACTACCAAGAGGATGAAAAAACTACATTTCATGTCCCATGCCAATGTAAAGGCTTTGCAAGGACGCGGTACTAGTATTAGGAGAGAAGAAATCGGCTGCTCCAAAATACGTGAGGAGGCCACTTTTAAGACTATTAATTCTTATTAGGAGGACAGGGTTAGACAAGGTGCTCTAATTCTACCCCTGAAATGATCGGTGTTCACAATAGATCTGTTAAGATCACAGTAATACAGGCCAATTACCAACCCAGTGAATATCTTTTTAAATTCTTGAAATGGACGGTGTTTTTTTCAAATGACGTGTAAAAAATAACCAATAGGTACAAGACAGTTGGCACGATATCACCCAGTTACCCGGTTTTTAAGCTTTAAATTTTATTTTAAAATTGAAAAATCTCACAATGGATATGTTTTTTCGTATTTATTTAATTTTATTAAGAAAATTATTTTCCATTCATTTCTTACATTGAAATTCGTTTAGATTATAATATAATTTTGGATTAAATTGTAAAGAATATATTTAATATCATATTAAAATGCAGTATCAGTTAGAACAGAATGCTTTAATAAAATAGGTACCTTTGAAGTCTTGATACGTACTTGAAGAATATATATAATTAACAAAATGTTCCGCCTCTGCATTGTTTTTCTTTTAGGATTTTCTTGAGAAAGCTAAAACGCCGATAGAACAAAAGTTGCGTCATTATATCCATGCAGGTGTACCTAACGACCAATACCGTTTGCCCTACATCGTCATGGTAATGTTGGTAATATCTTGGTAAAATGGCAACATTTCATAAAATATCTTCTCTTTCACAATGTCGTTTTAATACGCACCCGAGCTAGATATCTACAAGGTTTTTGTAATAGCCTCATCATATCTCTTTGCCTTTAAGATTCTTGTTTTTTTTTTGGTAATATATTGAAAATGGGCGTTCTAATATTTTCTAGTTGAAGCTGTATCTATTGTTAAAGAATTTAAAATTTAACTTCTGAGAGATATCTCAAAATAATTGTTTATTAACAGAGTACCTCTAATAGTATATTACGTATCAAGAGTGGTAAGTAGGACATTACGTACGAGTGGAAAAGTTACGCACGAAGCCGCGTAGCGGCGAGTGCGTAATTACACGAGTACGTAATACCTCTTACCACTCGAGTTACGTACTGTGCTTTATCTACGACTCAATATTTTAATTTTAATTCTAAATATTTGACATTTAAAAAAAAAATATGACGTACGTACCTACTCTACTGTTATCTACTCCTTTGACAGTAAATGTCATTTTATACTCATTGTCACCATGGAGCGTAAGTAAGCTATAACGCACAGTTGTGCGTAATGAAACGTCATTCCAACATGAAACTGTGCGTTATAGCTTACTTACACTGCATGGTGACAATGAGTATAAATGACATTTACTGTTAAAGGAGTAGATAAAAGTGTTTACATACGTAAATACAATTTAAATAAAGTGCATATAGGTACTTTGCCACATAAAAAAATAACTTTAATATATAACTAAAAACTTTCCTCATAACGGAACTGACATCAATCACTTAGGGGTTTGCTGAACTAGAAAGATCAAAAATTAATTCCATTTTACGATTTCAGCAGATTAAAAAACCCGTTACATGTTTACGTTGAAAATTCTGCTATTGAAAAATTTCTGATTTAGAAGTTTCACTTCAGTCAGCTTTAAAAACTTTTTCAAACTGAAATGAAAATTCGCAATCAAAAGTTTTATTACAACAAATTGAAATGTAAAAAATGGATAAAGCGTTAATTTGGGAATAATATATTTTACGCTGAAAGAAATCAGAGATTTAATCAAAACATTTAATTAAAAATATTTTTTTAATACAGCAAAATATAAAACATGTATTACTTTTGTGTATAATTTTGGAATATTTTGTGGTTTTTAAATTAAACAATTAGCTAATTTTTAATGAAAATTTCTCGTCATATATATTTTAATTTTGATTGTTTTACGAACTGCATTGTTAAAAGATATAAATTTGTGCCTCTTAATATACGTTTGTATGTAAATAACCAAGAAAAAACATATTGAAAGACATCATTTAAAATTGCAAAAAGAACAATACATTCTCTGTAATTCTCCCACGATTTTGGCGAAGACTTTTTTTTCATTTAAACCCCAAGCGATCAGTGCCAAGCGCTAAACAGTCACACGTAATTTTTCCTCTCTCTGAACTTCTACGAGCTTTAATCATCCGATCATCCGAGTCAAATTGAAACGATTTGCAATTATGATTAAACGCAAATCTCCCATTCGGTGATTGATTCAGCAACTTTGACACGTACCTAATTCACTTGAAACATTTTTTTTTTCTTTTGCACCAAATTCAGTTCAAATAAAACTGTGTAGATACGCCATGCATTCATGATGGAATTAAAACTAACTTTTATGTAAAAACCTACTTTAAATCACCGATATATGGTTTATTACGTATCGCTTAATCTAGTTTTGTTTCACCACCTAATATTTAAGAGCCATTCAGGAAAGTATAATACTACTAAATGTAAGTAACTATTTGTAAACTTATAGGGGAGTTCTTTATTCACAAGCAAGTAAGGCCAACGAGTTTATAAAAAACGAGTATTTGACGTGAAGGTTATAAAACGATTTGCATACTGTTTTTTCTATGACGTTTTGTCATAAATTTTTATATATTTTAAAATTCATAAAATATGTTAAATGATTCAAATAAATATTTTGTTTTAAATTTACACAAGTACTGTATTTTGTAGAGTGATTAACTATCAATCAGAGCATTTAAAAAAGTTGTACTTCTTTTGGTGAGAGCCCAAAATTATTTTGCGAAAGCCGCGGACTAGCTTAACCTATGCTAAGGTGCCGAGGGCTGAAAGGCCACTGGTTCGAATGTGATCGCGAAAGTTTTCCTGAGGCCACCAGGCGGCACCCTTTTGTATTTAGCCTCCACCAGCATACGGTGGTCATTCAGATGGTGACCTTCCTTTTCCTTGCTACTCTTGGGACCTACATGGAAACCGAAAAAAAACAGCAACAGACAAAGCCTGGACAGAAATGTCCACCTCAACCTGAAAAACCGCAGTGGTAAACCAGTCTGTGGTGCTAATCAAAAGAGCAGGAGAAAGGCTCGCGACGTTCGGGGAAACCTCGCTGCGCGAACTCCCTCTAAACCTTTAGAAGCACAACCTTTAGGTAGTGCTGCTAGTTCTTTATCCAAAAGAGGCACATAACACAACATACCTTAAAGTAAAACAAAAAAGAGAAACTGTTTAGGTGCCTCCCCAACCAAGGTGACACCAAAGACCCTAAAAAAGGTTAGGCAGGCCACAACGGCTTAGCCAAAAAGATACAAAAATGTGGCATCAGTTACCCACTATTAGCAATAATAGTCAAAAGCACAGAGAAGATGCATAGTAAGCCATATGTGGCCTCAGTTACGACAGAGCACTTGCTCACCACCTCTCCAATTTTCCAGATGCAAATGTGATTGTAGGTAAATGCCATGAAAAATTTAAAGTTTAAAAGTTTAAGGAAATGTTAAAACTATTTTTTATAGAAGGGAAGTAGAGATATTAATTTTATATCACCGAATAGTTAAGTGTAATAATACATTTGTAAACCATCTGTTTGGCAAAAGGTGGAAGTCTTATATCTCCCTAAAGTGGGGAGGATGACGGACCAAACGACCAAGTCATACAGACCAATAAGTCTATCGTCATTTGTAGCAAAAACGCTGGAAAACTGGTCGATAGATATATAAGGGACGACATTTTAACGGAGAACCCATTAAGTGATCGTCAATATGCATACCAGCAGGGAAAATCCACAGATCTAGCGCTGGATGACTTGAACAGGCTATTATCAAAGTCAATTGAAGACAAAGAAGTAGCCCTAGCGGCGTTTATTCACATTGAAGGAGCCTTCAGCAATGTGGGACCCGAGTCAGTAACCGACGCACTTTCATGGAGGGAAGTCCCCCCACTAATATGCCAATGGGTGTATGCCAACCTAACGCATAGGATCATAGTGTCCAAGTTAGGTGAGGCGTCCATTGAGGCAACAGTGGGAAGGGGCTGTCCGCAGGGAGGGGTACAGTCAATCCACAAAAAGCATCAATTGTCCCATTTACTAATAAAAGAGCGTTACAAGGTTTAAAACCAATAACGCTCAATAACGTGCTGGTTCCAATGGCCACAGAGGCCAAATACCTGGGTGTGGTATTTGACCGGATGCTATCATGGAAGCAACACATTCAAAAGGTCAAATTGTGTGGCAAGAACTGGGGATTGAACCCCAAAATGAACGTATGGTTGTATACACAAGTTATTAGACCAATGTTAACCTATGGTTCGGTGGTGTGGTGGAATAGAACGCAGCAGTCCAGGGTGATCAGGCAGCTGGAAAGCATTTAAAGGCAGGCATGTCTAAATGTTACAGGTGCCATGGGAACCGCCCCAACGGACGCACTACAGGTTCTACTCAACCTACCACCATTGCACATTTACATTCAGGGCGAGGCTATGGCAACTGCTCACAGGCTGCTACAAGGCCAGGCCCCCATTACCTTATTAAAAGGCAAAAAGCAAGCAGAGTTATACAATAGGGTTAAGGCAGATCAAATAATGAGCATGCCTCAGGACAGGATAGTCCCCAGGTATAACTTTGTGAGAAACTTTAGAGTAGAAATACTGGAAAGGGACTCATGGAATAATGGCCCCCCAATCCAAGAGGGAGTCAATTTGGTATACCGATGGCTCAAAGACTGAGAAAGGCACAGGGTCAGGTATATACAGTAGAGGACACAGGATAAAAGTCCAACTAACTTTAGGTGCGTATGCCACAGTGTTTCAGGCTGAAGTAATGGCCATACAACACTGTGCAACGGAGATCGTAGGTCAGGGTATAACGGGTAAAACGGTAGTCATATACTCGGACAGCCAAGCAGCTCTAAAGGCGATAGTCTCAGCACAAATAAGCTCACAGCTGGTGTGGGACTGTGTTGGGGCCCTGACACATGCCGCAAGTCAAAATTCTCTGACACTGGCAGGATACCAGGACACACAGGGTTTCAAGGCAATGAGAAGGCTGATGAATTGGCCCGTGCGGGAGCTAATACCCCAATGATTGGCCCGGAACCATTCGGCGGAGTTGCTGAAACATTCAGAAAGGCAGCCATTGAGAAATAGAGGCTAGAGAAGTCCCAGGAGTAGTGGGAAAAATCACCGGGCAAGCGACAAGCCAAAGTCTTCATAAAGGGACACTCGGTGAAGTTTACTGCAGAGCTGCTATCACAAAGGCGAAACGATGTCAGAATGATTGTCAGTCTCTTGACAGGACATTGTAGGCTCAAAAAACACATGAGTCAGTTGAACTTAGCAGATGAAGACATCTGTTGATACTGCCAAGATGAGGAGGAGACCGCATTTCATGTCCTATGCCAATGCGAAGGCCTTGCAAGGACGCGGTATCTAGTACTGGGAGAGGAGAAACCGGCTGCTCCAAGTTATGCGGAGTGGCCACTGTCAAGGCTATTAAGTCTCATTAAGAGGGCAGGGCTGGACAAGGTTCTCTAATCCTATTCTTGAGATAATGGGTGGTCACAATAGATCTGCAAAGGTCGCAGTGATACAGGCTAACAGCCAACCCAATCAACATCTAATCTAATCTAACATTTGTAATTTTTTTATACTTCAATCATTTTATCGAAACATATTGTAAAGCAAGGAAATATGGCTGCAAACTGAAAAGAAAAACAAGAACATGCCTGAATTTTAAGAAAGGAGGGTAATAACTTAAGACTAAAGTACACAGAATAAAACAGGAGACCGTCACGTTGCGCATACCAACGGTCTTTGGAATACGAAAGTATACAGAAAAAAATTATCTGCGAACTTTTTATGCGGGTCATGCTTGAGACAAGCGGGACTATAGCTAAACTTCTTAAAACAAATTTAAAAATTGTCAATCATTTCTATTAAAATATGATTATTTGGCAATTTTTTTACAAACATTTTACTTAAATTTACATTTGAACTATTATAGTTTTATAATTCTAATTTAGGGAATATTTATAAGATCAATTATACTTGAGAAATCACATTCTTTTTTTTAATTATATTTATAATTACGTTAGAACTAGCATTGTATAAAAGTAAAATTATAAATTATAACTAGATTTCGAACATTTCAATTCATATAAAAATTACTATGCAAATACAATTTTAATTAATATAGGATTGTATACCTACAGAGTTTGTTTATTTATTTCGTTTTCATTTCTCGATAATAGATCGTCAACTAAGTTAATCTTAAAATTAATTGATATTGTGTCTATGAAAAGGTATGGTTTAAAAATAGTAGTTTACGTAAGTGGTCTTTTACTGGATTAGTGTGCAATTGCAGGGCGAGCCGCAGGCGTGTTCTGCAAGCCTGCGAGACCAGTAAAAGCACTTTAGGGACGTATTACGTACAATATTTTTTTAAAAACCGGCCAGAATTTAGTAATTTCCAGTTTATTTTTGGGTCAGAAAATCTCATTGTGTCGGACCGGCCCAGATACGATAATAAAGCAAAAGTCGTGGTTGTACATGAACGCCAGATAATAATTGACTTTTGTCCCTTGGAATGAATTGTACTGTTTATACTTTCTTTTAAGTATTATAGCCTTATTTATATACTTCTGTTATCTTGTTTTTGATCTTCACTACCGTTAGAAGTAAGTATAATTTAAAAATTTTATAAAAGATATTAAAAATTATTCAAAAAGCCGAAACCGCTTAAATAATTTATATATATATATATACAAAGGGTGCCAAGTATGCGTATTTATGATAAACAAAAGGGGTAAATTAACGGGCATGTACGCAAAAGGATCATAGGATAACTAGTAAGAAAGGTAACCGCAGACATGCATGTTTCTGGCTCATTAGCCGTCATCAGTGCGGCATAACCAAGAAGAGTATTGCACTTGGCTAGCAAAAGTGTTAGGTACTTGGGAGCAAAGGATGTTGGGGAAACATGTGTCAAGAAATACAAAAACAACGAACGCTCACACAGGAGTCCTATCGCCATTTTGTGCTTTCGGCCAGCTGTGCCAATGGGTTTTCGGCTAGCAACCAGATTACAATGGTAATCACAGGTGATGGCAACTTACAAACTAACAAACAAGACAACAGACTAACAATGACAAAAGAAAATACATATATATATGCACATATATGATATAGATCTATATGTTATATAACTTCTAAATGCATCTGAAAATTATCCCAGCCCATCAGAAGTTTCTGAATATCTTTACAACTTGCATCGAAAAAATCCAGTTCTGGATGCTGTTCTAAAAATTCATTACAAACTCTGAGCATATTATTGATAGGAGATAAACTGTTCCATACAAAAAAAGGTTTCCTATCTATAATTCTAAGCCTAATCTTTGGTATCATAAAATGCACAAAATTCACTATTCCAGAGCTTTTATACTTAAAATTATTTACAATATTATATATGAACATCACAGACTGTCGATCCCTTCTAGCAGAGGGTCTTTCGACTTTGAAATACTTTAACATTGAATAATATGAGATCATATAAGGGTACGCTCTATATTTTCTGAAATAAAGATATCTTAAAAAACGCTTTTGAAACTTTTCAATTAAACCCGTTTTAAAAGCTGTTGTTGGGGACCATAAAACAGACGCATATTCTAGATTTGGTCTCACAATGGCGTTGTAGAGCCTTATAATTGTGTCAATATCAAAGTCCCTAGAATTACGTATAATAAAACCTAATATTTTATATGCCTTATTTACAATACTATAAAGATGTTTATGATAGCTCATGTTTGACTCAAAATTGACCCCCAGATCCCTAAATTCATTTTTCCTGTCTATAACTACACCATCTATATGATAATAACCAATGTTGAAATTTAATTTACGAGTAAATGTGACAACTGAACATTTGCTAATATTAAGTGACATCTTATTATTTCTAAACCAACCAGCTACATGATTTAGATCAGACTGTAGCATATGACAGTCTTCATTACATGATATTGTTCTAAAAAGTTTAAAGTCATCAGCATACAGTAGGCTGGTTGAAACAGTTACTGACGCTGGTAAATCGTTGATAAAAAGTAGGAATAGTAAAGGGCCTAAATTACTACCCTGTGGGACACCTGACTTGGCATGAAACCAACCTGAAAATGTTCCTCCCACCTTTACTATCTGTGATCTGTGAAGCAGGTAAGATTTCATAAAGTTATATGCATTCTCAGAGAAACCATATTCAACCAACTTATTTAAGAGTATGCCATGGTCCACCTGATCAAAAGCTTTTGCGCAGTCTGTATATATGACATCTAGCTGTTTTTTATTGACTATTGCATTACACGCATGTTCTGAGAATAGTCAAAGATTAGTAACTGTAGATTTATCTGGGAGAAAACCATGTTGTGAATTTGTTATTGAATCTTTTACAAAATTATATATATTTAAATATAAAATATTTTCAAAAATTTTAGCGACTCCATTCAAGATACTAATTGGTCTATAATTACATATGTCACATTTTTCACCATTTTTATGTACAGGAGAGATCACAGCATTTTTTAAATAGCTAGGAAATCGATTTTGTTCAATTGCCAAATTAAATATAAAAGCTAAAGGCTTAGTTATAAACTCGGCACAACCTTTATAAATATAAGACGGTACCTCATCAGGTCCTGTGGACTTTTTTGGTTTTAATTTTTTAATGCTATTTAATATATCAGAGTCTACAACTCTAGGAAACTTAAAAAGCCCCCAGCTTTCTTTCTTTCTATAATATATATATATATATATATATATATATATATATATATATATATATATATATATATATATATATATATATATATATATATATATATTATTCCTTTTTTTATATTAATACGCGTTTTCTTGGCACTTTGTTTAATTCATCTCCTGGGCTAGAACGACTCAAACACAATGAGTCCGTTTCGCCAACGTGGCGACGCTGGTTGCTAGCCGAAAACCCATTGGCACAGCTGGCCGTAAGCACAAAATGGCGATAGGACTCCTGTGTGAGCGTTCGTTGTTTTTGTGTTTTTTGTGTTTCTTGACACATGTTTCCCCAACATCCTTTGCTCCCAAGTACCCAACACATTTGCTAGCCAAGAGCAATACTCTTCTTGGTTATGCCGCACTGATGACGGCTAATGAGCCAGAAACATGCATGTCTGCGGTTACCATTCCTACTTGTAACCATGATCCTTGTTGCGTTGCATTCCCGTTATCCTCCTTTTTTTATATATATATATATATATATATATATATATATATATATATATAATTAGTAATATTTCCTGAATAGATAAATGTTAGTAAAAATATATATATTTAGTTATAGGTTTTCCACTTATATAAAGAAAGCTTTTGTGTCATTTTCTTTCAATACTTAGATATATATACGTAGTGCAGGTATTTCACAGTTTAATAAAACTTATTTGATCTAACTTTATTTTTATAAACTTTTGGGTGCCTAAAGAGTTTATTTTTTAAAAGTTGAGTAAATTGTACAGCCTTATTCCGATAAAAATAAAACGTTATCGTTCACAGAAGTGTTTTCTCGGATTAACAACTATTTCAAAATGTCGATTTCCATTTGCGGCTTTATGCTTTTGTAAATATTCAACAGGCATTTGACTTGGTGATTCGTTAACCCAGATATCGAAAGCTTTTTTCATTTTTGCTAGCAAAGATATTGCTACATTGGTTCGATGTAACAATGATAATTTTATTTTCTGGTATACAAACATTATCCAATTTTCGTTGGATGACTAATATTTTTGATCGATTTTATGAATAGTCCGGCCATATACGACGATAGGCTTGTTTTACTTACCATAGTAATTTATGATTTTATATTTTATAAATTGTTTTATATGAAATTTAGCTAGGTCAAAATAAGTACGTTGGATCTCAAAGCGGGTAGTTTATTTTTTCTTTTAACGCAGAATATGAATTGGCAGTAAAGGAACGTTGCTAAGTTCGCAAACGAAGGCCATCGGAGGTTATCTGTGAGAGTCACTCTTTGGTTTTGGCCGTTGTGACTTGTGACTCTTAACATCCTTTCGTGAGTAAGTGTGACATGTCACTATATTATTAAGTTAAAGAGAATATTTTATATTAGTATATTTATTTTATCTTGATTCTTATTGTAATAGGGAACATGCAATATTTTTAGTTTTGTTTTCATTTTAAAGAATTCCGTGTAAAAAAGGTCATAAACATATTAAAAAATTAAAAAAATCTAATTTAACGTAAAAAATGCGGTTTAAAACAGACCGTTTAAATTTTCGCGCTAAAACGGACCTGTAGTTCCGATGACGTCATTCCTGTCTGTCACTGGTCGTGCTTGCCGTCGTTGGCTGTAACAAATTGCAAATTTTCTCGACTTTCTACTTATTTTTTTGTAATAATTTAAAATGGACTAACCATCAACATCAGGTGATCACAATAATACACCTAAAATTCCGAAAAAAGTCGTGTTGACTCATTTTTTGTGCCAATTCGTCCATCTACTTCAACAAAGTTTCCAAATAAATTGTTTTTGACTGGAGCTTCAGACCCAAAACTGAGAAGAAATTGGTTTCAAGACTATTATTCTCCAAAGACTATTATTCGATGCTGTGTAGACCACTTTGACGTACTTGTTATTATTGCGTACTTTACCTAAGTACTATTTACAAAACTTCTCAATAACATATTTTTAATTTTACAGTTGGAGAACGACGTCGAAAATTGGAAAGTTTAAAATGTTTGGGGGGAAACTTTATCTGAAAAAAGATGTGGTAGGTATACCTCATATTTTTGAATGCCAAAATAGAATGATACTACTGAAACCTAGATCAGTACCTAATAATGAAAAGAAAAAAACGTGAAATTCTTGAGAGCATTGAAATACTGCAGCTATAATATTGATATATTCTTTTAAGATTATTTTATTCTTACACCGAACATTTAAACTTACATTTTTATAATGATATAAAAGTTTAAAGTTCAAAAACTATAATTCATGCATACCGTAGTAATTTCTACACTTGAAAACTCTGGACTCTCGACTCATGTCGACACTAACTCTTGGTAAATTCCAGGAGTCTGCTTTGATAAACCCAACATCCATTTTTATTAAAAACGTAAATAATATTCTCCGCTAATAATCAATTTTACACGCAAAGTTAACCACTAAAAAGTTGACATAGCAGGAGTGACGTCACTACACGCTGATTGGTGTTTTGAAATGCGTTTTGTTTTACGTAATTTTAATTCGTAATTATTGTTAAATATCAACATAATATTAAATAAAAACGTTGAAGTAGTCCTTCTTTTATATTTTTTCAACATTTTAATTATAAAATTTTCATAAATAACATATTTGCATCTTCCCTATTGTTCGTTATTACATTACAATAGGTACAAAAGGAAAAAATTGTATTTTTGTTTGTTTGTTTGTAAAATTACAAGACAAATTTTAAAAATTCTTTCACTGTTAGAAAGCTGCATTTTCATTGAGTAATATAGGCTATATACGATTCTCTCAAAATTAAAGATCCTAATAAAAATGCAATAATGTAATCAAGGTGTGAAAAAAAATTGCCATTGCGTGCGCTGCGAAAACTACTGATACAAATCGTGCAGTAGTCTAGCGACCACTTTAAGTTAAAGTCCAATAAGCCGCCCAACTATATGTAATAATAATAATAATAATAATGTTTATTCGCATAAATTACATACAGAATATAAACTTTTAAGAAAAAACAGTACAAATAAACAGGTGTACCACGAAGTACGACAAAGATACTTGTGTGTGGTATAACACAAAAAATACAAGAAATATAATTACTGGATACATACAACAATTTGCTTAAATTTACCCTGATGCTAAATAAAAACATATATTAGGTATTTTTTTTTTAATTTTTAATACAAATACATAATAATAACAATAACTGGATCATTGAATCAGTTCCGCTACAAAGTTTCTGGACATAGCAAATACAAATAGTTTTACTTTTTTTTTGTATAGAGACATTAATTTTTTCAAATTCATATACCTTTACTTTATGTATCCCAAGATTTTATACCTTTGTCTTACAAAGATACGAGCATGTTTTTATTAATTAAAGATTTTTCTGTCAGTAACAATAAAAAAGTTGACCCTGCAAGTCATCCTGGAAACTTCCCGCTAAAAACTGTATTTTATACTGTAGCTCTGTTATTTCAATCTTAAAATAACAACTTTTTACAAAGCTTTAACTAAATAAAACGTTGAGGGATTTTTATGTTCCAGGTGACCATCGACCCGGTTTTTGAAAGCTAAAAATGTGAAAAATCGATTAGTCAAAAAATCTCGAAGTTGTTGTGTAAAAACACTCTTATCCAAAATTTTTCGACAACGACATTTTAAGTACAAATTTACCAATTTTGATTTACAAAATCGAATTTGACGTTTTTAAGATTAACATCTGATTAGCTGATGAAATTGATCTTTGCAACCACCGAAAAGTTAATCTCAACAAACATCGTTTTCAATTTGTTTTTTCGTTTTTTTTTTATTTCTCGGAATTTACTTAAACAAATTCGTTAGGAGGAATCCTTTCTAAGGCCGCAAATCTCGTTTGAAACAGTTAAATTGTTTAAAAGTTAAAAAAGTCACATACATACATAAACACAAACGCACGGGCGCACACGCACACAAAAACATGCACATTCACACAAATGCACACACATGTAAATACGTACAAATATAATAACATCATCATGGGAATAGTAAGCTTTGCTTCCTAGGACCTTAAAACGTGGAAATCTGGTGAATTTTTTAAAAACCGGGGTGAAATGCAAAAATTTCCCGATTTTATTTTTTAATGCGGAAAGTTTTAAATAATTCACTGTATTTAATAATGGCCCTTGCTTAGTTTATTAAAAGTAATAGATTTGTCAGATATCTTAAGAACATTCTTTTAAACTTTAAAATGCCTAACAAAATTAAATAAAATATAAAAGTTATTATGATAAATATAAAGGTGTGCGTTGTATGTGGTTTAAAAGTCTGTTTACCATGGGCTAATGGCTTGCAGTGTGCCGTTCCAAGTATATCTACTTGGATTATTTCATGCCGTATTTCATATATCTTAGATTTTCTTTTAGTATGTAAAAGCCGGTCCTTGGCTCTTGTCGGTTACATGTATGATTTCATAGTTTACAAAAGCACTCATATTATTCATATTTTGAAAAAAAAATTACAATGCTTGTGCAAACTTTTAAACTTATTAATCTTCCTCATATTTGCCGGTTACAACCTTTATTTAATAAGAACCTTGCTATATAAGGACTGGTTACAAAAGGTAAACACAAGTTTAATCTGAATTTCATACCACTTGAAATAGTGAACTTTACGAGCGCCAGATTTAATGAAATTTCGCATCAACAGTCCTAGTCACGGTAAACACGCGAACTATATCTAACTTTACGGATAAAAATTTATTAGATACGCTCAACTGAAAATCTACAATAATATCAGATACTGCACGGCATTTAGCAAAATTTCAACTATTAAAATATTATATAATAATAAAAGTTACTTAGTGGTATCTACAAATATTTCAGATAAGAGTTGTTTTTAATTTTGGATGAGACCTGTTCTTATTTTTTGAGATAGTGGTACTGCCATAAGTCAACAAATTTTATTTCTTTCTCTTTTTCATCCTATGTAATTGTTAATCAGAGGAAAAAGTTAAATGGCTTATATACCTTTGATAAATGTCACATTTTCCCCATATACCAATTTTAAGTCAAACTAAGAACCTCATGCTTTTAATGTCCTGTAATGATGATTTATTGAATATATTTAATTAGAATAGAGGTTTTATTCTAATAAATAGTGAATGCATTTGCACTCTTACCAATTTATTAGTATTGAAGAAACAAATACATATCTATGAAACTAAGTGATAAAGGAGGGCTGAGGTCTGTAGGAAGATGAAAAAATACATAACCTGGATTTGTGCAAGGTTAGAATTTCCAACTCAAGAGCACATGATGCTGCGACATAAATATAAATATCAATCAGTGTACGTATACAAGGGCAAAAGTAAACTGTAGACACTGTGTTTCGCTTTATCAGAGCTCATCAGTACAGTACAGGCTTGTCTCTTCAGTCGCTGTACCGGAGATGTCTTCATTCTTTTTTTGAAATTAATTAGCAGATCTACCATGCCTAGGAGAACTAAAGAAACGAAACATAGGTGACAGTTGACGATTGATATACAATTCATGAAACCGCATAAAGGAAAGAGGCAGAGCAAGTTGACAGCATCAATGTCTGGTGGGTAGGTCGTTTTGATTGTGAAATATTCTTGGTTATGTTCATTAAAAACACATAAATTACCAAGTTTGTGGAACTATTTTATAGGGATTGTTGATAGTTGATCGTAAATAATCACATTCACAACACAAAGCCAGGAGATGCACGCCTTATTCGCTTAATTTTGAAAAGTATGCATAAATGTCACTCAAATTTTGATGTTTAATCGTTTGTTGAAACATTTCTCACTATTCGCTGCTATTATGTGCCATTTCCAGAAATAACCGTTTGTTGGTATTGGCTTCTTTAACCAAAATCGCAACATTATCATAGTTGACAACATGTATGATGGCCTTAACATATAAACTTAGCGCGCTTCTGTCTGGGGGTACAGTCTAACGTTGCTTTTATGTAAAGTCAAGCGATCTTTGAGTTTACTCATCGTCTGCCCGATAAACACTTTATCACACGATCCGCACGGTATAGAGTATACGATATTGAATTCCGATTGTGAGTCCATT
This sequence comes from Altica lythri, assembly GCA_964028335.1. Lineage (NCBI taxonomy): Eukaryota > Metazoa > Arthropoda > Insecta > Coleoptera > Chrysomelidae > Altica > Altica lythri. The sequence goes on along the minus strand of OZ034805.1, from coordinate 61,607,026 downwards.
TTATCTTTTAGTTTAGTGAATGCACTCCGAATAGTGAGAGAGGATATGTTGGCTATTTTCACATTGAGGCCACTAAAAAGGTCCGTTAATTTTGGTGTTAGTGTGGGAACAAATGGCAGGCTGTAATACAAAGTGATGGGGCTCTCAATCTGTGAGGTCTCTTGAATTTGTTTGCGAAAGTCCTTCGACGGAGTGTTGATGATAATGTTTTAATCCAATGGTGGGGACATTTCCTCACGATTTTTAGATTGTCCCTGATTCTTATATAGTCTATAATGAAGAACTTCTTTTTGTCGGAATACTTGAAGACAAAAGTGTTTGAACTGATCCACCCGAGAAAATCCTATCCCTTTCAAAACAAATTCGTGACGAGATTGCTACGAAAAGTTATGCAGAACTTTGAGGATCGATTCCAACAATGCATAAACAACAATAAAGAACATTTGACAGATGTTGTTTTTATTAAGTAAATCTAATAGCTACTCTTAAAAAAGAATACTGTATGACTGCCGTTTTATCGTTAATTTGGAAAATTATAAAACACGAATAAGACAGATAAAATTGAAATCAAGATAAAAAATATAGAAAAGGAAATAATAGTGCAATTAAATAACAGAGCTAATAAAAAATAATGGATTTAAAAATGGAACGCAGTTAAAAAATAATGAAAGTTGTAAGAATAATGAAACTGGAAAAGGAGGCTCTCAGAATGTTCAAAAAAATTTATGAAAGTTTTATAAAGAATAAAAGAGGTTAATAGAAGACAGGTTTGTAAACGGACGATGGTTTTGTTTTTGATAGATATAAAATAAAAATGTCATAAAATGATGGAATGTATAATGAATAAAATTTGAATCGAATTAAACTGAATTTAATAGGAAATTCAGAATGTATTAAAAATTGTATGTGGTTAAAAGAATATTAATTAGATTTAAAAAATATATATGATTTAAAATAAAATCTATATACAGGGTGTCCCAGAATTAACTACGGAAACTTCGTATACGTATTCCTTGATGACAAATAAGTAGGGTCTTTCCTATAAAAAAAATTTTTTTAGAGACTCCTGTCAGAGTTTTATCCCTTTAAAGAGGGGTGGTAAAATGTGCGCTACCTACTTGATAGCGATACACGATACGCAATTGACATGGTCCTACTTTTTATTTTTTTACTCCAAACCGAAACGATTTCGCAAAAAACGACAAAGAACAAAAAAGTTTCTAAATAATCAAAACTTCCAAAAATAATTTTTTGTTATTGCAAATATTAATTGCTAAGAAAGTTACAAAAAAAATATTAAGAGGGGTTCCTTGATTTGCACCCTTAGAATGGGGTAGGGCAGGTGAAAAGTGGCAGGAGAAATGCGTCTTTGTAAAAATGATGTTCACCCAAATTTTTCATTTTTTATCTTGGACCAATCAGAAGATATTAAATTAAAACCGTATTTTACCACCCCTCTTTAAAGGGTTATAACTCTGACAGGAGTCTCTAAAAAAATTTTTTTTATAGGAAAGACCCTACTTATTTGTCATCAAGGAATACGTATACGAAGTTTCCGTAGTTAATTCTGGGACACCCTGTATATAAAACTCAAAGGTGACTGACTGACTGACTGACTGATTGATTGACTGACTGACTGGTATAGTGATTTATCAACGCAGAGCCCAAACCGCTGGACGGATGGGGCTGAAATTTGGCATGCAGGTAGATGTTATAACGTAGGCATCCGCTAAGAAAGGATTTTGATTAATTCTATCCCCAAGGGCATAAAATAGGGGATAAAACTTTGTCAATTTTAAACCGTTCGGGCTGAAACTTTGCATGCATATAGTTACTATGACGAAGGCATCCCCTAAGAAAGGATTTTGATTAATTCCACCCCTAAGGGGATAAAATGGGGGATAAAAGTTGGTATAAAACTGTGTCAGTCTTAAACCGATCGGGCTGAGGTTTTGCATGCATATAGCATGCAATTTTTTAAAGTTTTAAAATAATAATAGTCTAATACCACTCGCGCTTTACTGAGCGGGGTGTGTGGAGCGGTGAGACGGTAGCACGCTGCTGCTGGCCGACATGACACTGTCGATAGACGCATAGAGTCTTGAAAGTTCGAGAATAAATTGGTTTTATTACGTAGTGGTGTATTAAGAAATTACTTTTTTAGATTCCATCCCTAAGGATTTAAAGTAGGGGTTGCAAATTTGTATGAAATTTGGTGGCAAAAAAATAAAGTCCACGCAGATGAAGTCGCGGGCGGCCGCTAGTAATATATATAAAAAGGAATAATGAACCCAGACCTAGAAGCCGGAGCAGTAGAGAAACCATACTTATATTAAAAGTTTTGCCATAAAACGCTTAAAAATTTACAAAATTTGGTACTACTTACTTAATAAAACTGTACTAATTCTTAGTATGTTATGTATTTATATTTTTAATAATTTTTGAAATTTTTTTCGTGGACCTGACTGTGTGTGTTTTGCACAAGGACAAAATTGTGGTCATCCATCACGCTGATTTATCATCACGCTGATTCAATATCACGCTGGTCACGCTCATTTTTTAATTCATTAACGTTTAGTTATTTTGACCATTTTGGGAAAAATATGTTAACTATAAGAAAATTCAATTTATTATAAAAAAAAAGAAAAGTAGTTTGTCTATAAAACTTGGATCCATCATATTATTTTTAATCCATAAATTTAAATTGTTAAATCTGTTTTTGGAAAAAAACCTTTATAAAAAATTATATAAATTTTGTGAAAAATTTTGTTTATTATATTATGATCGCTTAAAAAAAAATTCATTTCTGTCAGTCAGCCCCTCTACTGCTAACTTTTTTTATATTCAATCAAATTAAAAAATATGTCTCTTAACCGTAAATCGTAGTTTACGTAACAAGTCCCGAAAGTGGTCTTTTACTGGACGAGTGGGCAAACTGCAGGGCGAGCCGCAGCTTTTACCGGACTCATTTTTATTTTCTGGCATTATCCGACAAAATGAGATTTTCTGACCTTAAAATAAACCGGAAAGTACTAATTGCTGGCCGGTTTAAAAAAAAAATATTGTCTCAGATTATACATTAACTACGCTTGTAAAAATAACATTTTAATAAAAAGTATGATTAGGTACTGTACTTGACTTTATTTAGATTTTTTTGTTTATGCACTAATCATCTGCACTTGACTGTAATTACATTTTTTTATCTATGCACTAAAGTCATCTGCTATTTTTCCGTAACTATCATTGATCACTACTTCGACGTTTACAGACAGAACAATTATTGATTTCATTACTAAAGACAATTTACTAAGTCACTTGAAAAAAAATATTAGTACCAAGATAACACAAAACCATTATATTAAGAAATAAAGTACAAAAACTTATAAGTTTGAAGTTATGTATTTATACTTTACGAATCGTTTGATGAAAAGCTCATCATTACATATTTACTAAAACTTTACAGATAAAAGAAACAAAAGATGTTATAATAACTCACCGAAAATGATAACTCCTAAAAATAAAACCAAAACTAGAATCATCTTGTCCTTTCCTTGTTTCATGCTCAAAATAAATCCTCACAATCGGAACACATCTGTTCGAACATAACAGCCGGCAAACCGCACGTCAGATAATCTAACATCGCGATGGAAAATTCATAACGATTTCCACATAGTCTCTTTTTGCGAAACGTTTGCTATGGAGCTACCACCGCAACTGAATCTGAGGCTCGAAGACAAGCCTGGATGTAAAATCTCGTTGGAAATTGGTTCAGCGCAGCATCATTAATACATAAAGCCTTTAAAAGACGTGGACAGATCGAAATTACCTAGTTGTGCATTATTTATTGATAAGAAGGATGTGGTTTTGATTCTCATATTTACTTTATGTTAACGTATTGATTTACTTATATATAAAATATAATAATATTTAAAAATTTAAATATTCTCTAAAAATACTGTTAAAGATAATGTAAGAAATAAGAAAGTACCATCAAATTTATACATATGCATTTTATACACGAGTTTCGAAAAAGTGTTAAAATTTTACTATTTAGTTTATCCGATCTGGACCAAAATTAATAGGGTTCTTCAATATGACATGAAGATTTAATATCCCAAATCTCATGACCCTGTAATTGGCCGTTCAAGAGTGATAGCGCAGATAAACGAAAGAAAACATGTGTTTCGGAAAATCCTATACTGTTATTTTGCTTTATCGATATTCATTATATGAGAGTTAATGAGTCAAAGTTAACAGACTCTGTCCGTTGAAATCTTTTAACGGCCAGCGTTTGTTAAGGTAAGTTTCGTTCAAATAATTCAAAACTTTATTCTGCTAATAATATCACACACAATACCTAACAGGGTAGTTTAATTGTTTTCCATTTTATTGTATTATTTTATATTATTTTTGTATTGTAATCATCCAGGTCAAAGTCAGTACGTTAGATTTCAAGGCGACCTTATATAGTTTAATTCTTATTCTCACGTAGCGTATGACTTGGATATAAAAAAGTGTCGTTGAGGTCGCACTCGAAGAGTTCGGAGTCTGAGGTTCTCTGTAAGGGTCACCCTTTGGAGTGTCCCTAAAAAAGACCCTTGGGTCTGGGCCGTTGTGACTCTTGACGTATTTTCGAGAGTAAATGTGACATGCCAACATGTAGTTTATTTGGTAAGATTAGTTAAGACTTGTATTTGTTGTTTGTTTCCTGTTGTTTATCTCATGTTCCCCTTGGCTAGTTTTCTGCCTTCAGCAGGATACCTATCCAGGGGTAGATAACCACGACTTAGGTGGGAAGGGCCTCTAGTAAAGCTACCTCTCATCACAAAACACTATGCTACATTCCTCCCCCCTTCCCAGGCGTGACAATAATAACAATCATAACACTATTTATAAATTTAAAAACTTCTTATTTTCCTTTTACATAGGCTAGTAGTACACCTTTATATTTATACTTTTACGACACTCTTCAAAATTTTCAGATTTTTTTATATCGGTCTTGCTTTATATTTGGCATTAAATCGACGCTCGCTTCTAAAGGAAGTTTCTTAAATTCATTAATTTTATCTATCCTACATAAAAGGAAATTCCGAACAAAAAAAAATTATGTTGTTTATAAAATTGTCAAACGCCATTCAGATTTTCCTCTGGAATGTTAATGAACTTGATTCTTTCATCGGAATTGAAATTTATTTTAATGTTTCAACAAGATTACAAAAAGTTTTGAACAGACGTCCGATACGTAAATAACAAATTCGGTTATTACAATATTCAATCTCATCCGTTATTTGTTATCCAATCTGGTCCAAAATCAATAAATATCTATCTTATGACATGATCTTCCGTTCAAGATTTAAGGCACACACGTATGAAGGGACGAAGTGATGGCTAGACGGAGAAACAGAGGGATGGATGGATGGACGGAGGTACAGATGGACGGAGGGATAGATTGAAAAAGGGACGAATGGACGGAGGAATAGATGAACGAAGGAATCGATAGACGAAGGCATGGATGTGCGGATAGATGGATGGACGTCCCATCCACAAGTACCATGGTGATACTTAATAAGTAAAATTATATTCTGCTTTTTTTACAGATTATTTATTAAAAATTTATACTTGATTTCAACTGCTACTTATTCTAGTACTATATAAATACCTTTACTTTCAAACAAATTATCAAATTTAATGTTTTCATAATCTATTTAACAAAATTCAGTTAAATTTTTTTTCCACTTTATTTTTCTTTGGGAAGAACAGAAATTATAAAATAAATATGTAAGAACTGTTTAACTCCAGAAACAGAACAAACATTTCAAGAGCTTATCGGAATATTTAAGGGTAGGGTTTATTGACTTGGTATTGTTAAGAAACAGAAGAGGGTATGCGGTAAAACAGAGTTTAATTAAATGAATATTAATTAATATTTAGAAAAGATGTATACAACAATGAAATGATTGAATGCTACATTCTTACCGAAACAATAAGTACTACGAGGTAAGTTGCAAAGTAAACAGGACAAAGAAAAAAAAACGTGTGCGTCTCAGGACGCGCGACAGAAGTGATAACTTTAACTAATCCAAGTTGAACTATTTAATATTGAAATTTTTTAACTTGAGAAAAACTTTGCCTATTACTTAAATTTTATGTACCTACATTAATATGATAATCGAACCGTTTAAATTATGAATTTAAATTATAATTAAAAGGGATTAAATTAGTTTTATATACGAAGATATAGCTCATTGACCAGGATGTTAATCAAAATGGTCATCGACGCCTTTTGGATGGCCTCTACGTCGGTATACCACTGTCCCTTCATGAGCAAAGGTCGCACGGTGTCATATGCGTAGAATATGGGGTGTGGTTAAAGGTTAAATGTCATTTTTTGTTAAAAATCGGACATAAGTGTCGATCGCAATAATGGTGCATTATCGTACCAAAAACGCCAACTTTCCTCTTTGCAATAGTTTAAATATTTAATTCTCCTTTTTCAACAGTTTCTGGCGTAATCACAAATTACGGCTGGCCAGCATGTTCGTCTTCCAGCACTTCACCATCCTTCTTAAATCGTGTAAACCACTATTGGGCTTGATTACAATCATTACCATAAGCTTTTTTAACAATCGATCCTTTCGCTTTCGGTAAAGGTTTAACCAAGTTTAAAACATAACCCAATATTGGTTCTTTGTTCGATGCCCATTGTTCGACCGATGTTAAAAAGGTTGTGTAACTTTGAGCGCAATAATTTGGCGTAAAGTGGTTCAAAAAATCGACAGAACATCAATAAAAGATATAGCTATTAAACGCTATCTCCAAAAACAGATGGTGCTACTAGTAGCTAACAAATAGTTTGTAAAAGTCCTGTTTACTTTGCGACAGATCTCGTATATAATTTACTTTGAATATTGAATGTTACTTTATTAGCAATACTTTGTAATGTTCCAGTATTCTCTTTATCATTTAAATTTAAGATTGTAAGCTATATGGATAAAAATCTGCTGAAACAGGTAATGATACAGCCGGAATATGTAATATCCACTAACAGTTAAATTCATGACAAGACATACGAAATATTATGTGTACTTAAGAGATAAACACTGAACGTGTTTGACTAAGAAAGGAAATGAGATAAAAATGCAGACTACCTAATATCGGTTATATTTTGTGGAAGGTTAAATGAGGGGGAATGAAGTCAGGAATTTTTGGCATTTTGTATATCACGAGTTTCGCTAGAGACGTCGAATATTTATGCGTAAATTATGCATTCCCAAGCAGTCGGTTAGAAGATTTTTGACTTATTTTTCTACAGGCAAAGCAAATCAAAAAGATTTTTAAAATTTTATAAATTTCTGAATTATAAAATGTTTGTAAGTAACTGTTAACCTAATAAAATACTGAATAATTCTTAAAATACATAATCAATGTTGAAAAAGTACTTATACCTTTAGTAAATTACTTCATACTAACACCCTTTGCAGCAATATCTGTTATAGTCTTATTAAGCACATAATCAGCCGACCGTTTTTAATAATAATTTTAACCAAATCCAAGGATATATTATTTCTTTAAAATTCGGCGAATTGCTAAGCTAGTCGGGATTGCAGCGAAGAATTTGTCTAGATCTGGAAGGAGCATTTTTCTTTGCACCACTTTCAAGTACTGGTCCTGTCGCATGTTTTTTTTCCATAATAAAGAGTCTACTGGTTCCTTAACTGCTTGAAATACCCTCTAGTACTTGTCCATTGCATGGTTCCTTTGACAATAAAGAGTCTATTGGTTTATTTTCTGTTTGCAGTACTCTTAAGTACTGGTCGGGTCTAATGGTTTCTTTAACAATAAATGATTTATTGGTTCCTGTACTCTCAAGTACTGGTCCTGTCGCCTGGCTTCTTCGACAATAAAGAGTCTTTTCGTTCCTTTAGTGCTTGCAGTATTTTTAAGTACCGGTGCTGTCGCATGGCTCCTTTAAAAAACAAGAGTCTATTGATTTCTTTACTGCTTGCAGTACTCTTAAGCAGTTAATTTGTCTGAAATCAAACTTATTTATTTAATTATTTAGAATAATTTTAAATTATTTTATTTAACTGATTTTTATTTTCTTGTCCTTGAAACTTTAGAAGTTATTGGTATGTTTCTATTGAAGTGATTAGTGTTTTATAACATTTTTATTTTTATTTTTGCCTTTTTACCTAGTAAAATGTCTTTTGGTGTACTTAGGATAAGAAAGTTTCAATGTCAACAAAGAGCAATGGAAACATAATAAATTGATAAAATAAAAACCAATATACAATTTTCGCTGGTCTTTTTTCTACTCCTCTACTTGCTAGCTCCTTCTTTCTGCTCCTATACTTGATATTTCCTTCTTTCTAATCCTCTACTTTCTTATTCTGGTATTTCTTTTATTTTCTTTAGTTCTATGTTTTATTTATATTTTTTGATTAATTCTTTTTAACCCATTTTTCGTTTATTTTAATTTAAAATTCTAAACTCTTTAATATACCTATTTATTTAATTTGTATTTTAACAATTCCATTTTTTAATGAAATCTCTCTTAATTAGCTTATGACAATCTAATCCACAAACAAAATAACAAAAAACTATCTAAAAAAATCAAAACTAAATTAAAAACTATTCAGAAAACCTACCATCATTTCAGTTTAATAAAATCTCAGCTCATTCCATTTGTATTGATTTTATTTCAACGCATTATATCCTTTCACTTTTCGTTTTCCGTAAACGTCAAGCATGTTGACAACTAAATAACTTCTCGCTATATCGACGCTGACAGAGAAATTTTAAATGCATTGACAAACCGTGTTTTTTCTTTTTTATTTGTAATAAAAAGACGAGCCGCTTATTTTAACCTTTTAAGATTGTGTACTGTTAGAAGATTTCGCTTAATATTTTTTTAAATCATAAAGGACTACATTGTATGACTTAAATTGTCAGCAATTATTTTTTTCAATTAACCAAACCAAATTTGGACGTAAGCGGTTAACACTTACGGTGTTAATTAAATTTTTACTTATTAATAAACGAGACGTATAAAATTCAAAAAAAAAGGAAGGGACAGGGTTTCATTTAGTCGCCTCTTACGACAAGCAGTTTAACACTTTGGGGGTATTCTTTGTATTCCCGCCTCCCAAACGGGAATGGAGATAACGAGATGTTTTTATTCTAAATTTGTACGAGATACAAAGAAGAAAAGAGATAAAGAAAAGGAAATGTTTATACCGATACTTCAAAGAAGAAAAAGAAACAAACGTTCCTATCCTGAAAGTGTATAAAATATATGAAATGAAAGTAATACTAATTTTTGATTCAGTTACCCTGGAAAACAATTTTAATCACTTAACTAACGTTCTGCGATGTTAGTAGATACCTACTGTTTGTAAACGACCCACAGGTTAATACTTTTATTTATATTTCATTGCTATTTTATGGTGTTTGCTGTTAGAGATCAGTTAATTTTGTTGTGATAAATTACTAACAGTTATGCGAATGCAAACATATATAAAAACTCATGTTTTTGTGAAGTTAACTGTGAAGAAATGGTGTCGGCCACTCACGTACAGTTGAAACTGTCAGTTAAAACTGTCAGTTAAAACTGTACAGTTATAACTGGCAGTTTTAACTGTGAACTGAGATGTACACACACGTACAGTTCAATCTTTTAGTTTTACGCCTGGATTCGAATGATTTGGACGATTTGGTTGCTCTCGGCTTACTTTTTGCAACTTTGCAAAAAAGAAAGAAGAAGCGTAAACAGTGGTTTATATATTCCTGAGCCTGACGATGTTACTAACAATTTCAAGAATGTACCCTATGTCTTCGTTGCGGATGTTGCGTTTCCTCTCAGAATGGATATTTTGAAACCATTTAGGCAAGGGCTGTTAGATTCAGCTGAAAAAGAGGTTTTTAACTACCGATTATCTCAAGCAGGACATATGGTTGAAAACGTTTTTGGGATACTTGCCTCACAGTTTCGTATCTTTCAGTCCACTATTAATTTAGAACCATGGAATGTGGAGAAAGTGGTAATGGCTACTTGTGCTTTACACAATTTTTTGCTTGAACATCAATCTAGTACTTACGCACCTATAAACTGTATGTATCAAGAGAATAATCAAGGATTTATTATTTCCAATGGTTGTGGTAGTTCTGAATCGAACATGATTCCATTTCAGCGTTGTCGAGGAAATATTTCTAATGACGCAAAAGAAATCAGGAATAATTTTATGAATGATGGCAAATTTCAATGGTAAAATGCTGTTTTCCTTACCTCTTCAGTTTCACTCTCCAGATTTGAACTTGACGCTCTTGGTGTGTCTTGATCTCCTAAAAAAGTCAAATAAGTCATAGTACCAACGTACCAGCTTGTAGATGCTATCTTCTGATGCTCCAGACTTCTTAGATGCCTCTACTTACTTGTTTTTACGAAAAGTAGATCTTAGGTTATTAATTATATGCAGCATGTTTTTTACAGCGATCATGGTATTCACTTAACTTCACTTTCCACAATCATGATTCAGATTTGTAGATTTCGATGAAATTAACTACCACTTGGTCCTGTTTATTTCGGGACATGGTCACTCTCGCTCTACACAAATTAAACTGATAACTATACCGTTGAACCCCCACATAAGCTCAGTTCAGTTAAACCATTCAGTTTTGAAATATGAAATTTCATATTTGTCAGTTAAACTGTACAGTTGAGTTCAACTGAGACTAAAATAAGCATACACGTAAAGTTTTAACTGTCAGTTATAACTGTACAGTTAAAACTGCACGTGAGTGGCCGGCTAAACGGTGAAAGAGAGAAACTGAATGGTAAGCCACGAGTACTACAGAAAGGTGGTATATGTCAAAGACATGTATGTAAAGAAAATCTTCGAATTTAAAGCAGAACACAATCAGAAAATATTAACATTTTTTTTTTAATATAAAGCACAATTGTTTGTAGATTTTAAAGAATCCTAAGTTCAAATCAGTGTAAACCTATATAATCAAAGGTTAAAAAAGCTTTATCAAGCAATAAGGCGAAAACGTGTAGGAAAGCTCTCACGTGTTATAATTCTACTGCAGATATTCCTCAGCGTTATGAAGTCAAAGTAGTAAAAAAAATCTACAACGAAAGAAATGCAATTTTTACATCTTTGGGGTCACTGGAGAAGTCGTTAAAAATTAATCAGTTGGGGATAATGATATGTCTTTTTAGTGGGTATTGTATTTTGGCACAATCCTTCATTTTATGCGTACCTATAATGTTTACCAATTTTAGATCTATTTTGATTTGTTTTTTAAAATGATCATCTGGTGAAACTGTTGTTTCTTTATTTATAGGGTAGTTTTTTTCATTGTATATTATTACTCATAAAACAGCAATAAATCTTTATTAGTAACAAGACCCTATATCACAAGAAAAAACCTAAACACAACCAAAATAAAATATACTCAGCTACTAAATAATCTGAAGCGTCTACACTAATCCTTTAGAAACATAAATTCTATTGCCATTGTTTTCTAGCGGTGCCGCATAATAATCCTGGTTATAATCCGAGATTTTTTTAACACTCAATTGTTTGCGAAGGGATATAAAATTGTTTAGAAACGGTCTCCCATTACCAAGTACTAGAAAGCCCTTAAATATTTCCGACCAGTTGACATAGAACTGTCCCGTTTCAAAATGTAATTCACTACTTTTTTGTTCTTTCTGTTTTAGTTTGAATGTCAGTGTGTAGAGGAATATAGACCAATGCAAAATTTCTATTACAATTTTGATATTTATACCAGCTATATATACAAAATGAAAGTTTTTTTTCTCAGCGGACGATACTGGAAGCAACCTTTATTAATTTTTTTAAATTAAACACAAGTACTTTATTCTATACAATAAAATCTTTTTTCTACGCCCGTACTATAATAATACACTTATATGCCCATAATCCGTTTCATAATGATATTCACTAGTGTTATAATGGTTTTCATTATGATACTGAACAATTGACCGCATACCACCTATATTTCCAATACAATATTGAACTCTATTGAGAGTAACAATAATGAAATAAATGTAAATATTCCTTCCACTTCCAGATCCGTGGGACCTGGAATAAACTTTTCAAACTGCACAATAAATAATCTTAATATTTTCAAGAAATCAGATTAATTACAATTATTATTATGTTGAATATAAATATAAATAGAATGTTTATAGTTTTCCTACATCTATGGTAATACACCTCAGGTAATACCATTAATTACAATTTTGTAGAATTTTTTATAGAAATACGTGTAATTACTGTTATTGTGTTCATTTCAAATATAAATATAATATTTTTAGTTCTTAATTATTTATATCGGTCGTAGAAAAAATAGCGTATGCAACTCTTATGTAATGGTTATTAATACACTCCCATTAACCATACGAAACTCGCCTTCGGCTCGTTTCGTATCCCAGTTAATGCTCGTGTATTAATAACCATCATTACATGATCGTTGCATAATATACTATTAAATGGTTGTTTTAAAATTATTGATTTCGAGAGCGAGAATTTTCCTGATTATCTGTAGACAGCAAATGAAACTAAAAGAAACTTCTTCCCAATAAATCTGAGTTTCGTTGTAAGAAAGAATATTTAAGTTTTATGGAGTGGCTGAAATCTAAACATACTTCTTCACAGAGAAAGCAAAAACCTTAAAAGCGTCGTCATTATGGTCTATATACAGCATGATAAAAGCTACGATACAAGTAAATCATAATATAGATATAAGTACATTTGCAAAACTAATAATATTTCTAAAAAAACAAAATGTTGAATACGTTCCAAAGAAATCCAAAGTATTAGATAAGGATGTGTATTTTTTTAAAAGATATTTTTAGGTGGCTCTAATAATGGGAATATCTAGACTATCTAGAGCATGTTGGCAAAGTGAGCTTACACAGATGACGTTAGATCACATTGAGGACAAAGACAGTATTTTAATTGTAAAGGTGCCTGCTGTAATGTTTAGTACTATAATTAGGGTATATAATGAAAACTTCACTTGTAGGTTTCCGAATATACTTTAATATTACAACAAAGTTACAAAGAACTATATTAGTTCTATTACTGATAATAAAAAGCAATAGCAATAGCAAAACGACCGAGTACAACATAGCACATGTTAGACACTACTTTTCTAGCAGTGTTGCCGCACATAACTGTTGGAATATTAGTAACATATAAAAATAACTACAATAATAATTGATTTGTAATAACTAATTATTGGCTAATTAGTTATATACATTACACCTGCCACCAGAACAAATGTTTCTCGAACATGACTTATGCGCGTGGTGGTAGAAAAAGTATTGTACGCAACACGGGAAGTAAGTAATTTGCAGTCTCGAAGTGTTAGTATCCCTTCTCGACTGCAAACGTCTACTTACTTCCCTTGGTACGTAAATAACTAATAAAAAAAAACTTTTTATTCTAAAATATTGAACCGAGTGAGTCTTTCATCGAAAACAAACTAAAAATAAAACATCGTTAAAAACAAATTCTTTTAAATTTGTAAAATAACAGTCATTCAAGTATTTTCTTAAAGCCAACTCAAACAATTTTGGGTAGTAAAAATCATAAATACTGAAGTTAATTTCGTTTTGCGTGAACTGACAAAAACACTCACGTCCTTCTTGCCAGCTTGTAACATTAAGCTTTTTCAGACTTCGTTTGCTTTCGCTTACAATTGGGTGTTAAAAAAAAATCTCGTAACAACCAGGATTATTATTCCGTCTAACAAAGGGAATATAATTTATTCTGATCAAAGGTTATTTTGATGAATGTATTCTTGCTTTCTTCTCACATTATTTTGACATAATTATTTATGATGAGATTTGCTGTCATTTCTTTTCTATATTGTTGTTACAGAATTATACAGGGTAAATATGAATTAAATAAATAAACATTTAACATATTTTATACCCCTAGATTTTAAGCACGTGTGTATATTATAATGTAGTATAAATAATAATGTAATAATCATTTTAAAACGTTATTTTAACAATATAAAATTGTGTATCTATTAATAGTAGTTTACGTAACAAGTCCCGAAAGTGATCTTCTACTGGACGAGGGGGCAATTGCAGGGCGAGCCGCAGGCGAGTCCTGCAATCCTGTGAGTTCAGTAACAGCACTTTTGGGACGTATTACGTATAATATTTTTTTTAAACTGGCCAGAATTTAGTAATTTCCAGTTTATTTTTGGGTCAGAAAATCTCATTTTGTCGGTCCGGGCCAAAAAATTATTGTAATAGTCCGGTAAAAGCTTATGCCGGATTCGTTTTTATTTTCTGGGCCGGTCAGACAAAATGAGATTTTCTGACCATAAATAAACCGGAAAGTACTAATATCTTGCCGGTGTTAAAAAATATATATTAATACTGAATTGACGTAAGGTTTAAAAGTATGATATGTGTTTGATATGTGTTTGATATAAAATTAGTAAACTATTTTTTTAAGTTTTTTATATGTACTTATATTAAGATATATATTATACTAAAAAATAATCTCCTGGCAAAATAAAAAGAGTATTAATTTTAGTAATCAACTAATATACGGCAAGAAACTAGCAATCAATAATCAGAATAGAGAATGTAAAGACGTAGTCAAGGAATTTAAAAATAATAACCCGCATCAAAAACAATTTTTGACAAAGAGGTTGACGACTATTTTTGGGTCGTGACGTGGGTGTGCGCTATGTTCGCCAAAAATAGACTAATCCTTTAGCTGTCTGTTTTCATGTTATCATTCTCTTGACTTTTGTAATTGTTGAACAAAAACGCTGTTTGCCTCAATTTATTTTGGTTTCATTAACGTCACTTATTCATTATTCCACTTTCTCTGGACCTAATCGAAAACAACTTTTTGCACTTTTCCTCCACGGAATTTTTACCCACCGCATGTTTAAGATAATTTGAATGTCAGAAACATGAATTTACTAAAAATGCAAGAGATTTTTAAACGTTTTCATTTCAATTTTAATCATTTTAGCTTTAACATTGGCGTTTCAGTTTCTCGAAAATGGACACTGTCGCAAAATGAATTTGCTGCATTAAACAGGATCGTCGTTTTCCATTAATAAATGATTCGTTTTTGAAAACTGCTTGTTAAAACCCCTGTATACCTAGTAACCTTACTTAAAAGTTACTAAACCTCTATAAAGTTAGCACTACCACATGCGAAATAAAAGATGGCATTATGTGATTAATTTGTCGCTTTTTTGTCGTGATTTTGTCGTGCAAAAATAAAATTTGTCGCGAAATTTTTTTGCCTTAAATCGATGATAGTGCTAACATAGCATCAATTTATCACTACCAACCATCTTCTGTTACTCTGATAAAAATCTCGGCTAGCGCATAATTTGTCGCTTTTTTGTCGTGATTTTCTGGTGCAAAAATAAAATTTGTCGCGAAATTTTTATGTTATTTCAATGATAGCGTCAACTTAATATCAAGTTAGCACTTCAATACCCTTTGAAAACGGTCTTTCAATGATCGGACGAGTTTCGCATCTAGTGCATAATTTGTCGCTTTTTTTCACGATGTCTTGCGAAAAATAGATGTAGTGGTATTGAAAAAAATTAATATTAGTGCCAACTTTATATTAAATTAGTACAACCGCACATTAATAAATGTCTAGGCAACTTCAAGAAAACTATTCGTTTTAATTTAATAGAAGTCTAATTTAGCTCAAATGATTAAAAAAAATGTCTCTTAATGCAAAGCCTAGGGAGAGGGAAAAAATGTTTTTGAAATATAAGTAAAGGTTGTATTTTTACACACACAATAGCAAAAACCAACATATAGTTAAGAATCATTACAATTGATACAAAAAGTTGATATGTCCCTGAGGACAAATTTTTTTTTTGCAAGACAAAATCACGACAAAAAAGCGACAAATTATGCACCAGATAAGACATTTGTCCAATCATTGAAAGATCGTTTTCAAGAGGTGGTAGTGCTAACTTGATATCAAGTTAGCACTACTAATGAAATTAAAAAAAAATTGCAACAATTATAATTTCGCACAACAAAACCACGATAAAAAACGTTAAATTATGCACGAGAGGAGACATACGTCCAAATATTACAAGATGGGTGGAAGTGCAACTAGATATCAAGGTCGCACTAAAGATGAAAAAAAGTTCGCGAAAAAAATTTTTTTGCACGGTGAAATCACGACAAAAAGCGACAAATTATGCGCTAGCCGAAATTTTTATCGGAATATCAGAAGATGGTTGGTAGTGCTAACTTGATACCATGTGAGCACTATAATCGATTTAAGGCAAAAAAAAGGGTGTGGCAGTCAGTGGGACTGCCGGCAGAAGTTATACTTCTATGCACTGTTAACTAATAAAACTTAATAACTACAAACAAAGGCAAGTAGAAATATTTTTTTTAAATTAACTGTATTCAATTAAGTAAATACTAAGAAAAATAAGACCAGTTGATGTGTGTCCTTACTTCAAACACGAAAACCAAACAGTAAAACGATCAATGTACAAAAAAAGTGTTTACAAAACCCGATTTGCTTACCGTGGGCTATTACAGATTTTAAAACACTAGAAAACAATGCAAAACATTTTCTAACAACATATAGGTACACACTTTTACAAAATTTTAACGCACTTTGAACTGCACGTTTCAGTAACTTTGCAGGTACAGGTTTTAACTCACACGCATGTCTTCGACTCAAAAGCATAGTGAAGGATATAATGCAACCATGTGACGGTATTTTAGACTACAATACAATACTCATTACTGAATATTATTATTAATATAAAATACTAAACTTAATATGTATACTTACTGGACATAATTATAAAATAATATGTCAAACATAATGCGATACGTCAATATAATACAATAACAATAGCTCAGACTGTTTGTTGTATATCTATCTCTTTTCAATGCAATGAATGGTTAAACGGTATTCAAAGGACTTATAGTGATGACTAATAACATAACATAACGTAGTAAATATTTCATCTTTGTTTTTACCGAACAATATACCTTATATGTGATTCTGTCTCTCTCTTACTCACACCATTACATATGTAATGATTTTTTCCATTTAGCTACACACTAATTCATTCCATAGAGTGTCCGAATAGAAGTATAACTTCAAAAATTTCGCGACAAATTTTATTTTTGCACGACAAAATCACGACAAATTATGCACTACATAAGACATTTGTCCGATCATTGGAAGATCGTTTTCAAGAGGTGGTAGTGCTAACTTAATATCAAGTTAGCACTACCATTGATTTAAAAAAAAAATCTCGCGACAAATATTTTGTTTGCACGACAAAATCACGACAAAAAACGACAAATTAATCACATTATGCCATCTTTTATTTCGCATGTGGTAGTGCTAACTTTTTAGAGGCAGTTACAAATATTTCACTTTAGGGAATATTCAACGCAATTTTTCTCTGGACACCAATAGGAAGTTACGAATACATTAGTAATAATGTTAGTAATATTATGTTTGTTATTTAAGAATTAATCTATTATTTTTAATACATTTTTTTATCTAAATAAAGTATGTATTTCTAGGTTGTTTTAATTTAGATGCAAACTTTTCCGCGCAAATCAATAAATAGAATTATCCCGACGTAATATCAGAAAAGATAGAAACTGGATTTTCGAATGTATGTTAATTCCGCAGAGCATCAGTGATTCGTGGTCCGTATTAGACGTATGGAATAATCATTACCTAAAGCTATCCAGGGTGTTAGGTATCAGCCCAGAGCAATCTCCTGAGATTGGTACATCGAGAGGGTAGTGTGAAATTTTCCCCGGCGACCACAAGTGCTTCGGATGTTCACTGAGACGACAACGGTCTGATCTGAAGGACAAATTCGGAGAATCGATAATGAATAATTTTATTATCATAAAAAAATGGAAGATGAGAAAGCTCCAAAGTAAATGACATTTTTCTAGATAATTGATTTTTAGGGGAAGAACGTCTTTTCGATTGGCAGTATCACGTAATGGGCTCATTTGAATTTTGCTTGAGCAGGTGGAAAAAGTAAAGTGGTTTATTGAAATTGGTGAGTGAAAGCTGAGTGAACATTTAATAAAATTGAATTTCATTTGGATTTATGATTTTTTAGCAAAAAATATTTATCGTGTTAAATTAGTCGTCAATTTATTTTACAATTTAAAAAGAATATTTTTTAAAATGCTGTCAATATTAATCAAAAATAAATGAAACAACGAGCAGTAGAATTTTGTTTGCAATATTTGTGTCAGCTACCATTTGACTAACATGTCGGTTCGTATCTAAACTACTACACAGTAAAATGCAATGTCACTTTAACTAAGTATACAAAACATTATAAATTTATCTAATATCACATTTTCAGCAATAAACAAAGAAGTGAAGCTGAAAAGCCATCATGTCAGAAGACATGAAGTGCTATTATAAAAGATACAATGTGAGGTAATGAACAAAAAGTCAGACCGAGATTTGCAGCATTACTTTGTCACTTAATAATAAATGGCTTTTCGCGATGCCATGGCGGTGCCTCTCCATGTTCAAATGGATATCGTTTTAAAGTGACAATTTATATCTCAGAGATTTGCTTTCTGTAATCCTTTTGTCTCTAACAAATATTTTACATCACTCTACAGTGAAAGATGCCTGGTCAACGACTCACAAGAAAATGTATTTTAGGTTATGCGGTATGTGCAGTAAAATACACTTCTAAATTTATTTTTTTTAACTCTTACTGAACACATAAATAATGATGATTTAAATGTTTGTACATGTTTTAACTTTAAATGAGCCATAAGTTTCCAGAAGTCGTTTTTATTTACTTATATTTTTATGACTACTGTATGAGGAATTTTATTTAACAACAAACCACAAACGGTTCTTAATGATTCATTTATTTTTAATAAGTAACAAATGTAGGTAGGTATTTGTGGACATTTTTTCCATATCATTAATACACGTTGTCAACGTAAAAATATACACTTTATGCGCATCCCCCTGAGATCTAAGCTTTTAATTTTTGTAATTTTTTCATTCAGGTTTAAACGTTTATCAACTGTAGTATAAAAACGCTGAGAAATGTTTATATTTAGTAAAAACAAAGTAAAAGTTTTTTTGAAGTAAAACTTCTTTAGCGACACTAGGAGTAAAAAAGTTATTCTAACGGACGTGACGTCATTCTAATAACAGAAACCGGAAACAAAACCTAATACTGACACGATTTTGCATGGGCGCCGGCAGCAGGGTGCAAAAGGGTGCGCTTGCACCCCCCTGCTATGAAAGAAAATACCTGAATTTACCAGAAAATTATATATTTTTTTAATTTTTTTATTAAATTATTGTTTGAATAAAAACTAAAGGCGTCGCGGTTGCTGTACAAATCATTCTACATTCTATATATATATATTAGATCATAATAGTGTGTAGATGCAGATGCACCCCCTGAAAATAATCTTGGCGGCGCTCATGCGATTTTGCCTCCTATATTAAATAAAATTAAATCTGTAATTGTATGAATTGACAGCTGATCATCTTGTCAATCGAAATACATTCCTTTATATAAATAGTTTTTTGTGTATAAAGTGTTTGTATTAAATATGAATAAACAATGTGGATTTATTAATGAAGAAAGTGATGAAAAAATATTGATTGAAAATGAGTGAATAGGTAGGTACTCTATATGCATAAATTTTATTTTTGGTGTGTAATTACACTATTTATACCTAATTATTTATACCTATTATTTATACCTAGCTATTTTCGTTTTATAGACTTACAGAGCTAAAAAGAAAAAGAAATTGTGAACGTCAAAGGGGATATTATAAGCGCCAGAAAGATTTGAAGAAAAATGACGAGCCACATTCATTATTATTTGATTAAGTAAGTTTATATACATACATACATATTATGATAGTAAATAATTGTTTATACGGAATCTTTAAGTTGAGTAAAGAAGCATGTTGCACGTTTTTGTTCATAAAATAATAATATTCAAAATATTTTAACACTTTCTTATACTTATTTTAGGTTTGGTTAGGTAGCCATAAAGGCCATAAATCCACTAGTCAAGATGGCTGATCTTTTACCACCAATAACAGATCCTTCGTAGACGTGAAGGAAACAAACTTAACTCAGGATTTTAAATTTTATGGAATATGCTATAAAATGCTACAAAATGAAATGGTTATCTAACTATCGAAGGCTCTTGTGTTGTGATGTATTACAATAAGGTAGATACAGCTACAAAATCACACATTCTAAACGTAATGTGTGTATATTTTTAATATTGTTTACCTATTATTGAAGCAAAACTTCTTTAGGCACGACTAGGGGTAGATTCTAACGGAAGATTCTGATGGAAGTAACTGTATAATTTCAGCTATGGGAGGAGTTTAAATTTCCGAAATTTATTTATGAAATTTTCAAACGGTTTCAAATACATTAATGGTATTTATAGACTAAAATCTATGTTTCACATTTTAGTTATCATAAACCTATTATTTCATATATAAAAAAAATAATGATAACTTTCAAATTCCTATTTCTAATGAATAATATAAATATAACATCTCATTTTTAACTTCCCGCTAAAAAAAAAATTAATTTTTTTTTAAAATCGGGAAGTTATTGGTTTCACCCCGTTTTTCGAAAATCGAGTTTTCATCGGATCTCAACGTTTTGAGGTCTTAGGAACCTCCCCTGACTATTTTTACGAGGGTGTCTGTATGTCTGTATGTACGTGTGGATGTGTGTGTGTGTGTGTGTGTGGATGTATGTAAACCTCTTATAACTTTTGAACGGCTTGACCGATCGGAATGAAATAAAAAGCATTCCAAAGAGTTCCATCTAACTTAGATTACCTGTAAGTTTGAACCGATTCGAGCCAGTAGATTTCTAGAAATTTCAAAATAACCGAAAAAAACAATTGGTAAAAATGATGTTTTTTGGGCATATCTTTTTGGCTATTGCATCGATCAATTTCATAACCTAATCAGCTCTCAAGCTTAAAAAGCCACGTCGAATGCCGTTTTGCAAATTAAAATCGGTTGATTGGTTCGTGAGATATCGTTGTCGAAAAATTTCAAAAAAAGTGTTTTTTTTTTCAATAACTTAGAGATTTTTTGACTAACCGATTTTGCACTCCCGGTAACGTTTTAAGGTCTCAAAAAACTGCGTCGAATGCCATCTTGAACATCAAAATCGAATAAGGCGTTAAAAACTTATGGCTTTTTAAACATTTCAAAAAAAGTCAAAAACGTCAAAATACGTCACGTTACGATAGCTTTGCGGTTAAAACTAGCGGGAAGTTGCAAGGATGGCCTTTAAGGTCAACCTCTTTTCGAATTTTTTTTGTAAAGTATATAGGCAATAAATATGATTGAATTGTAATTAAATATTTATTTTCCGATACGTACGTCAACAAGTTTTACTTCAATCGCGCGTAAAGGTTACACGCACACTCTTTTTTTTTTATTTAAGTATGTCTTCGTAGGTATAGACCTAAATACAAATGTACCGAAAATATTTATTGGGGCAGAAGAGACAATTTATTAATTTCGGATTTAAAGGACTGCAAGTTAGGATGAGTGGGGAAGACGTGGGAAGGTAAGGAGTTTCACAATCTGGAGACCCTGGGGATGAAGGACCGATCGAATCGATCCGTTCGCGATGTCTGGCACTGAACAGTATAAGGGTGCATGGAGTTGGCACGTCGCGTTGCACTGGCTTTTTTGGCAAGTGGAGGCATTATAGAGCGGAGTTCTTCTGAGCAAAATCCGTTTAAGTAATGGTAGAACAAGGAAAGATCATCCACTGCTCTTCGGTGGGAGAATGGGGCTAGGTTTCTGGTGATACTGGTGTCGTTTATTAGTCGAACTGCCCTTCTCTGTATTGCATCAAGAACTCTGAGCCGATACATGCGAACAGTATTCAGGATTAAATCGTATTTGGGCTTTGTAAAGAGTAGCTATGTTGAAAGGAGAGAAATATTTCCGCGCTCTAAACGGAAAGCCTAACTTCTTTCCTGCTGCAGTTGCTATGGAACCAGCGTAATGGAGTCACTTACCACTAGTGTCTTATCATTCATTGTGATGGATGAGTCTTATGTTTGCCTCTTGTTGGATAGGCAACATGTCTTTATCTTGGAAGCGTTGAAATTAACAAGATTCTTTCTTCCCCACTCGTCAACAATTCTCAAATCTTGATTGAGAGAAGCCGTTGTGGATCTTCTGTCCTCTTCCAAGATATCTAGAGATATGGGACGGTTGTGCAATTCCAAGATCAAACAAGTGGAAAATAGTTTTAACTGTCTACGTTTTTGTTTTTTGTTCAGGTTTACATTCGATAGTAACTAACCGTCCTATTAATCAAATATATTTCTCCCATGCATTCATTATATTTTTTCACAATATTTGGTCTAGAAATCTTAACATATTGGGAGTCTTTTTAGACCATCGTCTACATTTATTTAAAGGCTCTATTTGTAAAGCAGTTAATGCTAGCATGACTAATATCATGTTATACTGGACAAGGTTGATTTTTTCGTCATACCTTACATCTTGCTCACGAGAGCCTAGCCTTAATTGACTCCCCATCTTATCCAATGTCACATGGACTGCTTTTGGTATTGTGCTAAAATACCGGTCAGTGTAGATCTGAGTGCCTTCTAATAAAGTTGTACTAGTCAAATAACTGCAGATGAACCTAAATTTTGTAAAAATGAATTTTTCAGTCCTTCTGTATTGGGCTTACCCCTTTACATACGCCTGTAAAGGGAATCACCTGTACGTCCACAATATTTTTTTTAAATCTAGGATGTGTTAAGCAACCTTTCTTTATTGTTTTAATGAAAGGACGACTCTTTAATAAATTGTCAGATTTTTTTTTGTATTTTCAGGTACATCTGCATCAATAACAACTTTTAAGTTGCTCCTGATTTAAAAATATCTATCTGGAGTCATAGCATGTGAAATACTTACAAAATTTGGTTGTCTTAGCCCAGAACATCCTTATCTGAGGGTATTTGAAACACGACGTTAAAATGGATACTTACTTAAAAAAAAAATTGTTTTTATAGCTTGTTTAAGCGTTCGCTAAGAGGCTAATTATCTGATTCATCTTTAGAAGAAAAATTTAGGTCTTTTTCACGATCTGTTGGAATTTCTGCATCTAATAGTTGATGCCTAACTAGTTTTTTAGTTGAATCAAGGAAGTCATTATGGTCATCACTAGAATTTTCAAATTCTGACACCTCAATATCGGAGTTTCATCATCACAAGGCCTTAAATGTGTTCTGTTAACAAAAACAGCTGAAACCAAAAAATATTAATTAAATATTTTTTTATGTCTAGCGCTTATTTTCCGTTTAATATTAAGTAAATTTTAGAAAACCAAATTAACCACCTATTAGGAAATATTTTAAGACTGATCGCTCGACAAGCACTCCAAACTAGGGCCCATAAATAATGGGGCGCCAAGAAATGATTTTTGGTAAACGGTTAGATACTACATCCTACACTTTATTTGATTTTAAATCTATTCGTGAATATGCATAATAAATTTACTTTATTGCGATATGCTGTCTGGTTAGTTAGTATACTGTAAAGTTTGTCAAAGGCAAATCTTGATGCGACTGGGTAAATATTTGTGTTCAGAATAGTATCGCGCTTAGCAATTCTCTCTTCAAATAATTCCATAATTTTTGGCTTCTTTAATTACCATAAACGCCGTAGTGTGGAAGATTAATTTTTTTTCTGATTAGTGCAGTTCTTATAGATTTTCTTGCAAGAAATCTGCAATCTTTAAATTTGGTTTCGATTTGATTAGTTGAAGTGTGATAAATTTTTATTCAACATATTATACCACCATAAACTAGTATAATTACAATTTCTGTGGAGATTTATATGGTAATAGTAGGGATAGTTATTAACCCTTTCCACAGTCTAATAAATTATCCTTTATAATTATGAAGATTGTATAGTCCAGACGTTTTAAATAGGACCCTTCTGCCTGGCAATCAAAATCTGTTATTCTAAATTTTAAAACCCTTACCTTAGTTACTTGTTATTTGTTATAGCGTAATTTCAGCTTTTCGTCCTTGAAAATTAGGAAAACTGGATTGAAGGTTACGCTTTAGCGAATTATAGAAAATGTAGTAAACATTTAACAGAAGCATGTGTTTACTAATTTTTAATTTAAAATTTGAAAGTTTTAAAGTGATTTATTTATTAGATTTTATTTTAGTGTTTACTTCTTTGTCAAGAGAAAGAGCAAAAATGTAAATAATTTTTCTCGTTCTTGTTTATAAAAATTTTTAGGTTGATGAATTTTAGGAGTTGCTCAAAAGATGTTCTAAATCTGGAAAATTAGAGAGGCACAAGTTAAATTACTCTGCCGGCGCAGAGGCTACATATTGCTCATTGTTTTACCTCCCTTGTGTAGGGATATCTACACCTTAGGCTGTCATCAGGTCTAAGGATTTAAACTAAGTGATGAGACTCCTGAGAGGGATATCCCTGACATACATTATATGCTCTACTGTTTCCCCTTTTTGTTCGCAAGATCTGCATAGAGGCGATTCTGCTAATTTTATCCTAAACAAATGTGGCAATTGGCAGTGGCATGTTAAGATTCTCACAGCTGTATAGATATTTTGTCTAGTCAATGAGGTAATAACTCTCTGGCCAGTCCACATTTCTTGGTATCATCCCAGCACTGCATAAAGGTTTTGTAAAAGTGGTGTTTGATAAGGTCCACGACAGCGGACATTGTTAGCTTGGTAGATGAGCCAGGGCCAGTAGCCTTTGTTGAATTGTACGCAATGTGGTGCCCTTAAAAGCTTCCATATCCTTTGATCCAGCATTGCTCAAATAGTCCGGCAGCTAGGGGGGTTTCCGTGGACCATTCCCCTCCTGTCGATCAAGAATGTTTTTTTTATGTATTTTTTCTCGCTGAATCCGAATATTAAACCTGTTTTTTCTAAAAATGGTCGGCTAAATTGTTATTAACAATTTAATTGTTTAAACAATTATAACTAGAAAACTAAGAAGGATACGAAATTTTTATTAAATACTTTTTTGATCCTTAAGAAAAAACAAAAAAAAAATGAGCTTTAAAAAATTAAAATCCGTTTGTTAGAACCCGAGATATTGCAAATATAGTTACAGAATATTGCAAAATATCACTCCTAATGTTTTTGATCGCAGATTTTTTATCATAACTCGGGTTCTAATAAAGCTCTTATATTTCACGACATCTTCTTTTGAAGGCAACATTATAAGCTTTAAATTAAAACAATATAAATGTCTCTAACAATGTTTTTAACAAAGTTATACCTACTTAAAAGCCAAATTTTTACATAAAAATAGCTAAGTAATTTGTTTATAGCAACTTTTCATTAGGTCAGGTATAAAAAGTCTCCAAAAATTTTTTTGTAATGTATTCTACGATTAAGGAAGAACATTTTACGCTTTGTTTAATATATTTAAGGTATTTCTTTCCTGAGATATAGCACTTTTAAATAACATGGATATTTATGTGCGCTAGCAAAGCACGGCGCGAGCGCTTTTGTTCGAGTTGTGAGCTGCTAAGCTCCTCTTTTTTTAAAGGTATTATAAACATACAAATAAAAAAATATATAGCTTATTCACAAATATAAATTAAATAAAGATATAATGAATTCATTATGTAAAAATACACTATAGACGGCATATAATGGATACGAAATATAATTTTATATTTTCTTATATTTATATATAAATTAAAATTTTAAACATTTTTAACATCAATTATATTAATATTTTTGCATGTATTATGTTTGTGACAAACACAAAACATACAACAAGGAATGTTTGAGGAGGCACAAATACACCACTTTGTGGTACATACTTTACATGTACATGAAGGTAGTAATAAATTGTAATTTTTTTTTATAAAAGTAAATTTTCATCTATTACCCATCCGAAATTGTCCGGGTTAATAAATTTAAATTTATCTGAAAATTTTAGTGAGACAGTAAACTATATAAATGGTTCTCAGAATATGCAAATGGATGGAAGCAGAAGTAGGTGGTAACTCTTCTATTAAACTTTTATTTCAATGGCAATATGAATGAAAACGCAATTCATCAAATGTTTTACAGCCAGATTTACTACTTCTTACTTTAACTAAAAATTCTTCAGTTCGCTTCAAGTCTTTGTCAACTAATTCTTGTAAAACTTCATCTTGACGAATTTTTGCAGCTTCTCTTATTTTATCTCTCCCATTAGATGTGCTAGTAACAACTACATTTTTAACAGCCTTTTGACGTATAATGCATTGATCACGATTTACTTTATTTATTTTTATTACGTTTACGTTTTTTATAGTTATTCTATTATTCTACAAATAAATTATACAATTTAACTTTTATAGAAGTTACTGATTTGATGTTTTTCGCGATGAACCAAACGATATAGTAACGCTAATAATACTATAAACGCTCACCCTGTCAAAAACAAGTTGAAGCATGAATTATATAGCACAGTCTACGCCAAAAAATTCAAATTTCAATAATAAGCGCACGAAGAATGATTTTTATCAAATTAGGTAATTAACAAAATAATTATTTAAAAAAAACATAATATATAATATAAGTAGGTATGGATAATACATAAAAAATATACAAATTTATTACTAACTTAAGTAGAAATTGACCAGAAACATTAATATAGAAATATTTATATGTACTTACTTTAAATATAAGCTTCTAAAACAGCATAAATAATAAATCATTTAAGGATCTAGCTTGATTACAATAATAATACCTTTAAAAAAAGAGAGGAGCTTAGCAGCTCACAACTCGAACAAAAGCGCTCGCGCCGTGCTTTGCTAGCGCACATAAATATCTATGTTATTTAAAAGTGCTATATCTCAGGAAAGAAATAACTTAGATATATTAAACAAAGCGTAAAATGTTCTTCTTTAATCGTAGAATACATTACAGAAAAATTTTTTGAAGACTTTTTATACCTGACCTAATGATAAGTTGCTATAAACAAATTACTTAGCTATTTTTATGTAAAAATATGGCTTATAAGTAGGTACAACTTTGTTAATAACTTTGTTAGAGGCATTTATATTATTTCAATTTAAAGCTTATAATGTTGCCTTCAAAATAAGAGGTCGTGAAATATGATAGCTTTATTAGAACCAGAGTTATGATAAAAAATCTGCGATCAAAAACATTAGGAGTGATATTTTGCAATATTCTGTAACTATATTTGCAATATCTCGGGTTCTACCAAACGGATTTTAATTTTTTAAAGCTCATTTTTTTTTTCTTAAGGATCAAAAAAATTTCGTATCTCTCTTAGTTTTCTAGTTATAATCGTTTAAACAATTAAATTGTTAATAACAATTTACCCGACCATTTTTCGAAAAAACAGGTTTGATATTCGGATTCAGCGAGAAAAAATACATAAAAAAAACATTCTTGATCAACAGGAGGAGAATGGGCCACGGAAACCCCCCTAGCTGCCGGACTAAAAAGATGTTAGATTATTAAAAAACTTTAGTAAATATTGAAATATGCAGTAACTTTTTAATTAGTTGGTAAAAAAATCTTTTACTATTTTTATTACTTTTATTAAAATATCCATTAAAACTTCAGATAGATTTCCCGTTTTAAAAATTAAAACATCTTTTAAATTATTCCAAAATATGCATAAATTTTAACTTTTTTATCCCAAGGTAACGAATAAAATTATTACACACCACTTGGAAATTTTTTACATAAATAGATAATTTTATGCAATATTTGTTTTTATATACAACAAATGCACTTTTATTAAAAAGAAATCACAGAGAAAATTTTACGATGGTCTCTTTACGTCAGAATGAAACTAGAGGCTTAACAAGACAGTGATGCTATACAATATTCATGCACTCTAGTTTGAGCAACTGATGAAAAATTCAAAATTCCAAATAAATCAGGCTTGTGATGGAATAATAAATTCTTCCGGGTTATTCCATTATTAGAGAGGTTTCCTGGTGTACTGAATTCTGCATGTTTCCCAACAAATTGAAGTCTCTTTCCGTATATGTAAACCATATTTCTAATAGTTGAGGGGCTAGACAAATTTACTTTCATTTCCCGGAACCGTTAATTTCGACCTTGTCCATTCATTTTCTGTTTCGAACATCTAATAAAATAGCATACATAAATTTTTTTAATAAATATTTGATACTAGTAGCGCCATCTGTTATTAAAACTAGTGTTTGATAGGTACATCAATCAGTGATGTTCTGTCAAAATCGATTGTTAAAACAAGTTAATGGTGATGATTGTTTATTTTAGTAGTGGTTTATATAATTCAAAGAGGGTCGTAAGTCGCTGGAAGACGACGAACATTTTGGCCAGCCAAAATTTGATATTATCCCACAAAATGTCAAAAAATTGCGTCTGTTCAGTAAAAATGAGACAAACTCTTAATTGAAATATCTACACGTAAATAAAATAACTCCAAAGATTCGATGTATCGCATTTTGACCGGAATTTTTGGGCATGATAAAGGTGTGGTCACGGATTGTTCTGCACGGATGACCAAAAAATGCTTCAAATTCAACATTTGAAAGAGGTGTCAAGAAAAATAAAAATTTTCTGCACAACATTGTGACTACTGACGAAACGTGGTGTTTTCAGTACATCAAAGTTCCACATGGAAACACCCAAGCGAACCATATCCGAAAAAAAGCCGATTGGATAGTTTAAAAATGAAGACAAAGTTGAATTTTTTCTACGATTCGAAGGGAATTATTCACAAAGAATTCGAAAAAGGAAGCTGATACTTGTCTCCGAGTTTTTGTCAAAAAATAGTATTTTAACTTTAAATTACTCTTTATATTCTCTGGATATGGCACCGTGCGACTTTTTTATGTTTGGTAGTCTACATTTACCCATGATTGAATAGCGGTATGTCGACGTAGAGGCCATCCAAAACGCGTCGACGACCATTTTGAAGAACATCCTGGTCAATGAACTGAAATCCTGAAGAAGGAATATTTTAAATAAATTCCATTTGTGCAAAAAAAATAATTTTTTTTCTTTGCCCTGTTTACTTTGCGATAGCCCTCAGAGTAATTAAATTAATAAAAAAAATTATTAAATTTTAATTCAGACTTATTTTAAATTTTAACTAATAATAATAAAATTTTATAAAAGTATAAAATCACATTAAAGTAAAAACTCACATTACACCAACAGTTTTAGTTTTTGTCACTATCTTCGTTTATTTAGGGGTTACTTTATCTATACATCTATATCTATATATCTATACATATAATAAAACTGTAGAAATGTATATGTTTGTGCGCGCATCACATGAAAACTACTGATCCTATTTTAATCCGGTTTTCAAAGCCGTATTTGTCTTCTTTCAACTTAACATCCGGTGTATAAAACTTTCTCCCCCCACCCCTTTAACGGGGTGAGGAAAGAAATTTTTATACAAAAATTAACACGCCACGCGAACGACGTCGCGGGTACATCGAAATAAAACCCAAAAATGTTGTTAGATTTTTTTGTCTTTCTGTCTGTCCGTCTGTATGTTTGTGCGAGCATCACATGAAAACTACTGATCCGATTCGAATGCAGTTTTCACATCTGTATTTGTCTTCTTTTAGCTTAACATCTGGTGTATAAAAGTTTCTTTCACCTACCTCTTTAACGGGGTGAGGGGAGAAATTTTTATACAACAATGAACACGCTACGCGAACGACGTCGCAGGTACAACTAGTAATGTAATAAACAAATCTCAAAATAATTTTACTCTTATCATAATTTACCTAAATTTAATTTATAAATACCATAAAGGTACTTTAAAACTGCTAATTCTGACTAAGAAATCGAAAGATACAATAACAGTTATCCTTAAAGATAATATTTTACAGCTGATAATGATAATGGATAAGAGATTTCTTCAATGTAGAAAAATATATTTAAAAGTTCGAAATTAGAAACATAAATTTTATTCTCGTTCTTGTATAAATAATAAAAGCTTTTTCGGTTAAAGTGAAAAACAGAAGTAAAAATTCTATATATTTTAAACTAGATTGGTCAATTTCTATTTGACTTCGTTTTTCGTGAAACTCTCTCCGTTTTCTGCATATAAATAGTTTATTCAGTCATCGAGGGTCCGTCCGTTCTATTTGAAAGTGCTGCTCGGTCAATACTAAATGGCCGTAGAACTTAGGAAACCCAAACTAGGAAATACTTCAATTTGTGGTAGTTGAGGAGCTTGAAACTTTGAAAATACACTACAAATAATTATTTAATTTTAAGTGCGTTGCGTAGTTTTGCGTCAAACGTCAAACACAGGAAGAAACATTTTTTGTAGATCTGAATACGTACAAAGAAGTATTATATAGATTTAAGTAACTTAATTTTCTTTTTTAAAAATTAAGTTATAAGAAGTGCAGCATATTTAGAATACCGTTATGGTTTTTGGAAACAAGCAAAAAGTAATGCAATACAGCACAGTAAACGAGGAAACATTACAAATATTGTTATATTTTTCCTTCGTGGATTTGGAATAAGTGATAAAAAGCAGACAAACTTAACAATTTATTAATAAACAGAATTAAATAACAATTTCTTAAAATAATTTACACAACTTTGATACAGCCACAATTACAGAATAACGTCTTTAAAATACATCGTACAAAAATTCGCACTTTAATCTGTGTTTATCGCCAACTATTACAATTATCATTATTTTCTCTGTCAAAAGCGGTCCCTTATATATAAAATTCATTCCTTCTAGAAGCAACACCACAATTACATCTAGAACAGAACACTCTCGAAACTTCTGAACGTGCCAAAATCCACTAGAATATTCAAAGATTCTTAGAACACCGACTCACTCACACCACTGTCTGGGTGACAGGTCCGGACCGGCTCGTAATATTATCAAGAACAATGTGAAAATTCCGATTAAAAAACCCTGAAACCGTAAGTTGACATAAGATGGAAAAACTAGGTTTTACCTGCGACTTTTTTCGCGTCAAAATTTAGATGAAAATAGGAATAGAAATTAAATATCAAATTTTACATTTCTGTATTAAACAGAAAAAGATTAAAAATATTTGGACCTATTTGCTTATGAAAACATTGGAATAATCTTGTATGGAACACAATTAGTATATTAAAAACCTCAGAGATGTTTTAGAAAATATTCATCTTCAAATAGTTTCTGGTCTCTTCTAAACATATACTTAGCAGCAACTCTATATACATTTTTTTTGTGTCTACACAATATTGAATTTTTTGAATATAACTAACAAAAAACGCGTACAGTGCTAAAACAGAATTTCTGGACAGGTACCTAATTATGAACAAGTGAACAATTTTCTTTCTGAAAAAAGTTTTGGTGGTCAAATAACCCGTGATAACTTGGTTGAGATAATTGCTTCTGCAGTGGATACTTTTTCCCCTACAGACCAAGAAAAGTCAACCCGCAAAAGCCATGGTTGACCAATTATGTGTTTAACGAGATTAAAAGAAAGAGAAGACCAATTAGTTTAACCATTGCAGTTTGTAAATGTATGGAGAAGATTGTGGTAAGGAAACTTATGTTGTTTTTCCTGAAAAATCAAGTAATACCTTCTGAACAGCATGGATTTTTTCCACGTGAGTCAACAATAACCAACTTGTGGACAAGACTGCAACAGTGGACTCTGGCAGATGATAATAACAAACCGATTGATGTTTTGTACCTGTATTTGACAAGATACCCATCGGCTAACTCCTCTACAAACTTGAGCATTATGGAGTAAGGAGAAAACATCTGCATTGTATAAGGGGATTTCTTCAGGGAAGAAAATTTCGGGTTCGTGTGGGACAGGAATTGTCTAGTGAATATGATATTTACAGTGGTGTTCCACAGGGGTCTGTTTTGGGTCCCCTTTTTTTCATTGTCTACCTAAGTGATCTATATTCAAGACTAAAGACCAACTACATATCCTTTGCCAAAGACACAAACACATACTGCAACCCGTTAAAACAAAGTCCTTCAGAAGGACCTGGACAAAATTAAAACCTGGACAACAACCTGGAATACGCCCATGAATGATTCTAAATGGACGGTTCTCGACATAGGATGAACAAATCCAAAAAATAATTACATTCTGGGACAAACTGAGGTGGTAAGGGTACAAAAACAAAAAGACCTTGAAATAATTATCACTGAAGATCTAAAATAGGAACAATATATTTGTCACATAATAAAGAAACTGAACACCTTAATCTATCTAGTGCACATCTCATTTAGGGATCAATCGACTCAAATGATTCTGAGACTCTCCAAATCATTTTTAAGACCAAAAATTAAATATGGATAGTGTATTTGGAATCCATAATCCATACCATATCAAAGATATTGAGGCTTTTGAAAGAGTGCAGCGAAGAATTACAAAAATTCTATTGAAACTCAAAAACTTACCATACAGCGACAGGCTAGTTAGATTAAACCTGATAACACTCAGTCAAAGAAGGCTTCGAGGTGTCCTTATTGAAACCTTTAAGATCACTAGTGTATATTATGGGTGCAACGTGGACCTCTTTCACTCTCATCTATTGGCCACCCTTAGAGGTCATAGTAAAAAGCTTGCTAAAGAGAAAACCAGCAAACTGCTAAGAAGAAATTTTCTTACAAATAGGGTCATATACAGCTTGAATAGGCTAAGCGAGGATACAGTTAACTCTATAAGCCCAAACCAGTTCAAGAATAGGCTTGATTTGGAAATGCAGACTTGGAATAATATACTCATTTATTACTAAACTGTGATAAATGGTGAACATAACAACAACTGTGATAAACTGTGATAACGGTCGATGTAACAAAAAACTGTGATAAAGAAAAACTTTAGAAGAACTTTATTTGTGAATAGTGACGCTGTGCTATAAACAATTCATCAGTTTCATCGGATAGTAATAAAATAATAACAATTTTTCTTATGCTACTTGTTGTCAAGCTTGTTAGTTTGTGACTTGCAGTGTGTTGGTAAATTTCAAACGTCAACATGACATAAATCAATCCCAACGTAAATAAATAAAAAAACTAGATATTTTTAAACGTGGAATCATGTATACCTAAAAATATACTTCCATTACTTGTGTACCAACTAAAGTTTTTGCTACCTATTTTGTTTTCTCATTTAAATTTTAATAACAAATTTTACTCAAGTACATTTCATTTCAGTAATATTTTTTAATAAAAAAGTTACATAAAATACAACTTTAATGTAAATATGTATTTTCATGCTATCATAACTTTGACAATTACTTCTGTGCATTTTATAACCGAAGTTTACTGTAGCTATTACTTTCTTTAACAATGCATAAACTGGCAGTAAATGAAAGGATTCTTCTTCCTCGCAGTGTAGCGGTAAAAGTTTGTTTGGGTTAATTCTTATTTTGATGCTCTACTTACTTTAGGGTTCTATTAAATGATTTTAATTGCTGTTTTACAGAAGAATCCGTATACAAACCCTACCTGTAAACATTTCAATAACAATGAGATATTGTTGGAATAAAGCACTCTCAACTCAGTATTCATCATCAATGAATTATTATTCTATGAGTTATTTCAATAAGGATGCCTATTCATCACTAGTTGGAATATAAACGATCCCGCGAAATAATTTCCGGGAATTTTGAATTAAGTCTAGCAGACCCTATTTAAGGGAATAATTAAACTTGTAGCAAGTCATTTAAAGCTTTTTGTGATCGAACTTTTAACAGTGTTTCTCAAACTCAAAAGTTTGTTCTAATTGTTTACAGGATTAACAATTATTTAAAATTAATATTCTTAGTTTTATAGTCCATTTCACCGATGTTGGCCGATGACAGAAATCATACTCGAAGTAAATTTAGAGTTACATCTCTCTCAGATACAGGCAAATTAGAAACTTAAATGAGGACGTTTGTTTTTTAATACAACACTTAGGTACGTAACTGCATCTTGTTTCACCGGTAGATAAAAAGTATTCAATACGGAAGTCTTGACTTAATTCACATTCCTAGTAACCGTCATGTACGGCTCGTTGTTGAAGGGTCAAATTTAATAATTATTAATGTCATATTTTTGTAGATGTCAAACCACAGATATAAGCCATTCACTTTTTATTTCCATCTCAGTAGGCTCTGTTAGTTACATGAAATTCGCCCAGTATAATAGTTTAATACACCTTCGAAGGATGTAAATATAATTGTTTTGTGCGCGTTTATATGAAAATTTAAGTGGTATAAACTTTATTGTTAAATTCAAAATTAGTATCAAATTGTGCGGGTAAAAATAATCTATCGGACAGTGATAATATAATCAGGTAGCGACTTTTAAGTTTGTCAAAAACTGCATTTTAGTACTATAATTCACTAACTGAATATGTAAAAAACACTAATGACTTTCTGATAACAAATCCAGTCTTGATATTGTAGTTTGTCGCCGATCGGCACAGTAAACAGTGGCGGAACAATTGTAATTTAAACTGTTTTTGGGATGGATAATGATATTTCTAACTCTGAATTACTAAAAATACTTCTTAAGCAAATAAAGGAAGAAGGAAGCAAAATAAAGGACGATATAAAAGGTGAAATAAAAGCAGAAAATGATAAAATTATTTGCATAATTAATAACTCTCTAAAAAAGTTAAATGAACTTGAACAGAAGTACACAAACATTGGTAATAAAATTATACATATCGAAAGATACATCAAAAAAAATAATATATTAATTTACGGCTTAGATATTTCAGAGAATACTGATCTAATAGACATCGTTTTGTTATTTTTTTCTGAAACACTGGGAGTTCCCGTTAATGTTTGTGAAATAAACAACATCTATAAATTAAAAGTGAGAGATAGTCAAGCAATAAAAGTTGAGTTTATCTCATACTTAAAAAAGCATCTTGTACTAAAAAATTGCAATAAACTGCGAGGAAAAAACATATATATTGTCTCAGATCTATGCTATGAGGATCGGCAAGATCAAAAAATTTTAAAAAGGCATTTAAATATAGCCAAATCAAAAAATTATATTGCTAAAATCCAAGGCCGCTTCTTAGTAATTAACAACGAAAAATATACTGTAGAACAACTAAGGCAAATGGACAAAGATGATAACGAGGATAGAAATAATGATCAACCTACCCTTAAACAAAAAGAAATAATCAAATCACACAGTTTACCATCAACACCAACAAAAGATAAAACTGAAGATTATTTTTTTGAAGACAGCTTAGGGTTGTTCGCTATTAATACACCTAAATCAACACAAACAAATTTTTTTCCAGAACTAGAAAACAAAGATAAGGAAGAGGGTACAAAAAAATACAAAGACACCTCAGACATAAAGAAAAGTAACGATCAGGTTCAAGAGATTCCAGAACAAGCAGTAGAAAATGAAATAAATAGGGGTGAAGATACCAAAGACTTTGAAAAAAGGAAGAAGGAAGAAAAAAAAGGAGAAGAAAAGAAAATAGACGATAAGAGAAACGGCGCGCCCAAGATAAGAACAAATTCCGGCTCATCTGCGTCGCAGTATAATACTAGAAACCGATTTTATAAAAACTGAAATTAGTGAAGGTTTAGATGAGGATATTTTATGTAAGTAATTGTAAATTCTTTTAACTACTATAGATGAGGATATTTTATGTAAGTAATTGTAAATTCTTTTAACTACTATAATTTTCTTATTATTAGCATTATATTTGTTTATTATACAAACTAATAAAATGAACCAGTATATTCGGGATTTCGAAATAGAAATGATTAAGACTTATAGTTTAGATGCTATTAATGAGTGCAAGCAAGTATTAAATATAAATAACAAAAATAATAACTTCAAAGTAATAGGTATGAATATTCGAAGTATAAACAAAAATTTTGACGAATTCTTAATAATGTTACAAAATATAGACTGTGAAGTGGATTGTATAGTTTTGGGAGAGACCAGGGATATAACTGATCAGAATCTTTTTAGCATTGATGGATATAGCATCGTATATAACGATAGCCATCATAATCAAAACGATGGAGTGATCGTATTTATCAAATCCATTTATACTTATACTTACACAAATCACGAAATTCTTGATGGTATTAAAGCACTAAAAATAAAAATCAACCTTCCCACAAACAATACATTACTACTAACAACATTATACAGATCACCAAATACTAGCGAACCGGAGTTCAATATAAGTTTAAATGATTTTTTTGAAAATTGTGACGGCAACGCTGATTTGTTTCTTTTTATTGGGGATATTAATATTAATATACTTAGGCAAAATGATATAAACACTGCAGAATATTTAAACATTTTATACGAACACGGATATATGTCTACAATTAATGAACCAACTAGAGTGCAGGGCAATGCTATGTCGTGCCTTGACCATATTTTTTTTAAATCAAAAGATCCAAATATAATTGAAACACTAATTCCACTTATTCTTAAATCATCAATTACAGATCATTATACTACCATACTTCAAATTGTTCTACCAGGAAACGTTAATTGGAAAAAACAACCTATAAACAAATACAAAAAGTTTATTAATCACTATAAGATAAATGACACCTTTAGTAAATTGTCATGGGATACAGTATTTTCATCGTCGTGTGCAGAATCTGCAACAAAGGACTTTACTAACATTATTTCTAAAGCTTTAGAAACTTGCACAGAAATAAAAAAAATATCTAGGAAAAATACCAAGATAGCCCCTTGGGTGACTAATGGTTTATTAAAATCTATTAATACGAAAAATACCTTATTTAAATTGTCCCAAAAACAACCACATAACAATATTTTAAAAAAAGAATATACTAAATATCGGAATAGATTAAACTCTCTAATCAATACAGTGAAATATAATTATTATAGACGTCAAATTGATGAAAACAAAACAGATTCAAAAAAGTTATGGAATATTGTTCAACAAGTTGCAAAAACTAATAAACAAAAATACACTTTAAGCCACATTAGGCATCCTACTACAGGAGCCCTTATTACAGGAAAAAAAGAGATAGCTAATGAATTTAATTTGGCATTTGTTGAATCTGGAAAAAACTTAGCTAGGAAAATTGTTGATGATGCTAACTTTGTTTTAAAGGGTAAATCGCTTTCAAATTCTTTTGGATTTGAACCAATATCGACTATTGAGATCGAACACACTATTTCTGAACTTAAAAATAATAAAGCTGTAGGCTGCGACGAACTAAAAGCAGAACACCTAAAATTAATTAAACATTTTATTTCAGACCCTTTGGCTTATATATTTAATATGTGTGTTGATCAGGGAGCTTATCCTTCCGAATTCAAGAAAGCAATTGTTTCACCACTTTTTAAAAAAGGTGACCAACTGCTAGTTACAAATTATCGACCAATCTCTCTCGTGACTCACTTGTCAAAAGTTTTCGAAAAACTAATTAAAAAACGACTCACTTGCTATATAGATAAATTTCATATCCTCTCGCCAAATCAGTTTGGATTTAGGGAAAACTGTTCTACGGAAGATGCAATTCTTTCATTAACTTCAAATATCACAGATGCCTTAAATGATGGTAATCCGTCAATGTGTGTATTTATAGACCTAGCAAAAGCCTTTGACACCGTCAGTCATAAATTGTTATTGGAGTCCTTAGAAGACATAGGCATACGCAGTAATATTCTTAACCTATTTAAAAGTTATTTAACAGGAAGATATCAGGCTGTCAAGGTAAACGATGTGCTAAGTTGCTATAAGGAAATAGAATATGGAGTGCCTCAGGGTTCAGTGCTGGGCCCAACCCTATTTAATATTTATATTGATGGCTTATTTTCCATGAGTAACAGTGGAAAAATGATCGGCTTTGCAGATGATACTGCTATATTCTACAAGGACAAAAATTGGCATAACTTAAAAATTAAGGTAGAAACTGATTTTGCAAAAATAAAACGCTGGCTGGATAAAAAATTACTGACAGTAAACGTTGAAAAAACACAATATATACCCTTTTCTTGTAACATTTCTGGAATGCCTCCTTTTGATCACCTTACTATAAAAACTAATATTACTTTTAAGATCAATTCTGTAAAGAAAATAAAATATTTAGGTATATTTATTGACTCCCACTTTAAATGGGATTCACACATACTATATATTGTCAATAAACTTAGAACAATTTTATTTAGGTTTAAAAAACTAAAACAAATTTTAAGTATATCCCATTTAAAAACCGTTTATTATTCTCTTGTAGAAAGCCATATTCGTTATGGAATAGTGGTATGGGGTGGGGCTTTAAAAACACATATTTATTCGTTGGAGGTTATGCAAAGACGCTTTTTAAAACTCATTCTCCATAAAAAGAATACATATCCATCTGATTTGCTCTATAATGATACTCAAATTTTGAATATAAGACAAATGTATGTCCTTTGTACCAGTGTCAAATACCACGTGAATAAAAATACGGCATTATTATCTAGTCATCGGTATGAAACTCGTCAAAAGGGGTTGTTTGTTGTTCCATTTATGCTAAAGAAGATTTCACAAAGATCGTATGCCTATTTTTCTCCTAAGATTTACAATGCAATTCCAGAAAATATAAAAATATTAAGCAACCCAAAATTATTTAAAAAAGAATTGAAAAAATACCTATTATTTAAGAAAAGAAACGATATTCTAGAATTATTTGTTTAATAAGTAAGGGAAATATGGTATTATACGTGTGTATGTTTGTAAAAAAAAAAAAAAAATTGGAAATTTTTATTGTATGATAATTAACTAAATTTAAACTTGTAATTAATATGTTAGCTATTTTTCTTTTGTTATAAAAGATTATTTTCTTGTTATATTAATTGACGAAACAAGTCACTGACTTATCGTCGTAGGTAAACTTTATTATATATTTAATTCATTGCTGTTTTTACTATTGTTTATTTTGATTTAATAAAGTTATATTATTATTATTATTATAATACACGTCTGTTCATATTGTTCTGTGGTCTTATTAATTGTAAATACGATGTTGTCACGTCTTCAATAAAAATATGTGTATTCATTACAAATATCTTAAGTAATTAAATCTGCAAACCAAATTTAAAACTTGCCGAAAATAAGTCAATGTATTTAATATTAAATTGAATAGGTACTAAAGTAGATACGTCAGTTTTCGCTGCAAGTAGGTACTATTAATATCCAAGAATGGTCTATTTAAATTCACATGAATTTTGACTGATATTCAAAATAACACATTCCTTTGCACAGAACAGATCCCTGTTTATAGTCAATTATCATATTATATTATTGATCTAGAACGAAAATAGTTATTATCCTATCAAGTGCGGAAAGTTATACTTTCCCGCAAGAGTTAGGATCAATATTTTTTCTACAAGCATAAAAAAGATACTTTATTCATTTTTTAAATTTAATTTTCAACTCCTAACAATGTAACAAAATTTTAATTTGTGACAATTAAAGTTTGTTGTTGCTTTGAGTAACGTTTACAGAGGTGTTTTAATAAATTATGATTTTTTTAAGAACAAACATTTTAAAAATCTCTATTTTTATGCAAAATAATCTTTTTTTTACTATTTGTATCTAGTAGGTACAACAACATAAAAGTAATAATACAATAATTTTCCAAAAGGTTATTGAAGGACATATTCATTTAATAAAAAAAGAGAAAGAGATATTTTCTGAATTAAAATGCGTGCGGAAAAGTGTTGTTTTACGCATGCTTGTAGAAAAATATACTTTTATATTTACATTTTATTACAAATAAATAATATAAGTAAAATTTAAAATGTAGCACATATACATATATTAATAAAAACGTTTAATACAACTTTTAAATTACTCAAGCAATAGTAAAAGATCCTTTTTACAAATGTATAATAAAACTTTTAAATTATTCAGGCAGTGGTAAAAAAAATTATTTCATCAGTTTTGAGTTTAACATAAAAACACAGTATTCAAAGTCTATAGGTATCCATCTTTTTTAAAGTCTTCTATTTTACATCCAAATGGCATCGTAGTGTAACATTATTGTATTAGTGGCTGTAGGATAATAAAATTTCACATCCAATGGGTTAATTGAGGAAACTATACTCCAGTAAAAATTTGATTTTCCTGGTCCGCCCCAGGTGGTGTCGCATTTGAATTAAATATGCTGATGTTTTAATAATGTTCTTTATAACAGAAATTTTTCAGAAAAATTAAGATTTGTTAGACATTTCAAACCGATACAATGAAAAAAATATTTTAATAAATTACATAAAAGCAAATAAAAACAAATACAGATGCAGATTTAAATGTAACATGTAAATGTTGTCGGTGTATTTGTATGATCAATCCTCTTCCATTATTTCACTGGAAGAATCAGAGTCACTATCAAATCCAAAATCGGAATCGTCAGAATCTGATTCCTCCAATGAAATAATTAAAGGAGGAATATTGTCATGTTAGCAGTTTCCCATGTAAGTAGTCCAATCTGCCAAAATAAGTTCGTCTGTATGTCTACAAAAATTTTGCCACATGTCTGGTGTACATTTAGTCAATGCTTCTGTTCAAGTTTTTTTAACTCTTTCCTGGTCAAGATAAGTAGATGTAATATGTTTGTTATAATATGTCTTAGTAAACCCCCATGCTAGTTCTATTGGATTGTAGTGACAATGGTATGGTGGTAGTCGAAGTACTTCATGTCCTCGTTGTTTTAAAATTTCATCCACTACATATGTCTTTTCGTCAGTTTTATAAGGTAAGATTATAGAGTACAGTTGTTTCTTTGTCATTTTTGTGTCAAACCTAATGTTATTGTTAATCAACCATTCCTGCATCATTGCTTTTTTCGCTGAAAAAGAGGGTGGTTTGTTAATTTGAACTGAATGGTATGGCGCGTTGTCCATGACCACCACACATTTTTCTTGAAATACAGATAGAGCAGGAATGAGTTGATTAACAACCCAGTTTTTAAAAAGGTCACCATTCATACTTTTGTGATAGTCAAGGTCTGTATTCGAAGAGTCTAGTAACAAGTCACATCCTTCCAAAAATCCAGTATCAGTCCCTGCGTGTAAAATAGTAAATCGCTTTCCTTCGGATTTTACACGAGCTGGATTAATTTTTAGGTCAGAATCGTGCACCCACTGACGCACTGAACTACCATTTTGATAGATCCATGTTTCATCTAGGTACACGAATCTAACTCTCTCAGCAAGACTTTTTAGTTGTTTATGTTTCCGAATGAAAGCGATCTTTCTAATTTTAACGTGTCGTTGTTCACATAAAATATGTCGTCCATTTACTTTTTTAAATTTGT
The DNA here is from genome assembly GCA_964028335.1 of Altica lythri. Lineage (NCBI taxonomy): Eukaryota > Metazoa > Arthropoda > Insecta > Coleoptera > Chrysomelidae > Altica > Altica lythri. The sequence continues at coordinate 61,565,641 of OZ034805.1, read as the reverse complement.
ATCCCATTAATTTTATAAGTTTGTATAGTGTCGTACGTCCCCCTTTAAAATCAAAATTTTGTTTAGCATCAGTCAAAAGTTTGTCTAAAGTAAAATGTTCAGTTTTAGCATGGTACATCCAAATCTGTCGCTGTAAGTCTTTTTTTTAAATAAACTTCTCAAATGTATCAGTTTTACATCCTTTATCTGCGACTTTCTCATTATTTTTCAATCCTTCTTTAATAATCTTCCGTATTTTCGATACACTGATCTTAAAAAATTAAGCATTTAGAATGTTTGTCATATTAATTAGATTCAAAAAATATATCTCAGTTACACAACGGTAGTTAAGAGATTTAAAAATATTTAACAAAATTTTGAATTAAATTATAGTTACAAAAATGTATAATTTCGAAATTTGAAATCTGACAACATTGTATATAATTTATTATGATATCTGTCAAAAAAGGTTATGTGTTCTTTTAATAATATAAATTTTATTTAAAAAAGTGATACATATTTATAAATTCATTACAAAAACCTCTCTCAATTAATCTAATGCAAAATATATAAGTTTATGTTAGCGACTAGCATTGATTTAAAAGAAATACACATAAAATCGTACTTACTTGAAAAACCTCGGCCATTTGATTTAAATAAACACTCTCACAGCTGTTAGCTTGTTTCCTAAACATACCATAACATCTAACGATGCTGTTGTGAATTGCTGTACTTATTTTTTTTGGCATTGTATATTGAATCTAAGAAAGCATCAAATATTTCGTTATTGAATCTTCAACAATTTTACCTTTGACAATGTGCTGTCAATATTTCGACAGTAGGTACCAACCCAACAAATTGAAGTGCCAATCCAAGAAATAAAATGCATAGTCTACTAAGATTGAAATAAGAAGTGAATGAATTATAGTTTCAGAAACTTACGACCTAATTTAGAAAAAAAAAACTCTCCACCATTGGTAACTTGGATGACAGTTTAATCTTATTTCAGTGGTTTCTAATATCAAATCGGCCAAAAACGATGAAATGGACTATATAATAGTATATTACGCTACAAGGGACGAAAGTTGAATTTTCGGCCCTGCGCGTCATGATGCCCGAGGCGAAAAGCCGAGGGCAACATGACGCGCAGGACCGAGATTTCAACTTTTGGCCCGTGAAGCGTATACTATTTTTCTTCATACCTCGGTCGAAAGTACTTGCGGAACGAGCGAAGCGAGTTCAGCTGGTCGTGGGACAGGCATCAAATACATTCGAAGAGTCCAAGTTTTGTCATTGATGATTATTTTTAAGGTTATAGATAGAAATAGAAATGACACGAGAATAAACAGTCCCTAGTTACAAGTGTAACTACGCATGAGAAATTTTTCCTCCCGCCGTAAACAGGGAGTAAATGTTAAAGACGACAAAACATCATGACGCGCAGGGCCGAAAATTCAACTTTCGTCCCGCCGTAAACAGAGAGTAAATGTTAAACTTTTTTCCCTGCAATTAGGGACGAAAGAACGTACTTTCGACCGAGGTACCTACGAAGAAAAATAATTTTCATCTTTCTCTTGTATTTTCTCACATCTAGCTGTAAATTTTTAGTTCAGTTAAAAGTTTCCTTGTTTCGAAATAATTTATAATAATTAGCAATTTCTGTTTTAATTAATATTTAATGAAACAAATCGGATTATTTTTTTATTAACTAAGGAATAATGTGAGGTACAGTACTGCTTCAAATTATTCTTTCAACATTTATTCTGAAATCTAACTGTTACAGATACATCTCTAAGTCCAGCCACTTACGTACAGTTATAACTGACAGTTTCAACCACAGGTTTTAACTGTGAACTAAGATGTACACACACGTAACTACAGTTTAATTCTTCATTTTAATGCATGGATATGAACGAGTTAGACGATTTGTTCGCTCTTGGCTTACTTTTTGCAACTTTGCAAAAAAAGAAAGAAAAAGCGTAAACAGTGGTGGAAGAAGTGGTAGGAAAACCAAAACTTAGCTTTCCATATAAATTAATTAAAGGAACTAAGTAACGAACCATTAGATTTCCATAATTTTTTGCAAGTAACTTAAAATTTGTACCAATAAGTGCGTTCTTTGGTTTGTTTTATCCTGCAAACTTCTAGGACGTCATTCCAGAAGAATTTCTATGGTTTGGTGAAATATTTATATATATATATTGAAATCGATCCTCCTTCCGGAACACCCTCTTTCAATAAAATTATCGGTCGTGGATTCCAAAATTTTTAAATTAAATGTCCTAAAATACAAAAATTATAAATATAAAAAAAAATTCTTTCGCTTCTGTCTAAATCTTTCTTCTTCCGTTGTTCCACTCTCTCTCTATACCTTCCTCTTCCTACAATTTTCCAACTCTCTGCTTTTCTGTATCTTTCAAGTTTTGGTTTGTATTACTATTTGCTCCTACTTTATTTTTATCTTTCTAATTATTCTTATACTTTTTTTATTTACCTTTTAAATAAAATTTCTTTCAATTAAATTTTTTATTAAATGACTTTTTAAAATTACAACTCTTGTCAATCTAATCAATAATCATCTCTTAACAACATAACTTATGAACTAAACAAAAACAAATACAATATCAAAAAAATACTTAATCCAGACAACCGATTTAAAAATCATGACCACGTTCCAACACTTCATTGAAAGAACGTGAAGAAGAAAAATCCATATCAATATATATATATATATATATATATATATATATATTGTTATGGTATTCAATAGTTGGTCTTTATATGTAATATAAGTGTAATTAAGACTAACTAGATATTAGAATTGAATAATCAATTTATGCAAATTATCAAGGAATCATAAATAAAAAAAAAAAAAATTTGGGTTGCGAGGTTTCTAGGGGGATAAAAAAAAAAAAAAAAAAAAATTATTGATAGAATGTCATAGAATTTTGGAGAGTAAAGTCAGAGAAAAAGTTTAGGGAATTATATAGAATTTTAAAAATTTAAAAACCATTATAAAGTAAATATAATAATAATAGAAATTGAAAATGAAGATAAATACTGAATGTTAATGAATATAAATATAAAAATTATAAAAGAAGATTAATGTATGAATAGAATGTTATAATAACTATATGGTAGAGGTAAATATGGAATAAAATGGATATATATAGAGAAGATTAATTGGATATTTGCATAGATTGGATTTTCAAAATAAAATAAGCATAGTTTATAAAGATAAGTATTTCTGGTATAATTTGTTATCAGCTGGTAATAGAGGTATATTAGAAATAGTTATTCGGGGATTTTAGGAAAAGAGGGCAAAATTTCATTTAAAATTAATTAGTGTTAAGTTTATGACAGGATAAATGATGAATGTTATATTGTTTTTTAAAGTGTTGTAAAGAATTAATATATTTATATATTAAATGATGTTAAAATTGAGATGGACTTTTTAGTTTAATATTATCGAAGAACCCAACCTTGAAGAGTCACAAGAATACAATTATATGAGTATAGAGATCATAACAATTATGGCGCCCAACGTGGGGCGTGAATAAAACAAGAATCCAGTTTAAAATAGAACAGTATATTGAAATTGAGAGGGTGATATAGACAATTGAAGTGATTAGAAAATTAGAACAGTGAAGAATTGAAATAAAACATAAATACATTATAATAGAAATAAGAGGATTAGGTGAGAGTTTTAAGTATATTTATATTTATATATAAAGACCATAAAATTTTGAAAATTTTAAAACTAAATACAAATCGAATAAATATAATAAAGTAATATAATAAGTTAACATTATAAATTAAATAAATATATAAAATAATTAAAAGATTTGAATAAAATGAATACAAGACAAAATAGAAGAAATAGAAGGAGAGAAGATGGAATACAGGAATCTAATGAAAATATGCATGAAACAGAAAGTAATGATGGATCGTCGGAAGGAGAAGAAAAAACAATGTTTCAAGTGGTACAAGCTGATGTGATAGGAGATGCGACTAGTTCAAAACCACATCAAGAAACAGAGATGGAGAAAATGTTTAAATTTTTGGAAAATAAATTTGATGAAAATAATAGAAAAATGGATTCTATGAAAAAAGAAATAAGAGAAGATATAAAAAAAGAAATAAAAGATATGAACAAGAATATGGAAACATTTAAAGATGAAATGAAAAATATTATTAAAGAAGAAAATATCAAAATACAAAAAGAAGTCGATCAATTGAAAGATGGAATTAAGGCGATGGAGGAAATGGGTAATATACACCAGGAGAAGATTAATAATATAGAAAAAAATGTGAAGGAGCAGAAAAATGAAAATAAGAAAGAAAATGAAAGAATACTACAAACTATGGAAAGGAATGTAATGGAAGTAGCAAAGAAATTTGAAGATGAAACAAAAAAATTACAAGAAATGCAAAATGAAAGAACTGAGGATGGTTCCTATATGATAATACATGGAGGAGAAGGAGCAGTAAAATTTACAGGGAATATCAGTATATTACATCCATGCACGTATATGAATATGATTAAAACTAAGACTAGGAACAAAAGAGATTGGAAAGAAATTATAAGAAGTTCTTTGAAAGATAATGCTGCATTATGGTATGCAACACAGGAAAATGAAATATTAACCTTTAATGATTTTGAAAGGGAATTTCTTAAATATTTCTGGGGTGAATCAAAACAAGGGGTGAGTAGGGAAAAATTATATTTCGGAAAATTCAATTATAGATTAGGGAATAATTTAACTAATTATGCGTTACAATTATATAATGTTGCCCAATATTTGGAACCTCCTATGAGAGAAGAGGAAATAATTTTATATATTTCTAGACATTATGATATAACAGTTTCTGAAACAATAGTTATACAAAATATTAAAAAAAAAGAACAATTGATTGAGTATTTAAATCGAGTTGAAAGAAATTTAAAGATTAATGAAAATAGATCACAAAATTATGAAAATGATAGATTTAGAAATTATCAAAACAGAAATGGATATAATAGAGTAAGAGAAGAAATGCGTAATAGAAACAATGGAAATTATAATTATGGATATAATGGGAGAGAAAATGGAAATCGTATAAACGGAAATACATATAGAAATGGAAATAATATGGATAATAATAATAATATAAGAAATGGAAATAACAGAAATGAAAATGGTTTTCAAAATGTAAATAATGGAAGATATGAAAGATCAAGATATAGAAATATAAATGAAATTCATAATAATAATAATAATAATCGAGAAGATAGAAATGGAAACAATAATGTACCTAGAAAAATAAATCAAATTAATATGCAAAGTAGAGAAATAGAAGAAAATGTAGAAAATGTTAGGGTAGAACCAGAACAAGAAAATTTTTAAATAAGCACCTACAAAATTTTAATGTTAAATGTTGTTATATACATCCTAGTGAATTTATAAAATTAGAAGAAAATAATAATAAATTAGAAGATAAAATTGGATTAGTAGTTGTTGAAGGAAATTTAGAAAATAAGAAAATTAGAATTTTAATAGATACCGGATCAGAAGCAACATTGATAAATGAAAAAATTATTGAGGATAATAAATTAGAAGAAATGATTAAAATTCCAAGAATTAAGTTAATAGGTGCTAATGGAAAAAAATTAGGGGAAATTAATAAGACTATAAATATTAGTATTAAAATTGGAAATAGTATATATAAAATACAAGGTTTGATTATAGGAAATATGGAGTATGATATAATATTAGGTACTGATGAATTAGAAAGAATGAATGTTATTATTAATTATGAAGAAGGTTGGATAAAATTGAAAGAAGAACAAATCAAATTAAATAAAATAAACAATAATGAGGAGATAATACATATAAATGAACTAAGAATTAATGGGGAAATGATGAAAGAAGGAGAAGATATAAAAAGTGATGATAAATATAAAGATGAAATTAATTTGTTATTTAAGAAATATCAAAATTTAATTACATTAGAGAATAATACTGCCAAAGAATATACTCACAGATTTGAAGTAAAGAATATAGAAAATTTTCGAGTTAAAACTTATCCAATTCCATATCAATATAGAAAACAAGTAGCTATAGAAATAGATAAAATGCTAGAAAATAATATAATTGAGAGAAGTGATACATCTTTCATTAATCCAATTGTAGTTGTGAAAAAAGGGAATGGAGAGTTAAGGTTATGTCTAGATGCTAGAAATATTAACAAATTTTCAATACCACAATATGAGAAACCTATGCATATTGAAGCAATATTTGGTAGAATAACAGGAATTGAAATTTTTAGTAAAATAGATTTAAAACATAGTTTTTGGTTAATACCTCTACATAAAAGTAGTAGGAAATATACTGGTTTTAGTATTGATGGTGTAGTATATCAATTTAAAGTAGTACCATTCGGTATACAAAGTGCATGTGCAGCTTTGGTTAAAGCATTACATAAAATTTTAAACAAATATGAAAATTTTGTTGTTCATTATGTAGATGATATATTAATTTATTCAAAAAGTGAAGAAGAACATAAAAAACACTTAAATATTGTGTTAAAAGAATTGGATTTAGCGGGATTGAAAGTAAATAAAGAAAAATGTCAATTTTTCTTAAAAGAAGTGATATATTTAGGATTTAAAATTAATAAAAATGGAGTAGAGATGGATACGGAAAGAGTAGATAAAATTTTAAAATTTGAGAAACCAAAAAGTTTAAAGCAAATAAGGGGATTTTTGGGAATGATGAATTATTATAAAAAGTTAATACCAAATCTATCAGAAAAACAGATTCCATTAGTAGAATTATTAAAGAAAAATGTAAAATGGAACTGGAATGAAGAAAGAGAACAAGCATTCAATGATTTAAAAAAAATGTTTACTAATAATTTGAAGGTATATCATCCAAATTATGAATTAGATTTTATATTAAGAATAGATGCATCAATTAATAAGTTAGCAGGGGTTTTAATACAAGTACAAAATGGAATAGAAGTACCAATATGTTTTATGTCTAGAGTCACAAAAATGTATGAAAGAAATTATAGTGTATCAGAATTGGAATTTGCGAGTATAGTTTTTTGTGTGCAAAAATGTCGATTTTATTTAATTGGAAAAAAATTTATAATTGAAACCGATCACATGGCTTTGAAGAATGTAATGGTCAATCGATTTAATAATAATAGGATATATCGATGGAGTTTATTATTACAAGAATATGATTTTGAAATTAGATATTTATCAGGAAAGGAAAATATTATTGCAGATACATTATCAAGAGAAAGTAGTGAAAATAAGGATAAAGGAAGAATAATACAAATTGGAATGAACAAATTAATAGAAGATGAAGGTATGTTTTCGGAAGAAGAAATAATAAGAAGTCAACAAAATTTAACAGAAAAAGAAAAACAGAATACTTTAATTAAAGATGGATATTATATAAAGGAAATAGGAAATGAAGAAGTTTATGTAATTGAGAGTTATTTAGGAAAACAAATATTAAAAAATTTACATGTAACATATGGACATATAGGTTCAAGAAAATTATGGTTATTATTTAGAGAAAATTTTATCATGAAAAAAGATCAAAAGATAGCAAAAGGAATAACAAGAACATGTAAGATATGTCAATTGAATAAAAATAAGAATAAAGTGAATAAAAATATTGGGAAAAGTGTTACAGCAATGGAAAAATTGGAAATAATAGCAATAGATTTCATTAGTAATCTAATAAGAAGTAAAAATAATAATAAACATATATTGGTAATTGTTGATGTTTTTACAAAATTTATAAAATTATACCCATGTAGAAGGACAAATTATAAAAGTATTAAAAATTGTTTACAAAAATTTATAGAAGAAATAGGTAAACCAAGGACATGTGTAATGGATAATGCAACGTATTTTCAAGGACAGAATTTAGAAAAATTTTTAAAAAGGAAAGGAATCAAAAAGAATTGTATTAGTATAAGACATCCTGCAGCAAATCCTGCAGAAAGATATATTAAAGAAGTGATAAAATTTTTACGAATAAGTTTAAATGGAAAGAAACATAAAGAATGGGAAAATTATATTAATAAAGTAGAAATGTATATCAATGATATTCCAAATGTAATAACAGAAGAAACACCAACATATTTAATGTTAGGTCAAAAACCAAAACGAAATTGGGAAGAAGAAGAAGAAAGAAAAAAATATGATGAAATTATAGAAAAAGTAAGAAAAAGGTTAATGGATGCGTGGGAAAAATATTATAAAAAAATTAAGAAAAAAGTGAAATATCCTGTAAGGTTTAAGAAAGGAGATTTGGTAATAATAAAAGCATATATAAGTGGAAATTTAAAGAAAAATGAATCAGGGAAATTAAAAGCTATATTTGAAGGACCATATAGAATAGTAAATGAGGAAGGTGTTAATAGTTATATTGTTGAAGATCCGATAACAAGAAATGTTAGAGGAGTATTTAATATTGAAAGCCTATATAGGTATTTTGAAGAAACTTAGAGTATTCAGAATTTGTGTTAATATGTTAATTGTTATATACTTTAAATTTTAAATTATTAAAATTTTTTTTCTAAAATTTATAAAATTTTAAATTTGGGAAATTGTTATGGTATTCAATAGTTGGTCTTTATATGTAATATAAGTGTAATTAAGACTAACTAGATATTAGAATTGAATAATCAATTTATGCAAATTATCAAGGAATCATAAATAAAAAAAAAAAAAATTTGGGTTGCGAGGTTTCTAGGGGGATAAAAAAAAAAAAAAAAAAAATTATTGATAGAATGTCATAGAATTTTGGAGAGTAAAGTCAGAGAAAAAGTTTAGGGAATTATATAGAATTTTAAAAATTTAAAAACCATTATAAAGTAAATATAATAATAATAGAAATTGAAAATGAAGATAAATACTGAATGTTAATGAATATAAATATAAAAATTATAAAAGAAGATTAATGTATGAATAGAATGTTATAATAACTATATGGTAGAGGTAAATATGGAATAAAATGGATATATATAGAGAAGATTAATTGGATATTTGCATAGATTGGATTTTCAAAATAAAATAAGCATAGTTTATAAAGATAAGTATTTCTGGTATAATTTGTTATCAGCTGGTAATAGAGGTATATTAGAAATAGTTATTCGGGGATTTTAGGAAAAGAGGGCAAAATTTCATTTAAAATTAATTAGTGTTAAGTTTATGACAGGATAAATGATGAATGTTATATTGTTTTTTAAAGTGTTGTAAAGAATTAATATATTTATATATTAAATGATGTTAAAATTGAGATGGACTTTTTAGTTTAATATTATCGAAGAACCCAACCTTGAAGAGTCACAAGAATACAATTATATGAGTATAGAGATCATAACAATATATATATATATATATATATATATATATATATATATTGTTATGGTATTCAATAGTTGGTCTTTATATGTAATATAAGTGTAATTAAGACTAACTAGAGATTAGAATTGAATAATCAATTTATGCAAATTATCAAGGAATCATAAATAAAAAAAAATTTGGGTTGCGAGGTTTCTAGGGGGATAAAAAAAAAAAAAAAAATTATTGATAGAATGTCATAGAATTTTGGAGAGAAAAGTCAGAGAAAAAGTTTAGGGAATTATATAGAATTTTAAAAATTTAAAAACCATTATAAAGTAAATATAATAATAATAGAAATTGAAAATGAAGATAAATACTGAATGTTAATGAATATAAATATAAAAATTATAAAAGAAGATTAATGTATGAATAGAATGTTATAATAACTATATGGTAGAGGTAAATATGGAATAAAATGGATATATATAGAGAAGATTAATTGGATATTTGCATAGATTGGATTTTCAAAATAAAATAAGCATAGTTTATAAAGATAAGTATTTCTGGTATAATTTGTTATCAGCTGGTAATAGAGGTATATTAGAAATAGTTATTCGGGGATTTTAGGAAAAGAGGGCAAAATTTCATTTAAAATTAATTAGTGTTAAGTTTATGACAGGATAAATGATGAATGTTATATTGTTTTTTAAAGTGTTGTAAAGAATTAATATATTTATATATATTAAATGATGTTAAAATTGAGATGGACTTTTTAGTTTAATATTATCGAAGAACCCAACCTTGAAGAGTCACAAGAATACAATTATATGAGTATAGAGATCATAACAATTATGGCGAGCCAACGTGTGGCGTGAATAAAACAAGAATCCAGTTTAAAATAGAACAGTATATTGAAATTGAGAGGGTGATATAGACAATTGAAGTGATTAGAAAATTAGAACAGTGAAGAATTGAAATAAAACATAAATACATTATAATAGAAATAAGAGGATTAGGTGAGAGTTTTAAGTATATTTATATTTATATATAAAGACCATAAAATTTTGAAAATTTTAAAACTAAATACAAATCGAATAAATATAATAAAGTAATATAATAAGTTAACATTATAAATTAAATAAATATATAAAATAATTAAAAGATTTGAATAAAATGAATACAAGACAAAATAGAAGAAATAGAAGGAGAGAAGATGGAATACAGGAATCTAATGAAAATATGCATGAAACAGAAAGTAATGATGGATCGTCGGAAGGAGAAGAAAAAACAATGTTTCAAGTGGTACAAGCTGATGTGATAGGAGATGCGACTAGTTCAAAACCACATCAAGAAACAGAGATGGAGAAAATGTTTAAATTTTTGGGAAATAAATTTGATGAAAATAATAGAAAAATGGATTCTATGAAAAAAGAAATAAGAGAAGATATAAAAAAAGAAATAAAAGATATGAACAAGAATATGGAAACATTTAAAGATGAAATGAAAAATATTATTAAAGAAGAAAATATCAAAATACAAAAAGAAGTCGATCAATTGAAAGATGGAATTAAGGCGATGGAGGAAATGGGTAATATACACCAGGAGAAGATTAATAATATAGAAAAAAATGTGAAGGAGCAGAAAAATGAAAATAAGAAAGAAAATGAAAGAATACTACAAACTATGGAAAGGAATGTAATGGAAGTAGCAAAGAAATTTGAAGATGAAACAAAAAAATTACAAGAAATGCAAAATGAAAGAACTGAGGATGGTTCCTATATGATAATACATGGAGGAGAAGGAGCAGTAAAATTTACAGGGAATATCAGTATATTACATCCATGCACGTATATGAATATGATTAAAACTAAGACTAGGAACAAAAGAGATTGGAAAGAAATTATAAGAAGTTCTTTGAAAGATAATGCTGCATTATGGTATGCAACACAGGAAAATGAAATATTAACCTTTAATGATTTTGAAAGGGAATTTCTTAAATATTTCTGGGGTGAATCAAAACAAGGGGTGAGTAGGGAAAATTATATTAATAAAGTAGAAATGTATATCAATGATATTCCAAATGTAATAACAGAAGAAACACCAACATATTTAATGTTAGGTCAAAAACCAAAACGAAATTGGGAAGAAGAAGAAGAAAGAAAAAAATATGATGAAATTATAGAAAAAGTAAGAAAAAGGTTAATGGATGCGTGGGAAAAATATTATAAAAAAATTAAGAAAAAAGTGAAATATCCTGTAAGGTTTAAGAAAGGAGATTTGGTAATAATAAAAGCATATATAAGTGGAAATTTAAAGAAAAATGAATCAGGGAAATTAAAAGCTATATTTGAAGGACCATATAGAATAGTAAATGAGGAAGGTGTTAATAGTTATATTGTTGAAGATCCGATAACAAGAAATGTTAGAGGAGTATTTAATATTGAAAGCCTATATAGGTATTTTGAAGAAACTTAGAGTATTCAGAATTTGTGTTAATATGTTAATTGTTATATACTTTAAATTTTAAATTATTAAAATTTTTTTCTAAAATTTATAAAATTTTAAATTTGGGAAATTGTTATGGTATTCAATAGTTGGTCTTTATATGTAATATAAGTGTAATTAAGACTAACTAGAGATTAGAATTGAATAATCAATTTATGCAAATTATCAAGGAATCATAAATAAAAAAAAATTTGGGTTGCGAGGTTTCTAGGGGGATAAAAAAAAAAAAAAAAATTATTGATAGAATGTCATAGAATTTTGGAGAGAAAAGTCAGAGAAAAAGTTTAGGGAATTATATAGAATTTTAAAAATTTAAAAACCATTATAAAGTAAATATAATAATAATAGAAATTGAAAATGAAGATAAATACTGAATGTTAATGAATATAAATATAAAAATTATAAAAGAAGATTAATGTATGAATAGAATGTTATAATAACTATATGGTAGAGGTAAATATGGAATAAAATGGATATATATAGAGAAGATTAATTGGATATTTGCATAGATTGGATTTTCAAAATAAAATAAGCATAGTTTATAAAGATAAGTATTTCTGGTATAATTTGTTATCAGCTGGTAATAGAGGTATATTAGAAATAGTTATTCGGGGATTTTAGGAAAAGAGGGCAAAATTTCATTTAAAATTAATTAGTGTTAAGTTTATGACAGGATAAATGATGAATGTTATATTGTTTTTTAAAGTGTTGTAAAGAATTAATATATTTATATATATTAAATGATGTTAAAATTGAGATGGACTTTTTAGTTTAATATTATCGAAGAACCCAACCTTGAAGAGTCACAAGAATACAATTATATGAGTATAGAGATCATAACAATATATATATATATATATATATATATATATATATATATATATATATAAGAAGCAAATTAACGGGCATGTACGCAAAAAAGATCATGAGGCCACGAGTAGGAATGGTAACCGCAGACATGCATGTTTCTGGCTCGTTTGCCGTCATCAGTGCGGCATAATCAAGTAAGGTATTGCTCTTGGCTAGCAAAAGTGTTGGGTACTTGGGAGCAAAGGATGGTAGGGAAACATGTGTACAAAAAAAAATACAAACATGTGTTAAAAAACACAAACAACGAACGCTCACACAGGAGTCCTATCGCCATTTGTGCCTTCGGCCAGCTGTGCCCACATTTGGGGGCTACGACCAGCGTCGCCACGTTGGCGAAACGGACTCATTGTGTTTGAGTCGTTCCAAGCCCGTTAATTTGCCCCTTTTGTTTGTAATAAATACGCATACTTGGCATCCTTTATATATATATATATATATATTTCTGGTCCTGTTTTGATGTGTTTGCAGAAATAATTTTCGAGCTAGAGGCGTGTTTCCATACTTAGCTGTTTCAAATTGCTTTGGATTTGCAAGGTAAGCTCTTAATTAAACCTAAAGATTGTGGTTTTGTGTAAAACTTTCATTTAGACAATTGATATTGTAAGTTATCGAACTTTTGTCATACGGTATTTAACTTTATGTGTTATTTAATAATGTACTATATTTTTGTTATGATTATTTATGGTATTAGATGTTAGATTACCTTCAAGGTAACTGTCATGACTTAAAGTTTTATATGTACATCTTATAAGATCATCTAGATATTTAATGATTAGTAAACCTATCATAATTAAAGTATAGTTATTTCTAACATTGAGTTATTCACATATGGACCATAAATAAGTTTTCTTTTTTTAGCTCCATTTCGTGCCATTTTAATTAAAGTGTCCAATTACTAATTAATTGATTGAAACGTGTTCATTTCTTATATTTTTTTTAGAAATATATTTTCCATTACAATGTTATAAAAATAGTGATTTTTTTATTTTCCCTGCTATTAAATGTTCAAATTAAGATTTTTAATGGTGAATGATTTCAATTTTTAAGAAAATATAAATTGAATACTCAAGTATAAGGATTTAAGGAATTTTAAAGATCTATAAGGTAAGCTTTAAATATAAGATCATTTTTGATAATTTTTTGTTAAAGTTAAGTATGTTCCCTTACTGTTCCTAATCTAATAGATTCTTTCTAAATAGGTGTCTTATCTTTTCTCCTAATTATTTCTAAAAACACAAGTGGCACCCTTTACCGATTACCGTTTATTATATATACTCACTCAATTGCTCCCCCGATCCACGACTCGCTCTCCTCCTACCCCCTGAGTGAAAAGAAAAAATGGTAATAACTTCATAAATTCAATGACTTTTTTATGGCAATATTTATTTAACAGTACACGTGTAAAATTAAAGCAATATTCTTTACACTCCCGAGGTAGATAATGGTAAAAGTTATTACAATAGTTGATAACTTCACCAATAAAAATCTAACCGAATTATTTTTAATATAAAAAAATCAGTTATTCTTTGAAACATATAATTATTATAGATCAACATTTCGTTTGAAGAAAACATAAAAGGAAAATTTTCATTAGTCTTTTAGAATCTCCATAAGTGCTGCATTTCAAGTCTCTCGTTCTTTCTTTGTTAAAAAGACGGTTTTTCATACTAATCTAAACCATTTTCCGCTATAAATTCAGTGGACTCAAATTTTATAAGGGTATAGCGCACATTTTATCGGAATTGCTTTTACGACAGATTTCTTTAAAGGCTCTTTATATGAAGTCATTGGCATCTGCCCGTGCAATATTATTTATACATGCTTACCGCCAATGTTACAAAATATTGACCACATAGAAAATTTTCGTTTACATACACACAAAGTCACAAAAATTGTTCAAAAACTGCATAATAAATTTAAAATCTTTAAGTTCATACTACATTTAAGTTTTATGAATATAACCAATATAAATTTATACTGCATGTTTGCATTGGCTTAAAACGGACAATATAATAAAAAGTCGATAAGACATTTTTTAAAAACGAAATGCGGTACTTCTGGAATGATCCAGATAGAAAAGCTTAAGTTTCTTAACGCTCTGAAATTTATTTATATACTTTTTTGGTCCTCCGTCCAGAAACAATACTATTAATTACTTCAAAATCGTCCGGAAAATGACATTTTCCGGCATAGGCCGGCAATAGTTATTTGTGACACAAGGACGGAAAATGCCATTTTGCAAGAGCGAGTAAAGTTGTGTAGCCGAGGGGCGTAGCACCGAGGCGAAACAATACGAGCACTTGCAAAACATTTTGCGGACGTGTAACACACACTATTTTTTGGTCCGACCAATTTTTAATATTTTCAAAAGTTCAAAAACTGTTTACCCTGTTTACTTTGTGACATACAAGATTAGTTGTATATTGACATCTATTAAACGATTAAAAGAATTAGTAATAAGGAATGATTTGCTGCTAATCGATTTCACGATTCTTAATTTTTATACATACGAATACTGTGCTAATAAGCAGCACAGTAAAAATTGTTATATTGATAATATTAATATCTAATAATTTTATATAAAAATAGCAAAAACAATGAACTATTATAGTTCAATGAGCAATAATAAAAATCGAAATATGTATTTTCATAATCGAATGGTAAGTAGTTATAAATTGACATAAATGTCAAATTTAAAATAAAAGTTGTGAGAAATTAAATGTAAGTTTGAATCCTGCTTACCTTTAGAAAAAGTTATTAGTTTAGTATATTATACGCTGTTTTTAAATAAATTTAATTAAAATTTGTAGTATTCATTATGTATTTTTGATGACTCATAGCGCCATCTCTCTAGAGAATCTAAAAGCTACTTTGCCGGCCTAGGCCGGAAAATGACATTTTCCGGACGATTTTGAAGTAATTAATATTATTGTTTCTGGACGGAGGACCAAAAAGCAACTTTTAGATTATCTAAAGAGATGGCGCTATGAGTCATCACAAATACATAATGAATAATACAAATTTTAATTAAATTTATTTAAAAACAGCTTATAATATATTAAACTAATAACTTTTTCTAAAGATCAGCAGGATTCTAATTTACATTTAATTTCACAACTTTTATTTTAAATTTGACATTTATGTCAATTAACAACTACTTATCATTCGAATATGAAAATACATATCTCGATTTTATTTTTACTCATTGAACTATAATAGTTTATTGTCTCTGCCATTTTTATATAAAATTATATTAATATTAATATTTTCAATATAAAAATTTTTACTGTGCTGCTTATTACCACAGAATTCGTATGTATAAAAATTAAGGATCTTGAAATCGATTATCAGAAAATCATTCCTTATTACTAATTCTTTTAATCGTGCAATAGGTGTCGATAAACACCTGAACTTGTATGTCACAAAGTAAAAAGTTTTTGAACTTTTGATAATAATAAAAATGTGTCGGACCAGAAAATAGTTTGTGTTACACGTCCAGAAAATGTTTTGCAGGTGCTCGTATTGTTTCGCCTCGGTGCTACGCACCTCGGCTATACAGCTTTACTCGCTCTTGCAAAATGTCATTTTCCGTCCTTGTGTCACAAATAACTATTTTTTAAAACCGGCCAGAAATTAATACTTTCCGGTTTATTTTTAGGTTAGAAAATCTCATTTTGTCGGACAAGGCCAGAAAATAAAAATGAGTCCGGTAAAATAGTTAATTTAAGATAGCGGTCAATTCTATGGTAACCGAGTTTTGTATATATTTAAAACTATAAAATAACTTGACGTATTTTGACATTTAGTTGAAAACGTGAAATTTATTATAAAATGGATATTTAAAATGATGCATTTGATTGTGAGTTAATGAAAGATAAAATTATACCAGATGAAATTGTTAAGGCAGCCACCCAAGCAAAGTTTGTTAAAAAAAAATGTTAAAATTAGTTAATAAAGAGTTCTTGTTATAAAAATGTAAACTGAATAATATGAAGTTTATGGGACAACAATGCCCGTTTTAAAAAAAATATTGTACGTAATACGTCCCAAAAGTGCTTTTACTGGACTCGCAGACTTGCAATTTGCCTACTCGTCCAGTAAAAGACCACTTTCAGGACTTGTTACGTAAACTACTATTAATTACTGTAAATAATTTGTGATCAATTGATAAAATGGTTGGTTAAAAATCAAAATTTATACACTATTTTAATATTTTATCTTTCATTTGAATACACAAAAAATTCAATATTGATTTGTCAAATCATTCTTTGTTTACAAGACATGTAAAATTGACGTGTCAATGTATTTTGTTACAATGAAAAAAAATCTGGTGTGGGCACCACACGACCTTCCGAACACTAGTCGAAAGTTGATACTCTCAAAAAACATAATTTGACAGCTGTCAGATGTCAAAATATAGAAGGAGCTAATCTGACTGATATTAACAAGTAGTGGGTGGTAGAATTGGAGTGGCCATAGTATGGAGATGTCAAAAATATCGAAAAAACTAATTAGTTAGTAGTCAGATGTCAAAAATATAAAAAAAAATAATTTGACACTAGTCAAAAGTTGATACTCTCAAAAAACATAATTTGACAGCTGTCAGATGTCAAAATATAGAAGGAGCTAATCTGACTGATATTAACAAGTAGTGGGTGGTAGAATTGGAGTGGCCATAGTATGGAGATGTCAAAAATATCGAAAAAACTAATTAGTTAGTAGTCAGATGTCAAAAATATAAAAAAAAATAATTTGACACTAGTCAAAAGTTGATACTCTCAAAAAACATAATTTGACAGCTGTCAGATGTCAAAATATAGAAAATTAAATGTTGAAATACGCCAAAACATAATTTGACAGCTGTCAGATGTTGAAAATATAATAACTACCAATTTTTGTTTAAAAAAAGCGAATCCACAATTTTTATTTCACATATTTCCAGTTTTTGATAAAAGTGTCAATATCTCGAAAACTAATGAAAATATCAAAAAAATGTATTCTTTCAAAAATGTCGGAAATTACATGTTCTTTCCACAAAGTATAAATATTTTGCCAATAACTATATAAAAACCCAATATTTTCAAAAAATTCCATTTTTTGATAAGAGTAAACGTCCACTTCCGGTCGGCCGATTTTACTCAAATTCTATCAGATTCCTCCGATGGTGATTATAAGTAAGGTTTTATAGTTTCATTCCGATCCGATTAGCCGTTTAGCCGCAAATGTGTTCACAGACACACAGACAGACACACAGACAGACAGACAGACAGACAGACATTTTTTATTTTTGGGTTTTTTAGGCTCAGGGAACCCTAAAACGCGTATTTCCGCTAAAAACCCGAGATCGAAATTTTTCGCGATCACAATACCTTCCTATAACAGCGTTGCTGTTCGGAAGGTAAAAAGTGCAGTGATCAAATTCTTTGTTTTGGAAATTCGATATTATCCCAATAACTGCATTTACTCTTGGATTCATTTTATGCACTGAAAATGCAATTATGTTTTTCCACCCATTTTTTTATTGAAGACTTTTTTCCTAAAGTCATCTTGAACACAATCCAAAAAGGTGTAGTGACGATAGGTACTGTATTTAAAAATCGATTTATTCCGTCGTTTTTTATTCTAAATGCTATGGTTAATCCTGGAACAACCACAATCCACGTTACACTTCTAATTATAAAATAATTTTGTAAGAAATAAAAGTATGAAGCACCATTAAGCCTTTGTGGGAATAATTATACTTAGTCCTAATTATCTTAATATTGTGTGTTATGATAATATACTTATTGCCCCATTATGCCAAAATGCAGCTTTGTTTATAAACAAATGCAATGTATAAAATGTTTGTTTTTTTATGCAGATTTGTAACTGGATCTTTTAATGCAGATTTGTAACTTGATCTTTTAATAACTGATGCAAGAGTGCTTATAAAATTTCGTGAACCGTGAACCATTCTCAAATGACGACATCAAATTTCATGGGCTTATAAAAGTTAAGCTCAAGTTATTGGTAATAAATACAACTGTGAACGTGGGGTATCTCTTTATGGAAAGGCATGTCGATAAAAATGATTGCTTTTGTGTATTCCTTAAAAATGGATAGGTATCGCATTAATCCAAAAAATGCTATTTTAAGAATATGTATTTCTGTTTACACTGATAAAAACAAAAAAGGTGTGTGAAACTCTTAGAATTCCGATGAAAGTGAAGCTTTCTATGTCACCTTTGACAGATGAGTAAGCCGGAAAAATATATTTTTTGGTCCTCCGTCCAGAAACAATACTATTAATTACTCCAAAATCGTCCGGAAAATGACATTTTCCGGCCTAGGCCGGTAAAGTAGCTTTTAGATTATCTAAAGAGATGGCGCTATGAGTTTAAATTTTAAGTCATCAAAAATACATAATGAATAATACAAATTTTAATTAAATTTATTTAAAAACAGCGTATAATATACTAAACTTACCTATAACTTTTTCTAAAGGTAAGCAGGATTCTAATTTACATTTAATTTCTCTCACAACTTGTAGGTATTATAAAATTTGACATTTACGTCAATTTACAACTGCTTATCATTCGATTATGAAAATAGTTCATTGTCTCTGCTATTTTTATATAAAATTATTAGATATTAATGTTAATATTGTCAATATAACAATTTTTTCTGTGCTGCTTATTAGCACAGTATTTGTATGTATAAAAATTAAGGATCTTGAAATTGATTATCAGAAAATCATTCCCTATTACTAATTCTTTTAATCGTGCAATAGATGTCAATAAACATCTAATCTTTTATGTCACAAAGTAAAAAGTTTTTGAACTTGTTGTGTTTGTAACATATGTTAATTAAAACACTAATAACTGCTATATCAGGGCAAAACCAAACTACAGACACGTGTTTCGCTCTTAGTTTGAGCTCATCAGTGTAGTACAGGCTATGTCTCTCAAGTCACTAATCAAGAGACATCCCTGCTATAAATTGAACGATATCTATAGATGTCAAATTGCAAAACTGATAAACAGTCGCAAATGGTTCCATCTTCACTCCAAAACTGAAATTATTACTTTTGACAGTAAGGCACTAGATACATTATGTATCATCTTTGGACATTCTTAGACTGTCACAAAACGCTCTGTTCGTTATATATATATATATATATATATATATATATATATATATATATATATATGTTATGATGTAGTGTTTCACGGATGGTAGAATGAACAGTAGTGGTGTTCCGGGTTTCAATCCGTTGGTTGTTTGTGTCTTCACGACGTTTCGCCAACATCTCAGCTGGCATTTTCAAGTGATGCTTCCTTTGCGGCTGCTAAACTTGGAAGTTTAGCAGCCGCAAAGGAAGCATCACTTGAAAATGCCAGCTGAGATGTTGGCGAAACGTCGTGAAGACACAAACAACCAACGGATTGAAACCCGGAACACCACTACTGTTCATATATATATATATATATATATATAAAAATGAATGTTTGTCTGTATGTCTGTATGTACTCAATGAACTCAAAAACTACTGGACCGATTATTATGAAAATTGGTATGTATATGTATTTTTCCACGGAGAAGGTTTGTATAATATGCTCATTGATGCCACTCGCCATCAGGTGGCGCTGCAGAGTAGCAACTTCTGTCCCGTTCAACCGATTGTCATGAAAATTGGTATGCATATGTATTTTTCCACGGAGAACGTTTGTATGATATGCTCATTGATGCCACTCACCACCAGGTGGCGCTGCAGAGTAGCAACTTCTGCCCCGTTCAACCGATTGTCATAAAAATTGGTATGCATATGTGATTTTCCACGGAGAAGGTTTGTATGATATGCTTATTAATGCCACTCGCCACTAAGTGGCGCTGCAGAGTAGCAACTTCTGCCCCGTTCAACCGATTGTCACGAAAATCAGTATGATGATGTATTTTGAATGGGTAAGATGAATATGATATTCGTATTAATGGTTACCAGATGGCGCTTCCATGTATCAAGTTCAATACTGATTTTAATAGATATCTATACGAATTCGTACAAATAAAAGTTCTTAAAATATGTTGTTGGTGCGATAAGTAAAACAAAACTAAAATTTTCTTTCCTTCCCTATCTCTTCTTCTCTTTCATTTTTCTTAAATTTATTTTATTAGTTGATGGCCTAGCAACGCGCGCCGGGTACAGCTAGTGATAAAAAAAAAACACACTCAAATATGACACAAAATTATTGTTGACATCCTGATTCTTGTTGTCCGACTTTAACGCAAAAACCACTAAATGGATTTTGATACGGGTTACGTTAAAGGTTAACGTGAGACTCTTAACAGCCTTAGGAAACAATTCTACATAGCAGAGCTTTTAGCAATAGACGTCGGTGCTAAAAAGAGTATTAAAAACGCATAAGGGGTGTGACGAAGACGAGATTGCAATTATTTAAAAAAAAAAGAATCTAGAACTTTTTTATTGGACCTGAACTTTTTTTTGTCGTAGCTCAAAATGCCGCATTAAGCATCAGGTTCATAATTAGTGTAAAAACGAGCTCGGTGCAATGTGCAGCCTAGAAAAACACTCCAGAGCAGAGCCGAAAAAAGGTTTATACATCTTTCACTGCGCAACTCTAAATAACTCTTGGAGCCTCAGAAAGCTGAACTCTCACAGAACACAGTTTATATTGAAGTACCATCTCTGTGAAATGTGTAAAGCGAACAGTGGAACAGACAGACTCTGTGTGTATGCAGATGAAACATCTAAACATATTAGACATTAGAAACATAAATAAATACCTTAGACGGGACTTCTTAAAGCCTGAACGGTTTACAAACGTTTATCCCAAACGAATAATAAATTTTTAAAAAAGGACTAATAATTAGATAAAGGGTGTACCCAAAAGATCTTATAGGTTTAAGGTTACCTGAACCAAATGATCCCAAATTTAATCTGCAATCTACAAAGGCATTTTCAGTAATGCTATCCAAATAATTTAGACGCAACTCTTATTTATAGGTTATTTTTATTATTCTTTGTTCAATTAAAATAGCTTTGTTTTAATTTAAATGTTATTTTTTTTGTGTTTATCTAAAACCTTTATTAACATTTTAAAAAACCATAGGGAAGACTTATTCTATTTTTTTATGAAGTTTCTTAATACTGTAATCAAATATATTATGCCAATATCAGTAGATATACGTAGGTTCCTAAAAATATTATCAGAACAAACATATCCTTTACGTGTTCACATAACTGCATTTTTCCATTTGCCATTAAATTTTTCTAGAAATGCCAACATTTTAGAAACCTTTGTGAGTTTTATAAGTGAATATGATTGATGAGGAAATTTATCTCCATTTCTACTATTTTCCGACAACTGCAAATCCAAGGTGATTTAACGAAACGATTACGCGCTTGTTGAAACAGAAAAACACCTCTATACAGATTTTATATCGTTAGCAATATCTATGTGGAAACTGTTTCTGATAAAAATTTTAACAAAAACTACAGCTACTAGTGGGTTTTATAGGTTTACCACTACATAATTTTGTTTGCATAATTTACTACAAAAATAAAATTATTTAACAATTTCAATAAATACTATACTTTGAACTGCATAAATCTCTGGACTAAAATGATCAACAAACAATAATATCCTCCACTTCCTCAACAAGCTTTCTCTTCCTGACTAATTAAGGTGTAATTTGTATCTTATGACGTTATGACAAAGAACACATATGACAGTTTCATGAAACCCTAACTAATTAATTTGTCCCCATTCAAGCCATTTGTTTAATTCAGGAATGAATGATTATAGAAACATCATATTTTACGTTTAATCAGTTTTGTTGGAACGATTAAATTTTCTTGATAAAGACTGACACATTGGATGCCTTCTTGATGTGGGTACTGAGAATAATGGTGTTGGTTTAAACTAATTTAGTGAAACGGTCTGTGGCTACTACAACAATAAAATTAATTACTATAATAACTTGTTGATTACATAAAACTAACATAAATACAAAACTCATATTGTTATCTTAAGATCCACTGAACCGTGGGTTTAATTTTTATTTACAATCGTTACAAAATAGACGGTTTTCCACCCTACAAAATAGTTGGAAAGTAGACAATTGTTAACCAGGGTGGAAAGTGGAAACTTTCCACCCGTTACCCTTGGTTACACGCCTCTATAGATGGAGATCATTAAAACCGGCAAATATGACATACGTGACAAAAACCAAAACGAAACTTTAGTCGAATAAAATTTCTATAAAAAATATGTATGTACTGATAAAAAAGATTGGGCTAAATCTATATTAAGTAAAACCAACATCCGGCACCCGAAGAAAGAATAAAGTAACCTATAGGAATAAGGCACTAGCCGAACACACATTAAAAAAGAAAGGACAAAAAATAACCTGAAATGTACCTAAACAATAGATGTTCCCAACTATGTTTTGTAACATTATACATTTTTATTAATTCCAGTGGAATTTATTATGAAGAGAAACGTAACAATAACAACAACAGAGCGAAAATTAGGTAGGTACCAGGTAGGTAAATATTATAACCAAACACTATTTGAAGCGTTAGAATTAGTATATAAGTAAAAATTTTTCGTAGAATTGTCGTGGCTTTAATTATTAATTGTTATTTCCTCTTTAAGGTTTTCATTGATAAAGCTGGATGTTGACTAGGTTCTTTTTGATCATGGGTTAACATACCCGCAATTTTTGGTTTGCTGTCTAGTGAATTTTCACCATAAACTCCAGCAACAGCACTTGATTTGCTACCTCCTAAACGTTTTAAATTAAAAACATCTTTACCCTTATTTACAAATAAAGTAGCTGCCTTTCGACGAAAACGATGACCAGTATATGTTTCTATCTTGTCTAATTGTAAATAAGTGGCCATTATTTTGGGAAATTAAGCCACAGAATTGTGTCCTAATGGCTGCTTTGTTTTTGTTCCATGTCTGACTTGCAGAAAAATCTATCTCCTTCTATATTTATTTGAAGATTAGTAAATTCTGTGATTATTTATATCCAATACTTGTTATTGACAAAAGCTCTCGACTGATGCGTTTTTCTACCAGGAATAACAATGACACATTTTTCTTTTTGTAGATCCACATAAACTATTTTTATTTTGAATAATTTATCAGTTCAACAGGCAATGGAAATGCCAATTATTAAAGCAACCTATGGCCTCGGTAAACAATCTTTTTCTCTTGAGAAAAATGAAGTACCTACTTTCCACCTCGGTATGTAATAAACTATTACCTAGTTAAACTACCAATTTTCTACTTTGAAGTTGAATTTAATGACCAAAAAGCAAAATAATTACTAAGCATTCATAGCTTAGTTGTTACAGCTACCCGCGTAATGGCAAAGGTTGCGGGTTTGAGTCCTGCTGTATCCGACATTTTTTATTTTTTTCTTAATATTATTTAATATATTCTTGTTTGTATTTTTTCTAAAATTTCAAAAACTGGTTGAGTTTTATTTATTTCACTTCCTAATTATGAAAAACTAAATATTTTTGCCCATCTACACAGTGGTTGTCCGTAATATATTACCAATTTTTGAAGTTTGGATATATTTTTTTCTGTTCCATTGGGTACTTAATTAATCTCTACTCTCTGTATATTATAACAGTCTTATTTTGCAAAATTTGAAAATTGGCTCCCAAATTTTTAACTTTCATAAATTACTGTTAATTATTGGTAAATTCACACAGTGTTAGAAAACAATTAAGCTAGCTAGTGAACAAAAATTTGGGAAGAAATACCATAACAGAATAATTTATATCGTTACATTTATTAGCAGAGTCTTGTAGTCCTTTATCCAATTAGAAGTGTGTACCATCATCCAGTCGAGTGCTACCAAATTGTTTGGGCCAAGTTCCAACTGCTCCATTAGTTACATAAAAACTATAGAGCATTCATAAAATTTAATGAACTGACAAAACCAAATTTTTTTGAATTGAATATTTTTTTTTTGGTATATAAAGAACTCAATTGATATGATGATTTGGTTTTTGCTTATTTCCACCATTCCATAATTTAATAAAAACAGTAGTTTCATTCGGCAATGGACCCGGCACAATGTAAATGACAGGAATGAAAGCAATTTTAAAAGTTTATATAGCAGAAATCGATATATAAAAAAGATACAAATTTCTTTTATATTTTGGTTTCTATACCTACTTTTTATCGAATACCTAACACTCGATCCGCATGGTTCATTAGATATGATAAACATGTTTTCTTCATGTATGAGTCTGTTTACGAGACGAAATTAGATTATTTCGATGTCTCGTTAAAGCAGCCTCTGGTTATTTGAATGTAGATGTTGAATATTTACTTAATCAACGTTTTTCTAGCTAGATATTTGTATTGTATACGAGACGGGTTATATTACATTTTCATAATACAGTATTGGTTTGTGCAAATAACGGCAAAACAATTAAACGTTTTTCTAATATGAAATAATAGTATTATACGGTACAAGGCCGGTAGGAGACTTATTACAGTACGAGTTAGTTTACGGACGAGGCGACGCAGGAGCCGAGTCTGGATATAAAAACGAGTACTTTAATAACACCCAACGACCATGTATCGTATTATATTTTATTTCATCCTGTTCTTATAAATTAATAAATTCATAAAAATTTTAAAAATAGTTCGTAACTTGACTAGTTACGTTAAATTACGTTAACTGTCAGTTACTGTCAAATATTTTAAAATTTTTGTATTAATTGTTAATTCGTGTTTTTAATTAAAATAAAATAAAAAGTAAGTAATTAATTATTTTATTTAGTCATTATAGTGTTTTTAAATGTCAAAAATTAAAAGTAATTGTCTTCCATTAAGCAATCAGAGCAGAGTTGCTAGGCAACACATTACATTACATGATACCGTTATGTTTTACTTACCGGCGCCGACGCCAAATTGATTATAGTTTATTTACTGGACAGGATGAAATAATAGTTAGTTGTGACACAAGGACAGAAAATGACATTTTGCAAGAGCGAGTAAAGTTGTGTAGCCGAGGTGCGTACACCGAGGCGAAACAATACGAGCACTTGCAAAATATTTTCCGGACGTGTAACACACACTATTTTTTGGTCCGACTAATTTTTAATATTTTCAAAAGTTCTGTTATGTTCAACAGTTGACCGTTTGTGCTACCTATACTAAGACCACTGACTAGAAGACAGCCGACAGATATAAGCGCCACATTGGATGTTAATATTATAGTTGTGTTGTTGTGTATTGTGTAATAACTTGTTTAATACTTAATATACGTGTTTAGCTTCAGCAGTTATTAGTGTTTTAATTAACATATGTTGCAAACACATCAAGTTCAAAAACTTTTTACTTCGTGACATACAAGATTAGATGTTTATATAAAGATGAGACAATGAACTATTTTCATAAATTGACATAAATGTCAAATTTTATAATACAAGTTGTGAGAGAAATTAAATGTAAATTAGAATCCTGCTTATCTTTAGAAAAAGTTATAGGTAAGTTTAGTATATTATACGCTGTTTTTAAATAAATTTAATTAAAATTTGTATTATTCATTATGTATTTTTGATGACTTAAAATTTAAACTCATAGCGCCATCTCTTTAGATAATCTAAAAGCTACTTTGCCGGCTTAGGCCGGAAAATGCCATTTTCCGGACGATTTTGAAGTAATTAATAGTATTGTTTCTGGACGGAGGACCAAAAAACATTTTTTTGAAATCGCTTGGAAATGTCTAGTTTTTCGGATCAAATTCGAGCCGCAAAATACACTATTCTTGTATTTTAGTCCGTTGCTGGGCAACGAGCTTTTCCATACTGTACGGGAATGATCCATAAAACGTTTATAAGCAAACTCATATTTTGCCTTGGTTGGCAATAAATTTAAAACCACATTAGTAACTCTGGAGGCGTTTTGCACCTCTGGACATCATCGTCACTGTACATTTTAAATATAATTTAAAATATTTTAAACAATATGTAACTAACCGAACTGACACTAATAAACAATGATTAACAAACAATGTCAACGAAACGGTTTTAAAGAAAATAAGATGATAACCAAAAACAGTTATGCATATATAAAACTTTCTTAATTTACGATTATATTTAATGCGATTTCAGAAAAAATAGTATGTGTATCTCGTAGTAAAAGCACATTCCCAGGCTCCAATGTTTGTTGGCCTCGACTAAACACCTTGGCAAACAATTTACATTGTCGTCCGGGAATGTATCACTTTTCCTTTTAGATACACAATGTACTATTTTTTTAATTCCGTTACTATCTTGTAATGCTTTTTATATTTGGGAAAGCTTATGCAAACGCATGTAAAATTAATACAGCTGTAAATGGCTTTCGGAAAACAGGAATATTTACACTCAATGAATACATTTTCTGTGACTCACCAAATGCTCCTTCTTCAACCCGTCTAAACAGCACGTCATCTTTGGTAAATTTCCTTTGGATTCTACAAGGTCAAGACCAAAAACACCAACTGCATTGCTAGGGTCAAGCAGTTCTTCATCCCTGTTTGTAGTTCCGGCTAATGTACAGCCTGTTCCAGTTGTTGAGCCACCTTCGACGTCAACTAGGCGAGGCAAAGCCATGGTAGTCACGTCTTCACCACATAAACAAGAAATAATAGTCGTAAAAAAAAGGAAAAGGATGAAAGACAGCAGAATGCAACTACTAAAAGAAAAGCAGGAAAAAAAAGAGCTAGAAATGTAAACAAAAATATGACAAAAAGCAATAAGAAAAAAACTAAAAAGCTACGAAAGAATCTATCTTCTGATGAGGACACCTCTGATGATGATGATCCAATTTTAGTTTCTACTGACGAAGAAGATAGTGACAATGGTGACGCTGAATGTCCAGTTTGTCATAAATTTTTTTCAGAAGATATTAAGGAAGAGAAATGGATAAGATGCATAAAATGTTTCCAATGGATCCATGAGGATTGTGCTGAAAATCCAGGACTAACATTTATCTGTGCAATTTGTTTGGAGAATTAATACTCCACCGCTGATTTAGATATAATAATAATAATTATTCTTAAAAATACAATTTAAATTTACGTACTGATTATTGTGATCTCAATATCGTCCCCGGGACGTAATTAGCTGCTCTAAATTAAATTTTGAGAATGTCTAACTTCTTCATACAGCTATTTTTGTAAAAATAGTAATTAAGATCCCGGGTTTTTGATTGTTTATAAATATAAAGAAATGTTCTAATTAAACTTTGGGGTTTTATTTATTACTGTAGTCGTGATATTTTTTTCTTTTTTTTTTTCTTTTTACAATTAGGGGGCGTTATTTGGCGACTGTAGGTACCTTACAGTTATTTAATGCATACTAAATTATTTGAATATAGTAAATTTTTTAAATTTATTTTCGTGTATAATGTCAAAATAAAAATTAAGAACCAAAAAACAAACATATAGAATTAAAGAAATCATGCGGTAACGTTTTATCGTTTATGGTCGGTTAATTTTCTATTTTCGATACCATGATTGTTTTTTATACAAAAAACCACCCCAAAGATCAATTTTACTGTAAATTAACCAAATGTAATTCTTCTCTAATTACACTTGTGCCGTACAGCCCTAATTTGTCAAGAGAACAACTAACAATTAACGTTTCTTTGAAAAAGTTGGACATTTCCAAGAAAAATTACCCTCATGTAATCTATCACTCCATTTGTTTCTGAAAAAACAATGGCCAAAGATGGTCATCAACAAAATCGTCTCTTGATTTTTACTTTTTACAAGTTTAAATAGTAGCTAATAAAATTGTAAAATCTCATTACACTGTTTTTTAATGACGTTGAATACAACATGCAACATATTTATTTCTGTCAGACTTGCCTTATTTAGAAACTAGCGGACCCGGCGAACTTTGCATCGCCTAACACTAATGTTTTTTCCATTTTTCTTTTTATTTTTACGATTAATTTTTTGTATTTTTTATCATAGTTTCTCGTTAGTTACCAGTTTTTACTATTATTTATAGTACTTTGTAATTTATCGGTTAGGTATATTATATATTAACTGCGCCACCTAACGGTGGCGTCATAGTTCTTAGGTAAGTAAGTTTTGCTCTTTTAAATATATGAGATATCAACTGCGCCACCTTACGGTGGCGTCATAGTACTTAATTATGTAAGAATTGCAGGTGTAAATTTACAACATCTTAACTGCGCCACCTTAGGGTAGCGTCATAATGATTAATTTCGTGATAAACGCGTCCGATCGCTGCAAAATTCAAAGTGCTATAAGGAAAATCGCGGCCTCCGTTGCCGCCACCCCTGCCGGCCAGTACGCACCGCAAGCGCTACGTCCCGCAATTTTAAATCTGCAATATCTTCGAAAATATTCATTTAAATCTTGTGCTGTAAAGGACCATATAGATCTATATTAAATCAACAATGTATTTAAGCTATTTAATTGGATAAGGATTAATGCTGTATTGGTTAAAATCGCTTCGAAAATTATCCATTATTTGTCGTAAAAAGTAAATGACAAAAAAATGTTATTGTGGGATATCCATATACCATCGCGGAATTTTCTGTAGACCTTTTCAATGTGTACAAATAATTAGTACATTATTTTGATAAATCTCGTAGGGTTCAGCCTGCGTTTGCAATATAAGCGGAAAAAAATTGATAATTAACGACATCACATTAGAAACCTCAAAAATAACAGTATTTCTCCACTACTTTATGGATGTAATTATACATATAAACCTTCCTCTTGAATCACTCTATCTATTAAAAAAAACCGCATCAAAATCCGTCGGGTAGTTTTAAAGATTTAAGCATACAAAGGGAAATAGGGACAGAAAAAGCGACTTTGTTTTATGTATTGATTAGACAAAAGTATGACATACGATTTATATTTTAATTAACGTTATAGTACCTATATTATTTTGTTTTTATTTTTTTTTACAAAATACCCGTTTGTTGTGCTATTCCAAGCAAAATTTAAAATTCTGGACCTTAATGAGTTCGTTAGGTTTCCTTTTAAATTTAAAAATATTCTCTTTTATGGTGATAAAATGTTAAGAGGTTTTATTTTATAAACAGAATATATAAAACGATGAACACTTTACTAAAGGGTATAAATTGTAATATAATTATTTTTTGATTGAATTGGCTGTTACTTGATGGATATCCATAACTATATGTAAATAAAAACACAATTGTTTTTACGATATCCACGATTTATTACTTAGTAATATGTGACGCGTTTCGCTACGATGTAGCTTTATCAAACACTGGTACTAAATGAACTAAAGAAAATTTGCAAAGTGTGAATATATACATTTACGCTAAATGTTATTAAATAGTTATTTGGGTGACAATACACAGGTATATATAAAGGATGGGTAAAACGATTTTGAACCATTACACAGAAATCATATTAAAAAAGGTTGAGTAAAGGTGAATGATTTAAGTCTAGTTGGTTGTTTAATAAAATATTTGAATTTTTCCTTTTATTGATTTCTAAAGATTCTAATAGATTTAATTTAAAACTTTTATTTTTAACATGTAAAATTTCGAAATTTGGGTTGAAGAAATGGTTTTCTTGTAATAAATGTTTTGCATAGTTTAAATCACTTTTACATTTATCAAAACTACGTTTATGTTCTGAAATACGGGTTTTGAAATTTCTATAAGTTTTACCTATGTATGTTTTAGGGCAATTACCACAGTTAAGTTTGAAAACACCAGATTTTTGTGATTTATTAATTTTGGATTTGTTATTTTTAATGTACATGCTTAGTTTATTAATCGTTCTATAGGATGCTGTTAAGTTGTAATTACTAAGTAAACCTTTCATCATTTTACTAGGTTGACCAAAATAAGTTAAACTACAATACTGTTTTGGAATTGATTTATTAGACGGGTAAACTTCATTGACAGCGTAACGAAATTGTTTCTTTTTAATCATATGGTCAATTAACTATGCATTATATCCATTATTATATGCTATTTGCTTAATTATATTCTTTTCTTTATTAAAATTAGAATCAGAAAGAGGGATATTTAACAATCTATGAATCATAGAATTATATGCTGATAGTTTATGTTGAAACGGGTGGTTTGATGTACTATGGATGGTAGTATCTGTATGTGATGGTTTATGGTAAATGGAAAAACTATGTTTATTATTAATTCTAGTGATCGTGACGTCTAAAAAATTAATAGAGTTGTTATCTTCTAATTCTGAGGTGAAAGTAATATTGGGGTGTAGGGAATTAATGAATTTTTCGAAAATAATGAATTCTCTATTCGTACCTGTGAAACAACTTATAACGTCATCCACGTATCTATGCCAGTAAAGTAATTTTTTGCTTAAGTGATGTTTGAAGATACTGTTCTCTAAATTATCCATAAATATTTCAGCTAAAAGTGGGCTTAACGGATTCCCCATTATCAAACCATTGGTACTATTATACAAAACGTCATTAAAGGTAAAGTAATTTTGTTTTAAACAAGTTTCTAACAGTGAAATTATTTCGAAATGTGTAACTGGGTTCACTTTTTGATTTACTAAAAATTGGTCTACTAATCGGACTGTTTCAACTGGTGGGACGCTTTGAAATAGATTCTTAACATCCCACGATAGTAATTTAGAATTTGTAGGTAACGAAATATCTTGAATTTTGTTGACTAATTCTTGAGTGTTATTAATTGAAAATTTCGGGGTGAACTTGGTAAAAGATGAAATAATTTCTATAAGGTACTTAGATAGCATATATGCAGGAGCTGTACAATAAGCCACAACGGGTCTTACAGGGTAGCCGGGTTTATGTAGTTTAATAAGCGAATATAACTGTGGTGGTTGAGGATTTGGTGATATAAGTTTATAAATGTCTTTATCTGATATTATGGATTTACAGTTGTTTAGAGCTAATTTTATTTCCTTTTAAAACTTATTGGTGGGGTCTTTTTGTAGTATAGAGAATGTTCCTTGTGAAATGAAGTCATAAGTTTTTGAAATATATTCAGATTTTTTAATAGAAATAACAGTATTGCCCTTGTCGGCTTTGGTAAACACTAGTGACAGTTGTTGCGTTTGTTCTTCTTGTTGTCTCGTCATACGTTTTGTTAGCTCCTCTTGTTGGTTCGTCATTCCTTGCGATAGCTCCTCTTGCTGTCAGAAATGTCATTTATATGGTTAAATGGAAATTAAGTCAGTCGACATAAGTTAAATTTAGATTTGATTACAAACTATTAGCAATGCATCCGTGACTGAATGCTTTAAGTCACTGTCGGTAACTAATAGAGATTGCCAGATGTAAAATATATTGAATTTCTTCCACTATCATTTCTTTTTTGTTTCATATCAAAAATACTGATATTTTTTAATAATCTCTACTTTGATTGTTTATTTGATTTTATTTTAAATCTATAGAATCTTTTTCTTTTAAACTCTATAGCAGAATTTGTTATTTTAAATCCTAAATAAATATAGCTGTGCCGTCCCCTCTGGTAGCGAAGTTCATTGAAAATTCCTCATGTATTTTCCTGCGAACAAATAAAAAGGATTTACAGTGGAAGTATAAAACTAAAGAAATTTAAATATAAATTAGGAAAGTCGTATCGTGGAAAGAATAAGTTAAGAACGCAGCTTAGTTTGTGGTTCAAGGCTTTATGAACATTACTTGCATTTGAAATTGTATAATCTGATATACTTTTCTCGTAGAACTAAACTAGATATATCTAACCTAATATTATTTTGATATTTAATTCCTATCTTGCAACACAAATAATCATTCTCTTTGATGATATAAATAACTTTTAAATACACAAATATATTATTTAAAATTAATAATGACTTAAATGACAGAGAAACTTGTTATAGTAATTAGGGCTCACAGATTTTGATGAAATTTATTTACCATATCTTTCTCTATGTATCAACAAATTATCTTCATGATTTGAATATTTGCTGTGGTATTGAAATTCCGCTCGGTCCTGGAATCTGTTAATAACGAACAAGTAAAATCTGACTCACGATATCGAAATATTTTATTTATTTAGGCTCCTTGGGAGTTTTTTTTTATCAAAATTCGTAATCTTAAATTGTTTAAACCTTTATAAAATTTTGTTACCGGTATGTGTAAATATTACCTACCTATCTATATATATATAAAACTCAAAGGTGACTGACTGACTGACTGATTGACTGACTGATTGACTGACTGACTGATATAGTGATCTATCAACGCAGAGCCCAAACCGCTGGACGGATGGGGCTGAAATTTAGCATGCAGGTAGATGTTATAACGTAGGTATCCGCTAAGGAAGGATTTTAATTAATTCCACCCCCAACGGGATAAAATAGGGGATGAAAGTTTGTATGATCTATCAACGCACAGCTCAAACCGCTGGACGGATGGGGCTGAAATTTGGCATAGAGGTAGATGTTATGAGGTAGGCATCCGCTAAGAAAGGATTTTGATTAATTCCAGACCTAAGAACATAAAATAGGGGATGAAAGTTTGTATAAAACTTTGTCAATTTTCAACCGTTCGGGCTGAAACTTTGCATGCATATAGTTACTATAACGAAGGCATCCCCTAAGAAAGGATTTTGATTAATTCCACCCCTAAGGGGATAAAATAGGGGATGAAACTTTTTATAAAACTCTGTCAATTTTAAACCGATCAGGCTGAGATTTTGCATGCATATAGCAACTATGACGTAGGCATCTCTTAAGAAAGAATTTTGATAATTTCTACCCCTAAGCGGATAAACAAGGGAATGAAAGTTTGTATGAAACTTTGTCAATTTTTAACCGATCGGGCTGAGATTTTGCATGAATGTAGCTACTATGACATAGGCATCCCTTAAGAAAGGATTTTGATAAATTCCGCCCACAAGGGGATAAAATAGGGGATGAAAGTTGGTATGAAACTGTGTCAGTTTTAAACCGATCGGGCTGAGATTTTGCATGCATATAGCTACTATGAGATAGGCATCCCCTAAGAAAGGATTTTGATAAACTCCACCCCTAAGGGATAAAATAGGGATGAAAGTCAATTTCAAACCGATCGGGCTGCGATTTTGCATGCATATAGCATGCAAGTTTTTAAAGTTTTAAAATAATAATAGTCTAATACCACTCGCGCTTTACTGAGCGGGGTGTGTGGAGCAGTGAGACGTTAGCACGCTGTTGCTGGCCGACATGGCACTGTCGATAGACGCGTATAGTCTTGAAAATTCGAGAATAAATTTGTTTTACTACGTAGTGGTGTACTAAGAAATTACTTTTTTAAATTCCATCCCTAAGGATTTAAAATGGGGGTTGCAAATTTGTATGAAACTCGGTGGCAAAAAACTAAAGTCCACGCGGATGAAGTCGCGGAAGGCCGCTAGTTGTTAATATACGAGGTATGTCTCAATTTTTCGGCGTTTGGCTTATTTTTCGTAATCCTTCGAAGTAGTCCCAATTTGATTAAACAACACGCTCATATCGATATTTTCACTTCTCAAAACAGTCTTGAAAGTCAGTTATCGGAATCGCCTTAAGTGTATTTGTCACATTGGTTTCAACAGTCTTCTTTTCGTCGATGTTCATTAAGCGGTATTTTCACTCGAGAAAACAGCCAAAACTCGCATGAAGCTATATATGGAGGCTGCCGAAGCTGTACAACACTGTGTTTTGATAAATACTGCTGTACAAGGTTTGCCAAAAATGTGGTCTTTTTCTTCTAATTGCATCTCGCAACCTTTTTAAAATTTCAACGTAGTTGTTAATCGTCTGACCTGCACGAGTAGGTATATTCGTGATGCACGACGCCTTCATAATCGAGAAAAACAACAACATTGATTTGATTTTGGTCCGATTTTGAGGTGCTTTTTTTAGTCGGAGCAAAGAAGCATGTTTCCACTAGAAAGACTGTTGTTTTGTTTCAGGATTATAATATAATAACCTTTTTGAGCAAATTTTTATCGCTATTTATTATTTCTAGATTGTCCTTAGGGATTTCTTATTGAAGGCTTCTTTGCTGTTCAGAGAGCATGCTTAAATGCTCGGTTAAAACTTGGTAAACTTTACTTTTTGGTATTGCAAGATCATCTTCTAGTTCCCTAACAGTAAAACAACGATCGTGTTCAATTGCCACTCACACACGTTAAACATTATCCGATGTTTTTCCCGTCGAAGATCGACCAGAACGAGAATGCGGCCATTTTTAAACCGTTTATACCTCTCTTTTATTTAAGTTTTGCCCATAAATCAAAAATCTGACAAAAGCAAATTCAAATCTGTTACCAATAGAATTGCTTTGTAACGTGGTGCAATGCAATGACAATAAGCACAACAAATATTCTAAAAATGTATTAATTGCCCACTTTTCTGTAAAGTCAGAAACATTGAAATCTTCATCACTCTGTGGTAGATTTTTTACTCAATGCTAAAAGCCACATTTTTTAAGGAGGACGATATTAATATTGGTCAATTTAATAAATTAATTTCGTTTAAAAAGAAAAACAGGGGATGGGGTGTAAAGCTAAGAACTCCAAAACCTTTTCAGAAAGCGAAATAACAAAATTTATTTGTGAAGCACATAAAAAAAAGTAAAAGGTGTCAAGGGACACCCGGATGGAACGAAGTTCCTTTTGATTAATGAGTGAAGGAATTGTAATTTGTAAACACAACAGAGAGTTTGTACATACATAAGCATTTATTATCGTCTGTATAAAATCTCTACTTACCTAACACTATCAGCAATATCCGGAACTTGTGCAGAAACACTGTCAGGATACTTTATTGTTTTTATTTTCTATTATTTTAATATTTATTATCTACAAAAAACCTGTATAAACTTAACAAAGTCGCGACACTACTACACTGTTCAAAGCAAAATAGAAAAAAAAAGTAAATCCATTATTTTCAACAGTTCGTTTCTTTTAACAAAAGTGTTCATTTATACAATACCAGAGGTATTGTTTATTCTACCTGGAATTACTTTTTATTTCAATTTAATTTAAAACAGGAATTAACAATTTAATACAAAATTTTAAAATTAAAATATTTGACAGTAACTGACAGTTAAGGTAATTTAACGTAGGTACCTAACTAGTCAAGTTAAGAACTATTTTTGAAATGTTTATGAATTTATTGATTTATAAAAACAGGATAAAATAAAATATAATACTATTATAGGTACTTATTTTTTTCTACAGTATTTTCTTTTAATTTAAATTAGTGTCTTTTTAATTGTACTTTTATAGTATTTATTATATTAGGGTTTCCTATTTAAATAAAGAAAGGTATATCTATCTATGAGAGAGAGAGATAGAGAGAGACAACATGCGTATGTCGTGTCGTGTCGTGACAAATTTTGGTATGAATTTTTTTTTGCTAGCTCAGTCGTAACTGTTCGTAA
Organism: Altica lythri; assembly: GCA_964028335.1. Classification (NCBI taxonomy): domain Eukaryota; kingdom Metazoa; phylum Arthropoda; class Insecta; order Coleoptera; family Chrysomelidae; genus Altica; species Altica lythri. Next base: position 61,529,513 of record OZ034805.1, on the reverse strand, counting down.
TGCCCGAAAGGAAACTTCGTTCCAAAAATAGTTGCTAAAAAAGGTTCGGAAATTTAAAAATATGTACTATAATAGCACATAGTTGCTTTACTACAGGTAAAAGATATACAAGATAAAGAATTTCTTTCCGAGTGAATTTTATTAACCTACCAGACAGCGTATGATACACAGGACACTGCTATCGACGAACGTCGGGCACTTTAGTTAATACTGGAGGCTGGAGGTGACATTATACAATTACAGTGACACGGGCTTGGAAATGTTTTACAGTCGCGGAAGGTCATATTGATGATAATAGTAATAACAAAATTGAAACATCGATAAAAAAATTACCGGAATCATCCAATACACATCCAAATATCCATATGTACAAGCAAACAAGAATTTACTATATCAGATTAAAGTCACAACACGCCTTCGGGTTGGGTTATTATTATTAAAGATTTCAAGGATTGCAATTTAACTTCAACAATAAATAAATTATCTTCGTTTATTTTGTTATTTGTTTTTCTGAAATAAATAATTGAAAATAGTTTTATTATATTAAGTGATTGTAGAAAAAATTTTGTATTACGAACAAAAGGTGTCAATTATTGCTCTTGATTAATTACTGCGCTCTACGTCACCGTCGCTCGAACAATAATGTATTAAGTACTTCTTGCTTTTAAAACTTATACATAACTGGAGAGAGAATATCATCCATTTCTCAAATAATGTGGTCAAATGGTAATACCAAAGAAAACTCAAAGTCTCGTACCACACAAATTATTTTATTGTATTTAAATCAGAATAATTGACAACTAGTTTCGACCAACAAGGTCATCATCAGGTCTGTGAAAAATATGGAAAAAGTTAGAAAAGTAATAATACTAAAATTAGAGTTTAACAACTTACCAAATGCAAAAAGTAAAAGTAATAATAATACATTTGTATAAAAACAATATTTCCATGGAAAGCAATTTAGGTGGTAGAACTGGTTACAATATCTTCAACACAAAATGTCTTTTACTTTTACTTTTTGCATTTGGTAAGTTAAGCGAAAGAATATCATCCATTACTCAAATGTGGTCAAATGGTAATACCAAAGAAAACACAAAGTCTCGTACCACAAAATATAAGTTGTTAAACTCTTATTTTAATATTATTACTTTTCTACCTATTTTCATATTTTTTCACAGACCTGAGGATGACCTTGTTGGTCAAAACTAGTTGTCAATTATTCTGATTTGAATACAATAAAATAATCTGTGTGGTACGAGACTTTGAGTTTTCTTTGGTATTACATACATAACTATTAAAATTATTTTTCAACTTTTGTTTAAAATTTCCATTTTAATTATAATAATGTATACCTACTTTTTTAATACAATTATAATGATATACTTAGTTAAACTATATTTGGAGAGCAGTAGGAGAGCTGTCTGATGTAGCTCACGGAGATGCTGTGTTATCTTAAATAACAATAACAGTATTCTGTACGTAGTGAAACTAATAATGTAATTATAATATTCTTCAATACATATACGAATAATAAAGAAAACCAAGGATTAATACAGGAATTTAAAACAGTTTTTTTCAGTTTTTTATCGGCCTATATTTTTGCCTTATGAAGTAACTGACTGACGTTGACCGGGCGATAAAGTGTAAATGGCGGGCGGTAAAGTAATTTTTTTGTCTTAATTATTGAAATACATACTTGCAATCATCCAAACTGACAATGAGTCTAAATAAAAATGGCCACCACCTATTTTGACTTTGATGTTAGGGTAACGACAACATAGGTATATAGATTATTGTTTTAAAATATCATCTCTTTCCTCTGTGCATATTACTTTTAATCAAATTTTTTATTTTAAATAACGAATGAATACAAATTATTAGGTGAATGGTTATACAGGGTAAGTTGTTAATAATATCGAGGTTCGAGGTATAAAATTCATGCAAGTTGAAATGGCATTTATATTAAATTGTTCACAAAAAAAAATATCCTTTATAAGTTTTATTATTAAAACAATCGTTGAGATTGACAGTTGACAGCTGACAGATAATATTTTACATTTGACAGTAGAGATTTGACATTTCAAATTTGGCATTTGACAGTTGAAACTTGACAGTTGACTTTTGATATTTGACAGTTGGCAGTTGACATCTGATAGTTGCCATTTGACAGTTGGCATTTGATATTTGACAGTAGACTTTTGTCAATTGACAGTTTCCATTTATTTATAAATGATTATTAAATCGGTCGTGCATAAAAGTTTGTATGTATTTCGGGCGTAAACAGCGTTTATGGACCTTACGTGTTAATAGCCCTCGCCTGCGGCTCTGGCTCTTATTTACACGTTGCGGTCCATAAACGCCTGTTTTACGCCCTTGATACATAAATAACTATTATATTTTGATCCTTTTTATATAATTAAAAGATCCTATATTAAGCAATAATAGCATTTATAAAAGGCTTTGTACTCTAAATCAAACTTCTAAAGTTTAAGAGATATTTTTTTGCTAACACATCAACAAGAAAGTCTGTGAAAACAGCCATAAATTTGAATGTTCATTAAACTGAAACTCTTAACAAAAAAAAAAACTACAAAACGTGGACGATACAGAGAAAAGCTTTATTGTTGAAAAATAATTCGTAAATGTATGCAAGTGATGCATGTCTAAAATTTACTGAGAAAGTAACAAAACTTCCATTATGTACTGGTTAAAAAATGAAAGTAAAGCCAAATCTAACAACTATATTAATCGTTTCATTAAAGTTAAAACAGTTTGAAGGGTTAAACACTTTTTGTAAAGTTTGGCTTAAATATATAACTAAAAGCTTCAGCGAGGAAGGCAACTTCATTAAAGAAACTGACATTACAATGCATAAATGATGGACATGATATGGTTGGAGATTTAAAACGTTTCTTCAATAAAAAAGACACGTTAGCTTAAATGAATATTAATATTAGATGAGATTTATCTGTACTTATAATATATTTTACAAAAAATTTGGATATTACAAGGGTGCTATTTATATTTTGAGCCTAATAATAAAAACACTGTTTATCATAACGCGTTGTTTATCGTTGTTACACGCAGGCTCACTGAAACATAATAATAATAGAAATAGGTAAATATTAATATTAATACAAATATCTTTATTTATTTATTTATTTATTTATTGAAGTGATAACTTCTTATGGGAGGGTAAACTGATTTTTGCGTAACGCGTTGAAAAAAGCGTTTATCATAACGCGTTGTTTATCGTTGTTACACGCAGGCGCAGTGAAACATAATAATATCATTTCTCTCTCTCTCTCTCTCTCTCTCTCTCTCTCTCTCTCTCTCTCTCTATGCTTTTCCCAATGTAAGTTTTAAGTATATTTGAATGTACCGTGTTATACGGTATTAATCTGTCACTAAATGCAATTCATTACTTTTTGGAACTAAACTGAACTGAACTGAAAAAAATGTAATAGTAAAAACCGTAACGAAGAACCCGTCAAATAAGACGTGCATCAAATATATTCTGGAAGTTATTATGGGTACGTATGTGGTTCGGTGGTCCATTGGTAGAATGCTCGCCTGCCACGCGGGCGGCCCGGGTTCGATTCCCGCCCGATGCAAACTTTTTTGTATATATCTCTTATTTCTTAACTTTTACCTTTTTTTTATTTATTTACTCATTTATTCAAATAACAGGTTGTCTAAGAAGAAATGACAGTCTAATTAGCCTAATTTTAGCATAAAAAAGACGTGTTTTGGTGGTTTCATTTGTGACAAATCTTATAACAATTGATTATAAAGTGTGTTATTAATGTTATTATTGATAATATGGATAAGAATTTAAGTTTTAAGTGTGTATTAAATAGCAATCATGCCGTTCCACGTAAAGGGTTGTTGTATTGCGAATTACTACGTGACTGATTAGAAATTTTGAACTGTCATAGTAAAAAATTTTTGTATCGTAATTAGTGAAAATTATAGTGATAAATTTTTTTTCAGAATTTTCAAAATTTTCAAAATATTTAAGTTTTTAAATTTATACACATTATCATATTAATGTACATAAAATTTAAGTAATAGACAAAGTTTTTCTCAAGTTAAAAAATTTCAATATTAAATAGTTCAACTTGGATTAGTTGAAGTTATCACTTCTGCCGCTCGTCCTGAGACGCACACGTTTTTTTTTTATTTGCTTAAACCAATTTTCAAAGCACTTTGTCCACTCCGCCGATGTATAAGAACTTGATCATTGTCATGATGAAGAAGGATCTTTTGTTGCCGCTTCTTTTTTCGTATTTTACCAAGCACTTCTGGCGATAAAAATAAATGTGTACCATTCGGAATTTACCGTTCTTAAGTTTTGCTAGTAGTATAGCTGCCACATGTCCAGTTATAGGTACCAAAGGAATAGGAGATCATTTGCTTCGAACTGCTTCGGGCTTTGGAAGACCAATACAGTTGACTGCTGTTTTGTTTCGGGCTCATATTCATAGATCCAAGATAAGTAACCTGTGCAAATGTTATATACAGCTTTCGATGACCCGTGATTGTATTTCTTGAGCATGTTTTTGCAACAATTGACAGGAGCATCTTTTTGAGGTTTTGTCAAATTATGCGGGATCCAACGCGAACAAATCATTTTTACTGCTAATTTCTCATGAGATATCTTTTTGATGCTCGTCATACTAATGACCAAGTATGCCTGAATCTCACGATAAATTACATGACGATCTTGCATTATTAGGTTTTGCACAGCATTAATGATTTTGGATGACCTTTACGATTTTCATCGCTCAGCGAATGGCGGCCACGATGGAACCATCGCTTTACAGTGGCAATAGATGGAGCTTTTTTGTCAAAAGTAAAACTAAGTTGATCCATACACTCCTGTCTTGATAATCTAAGTTGAAATTTGTGAAAAATCATTGCACGAAAATTTTCAGGCGTTAGTTCCATTTTTTGGGTGACACAAAGTTTTCAAGCCATAAAACAAATAATGTTCAAATTACAAATTGTTGTAATGAAGGTTATGTTTAAAAATGGCAAACGTTGGAATGGTAATGTTATGGCGCCTGAAATTTGTGGTGTTGCCAAGGCTCAAAATATAAGTAGCAACCATGGATGAGTTATACATCCATGGTAGCAACCCTCGTATATATTTTGTTTGAATAAAGATAAACAACAAGAAAAAATTTAACTTGACATAATAATAAGTAGTGTTTATAGGACATCCTAAATTCATCAAAAGTTTTATAGTGTTCGTATTCAGAAAGATGTTAAATTATTTAAATCTTTAAAGTAAATAAAAAAAAACAACAAAGATTCTAAAATATTAAAAATATTTAACTAAAATAATTTTATTCAAAAACTATTAAAGGAAAGTAACTACATTAAAGATAGAAAAGTTAAAAACGCTATTTTATAAAAGAAAAATTATTGTTTCTAGATCAAGAAGAAAATGTTGTAAAACATTCAATATGATTGTATTTTTTTATACAGTATAATTTAAGGACAGTCCTGTATTTTTTTGTATTTACAGTAGTGTACCTATATACCCTTACTCTCAAGAGCAGAATAAAACTCATCAACTCTAAAACCATAGCAATTAACTCTAGAGGTGTTTCCAGTTGAATAAAAAATGTATACATTAAAACAATACTTTATTGCTCTTTTCTATCGTTAGCATCAAAGTGTTTTTATTTTCAATCTAGATAAAGTCCACATGGCAAACATATTTTATGGAGAAAGGTTCCCCGACTTGCAATTTACGGATATTACGGTTAAGTGGTATATGTTACATGTAACTCTAAACTAGGTCGGTATAAATATGACACTACTCTCCAGTGAGTAGTTTTTATACCTTCGACAAATTCTCATGGAACTTTTTAATAATTTGCTTTTAACCAATGGTTTTCGCTATGGTACTTTTATACTTTTTTATATAAAGCAATAGGTATATAAGTAATTTTATCAAAGTTTTTACAAATAATTCTAAAAATCACAAATTCGATATATAGATGCAGGTATAGGCTATTAAATGCTTAAACAAAATCATAATGCCGGCGGCTGTACACTCTTGCCGAGACAAGACGAGCGCGAGAGTGTACATGGTGCTCTCGCCTCGCCTCGGCATGTTTTGAAGTACCTCGCCCGCTCTCGCTCCAAAAGCGGTTTTTGAGCCCGAGTCAAAGGGTCTCGACGGGATTTCAAGACTGTCCGAGACTTAACTGGCCGAGACTGAGAGTGTAGAGGGTCACGCTCGGATTGACGCCTCTCGTCCGAGAGCCTCGCGCGAGTGCTCCGGCGAGAGTGTACAGCCGCCGTAACATAATTTTTGTTACGCATTTTTAGTTTTGAAAAAACGATCCTTGACAAATTTGACATATTCACCAAGATACGTAAGCGAGGGTCATTTTCCACATATTTATTTATTATTTTAATATTTTGATTTTAGTGGCTAAAGTTCCTCAATAAAAGAAGTAAATATATATAGTTGATGCCACGAAGAAGTTATAGACAATATTTAAATAATAATGCATATGCATAACATTTATTTACATGGATAATAACATATCCCTATGTTTCAAGAAACTTTCTTTTTTACACACATTTTGCATACATAGTAAGCACACTAGTTTCTAAACAAATAACAAAACCATGCTATCTAATTATGTGAAGTGGCTCATTGAGCTCTACAGCAAGTTTCTTCAAATGTCTCTTAGGAAGGCTTCGATGGAATTCAGATTATTTTTTATTATTTTTTATCTTGGGCTTTATAATAAACTTACATACACAGTAAAGCCGAAAAATCCTCTATTTCACAAACCAGCGGTAGGTTTGGACGATTATCGTTTTTGAAAACAAAAGATATGTGCTGTTTTTAAAGCCTCTTTTAAGTACCTCTACAGTAATGACATGATAATAGGTCTGTCAAAAACATCATATCGTACCTACTTAACATACTTAGCTTGGACAAATTTAGAAAGGGAGTTATTAATATAAGTCTGACATATAAAAATTCGCACCAGACAAGGATTTTATCTGCAAATTTCGCTTTATGTTTAAAAGTTTTTCGTCACCTAAAGAATCTGCATATTGGTATACGAAAGACTCGAAAGAGTTGCGCTTAAAAGTATTTGGAGCACTTACCTTTCTTTCGATATTAAAGTCCTGCTTTATTTCAACGAAATCATACACTAAGAATATCTCTATTGACGAGCCAGCCACTTCGTTGACATTCCAACGATTTTTGTTCTTCTTACTAATCTCTCCGACGGCTGTGCAGTTAATTCACTTGGCTATTGTTCTTTAAATGGGTCTGCTTGTTTTTTTTTTTATTCTGGAATCTTTCAGTTTTGGGTTACCACACCCAACTTGTAGGCACTTTTTTTAACATTCTGCTAAAAAAAATTCATTTTTTTTTTTCGGGAAGTTATTGGTTTCACCCCGTTTTTCGAAAATCGAGTTTTCGGATCTCAACGTTTTGAGGTCTTAGGAACCTCCCCTGACTATTTTTACGAGGGTGTCTGTATGTCTGTATGTACGTGTGGATGTGTGTGTGTGTATGGATGTATGTAAACCTCTTATAACTTTTGAACGGCTTGACCGATCGGAAGGAAATAAAAATCATTCCAAAGAGTTCCATCTAACTTAGATTCCCTGTAAGTTTGAACCAATTCGAGCTGGTAGATTTCGAGAAATTTTAAAATAACCGAAAAAAACAATTGGTAAAAATGATGTTTTTTGGGCATATCTTTTTGGCTATTGCATTGATCAATTTCATAACCTAATCAGCTCCCAAGCTTAAAAAGCCACGTCGAATGCCGTTTTTCAAATTAAAATCGGTTAATTCGTTCGTGAGATATCGTTGTCGAAAAATTTCAAAAAAAGTGTTTTTTTTTCAGTAAATTAGAGATTTTTTGACTAACCGATTTTGCACTCTCGGTAACGTTTTTAGGTCTCAAAACACTGCGTCGAATGCCATCTTAAACATCAAAATCGAATAAGGCGTTAAAAAGTTATGGCTTTTTAAACATTTCAAAAAAAGTCAAATTACGTCACGTTACTATAGCTTTGCGGTTAAAACTAGCGGGAAGTTGCAAGGATGGCCTTTAAGGTCAACCTCTTTTCGAATTTTTTATTTTAAATTTACACAACATCTTTAAGCGAAAGCTTCAACATAATAGTACATTACGTAACGAGTGCGGAAAGCAGGTGATCCCATCACGAGTGCGTTTGTCCCGTGAGCCGAAGGCGAACACGATAAAAAGCACGAGTGATGGGATTACCTGCGCACCGCACGAGTTGTGTATTCTATTTTTTATCAATCCGTGAGGAAAGCTTTTGAATTTGTCTAAAATAAAAGGAAAGAAAGTAAAAGTAGTATTAGGTCTGATTCGACTGCACCGCGAAGGCGCTGAAGGAGGATTAATTAATTAATAATTTTCAATTATTTCCTATTAATTTTACATGAGGAGAAAATGCATTGAAATATTTTAATCAAACTATTTCCATTAATATAGGAACAATACAATGCATGAATTTTTATAGGAATAAAAGTAGCTTTTTAAATCCTTTAATGTATTTTACCTGTTAATAGTATTTACTAAATTTATCTCTGGCAGAGACTGCTTCTAAATTCTTGTAATACCTAGCCATTATAGGATTGAAAAGACGGTAGAAAGGACACACAAAACGGAGTGCAAATTCCATTTCTGTTTGATCCTTTTTCACGTTTCTACGGAATACAACACATTCTCGGACTGCCGCAACAGTAGAAATTCTATTTAATGGGACACAATTGAATCCTTTCTTGGCTTGTAAGAAACCGCTCTGGGGCAAGACAAAATAGAAACTCGTTCATAGAGTTGAGTTTAAATCAGGTTATTTTATTTGTTTTATCAGAAGTAGTATTCAAATTTTGTTGTTTGGTTTGACTGGTTTTAAAATATATTATTTGTTTAAAAAATCTGCAATTTGTTTTTTTCAATATTTATTTCATTTAACCTTTTTATTTTAAAGTTTTAAAAACCGTCAAACTTAAGTTGAATAAGACCCTTATTGGCGAAGCAAATTACGAGATAGTGGGTTTATAAGGCAAATCGATGCATCCCTTCGTTGGTGACCATATAATTTTTATTGAGTACGTTCGTGCTGTTAAAGAAAATATAATCGTTCAGTTTTTGTATTGTATCTCTGCTTTGCCTTTTGTATTTGTTATATATAAATTAAAATTATACATTTTTAGTTTATTTTTACGACGTTCCTTTTTTTTTAACTTTACCCTTACATTGCAATTTCCTATTAATCGTTTTGCCTAATACATCCCTTTTATTATTGATATTGTTTTTTTGGCTCTTTTGTCTTGTGTTTTATTATCTTTTTTTCCTTTTCATGTCCTGTTGCATTGCCATTGTCGTCTTGTAGCATTTTTAAAACCCAGATATTTAATTTCTCTTTAACAATTTCTTCTTTAAGTATAAGCCAGCCCTCTCGTTCAAAAGTTCCATCGCGTTCGAGAATCGCTACTTAGAGGGGTAGCTGGAATTGGCTTACGTGATAAAAACATCCAATAATTATATCGAAAGAATTTTCTTGATCCCTCTGTTGAAACACATGCCGGCTAAAAGTCTATTTAAGGCACATACCCTATGCAATTTGCGGTACTAGGGGTGAGGTTCTTTCCAAGGAACCCCTGGTCAAACAGTTTCAGTTTCCCGCTTTTTTTCTCTTTTCTTAAACTTACGAAGTAATTAAGTGTTTCTAGTGCCTAGTTTCGTTTGTTCCGATTAAAGGTTTTATCTGAAGATTTCCAGATAGTGTTATCTTTGAGAATTCCTTCAAATATCTAGTAATTATGACTGCAGATTAGTCAGATTACTTTATTTCTTTACTGTATACCTATGAAGATTAATTTGATGGTTTATTCTCAAGCTACCTGTTAATCGAGACCAGAGAATAGTCTAGATTTAACATTATTATCGTAACGTACCTATTACCGAGAGAATGAAGCGATCTGATCTTCACATTATCTTTGAAACACTAAGAAGCTACAGTAAGTTTTGTTTTACCTTTATACCTTTATTGTAAATGAAAGTACCGTTTATCTCTTTAGAAAATTGAATTTTAATTGTATTGCCACGTATTTTAATGAATTTAAAAACAAAATCAAATTTAGAAAAACAAATAAATTAACTAATTGAAATTCAACTCCAGCTGAGTTCGATTTGACGACGCAGGGATCAAGTATTTTACTGACGGATCTCGCACGTCAGAAGGAACCGGTGCAGGGGTCTGTGGTCCACGCAACCTTAGGCAGCACTTCAGCTTGGGAGCGGAGTCAACCGTGTACCAGGCTGAGGTATACGCCTTACTAAAGGCTGCCGACCATGCCCGAGGTCGTGGCTGGAGAGGGGAGAGGATAACTTTCTTCTCAGACAGCCAGGCTGCACTGCTGGCCTTAAAACAATTCCGGGTTAACTCCAAGCTGATCTGGGAGTGCATACAAAACCTCAATGAACTGGCTAGACATAACAGTGTCCTCTTGGAGTGGATACCAGGGCATAAGGGTTTTGAAGGAAATGAAACCGCGGATCTTCTGGCCAAGAAGGGAGCGGATACACGATTTACTGGTCCAGAACCTGTATTGGGACTGCCTAGAGCCTGGGTAAGGACCAAAGTCAGGAACTGGGTCTGGGTAGAGTCAACCAAACACTGGAGTAACACTGTAGGGCTGAGGCACTCGAAGCCGATGCTCAAAGGATACTCCAAAAAACTCGTCTGACATACTGGATCTTGGCAGGAGTCAGATCAGAGTACTAGTGGGCCTGCTCACCGGGCATGGACCATTCAGACTACACCTTCGGAGGATGGGGATTCTGACACAGGAACCCACCTTGTGCCGACTGTGTGAAATGGACGATGAGACGGCAACTCACATTCTATTCGAGTGTGGGGCCTTGGACTATAAACGGTTCCTTATCTTCGGCGACACGAATCCTGAATCCTATCACCACCTTGAGGAGCTAGTCACAGGACTCAAATCTCTTATACAGGGAACAGCCCTGTGGCAACAGTAACTTAAGGAATTTAGGACACCTGGATTCTAGCCTTCCTGGGGATCAGCGGGATGCTGATCTGCAGCTGAACAAACTAGAGTCCTGCAAGCACGGGTGCATGTAAGACTCTTGGTGCTGAACCTGGTCACAATATTCCCACAGGAAGCAGTGTACAAACAGGGGGCTCCGCAGAGAGACCATGCCAGGTTATTTAGATTAGATTAGATTAGAGTTCGGTGGTGGTTTCTCTACTGGCAAATTATGCCCAGCTCAGCCGTAGAGGGTAAGTGCCAAAATAAAGTGAGTGCGCCACCGATTTTGTACGGTTAAAATCGGAAACCCCTGATGTTCCAGGCACCACTTCACCCACTGGAGATTATTAAATAAATTCAAAATTTTAACCAATAAAGTGAGCTAAATAAAACAAAATATCAACTAGACCCTTCTTTAATAAAAATCGAGAATTTACACAACTGTCAAGCCTCGTGCTTGACAACGCTATTGATATTTATATAAAAACAAAGAATTAATGAATGATTTTAAAAATTGAATTTATCGATATGTGTGATCACACTCAATACAAAAAAAAATAAACAAGAAAAATAAATCTTAACTAACTAGTTACGACTTAATCTAATATAGCTTATCTGTTAATCTAAATAAGTTTCCGCAGTCCTTGGCTTCTCCAATACTTAGGCCGGTACCAAAAATCAAGCCTGTTCTAGAACCAATAGGCTTGCACCAATCACAATAACTTAAACTCGTACTAAGTATAGGGTCAGCAATCAAAATTCTGCCTATCTCTAGGGCTTAAGCCCGTAACTAGAATTTATGCCTGTATCTAGGACCCTAAAATCGTAATTTAGTATTAACATTAGCTTAAACAGATTTTAATGACTCCTTGAATTAGTTTGATTTAATAACCTTAATACAATTTGAACACATTAACTTAAATTTGTACTACAATGAAAGAACAAAAATGAATTTAAATGAATAATACAACATTTAGAAGTTGACTTCTCTGAATTTACAATTAATGAGCAAAACTAATGATTTAAATGTACTCAACAAACCTAAATTTGACTTGCTAGTCACAACAAAATTATAACAATGAATTAAATCAAAATTTAACATAAAATTAATTAATAATAGTAAAAAAAATAAGCAAAAAGGAGTCTAGTTTCACATTAATAACCTACATAAGACACAAAGAAATACATATGCAAAATAAAGATATTACAACCAAGATTATGACCATATGGCGTTATTAATCTTATAAAAATAAAATTTTGTAACTCACCTATTAAGATAGGGTTTCTTTCATTAAACTAGTGACACCCTAGCTGGTAGACGGGTAAATCAATCTCCTCGTTGCTAATTGCGGAAATTCTACCACAGCTCACCGTCTGAACGGTTTTAAATCTCCAAATCTACCTACTGTCTGTTTCTTGATCTATCTACGTTTCGTCCGAAATAAAACAAGAAAAGAGAAAACCATAAGGATTGAACAAACCACATGAATAAAAGGCGGTTTATTTACCACAGAAGATTACACAAAAATCCGACACGCGGCTTTTTCCAATGAATCTGTCCAAAAAAATAACAACAGAATCTAACTTCAACAACGATTCAAATGGAAAATGAGGTTTAGTTTCAAAAATCCAAAATTAATTGTTACGGATTCACCGCGATTTAAAACTTAAACCAAAAATCTTCTGGATTGTATTCGACAACCTTCTTATTCAAAAGCAGATAACGGAAAGACAGAGAAATCATTTACTTTCGATAAAATCTGTCAGACACGAAAATAGCCTCTACCACTGTAAGGACAATAAACGTAGGATCAACAGCTACCAACTTACGAACAAACAGTAATCGTTAAGTAACAACTGATCTGTTACTTAACAAGGTAACACCAAAATCTCAACATTACTTAATTTCCTCGTTTATTTTCAATCTTGTTACGCAAAACAACAATTCCACAAAACTACTGGCCGTAGAACACAATACTAATAGTTATCGACAAAAAGAAAGAGGTAGTACTTCAGTCAGATGAAAGCGAAAATGACAGTGATTTCAAAAATAAACACTACAAGAAGTCATAACCTGGATTAAATAAATTTACTTTCAAAACAATATTAGCAACATTAGTTATGGCCAGAATATATTTATAAGTTGATGATTAACTATAATCGATCTAAATCAACTGGAACTTGTCACGATTTACTCCTTAATAACGGAGAATTCATAAGGTAAGCAATTAGTTATAACTATTGTGAATTTAAACCCGTGACAGTATTCACCATACCGAACTACCTATTAGTGATTAATGTGCAGTGCCGTAATTAACTTTTTTAAAAAAAAACCGGCGTTTATTTTTTTTGTATTTCTTATCGGTCCATTTTTTATTATTTATATCTTTTTTACCTGTATTTCTTTTCTGTTTATTTAATATTTATATCTTGATATGTAAGTACTCTCTTAACTCGAGTTAATAAGAAAGCAAAAGGTGAATTTTAATAATTTATTTGTCTAAATCCCAAAATATATCTGGTTCCCTTTTAGCTTAACAGAGTACACAGAGATAACAATATTATATTCCTAGCTGTAATCTTAGTGTATAAAATATGATTTTGGAATGATCACGTAATGTGATTATTTAATGTTTTTTTTTTCTACTTATAGATAAATATCTGATTCCATGTTCTTGTTTGTGTTTGGTTATTATTTTACTGGTTTCCTATTTTTGTCTTTTCCATTATTTTTTGTATTGTCTTTAGCTTGGTTCTGATTTCCTAAGTTTTATTGTTCATTTTTTTCCTTCTTTAAACCCAGGTTTTTGGCTTTTAAGGTTTTTATTAATTTATTAATTTTTTTTTTATTTTTTTTCTTGGTTCTTATTTATGCTATCAAATCAAATATTTTTTTTATTCTACGATCTTATTATTTCTTATTAAATTAAATACTGTTTCTCAAATCCGCGCAAAAAACACAATACGAAACGACTCCTTATAGATCATATGTTTTATCAGTTTTAATGATATCCTAACTATATTCTTATTTTTCTTAGCAAAATCAAGGACTCCCTGCTGTTTTTCTTTTCACTAATGTATTTTAACTTATGATTTATTTTGCGTAAAAAACTACTCTCTACTTCCTATTATTTTGAGTTTTAGTTTCAGGTAATCTATCTATACTAATATTTTAAAGCTGAAGAGTTTGTTTGTTTGAACGCGCTAATCTCAGGAACTACTGCTTCGAATTGAAAAATTCTTTTTGTATTAAATAGACCATTAATCGAGAAGGCTTTAGGCTATATAACATTACGATGCAACTATTAGGAGCGAAGAAGTAATGTAAAATGTGAAAAAAAAGGGGAAAATTATTGATCCTTGAGGGCTTCCATTGCGTGCGCTGCGATACCAAAAATATATGTATGAAAGAATTATTCCTCTTGAAATGATCTAAAAAAATGTCCCCGACAGTATATGTCTATCTTTTAAGATTAACTCAATAGAACCGTATTTATGGTAATCAAATTTGGTCGAAATTAATGCATTATTTGTTCAGAGCTGTATCAACGTAATAGTATTAATCTTTATCCAAATAAATGAGTTGTTGATTAAGAGTATTTAATTGTGAACAAAATTGTCTTTCACATCACTTAATTTCAATGAACATTTTAGAAGATATTACAATTTTAAAATAACTAGGACACTTATGGGGACTTTTACACAATTTATTTACAAAATTGTTAAGATACACTGAACTCTGCTGGATAACGTCTAACTACTTGACAATACAATGAACTCTTGTGAACATTTGAACTTGAACTGACGTTAACTGCCCATGCATCCCCTTATATACAACTTTATTTAATCTAGTTAGTGTGTTTAGATCTTTCCAGAATTTTCTAGAAACATTATTTAATCTAGTCAGTGTGTTTAGAAGTTTCTAGAATTTTCTAGAAACATTATTTAAAATGGTCAGTTGATTTTTAGAAACTTCTAAAAATCAACTGTCAATAACAATCTTTCAAATTAAGGTCCCTTCCTTTACGGTTATCCCGTTACAATATTACAATTTTAAAATAACTAGGACGCCACCGTAAGGTGGCGCAGTTATTATCTCATATATTTAAACGCAGTATTTCTTACTAAATTAAGTACTATAAAGCCACCGTACGGTGGTGCAGTGGATAAAAATATCTAATATAAAAAAATCATTAAAAACAAAAAAATGCAAAATATTAAAATTTGAAAAAATGAAAAATGGAAAAAAAGACACTACAGTGTTATGCGGTACAACGTCCGCCGGAACAGCTAGTTTATTATAAATTTTATCACTTCTATCATCAGGCGGTAAAAAGTAAAACTGTGGACGATATAAATTTGTAAAAACGTACCCAACGTACCTCGTTTCCTGAACACTAGTAAAAATTGTTTTTAAGAACGAAAACTGATATCAATCAATTAAATGTAATTGTTACAATTCAAAAGCCATAGCATCCAAATGTGAACTTACTCTTAGCAAAAGCACAAGTAACAAAATAGCACTATAAATAAATGAGATTGGTAGATTTTATTGATGAGGTGAAATAAAATGGCGAAAACAAGAAGTGCTTAGGTTACGGAGACTGACCTTATCAGGATTAGCTCCCAAACTTATAAAAATCGATTTTGATCCAATCACTCTGGATGTCATTTCCTTCCAAGGGGTATAATAGAGAAAGACAGGATAATATTTTAACTCTTTAAATATTTATAAATCAATAAGGTATATGAAAAACTACAAGCCCGAATAGCAGCCCTCTCTTATATATTTTTTTAAATTGTCTTACAAATTAAAATTTATTTTTACATGGCTGCTTTTATTGTTTACTTTAGAGAGCAGTTAAATTTAGTTAAAAAAATATATATGTATGTGGTATCAGCTACAGAAAAATGATATAAATAAAAGATGCCACACTAGCAATTATAATAAATTTCTCCCAGGTGTCTGTTGTAAATTTTCGTAATAACAGTATGAACGTCGTAAAATGGAAAATTTTCAACGTCTTAAACTGGAGGATAACTCAGTCTGATGTTGTTTCCGAGGCATACACGGCCCTGTGTTCATTTCCACCATAAAACGTTGCCATTACGGTTGGCCAAAAGGACAAAACCGAGTACAAATTTCTCTTGCCACTTTATGGCGTTTTCAACTACCGGACGAGATTATACGAGAAATTTGCAGTATATAAAATTGTCTTTCAGAGAACGTAATAATATTGTATAAACTTAAAATATACCGTTTATGTACCTCAACTATTTATGATAATCCACTAGCAGCAAACTACATTTAAAATCCTGATTATATCTATACTTCGTCGCTATAGAAAAAATTTATGCGTCAATTTAAACCAAATCTACTTTTTGCGTCCTTACGGTATTCTAAAGTCGAACTTAAAGATCACGCGCTGTTAAATAAGAACTGTAATCCGAATATTTATATTCTACATGTGCTTAAAGATAATAAACTATACTTAATGATTGGTACCATCGAGGTACTTTATAAGATCGGCTTGTACGAGGGTTGTATTATTAGTTACGCAAGAAGGCGCAACCAATAGAACCTTTGGACAAAGCTCTAACCTTAATCTTATTTTAGGAGTTTTATTTCGATAGACGTCGTGTAGGCACAGTGAATTTTTGAAATTAGCAAGTCGGTCGAAAAATGGATATTAGCCGAGAACATTTTCAAGCAATAATTTCTTACAATAGGAACGTCTCGCTGAAATGGTTTCTGTGTTTGGGAATAAAGCACTACACCAGTCAACTATTTTCCGCTGGTATTGCGAATTTCAACGTGGTTGCTCCAGTGTCATTGACGAATCCAAGCTAGGTGCGCCCAAAACAGCAGTCACACAGCAAAACATTGATGCGGTTCGTCAGCTAGCTTAGGATGACAGCCGTGTAACATACCAGGAGATGGAGGCACTCCGCTCCAAAAGATCCTTCATGAAAAACTGAGAGTTACGAAGTTGGTTTGCTGTTGGATCCCTCATTTACTCACAAAAAAAACAAAAACCGATTTGGTCCAATTGTTGTCAAAAACATTGGAACGGTTTAACACTGTCAGCTCAAAAACTTTAATAGTATTGTTATGTTGGTAGCAATTAATATTGGATTAACTTCTATGAACCGGAAAATAAATGCCAATTTTCTGTGTGGGTGTTTTAGGATGAGGAAAAACCAACTTAATTTATCCGTTTTCGAAAGAAGTCAAAGAAAAGTGTCGCAACTTTTGTATCGAAATCTTGTAATGTGGCAAGAATTGCTTTAGAAGATTAAAGAATGGTTACTTTTGATTGGTACATAAACGTTTATTTACCAAAAGCTATCGCTAAACTCACAACGGTAATGCAAGGACAATACAAGTGCTCACACTGCTTAAAAGTTTTTGGAGCTTCAAAAGATCGAATTGTTGGACTATCTACAGTTTAGTCCAGACCTAAGTCTCAAGGACTTCTTCACGTTCCCAAAAATCCAAAATTTGATTTATGGGCATCGATTCCAACTGAAGACATATTTTGAAAAGCAATAAAGTACTTTAAGTCTATATATTTTTAGTCTTTATGGACATATGCAAAACCAAAAAGACAACCCTCGTATGTACCTTTATCCCTCCGTCCGTGTGCACTATATATCTTGAACAGAAGGTCACAGATTCATATAATGGTATATAGAATCCTCATGTCATGAAAAAGAATCCTGTTGATATTGGTTTGGATCTGATTACCGTGATATTAAAATTTGAACGGTTTTCCGATACTTATGTATTATATTCATATTTTTCTCTATTTTTGTGCGCTATAATTCTAAAAAAAAAGTTCAAAGGGTTATGAAATTTGATGTATAGAATCCTTATGGTATAAGGAAGAACCATGTGTATTTTTGTTTAAAATATGTAAACGTAACGGTAAAATTTTAACGCTTTTCCGAATTTCATGTTTAGTATTCATATTTCCCTCCGTTTTTGTGCGCTATAACTTTAAAAAAGAAATATATAGCGTTATGAAATCTCCTCTATACAATCCTTATTCCATGGAAAAAATCTCTATTGCTTTTAATTTAGATCAGATAACCTTATAGGTAAAATTTTAACGGTTAATGCAAATATATGAATTTGATGGTATTTTCTTACTTCTTACATTGACTTTGTCTATTCTGGTATTAGTCTATATTGATTCATGAACCTGTAGTAGGCTGCATTAAAAATTAAATAACACCTAATTTAAACAATAAGAAACATACATGAAATTTACAAGATAGGCTCAGCAAACCGGATCCGGGAAAAATTAGTAGGCACAATGGCATACCGCGACACAGGTCGCAGAAGGAGAACGGATCATGAATTTTAAATTCTAAATAATGATGTTAAGCAATAAAAGATTTTCAAGTGTAGCCACAAATTTGGTATGACCATTTTACAATTAATTGTTGTAATAAACTCTTATAAAATACATTAACCTTTTTCTGTAGGTAAGAATACTTTTAAATTTGATATGTTCGTGTACGGATGTGTTTAAGAGAGAATGAATTAATTTAACAAGACCAAAAGACATCGAAATATCCAAGAGTTCTATTTGTAAACAACAAGCAGCCCGTTCTGTCTAATTTTAGTCTCAACGGGTAGACAAACCCGGATACTCTTGATAGCCACTAATCAGAATTAAAGTCCTTTATCCTTGTAGAGAATAATGAACATCAGCGTCCTGAACAGGAAAGAGCTATCCTTCAGAGAACGATTTCTGTAAATGACTGTGGACGATAGAAGAAAATGTCATTTGTCCCTTTGCTGACCGGAACCTACCCATCTCTATTAACCCCTGCGACCTGTCACATCAGCTTCGTGGGCACTTTCCGGCGTGTAGTGCACTTTCGCGTTTCCTCCTCCGCGGTGTCGAAAACATGCTACAAACTATTGGAAAGTTTATCAAGTAGAAGTTGGGATTGATGACCTACTTACATTTGGGTTTAAACTTGTCTTATATTATATACACTGTGGGCCGAAATAAAGGAGTACATTTTTTAGTTGAAAATAACTTTTTTGTGTTAATTTAATTTGATTTAATTTGTTTTTGCAGCGCTAATAGCCTAACATGTATTCAACATGGCTTCAAATTTAATAGCAAAAATAACGTACAGTGTCGGACTTATAAAAAAAAATATGTAACGGTGCATTTGAGCTCGTTGCAAATGAAAACTGTCTTATCTAAAATTCAACTCATATGCTCTTTTGGTAGGTTTACTATCCAGAACACTTCAGTAACAAAAATTGTAAAAATTGTAAATGCATTTCCTGAAAAAAATTGACATATTGGAACATAAGGAAAGAATTTAAGACATCTAAGGGAAACCCATGGGCCTATTGAACATAAAAGTGGAAGAGGAAGCTCAAGAACTGAAGAAACTATTGCTAGAGCTGGGGTTGTTTTGGGAAATTTGCAACCTGGCCAATCTGCTGGAACAAGGAAAATCGCAAAAAAAACTAGGATTTCCCGCGAAGAATTATTAAAGAAAACTGCAATCTTAAAATAGTTTACTGTCAAAAACTTAGGTACTGCCAATGTCAGAGAAAACCGACTGGAAAGATGTAATTTGCTAGTAAGAAGATTCCGCTCTCGTGAAGACATTAGAAAAATATGGTTTTCAGATGAAAAAATGTTTTATTTACGGCCTTCTAAAAATACCCATATTAATAGGGTGTATTCTGACGTACAATTTAAGAGAGAAATTCCTCTAGAGCATCTTTAATTTGAAAAAAGTCATTTCTTAAATGGTCTAATGGTCTCTGTTGCAGTACCCATCTCGCCTGATTTTTAATGATGCCAGAGTAAAACTTAATTCAGAAACATATCAAAACAAATCTTGCAACACCTATGACCTGAAATTGAAGAAGTATGTTATGATTACACTTTCCAGCAGGATGGTACTGCTTCGCACACTTCCCACAATAAAAGGATATTCTTGAGTAAAAATTGCCTGTACTAAATTGAGCCATAGAAGTGGCCACCTAACAGCCCAGATGTAAATCCGGTTGACTATTTAATTTGGGGAATTTTTGAACAAAATTTGTATGATGGACAACAATTTGAAACCATCGAACAGCTCAAAGAAAGAATGCAGTTTGTTTGGAACAGTTGTGAACAGGGTGTAATAAAAGAGGCTATAAATTTATGGCGCATACGACTTCAAGAAGTGGTAAACAACAATGGTGGCCACATTCATAATATTTTAGTTTAAGTTTTTAAATGATTAAAATGTGTTATTTGTTAAAATGTTATATTTTTCTAAATTAATAAAAAAATAATATTTTGCTAATCCGGTAATTTTAAAAAACTTCCTTTTTACCGAAGTGTTCTGGATAGTTATCCTACCAAAAGAGTATATCAGTTCAATTTTAGCTAAGACAGTTTTCATTTGCTACGAGCTCAAATGCACCGTTACATAATTTTTTTTATAAGTTACAAAGTCAGTAGGTGATTTATTACAGTACGAGTTAGTTTATGATAGAGACAACGTAGGAGCCGAGTCTGGAAATAAAAACGAGCATCTGTGTCTGAGTAGTCAGAGCGTTCCCGCGTAGAGCTTAAGGTTGCGGTTTCGAGTCCTGTCGGATGGTGACATTTTTTTAATTTCTTCCTAATGTCATTTAATATATTCTTGTGTGTATAATATCTTAATTTCTAATATCTTTCTAATATTAAAAATTATTAATACCTGATCATTTTGGTTTCTTTTTATACATTTTACTTATATAAAACTTTTTCTTTTTTATCAAAAAATACAATAACCGTTTCCCAATTGATATGTTTGTATCTTCGCTGCGATCTCACAGATTTTACCTTTTTATAGTAATTCAAACCACTATGAAAATCGTATAAGTTAAATACCTGCTATGGGCGGTCAGGGATTCTTCAAGGAACCGGCAATTCTCTGGAGATAAAAAAGCGATTTATCAGCTCAACACCTCGAAGAATACGAGCAGTTATTCCAGAGAAAGTCTTTCCATAATCCCTTGGGCTTTTTCGACGTTCGTGGTCTGCCTAAATGTGATTGTTTACCTCCGTGAAATGTATGTTGATTATTGCTAAAGATTGAGACTAAATGATTATCGCTGATTTTATCTTCTTATAGCTTAACAATAAAAAATCAAGAGGATTGTTAAGTACTGCGATTTAATATATTTCAAAAACCGCCATATTATATTTACAAAGGTTTTTAAACAGCATATCTTAAGTATAAAAAAATATTGGTTTTATGATTTTTTGGTGTTAGTATATTTAATGCAAAGCTTTTCAGTAACTTCAAGAGATAAGTAGTCGACTATATTCAACGAGGTTCATTAAATTGATGGATACACGAAATGTATAGCTAAAACTTTGTTTTGAATCGTTTTAACCATACATCATAACATGTTATGGGAAGTCACACTTTGCTAAAATTAATTATGTAGGTAACTTAGTTTTGGCAAGTACTTGACGGAGATAAGAGGTATACCGTTAGAGTGCAGATAGACAGGAAACTCAAAGTCTTTCAACATATTATGGTGTCAAACTAATGACATCAAGTTTCTGCTTAATTTTAGGAATTGGTTGCTTTGCAAGTTTCTATTTATAGATATTAAATTAGGTACACGGAAAACCTGTCAGATGCTCAATTTCATCGTAAACTTTAATCTGAAGTGAAGCAGCAAATTTTACTAATGTAAATTCAACCTTAATTAGATTGTTAAGGTTCATTAAATTAATTTAATACTGGCATATTCAGTAGCTTAATTTGTATTATATAATTTAATGTGATATATTTACATATCTGCTTTTACATTTGATACATATAACGAAAGCCAAAGTAGACTATTTCTTTTGATTTTTTTTTCAATTGTGACCAAAAGGATGTTCAACACTTAACATTAATCAATTAATAAATTAATTGGTTTTTCAAACGTGCTTTTAATCTAACTAAAGTTTAGGAATAAATAATTTTTATCAAGAGTAATTTATGTTTCCTTCTAAACACTTTTTGCCGATAGTATACCTTAATATGAAGGATTATCCAATAAAAACACGCGTTTTAAATTGTGTCGTATTAAAATTATGTCCTTATATAATTTTATTATATGTACCTAACAAAAAAAACTAGTGTGGCAGTCAGTGGGACTGTCGGCAGAAGTTATACTTCAATGCACGCACATGGATTCATAAATTTGTATGCGAATGATTTAGCAAACTCATTATATGATATTCGTGGTAAGCGACCCCAAAAACCTCCTAGTACCGTGTGCACACTCTTTTTGTATCGAATTTGCATAAAATTCCTGGAGACGAGATCTGCCTTGAGCACCAGGTGTTTCGAACACCATCGTTATTATTATAATCGTATTTAGCGACTCAAAAAACCACCGAGTATCAAGTGTACACTGATTTCGTACAGAATTTACATAAAATCCCAGGAGAAGAGGTAAATACCCTTGACACCAAGTGCCGCGGAGACTTTCGGAATCGTGATATTCGTGTTCAGCGGCTCCAAAAACCCCGAGTATATAAATTGAACCCATTTTCAGCAATACTTACCGAGTTGTAAGTTTTCTCTCTATTGTCTGTTCGGAATGTACTTTTCGAATGCAGAAATGCAATGTTCATTTTTACATTATAAAATATAGCGACAAATTTCCTGATACTTTAACGAATCCAATGCAAAAAAACGCATTTCGATCCATCTTACGTTACAAAATTCGGAGGTTTTGGTGCTTTATTTCCTCGACTATTCGTAAAAACTCTGTTTATGTAGCCAACAACCTCAGGAGCATAGTGCAGGATATACTGCAACCATGTGACGGTATTTTAGACTACAATACAATACTCATTACTGAATATTATTGTTAATATTATTAATAGATATTTATAGATTAGTTCAGACTGTTTTTTGTATATCTATCTCTTTTCAATATACTGAATGTTAAAACGGTATTCAAAGGACTTATAGTTATGACTAATAACATGTGATAAATATTTCATCTTTGTTTTGACCGACCAATACGCCTTATAAGTGTGTCTGTCTCTCTCTTACTCACACCATTACATATGTAATGATTTTTCCCATTTAACTGTACACAAATCTTTTCCACCGAGTGCATGAATAGAAGTATAACTTCAAAAATGCAACATATTGAAACACTTATGGGGACTTTTACACAATTTATTTACACAATTGTTAAGATACACAGAACTCTGCTGGATAACGTCAAACTACTTGACAATACAATGAACTCTTGAGAATACTTGAACTTGAACTGACGTTAACTGCCCGTACATCCCCTTATATACAACTTTATTTAATCTAGTCAGTGTGTTTAGATCTTTCTAGAATTTTCTAGAAACATTATTTAATCTAGTCAATGTGTTTAGAAGTTTCTAGAATTTTCTAGAAACATTATTTAATCTAGTCAGTTGATTTTTAGAAACTTCTAAAAATCAACTGTCAATAACAATCTTTCAAATTAAGGTCCCTTCACGGTTATCCCGTTACAATATGGACAATTATTATTATCCAATTACAAATCCAATTTTCAATATGAATTACTTGTGCTTCGTTTGTGCTTCTTTTTCTTGAGAGCCATTTGCTTAATGGAGGTTGGCTATTGCAATTTAAAAATCGTTTCTTTATTTAACTATTCGTATAAACCGTAGCCCTGTTTATTGTGAGATAACTTTTAGCCACGATTCTTTTTTTTCCTAATCCTCTACTTCCTTTAATCTATGGTATATGGTCTAAACATGTTTTTCGAAGTTTCGCTAAGTTATGAAATTTTAATTTTTTACTTTTTCTTTTCTTCGTTTAAAGTATAAGAAAAGCTTTTAATTTATTTATATCTGATGTTTTAAGGGTCCTCGTTTCAGCTCCGTAAAGACCATTTTAATAATCAGTCACGTTTCGAATTTTATTTGATAATTCGATACGATTCTTTTGAATTTGTTTCACGATTTTCTGGCCTCTTTTATTCTCGATTTTATGTTCAGTTAAGGATATACGCTAAAATCTATCAAGCATCCTAGGAACTTATTGATCTGTTTTAAAATTTGTTTGTCTATTTATTGAGGTACATTTTGGCTTTTTCCTATTGACATCATATTGGTATTCTAAATGTTATATCCAAACGCTTGCAGAGGGAATTGGTGTTTTATGCTAGTGATGTTTACGCTAGTCATCTTGACACCATCCTGACTAGTGTCTCTTTAAATAGAAATAAAGATTAAATACCATGCGGATAAAAAGAATCTCTGTTTCACATTTATTTTTATTTTTACTTCAGCGAATGTAAAGTACTAAATCTTAACATTATTAAAATCGACTTCTTGCAAACGTTTCGTTTCTTAATTTATTAGATACTTTTTTATAGCCCCTGATGCATATAAATATATCCGTACCTGGATGACCGAGCTTTGATCGAATAATATCAGTCAAATTTTGCAAGCATCTTACTTTAGCAGCACGTGTGGGACGAGCAGAAACCTGATTATTTTCATGACGGTATCCTTGAAATGGGTCTTCACTGTGAGAAGTTTGAGAATCCTGATCAGTTTGATGACGATGCTCTTCTAGGTGTTCTTGAGACGAGTTGCGGCTTTGTGAAGTTAGATTGTTTATAAGCTTTTTTTTCCAAGATCGTTTAGGCATTTTTAAGTGCATTAAATAATATAAATAAACAATTGATTTTCTTAGTCTAACCTCAAAACAAACACTCATTGACTTAACAAAAGCCATCTGCTGGAATTGCTTTAGCTGTTGTTGTGTCGTTAACGCAATTAGTTGCTCACAATTTAAAAAAAAAAGTATTATTATTCGCCAATAGATGTCAGGAAGAGTCATATTTTTCAGTTTTATCGATAAAACACGAATAAAATGACATTCTCTAAAAATGATTCCTAGCTAGATCGTTTTATCGCCCCCATTTTCATGAAAATCGTTGAAGCCGATTCCGAGATTCCAAATATATATATACAAGAATTGCTCATTTAAATATATTAGATTTTGCTCTATATTCAACCTGGTCTGCCAGTCTTGAGGTGTTTTTTCTAATTAGGAAAGGTAAGTTTATTTTAATTAATTAGTTTACATATTTCAAGATCGGGACCTAGACTTTTATTTGTTAGGAACTAATACCATTACAGTTTTTGCTTTTATTGTTAAAAAAAATTAATGTTATTTTCCTACTCTTTTAGTTAATTAAGCTTGTCTCGGACTTTAACGTAGTTGATTACATTCTTATGTAAATTAAAGTAATATTGCCTTTATTGCAATTCTTTTATTTCGGTAAATATTAGGGACATGTGTACCAACAAAATGAGAAACAATCGAGAATCAAAAGTACGTTGCCCGTAAAATTTAAAATGCTCGTTTCTTTCTGAACAAACCTCGTAGTTAACTGTTTAGACAAACGTACCTAATTGTGGTTTTAAAATTTTAAACATACGGCTTTTAAATCTGCTTAATTATTTAAACATTTAGGGCAGCTTAATATCCATACACTTGTATGAGCAGATGTGACTAAAACAAAAATCATCAGAAATTATTTTTTAAGTTATACTTCTATTCATGCACTGGATTTGCGTGGGGTTAAATGCGAAAAATCATTACATATGTAATGGTGTGAGTAAGAGAGAGACAGAAACACATATAAGGTATATTGCTCGGTAAAAACAAAGATGAAATATTTACCACATGTTTAGTCATAACTAGAAGTCCTTTAAATACCGTTTAAATATTCAGTACATTAAAAAGAGATAGATATACAAAAAAACAGTCTGAGCTTATGTTTTGGAATATCATAGTGACGTATTACATTGTGTTTGACAGATTATTTTATAATTCTGTCACGTAAGTAAATATATAAAGTTTAGTATTTTATATTAATAATATTAATAATAATATTCAGTAATGAGTATTGTATTGTAGTCCATACTACCGTCACATGGTTGCATTATATCCTGCACTATGCTTTTGAGGTTGGCTACATAAACAGAGTTTTTAAGAATAGTCGAAAAGTGCATTCCGAACAGACAATAGATAGAAAAATTACAGCTCGGTAAGTATTCCAAATGGATTCAATTTATGTACTCGGGGTTTTTGGGGTCGCTGAACACGAATATCATGATGTCGAAAGTCTCTGCGGCACTTGGTGCAGAGTATTTACCTCTTATCCTGGTGTTTTATTTAAATTCTGTACAAAATTACACTTGGTACTCGACTGTTTTTTGGGTCGCTGAATACGAATATGATAATGGCGATGGTGTCCGAAACACCTGGTACTTAAGACGGACCTCGTCTCTAGGAAATGTTATGCAAATTTCATACAAAATGCGTGTGTACTCGGTACTAGGAGGTTTTTGAGGTCGCTGAACACGAATATCATATAATGATTTTGCTAAATCATTCGCATAAAAATTTATGAATCCGGGCGCGTGCATAGAAGTATAACTTCTGCCGGCAGTCCCACTGACTGCCACACCCTTTTTTTAGTATGTAAATTGTCTCATAGATTTAAAAAGTATTCACATTGAACGCCCCTTGTATTATTAAATAAAAACAAAAATATTTTCCTACTTTCTTAAATATTTCTCACAATAAAATATGCTTTAATAAAAATAAAACATATAAAATACACATTCAACGTTTAGAGATTATTTTTATAAATATATCGTTGTCATTCTGATATCTTTCTTAAATCGTGAATGATAAATGAAATTTAAAAACGAGAACACTTGAGACACAAAGTACACGACTTGGTGCAGAATGTTTTTATTTCTCAAGTTTTGTCAGCTCTTCAGAAAGTAACTTCTTTTATACTAATAATCAATTTAGAAAGAGCAAACAAGTGAGACAAAAACTAAACAGCAAGCTTAAAATTCTAAGCTGCTATCGTCCAAAATTCATGTCAAGACGTTGCTTTTACTATAGCCTAGCAGCACACGGCTCTCTTTTCTAATTTTTCAGATTTATTTATTTTAATCTTAACTTTGTTTCTAGAAAATAAGATTTAAATAAGTAATGTCTTTTGTTAAATTTTTGAAATATTACGTGAATATTAGAAATTACAAAAACTATTTTTAGTAGATTAATTGTTTGAGACAACTTTTATATTCGTGAAAAATAAGACAAACAGGTTGGACTCGAACCTGCGATTTCTACATGTAGCCAATAGCTTCTTCATCACCCGGGCACGGATGCCTAGCAATTATTTAGCGTTTTTTATCATGTCTTCTATAAGACACTTACTTAATTTCTTCTTAGGATACATATGAAGTTAAATATACACGTTACGAAGAATCTCTTGTATTGCTTCTCTAACTAAATAAAAATATAAGAAAGGACACAAAAAAAGTGAACTAGAGTTTGATGTTTTATTTGTCGATTTAAAAAATGAACTATCTCATTAACGTCATGTTTGTACTTAATAAGAACTTAAGTAACTTTTCTAAAGACGTGAGTTAAAGCAAGATATAATCAAAGATGCAAACTAACCGCTAGATATCCGTGGTCGAATGATTAAGGGTGCTACCGGCTATCGATAGAAATCTTAGATTTGACTTCTGCCAAATAGGTAAGACATGTTTCATTTTTTCCTTTTCTAGAATGGAGCCATTAGGTTTTATCATGTTTCTCGTAAATACTATAATATTCGTTCGTACTATAATATAAGGGGATTTATTAGCAGTTAAGGGGAATTCAAATAGTTCATTTTCATTGTAAAACTGGTTGAACGTTTTCCAGCAGACTTTTTGTGATTCTGTTACAATTTTGGAGAATAAATTGTGTTAAAATCCCCATGAGTGTCTTAATATAACTTTTTAAAAAACAAAATAAGTACTACAACTCCTTAGTTCTACAACCTTTGATGGGTCCTTGCACATTGCTCTTAAATCTTCGTTTATGCTATCTTTTCTGTTGTAGTTTATAATTTGATAAGTTTCTTTTCATCCTGTCTTTTTACATATTTTAATCATATCATTCTTATTACTTTTTTATTTTTTGGACAACTTCTGAAATTATATATATTTTTGTTAATTTGGCGTTCGTTCTTATTTTGTATCCGCACCCTTCTGGCCAAGAAGGGAGCGGATACACGATTCACTGGTCCAGAACCTGTATTGGGACTGCCTAGAGCCTGGGTAAGGACCAAAGTCAGGAACTGGGTCTGGGAAGAGTCGACCACATACTGGAGTCATACTGTAGGGCTGAGGCACTCGAAGCTGATGCTCAAAGGCTACTCCAAAAAACTGACGTCTGACATACTGAATCTTGGTAGGAGTCAGATAAGAGTACTCACTGGGCATGGACCATTCAGACTACACCTTCGAAGGATGGGAATTCTGACACAGGAACCCACCTTGTGCTGACTGTGCACCATGGACCATGAGACGGCAACTCACATTCTATTCGAGTGTGAGGCCTTGGACTATAAACGGTTCCTCATCTTCGGTGACACCTATTACCACCCTGAGGAGCTGGTCACAGGACTCAAATCTCTTATAAAGGGAACTGCCCTGTGGCAACAGTAACTCAAGGAATTTCGGACACCTGGATTCTAGCCTACCTGAAGATCAGCGTGATGTTGATTTTCAGCTGAACAAACTAGAGTCCTGCACGCATCGGGTGCATGTAAGGACTCTTGGTGCCGAACCTGGTCACAATATTCCCATAGGAATCAGTGCTCAAACATGGGGCTCCACAGGAGAGACCATGCCAGGTTATTTAGATTAGATTAGATTATTCTGTATTGTAGCATTATCTCATCTATAACTGGGCCATATATATCTCGTAGAACACTTCTTTCATATACTCTTAATCGATTTTCATTTTGTTTCGTTAACGTCTACGTTTCACAAGCATAGGTAAGTACTGGTTTAATTTATCGTTCTGTAGATTATTATTTTTGTTTATCTTGTGATGTAAATTAATTTTATAATTTATTAAGATGTGTAACAACACTTATTTGCCTTTTGCATTTTTGCTTTAATTTTTTGGGTAGTATCATTTTCCATCGTTAATTTACTTCCGAGGAGTACAAATTCTTTCAGTTTCTCAAAGTTATATTTATCCATCGTTACGTTCTTTCCTTTATTCTATCTCTTGCTTGTGTTCTTATATTGTACATATATTTTGTTTTATCTTTAATAGTTTTTAAACCCATTTTTTACATTTATTTTGTAGTTGTAAGAAATCTTTTTTTACATTGATTGTAGTTTTTCCCATTAGGTCTATGTCGTCTGAGTACGCCCGGAGGATTCGTGGACCCTGGCTGCTGAACAGTTCGCTTTTTATTTTTGCTGCCCTTATGGCCTTTTCAAATGCAATATTAACAAAACCGGTGATATAGCCTCCCCTTGTCTAAAACCAGGGTTAACTACGAAAGAGATGAAGAGGAGTTGTCCCACTTTAACTTTGCTGCTAGATCCGACTATATTGATTAATTTTTTATGTATTCCTTGTTCTTCCATTTCGTTTCATAGTTGTGTCCTTAGCATGCTGTCGTATACCTGTTTCAAATCCATAAGCAACTAGAGCAGTTTCCAACATTTTTCCATCAATTGGCGAATTGTGAAGATTTGATCCACTGTAGACCGATTTTTTCTAAAACCACATTGGTAATCACCGATGACGTCTTAAGTAAAAGGAGTAAGTCTGTCGAGGAAAACATTGGCTAGGACCTTATAACCTGTAAAAATAAGAAAAATTTTAAAATCCATTAAACGGCTATAAAAACCAACATGATCTTCCTGACTATGGAGAGTCGCAAAAAGTACGGAGTTTTCTGTAAAATTTTAATGACTGCAGACGAGGTAAAAAGAGAAATAAATTTATATAAGTAAGAGACAACAATACACCGACCTCATTTTAAGCCTTTCTAAGGATTACAGGCATCTTTAAGAAAGTTTAATCAAAAGTAATATAATTTTTTAATCCTTATTTCTACACCATAATAATATACGTTTGTGAATGTTTTGTTAACATTTCAATTATTTAAGTATATCTTTGTTAGGAATGCTATCTACAATATTTTTTTACGGAAATCAATTCCAGTTACAATCTAAGAGAGGTTGTTTATATAGGATTTAACATTAAATTACAGAAGTCGTTCTAGAGTCGGTAAAGGGATAGACAGACAACTAAACTAACACTGATTTGAAATACGATTTGAGAGAAAAAGAAATTAAAAAATCTACAATCTTGGATACTATAGAATGAAGGGTAACACAAAGCTCTGGTTTTATTTTTAATTTAATCTCAGGTTAACTATTATTAACTTTTACATAAAACGAAGGTTTATTTTATGTGTAATATTATTTTTTACATTTAATTTTGTTTTATTTTATGGTGTTCTTTACATATACATTATTGTAATACTATGGGTATATCCACCAAACAATATCAGAATTTAAGAGTTTTCTTAACATAAAGTAAAAAAGGAAACCTACTTTTATTATGCAAAACAAGTGCAAAAGGTTGATTTTTGACTATCCTCTTAAAACTCGACTCCAATGATGTGCTACCAACGTGAAATATTGTTTCATTTCTCTTTGTAGACATTTCCATTTTTATCAGATCAGCAATATTGCGTCCACCGGCTCTTGGACGGGAATTTGACCGAAATCCATGTTTACCATCAAACGAATATATGCATAAAGAATGTTTGGTTCGAGATCGAAAAGATAAAAAAACAAATAAAGCATGTTAGGAAAAATGAAAGTATTGCCTGAAATTTTAACCAAAATCCATTGGGATATATGAATTTAAATTAGTATCACTTCGTTTAAAAACAATCGATTTTTCACTTAATATTTATTCTTTGTTAGATAATACCTGAATATATATTTCCTTTATATTTTTCTGAACACAAGTTATTGTAATAAAGCAAAAAGGAATAAATATCTTTAATTGTTATTAAGTTGTTTTAAATATATTATCCGATTATTGGAACGAAGTTCCCTTTCGGGCGTTACGACCAGTAATGACTGAGGCTAGAGGCTAGCCGAAAAAAATTCAGACCAAAAGTTGTCACGACACGACACGACACACGCATGTTTCTCTGTCTGTCTGTCTCTCTCTCACAGACCAAAAAATAAAAAAACTCTCTCCCTCTCTCATAGATAGATATATTACAATTAAAAAGACACTATTTTAAATTAAAAGAAAATGTACATTAAAAAGAAAATACTGTAGAAAAAAAAGTAATTACCTATAATAGTATTATATTTCATCCTGTTTTTATAAATTAATAAATTCATAAACATTTTAAAAATAGTTCATAACTTGACTAGTTAGGTAGGTACGTCAAATTACCTTAACTGTCAGTTACTGTCATATATTTTAATTTTAAAATCTTGTATTAAATTGTTAATACCTGTTTTAAATTAAATTAAAATAAAAAGTAATTCTAGGTAGATGTATGTCATCTAAACCTCTGGTATTGTATAAATGGACACTTGTTAAAAGAAACGAACTGTTGAAAATATCAAGTGATAATGGATTTACTTTTTTCTATTTTGCTTTGATAGTGTAGTGTCGCGACTTTGTTAAGTTTATACAGGTTTTTTGTAGATAATAAATAATAAAATAATAGAAAATAATAAGAATAATGTATCCTGACAGTGTTTCTGCACAAAATCCGGATATTGCTGATAGAGTTAGGTAAGTAGAGATTTTATACAGACAATAATAAATGCTTATGTATGTATAAACACTCTGTTGTGTTTACAAATTACAATTCCTTCACTAATTAATCGAAAGGAACTTCGTTCCATCCGAGTGTCCCTTGACACCTCTCACTTTTTTTTCTAGTTATTAGTTTGTATAATGTTAAATTTGTACCACCAAATAAAAGTCTAGACACTAAAATAACTGTTGTACTAACGTTAACATACTTTTATCAGAACAACATATTAACTTTTCACACAAAGTTTAATTGACTACAACATACTTGCATGGTCATTAATTTTATTTAAACTGTATCCGCTGTATGCATTGCGGAGCTTTTAGATTTTCAAAACAAAGAATTTTTACCCTAGAGGAAAATAGGTTATTTATGCACATTTTCTATTAAAATAAAAATACGAAACCATTTGTTTAAATTTAAAATACGCAAATACAGGACAATAAACAATACCTTATAGAAAATACTATAACTCGTAGTGTAGCTACAGGCCCGGATTAAACGTATCACTTAATTAGCAACATCTATGACATCCATGAAGATTAGCTTCATTTTACCTTTATCACAATTTTTAACTTAAACAGCACAACCTGTAAAGACTATCGTCTCATTAGTCTACTTTAACAAAACCCGCCACTCCGGAAAATATTTCATTTCTTATCCTTTATACTGATGAAGACATCCTCATAGCATGTCAAAAAGGGCAAAAATTTAGCCCCTGGCCCCGACTCTTTCAGAAAAACTTTAGAACAGCTCCCCCCTTAGGTTATCTCCTCTCTTACTCTTCTCTTTAACTCTTGTCTAAGCAAAGTATACTTTCCCACCATCATGAAAAACACAAACACGATCTTAATCCTCAAACTAAAAAAAATACACAAACCTACCGACCTATCTCTCTGCTAAACGTCATTGACAAATTTTTGGAACTCCTGCTTCTAGATAGAATCAGGGACTTGTTATATACAAACTCTATAATCCCCCCTTGTTAACCTGGATTCAGACCAAACCACTGTACCCAAAACTCAATTCTAAAACTTCAAACTTTTAACTCCTCTGCCATAAAACAGAGAAAAGTCGTTTCTGACTTACTAATGGATGTCCAAAAGGCTTTTGGCAAGCTTGACACGCTGGCCATATTAGAAAGTTAAATGACATCCAATCACCCATTCTAGCCATAAAAATAATACACTCATACCCCTCCAACAAAATAATCCATATCAAAGTTGAAAACGCAGTTTCAGAACCTTTTACCCTCTTTCAGGAGTTCCACAAGGCTCAATCTTAGCCCCTATTCTTTACACTACCTACGCTTAACGATATTCCTTAAAAAATTAAAAACTCGTGATTGTCTTAATTGTCACAGTCGTCTAATTATTTAACATTGTCCGCTGTCGTGGACCTTATCAAACAGCACTCTCACCAAAACTTTATACAGTGCTGGAATAAAACTACAAACTCTAGACTGGCCAGAGAGTTATTACCTCATCTTGGCGAGGAAACAGCAAACAAATTTAAGGCATTGACCAGACAAAATCTCCGAACAGCTGTGAGAATCTTAACAGGTCACTGCCAATTACGACAACGTCTCTTTAGAATGAAATTAGCAGAATCGCCGCTATGCAGAGGCTGCGAACAAGAAGAGGAAACAGTAGAACATATAATGTGTGACTACTCTGCTTTTTCTAAAATTAGAAGATCCGTGTTGGCCGAGTACTGGCTTACAACAGTCGATGTCAGGGAGATCCGCTTCGGGAGCCTTATCACC
The DNA here is from genome assembly GCA_964028335.1 of Altica lythri. Taxonomy (NCBI): domain Eukaryota; kingdom Metazoa; phylum Arthropoda; class Insecta; order Coleoptera; family Chrysomelidae; genus Altica; species Altica lythri. The sequence continues at coordinate 61,495,943 of OZ034805.1, read as the reverse complement.
TATTTTAAATCTCTAGGGCTGGTTACAGTCTGAGGTGAGGATATTCTTACACACGGAAGGATGCACAATGGGCCATATGTGGCCTCAGAGCTGGCAGAGCACTACCTTGCCCCTCCCCAAATTTCCAGATCCAGATACACTACGAATACTAAATCTGACCTAACACTATCGGCCTAATTAGATAAAAAAAAACTCGTCTCGGGAGTCTTATATAGCTTCGAAGTCTCGTCACGCTTTGCCTCGAAATCTCATCTCGCTTCGCTTCAGGATCTCATCTCACTGCTTTTATGTTACTTTACTCTAGAGTTCTGTCTCGTCTCACTTCGGACAGTCTCGTCTCGTTTGTTCTGTATGCGTTGTAGGTATGTCGATTCGTATCAAAGAATTCTTGAAGTATTTCAAGTACAAAGGAGTGAAATGAAAATAATTTCGTAGATTTTTTTTATAATTTTTTGTAGTATTTTCTTATTTAATTATTTTTTTATTTACATCTAACTAAAGTTGTTATAAAATCCTTGTTTAAGTGAAATAAAAACCAAAAAAAAACTTAAAAATCTTATTAATATTTTTCTACAAAGCCATTTACTCACAATGTAACGTTTAAATAAAATTAAAATCCCTGTTTAGTAAAAGCTTGATAAAAATTCAAACTAACTTGAAAAGTTTCACTTCAGTAGTCATCGATTTTACACTTCAAACGCAAACGGAGAGCGAGATAAACGCCACAAAGGAGGCAAGTCGAAGAAAATTTAAAAGCAAAATATATATTCATATTTTCTGGAAAAGTTTTCTCCATTATTGTATTTTAAAAGGCCAATGATATCGTAATAAATCGTTTATTTCTTAATAGAATGTTAAGTCAAGTATATATATATATATATATATATATATATATATATATATATATATATATATATATATATAATGATGAAGATATTGGGTTTAGCAGCAATACGAAAAGTGTACTCTTATAAGTTTATTGCCAAGCTTTCGATTATGATTATAATCATCTTCAGGGCGCTACAATACTTTATGGTATAATATGGACTATAAAATATATAAATATAAGTTTTTACTTACAACTTGTTGAGATTATTTTGTAAAGATGTTAATTTATTTATTATATTTGTGTAGTAGATATTGAAAAAGTTATAACAACGAGAAACTTTTTAAAGCAATATTAAAAAACTGTACCATTAAGCTTTTTTAAAATTAATTTGATTTAATTTTTCATTCAAAAATGACTGGATGTATTTGTCATTTTGATTTTTCACTTAGAACTGTCCTATGAAATCGAAATTTATATAAAACAAGATAGTAGATTCATTAAGAGTATTTGACATAAAATCAAATTAAAATTGTTATTAAATTTTATAATAAAATTAAAAGTTAATATATTTGTATTAAAAATTTAAAAGTTTTATTTAAATAAAATGGTACAGTTTTTTAATATTGCTTTTAAAAGTTTCTCGTTGTTATAACTTTTTCAATATCTACTACACAAATATAATAAATAAATTAACATCTTTACAAAATAATCTCAACAAGTTGTAAGTAAAAACTTATATTTATATATTTTATAGTCCATATTATACCATAAAGTATTGTAGCGCCCTGAAGATGATTATAATCATAATCGAAAGCTTGGCAATAAACTTATAAGAGTACACTTTTCGTATTGCTGCTAAACCCAATATCTTCATCATTTTATATTTAACAATCAGCAAATAATTCCTTGGAGTATATATATATATATATATATATATATATATATATATATATATATATATATATATATATGTTGATTTTTTGAAGGAGTAAAAGTCCTAAAGACGGAAATATAACCTGTAATAGAATTTTAAAATATTATTGTGAAAAAGCTGTATAAAAATAATAAATATATTAGATTATTCAATTGGTTTAAATTTACTGTGGTATGTCATTCAGAAGTGATGTAACGCTTTTGAATTGTTTTTAAAGGGAGGTTTGTGAAAAGGAAGATGACATCAAAACTGACAAGAACATAACCAATCAGTATTTTAAGGTTATTATACACCGAGGCCGTGGGCCAAGGTGAACAATTTCTCGAGAGATAAATGTTACTACCTACTTCCACTGAGGTATTTATACTATTTTATTCACAATCGTTTACAAATAATATTATGAAATTTATAAAACAACCTATTCCTGGCCCGTCAACATCCAGCACACGAAAATATTCTTTCTTTAATGAAAACCTTAAAGAGGAAATAACAATTATTAATCAAAGCCACGACAACTCTACGATATACTAATTCTAATGCTTCAAATAGTGTTTAATTTTGTGTTGACTATTATAATATTTGCCTACCTATTGTTTGCTCTGTTGTTGTTGTTGCTACGTTTCTCGTTATAATAAATTTCACTGGAATTAATAAAAATTTGTTGCTATTATCCTGAAATCTGTAATCGTTACAAAACGTGGTTGGGAACATCTATTGTTTACCTTTGAGGTTATTTTTTGCACTTTCTTTCCGATGTGTGTTCGGCTAGTGCCTTATCCTTATAGTTTACTTTATTCTTTCTTTCGTTCTAAAGTGCTTGGTAAGATGATTCCAACGAGCCCAAACTCTGAGATGCTATGGCCACCTTCCAGCTTCATCATCATATCAGCTTTCTGACATCATAATCCTCTCCGAAAATTGTAAAAAATTATTGCTCGAAAATGTTCTTTTCGATCGACTTGCTGGATTTATATCAACAAAAGATTGAGATTAGATTTTTGTCTTATGCAAAGGTAACAAGACAACCCTCATACCACAAGTAGGTATTCTATTTCGTAGATTACGGCATTAGAAGTACCTACCTATATAAAAACCACTTTATTTAATATCGCATTAACGAAAAAGTAAAACAGTTAATTTTGTGAACAAATTATCGATCAACAATCAAAATATTAATAACCCTTTTTGTTTTAATTGATTATATAGAAATCAGTTCTTTCTAAATGCAAGTAGGTACATTTAGTACAAATCCCCCATTTTAATTACTCTAATGGCTGTTAATAGTTCAAAGTCGCAAAAGTTGCAAGTGCACATGAAGTTAAGAAAACTCATGTAAATGTAAGAAAAGCTAAATTGCTTGTAAAATTTTCACGTATAATAAACAAACTAAACTTTTAATATAAGTATCACTAAACTTTTGTTTTTAAACATGAGTTCCTATAGACAAAGTTTTATGAATGGTTTTGGATAATGAAATAGTCTTGAAGAAATACAGACTTTCACTATTTAAAATGGATTTAAAACAATAAAGTTGAACAAAATACCAATTACACAAAGTGGTTTCCTATAGAGAAAGTTTCCAAAAATTTTAAATTTGTCTATTTTATTCAGCAAGTCATAGTTACAACAGCATAAGACGGTTTTAAATAAAGGTGTTTTAGCATTCTCTCCTGGATTTTTAAATCTGGCATGATTTAGATCACTAAGCTGGATTTGTGGTATTGGCATGCAGAAAACAGCAGGCATTTAATTGTTAAGGCTAAGGTTAAGATTCGTTAAAACTAATCGTCGTGACAAACTAAAGCTACGGTTTTTAAGAAGTGTGCGCGTCGCGCGTCTTACGGCTTAAGCAGAATAAGCTCAGGTTGTCTCACAGTCCGCTTTGCGCTTGTCGGTTAGTAGATTTATATCTACTATTCAGCTGGTTCGCAGGTCACGACTTCGGAAAAATTTCACCACAGTTTTTCGTTTTGGGCCCCCCTGACCTCAAAAACACCTTACGTTCAAAATTTTTTATATATATATATATATATATATATATATATATATATATATATATATATATATATATGTATATATATATATATATATATATATATATATGTATGTATGTATGTATGTATGTATAGTTCCGATATAACGAAATCTGTGGACACGATAGCGGTCGCATTTCTTGACGGATCGAAAAAAAATTTGGCACAAAAATCAATCGTCCCAAAATCTCGGTCGAGTTCGTTAATGGGCCAAATCGGTACGGCCCTTTTGGCGTGACATCAAATCAAATTGGAAAAAAATTCGTAACTTTTTTACTTCACCCTGTACAAAATAATATTACGGGACTTTTTTGTTTGTCTTAAACAGACCTACAACTTTTATCTAAAACGTATACTTTTCATATATTCAATTAATATAAATCTACTGATGCGCCTGGCTTACCAAGGGCCATTTTTTTTATGAATTCTCAGTTTTTAATATTCTGTTGTAGTAAACGGATAACGCAGAATGAACAATGCTATAGTTGCGTTTTGATCAAAGAAATTAAGAACGATGAAGAAGACTTATTGTTGCTGACAATGCAAGAGACCAATAGAAAAATAGATTTATTTTCCTGTCGCAAATCCGAAGGAGCGTATGCAGTTACAGTGGAAAGACGACTTTTTGGATTTGATTAAAGATTGTTCTAAACTTCATAAAAAGAGGAAATTTTTGGCTCATAATGATCACTCTTCACAAGCCACCACTTCGATATAATTTGCTTATGTCGACGACTGCGTCCAAACCAAACAAAATTGATCTCAGCGCACACGCCAAACTCACACTGCTTTGTTAAACTCATGCGTTCAACTAGACAGACTCTTACAAACCGTATGATGTTCAATTAAAGCGCACGTGAGATCTGCTCAACTTACTGTTGGCCGTACGCCGCGCATCGTTCTTAGAAACCGTAGCTTAAGACATCCTTTCTGTGGTATCGTGGATACGAAGGCTTCTCTCTCAGGTTTTAACGGTTGTTTCTCCAGGACAAGTTTAAAAAGTATACGCCAAAGATCGACAATTTCGAAAAGTAGGTAGATTGTTTAAAACCAAAGCACTGTTCTAGCTTTTTAAACAACTGTTTTTAATCCTAGGGTTCTTTAGTGTCGAAAACTAGCGTCAACCAGGTCTAATTATGAAACCTGGCATCTCAGTTGATAGTATTTACCTTTTACACTAGTAGTTACTACTGTTAACGGTAAGCATTAACCCTGTAGTGGTCAAATACTTTAAAAACAAATTAATTTATTCCTTGATTTAGATTTAATATTTGTCCATCAAAGGGATATATTTATTTTAATTTTGGTTATTTTTAAAAAATATTGTCCCATTTTTAGGTTAATGCCATACGCTTTAACTACAGGACTCTATATAAACTACCAAAATTCTAGGTTTATGACATTTACCAGAAAAAAGAACTTAAAGGATATAGATCCTCCAAGACTTTATTGCGTTGTTTATCTTATGTTTCACTATATTAAGTTTCTGCCACGCAGAGCATATAATAATTAATTGGTTTTATAACCACGACCTTGAAGTCTCGATAGTAGAGCTACCTCTCTCTCAAATATCCCTAAGATAAATCTGATTTCCTCGGGCGGAACAACATGGTGTGGATAAATTCCCCTTTTTTAAATATAAAACTTTTAATGGCAAATATATTTTTATTTTAAGCTTAATAACGCGCTGTTGCGCGTTAGCAATCGCAAAAGAGAATTCTAAAAAAATGCCTAGAAAACAGCAATTGCAAAAAAACCTGCCAATTTGTGATTGTCAACTTATATTTACATCCAATTAAAGGCAAGGTAGGTTGAAGTTTTATTACCCCTACTTTGTAATCTAGTCATAAGCGAGCTTATAATGAGACTTGAAAATAAAATACACCATGTTGTTAGTTATTTAGATTACCTGGTCATCTTCGCTAACAGCAAAAACATAACATCTAGAGGTAAAATGCAACAGGCTTGGAATATAGTTACGAGATGAAGCCGTATTTTATTGGATCTATAACATAGTTATCAAACCAACTATCACATATGCATTTTTAATATGGTGACCAAAAATTTGCCATCATTAAACTATGCAACTTTTAAAAAATTGCTTGTTTTACCATATTACTAGGTCTGAGAGGCACTCTTAAAGTTACACTGGTTGACGAATAAGTCTAAGGTTAAAGAAGCTTTAGAAGTAGAAATTTACTACTGTAATAGAAATGTAAATAATGTAGTAACACACGTCTGAATGTGTTTTAGATAGATGTATATTTAACCTTGCAACGCGCAAAAAACAATTTAAGGGTTTATAAATCTAAGAGCATCAATATATCCATAGATAGTCAGACAAGTATTGGGGCCTTAAATAATTCTTAGGTAGTCTCTAGACAGGTATACGAGTACCGAAATGAACTTGTAATGGAACTAAATAGTTTAAATGCCTACACATAGAGGTGTAAAAGGCAATAAGATCGCAGGTGAATTTAAAATATTTTATGTTTCAGTTATTGTTAATGCTTGATTTTATTTGTTAAAGTTTGGAATGATTATTTGGATTTGTCTTCGTCCGGATAGAATAATAAGTAATAAATTATGATTATAATAAAAAACTGTTAAAAATCGTAAAAAACGGACGAGGCACCTAAAGAAATGTTAAAAATCCAAAAAGGCGAGATGGGCAGCGGCGGTAGCAATTGACGTCAAGACACATTCAACACCGCGCCGTGGGAGGCCATCATGAATAGCTAGGAAGAGAAAGGGGTGAGGGGACGGCTGCGGACATCGTGGACTCCTACCTATCGGACAGAAAATTTATTATAGGCAAGGACTGAGCATGGAAGTGCCACAGGGATCGGTATTAGGCCCCCTACAGTGAAACATAATGTATGATAGCATGCTTGAAGAAGAATCAGGAAGAGGAATAACAGCGATCGCATTCGCAGATAATCACAACATAGAAATAGCAACGGAGAAGACAGAGGCGATTATCGTGAAAGGGCCAACAAATAGAAGGGTGAGAGGAAAGAACATAAACCATCAGAGATCGATGAAGTACTTGGGAATAGTAATCAACATCAAACTAAAGTTTGGGAGGCAAAGAAGGCAAAGGGAAGGATGTCCACCCTAAAGAGACTAATTTCGAACGGTAGGGGGCCTAAATACAAGAAGAGGGTGATGCTGTACGAAGTAGTCCAGTATATTCTACTCTACGGAGCTTTGATATGGCATACAACTACCTCGGTAGAGAAGTATAAGAATAGGTTGTGGCACAAAGGAAAGTGCTACTAAGGGTAGTTTAGTGCAATGGTCATTACACCAAAATTAAAATAAAATAAAAATGAAAATATAACAGCTTGTATTACTGCAGTAAAAATAAATACATCTGACTTTTCTTGAAATATCAAAAATAATAATCTATCAAACAACTTGTTTCGCCTTTTTGTATCAACCACGATCCACTGTCTTGGCAACGGTGATCTTCCATATTTTCTATACAGGTTGAGATTATTTTGCTATCCATACGAATAATCTTATAAAGCCTTTCAAAAAGAAAATGAATCTTAATCAGTGATTATTAAATCACTGAAAAAGAAAAGAAGAGACCAAATGATCGCCAACGATTGCATATAACTAAAAATCTTTAAATAAAGAAACTTTGCGTGCTCGAAAGAGGCACGAGCACCACAGGTAGTAAGCGGATATAAAACACTCAGTAGTGAAGTAGTGCAAGCAATAGCAGGGATTCTGCCAGCAGACTCACTAGCGAGAGAAAGGGCGTGACTTTTGGCCGGGAAGATGGTAACACGGGAACAGGACGAGCAACTGTGGAAGAATGGGATGCCAAGTGGCGGCAACCACTACTAGAAGGAAAAAGTAGGTAGAGCATTCCTTGGGGAATGGGTCAAATGTAAACACCGCACTGCAGACTACTACTTTATTCGGAAGCTATACCTACAGGATCAGCAAAAGCGACGACACGGTGTGCAGAGCATGTGGAGAAGAGAAAGACACAAAGTTTTGGAATGCCAATACTTTTTATGAAGTAAGAAGAAGAGCTGAGGAAACAATTAAGGAAAGGCTTACGACGGGCAACATAGTAAGGACAATAGTTATGGGAACAAAGAGAAGTGGGAAGTAGTGCATAACATGATTAGAAAAATTATGGTGAGGAAAGAGGAAATAGATAAAGAAAACCAAACAAGAGAAAGAAGAACCAGTGCATGAAAAACGGTACGGCGAAAAAACTTCCGAAAGGAAATCTGCGACAGCATTAGGGGTCGAAAAAAGAGGTAGGGCTTAGTTGGTAGCTCAACACTACCTACAGGAAAAAAAGCGACAAATTCATAAAATTTCTTTCTAACAAAAAAATTCTCATATTTTACTTTCCTTTAATTTTTATACTTGTTCTGTATATTTAATTTTTAGCTATAATAATTTTTTGTAACCAGTTTAGATAAAATTTTCAAATAAAATAAATGTAGAAGGCCTACTACCTTCATCTTAATTTAAAATTTATATCTGAACCTTTTAAAACGACCGTCGTTCTCGGATGTTATGGTTTATTAGCCAAAAGATATATATTTTGAATATTCACCCGTTACTTGAAGCACACCGCAAATTTCTGAACATTTAGAAAGATGACAGCCGGAAATGGGAGGGTGCTAACCGTGTCGGTTCCGAACAATTGATGGTTGACGGCCGGAAAAACAAAATCGTAACTTTTGCGATGAAAATATGGGGACAAAAGAAAGATTATCGTTCACAATGAAACTTTTCCATTTAATGTACCGTATCTGATGCTTTATAACTTCTCTATATAAAACTAATGCAATATCAAATATGATACTGTTTGGGTGTACTTGTTTGGGTTAGATCAGTAAAAGAAATGAGAAATTTATTAGCTGGTACTTCTATTAACCAGGCTATTTATTTTTGTTTAATGATTTTTTTTAAAACCGGCCAGAAATTAATACTTTCCGGTTTATTTTTAGGTCAGAAAATCTCATTTTGTGGGACAAGGCCAGAAAATAAAAATAAGTCCGGTAATAGTTATTTGTGACACAAGGACGGAAAATGACATTTTGCAAGAGCGAGTAAAGTTGTGTAGCCGAGGTGCGTAGCACCGAGGCGAAACAATACGAGCACTTGAAAAACATTTTCCGGACGTATAACACACACTATTTTTTGGTCCGACTAATTTTTAATATTTTTAAAAGTTCTGTTATGTTCAAGACTTGACTGTTTGTGCTACCTGAACTAAGGCCACTGACTAGAAGAGAGCCGGCAGATATAAGCGCCACATTGGATGTTTATTATTATAGTTGTGTTGTTGTGTATTGTGTAATAACTTGTTTAATACTTAATATACGTGTTTAGCTTCAGCAGTTATTAGTGTTTTAATTAACATATGTTGCAAACACAACAAGTTCAAAAACTTTTTACTTTGTGACATACAAGATTAGATGTTTATATTATAAAGATGTTCATAAATTGACATAAATATCAAATTTTAAAATACAAGTTGTAAGAGTAATTAAATGTAAATTAGAATCCTGCTTATCTTTAGAAAAAGTTATAGGTAAGTTTAGTATATTATACGCAGTTTTTAAATAAATTTAATTAAAATTTGTAATATTCATTATGTATTTTTGATGACTTAAAATTCAAACTCATAGCGCCATCTCATTTAATTTCTCTCACAACGTGTATTATAAAATTTGACATTTATGTCAATTTACAACTACTTATCATTGGATTATGAAAATAGTTCATTGTCTCTGCTATTTTTATATAAAATTATTAGATATTAATTTTAATATTTTCAATATAGCAATTTTTACTGTGCTGCTTATTAGCACAGTAATTGTATGTATAAAAATTAAGGATCTTGAAATCGATTATCAGAAAATCATTCCTTATTACCTACTAATTGTTTTAATCGTGCAATAGATGTCAATAAACACTAATCTTGTATGTCACAAAGTAAAAAGTTTTTGCACTTGTTGTGTTTGCAACATATGTTTATTAAAACACTAATAACTGCTGAACACGTATATTAAGTAGGTATCAAACAAGTTATTATCCAACTATAATATCAACATCCAATGTGGCGCTAATATCTACCCGAAGATCACGTCATACCAGCTTCTAGTCACTGGTCTTACTTTAGGTAGCACAAGCGGTCAACTCTTGAACATAACAGAACTTTTGAAAATATTAAAAATTAGTCGGACCAAAAAATAGTGTGTGTTACACGTCCGGAATGTGCTCGTATTGTTTCGCCTCGGCTACACAACTTTACTCGCTCTTGCAAAATGTCATTTTCCGTCCTTGTGTCACAAATTACTATTACCGGACTCATTTTTATTTACTTTCCGGCCTATCTTTGATGAAAAAAACAAGAAAATAGTTAGTCTAAGATATCGGTCACTTGGTTTCTATGGTAACCGAGTTTTGTAGATATTTAAAACTATAAAATAACTTGATATATTTTGACGTTTAGTTGAAAACGTGAAATTTATTATAAAATGGATATTTAAAATGATGCATTAGATTGTGAATTAATGGAAGATGAAATTATACCAGATGAAATTGTTAAGGTGGCCACCCAAGCAAGGTTTGTTAAAAAAAAAATATTAAAATTAGTTAATAAAGAGTAGGTACTTGTTATAAAAATGTAAACTGAATAATATGAAGTTTATGGTACAACAATGCCCGTTTTAAAAAAAATATTGTACGTAATACGTCCCGAAAGTGGTCTTTTACTGGACGAGTGGGCAAATTGCAGGGCGAGCCATAGGCGAGCCCTGCAAGCCTGCGAGTTACGTAAACTACTATTGTATAAACGAATTTAACTACTTTTTTAAACCCATTTTTTAATCTTTATGTTTTTATCGTTGTCCAATTATTCAAATTTTATTTTTATTAAAATCAATATTTTTTAATTTTGTAAAATTTATTAATGATTAAAATGTCAATAATTTTGTAAATATGTATATCTTTTTTTTTTAATATTTTAAACATTTTTTATACTGTTCTAAACTATTTTTTTATACTTTTTTACATTTTTTTAATTTATCAAACTATTTTTTTTGTAATATTAAATTGTTTAATATTTTTAATATAATTTGTTATAAAGCTATGAGTCCTTGGCAGCATATAGGCTATAATTTATAGTTTATAAGTTTTCATAATAATTTAAAAACAATTTAATTTTTATTAATTTTATAAATTACTAATAGATGGGGATGTAAGTAAATTTCTCAAAAAAAAAAACAACTATACATCTAGATTGCAGAGAAACTCGATAAGTAAAGTTAAATTGCGATATTTTTTTAGATAGAAAGATTATTTGGATTTGTCTTCGTCCGGATAGCATAATGACTAATGAGTAATAAAATATTATGTTCTTAAAAATCGGTTTAAGTTCGTAAAAAATTGAATGTTTCCATCTGCCAAATTTAGCTCAGATGTTTTCTGAGCCGACAAGAGGCTGACAATGATTCTGACATCATTCCGCCTTTGTGATAACAGCTCTGCAGTAAATTTTGTCCGAGTATTCTTTTATAAAGACTATGGTTTGTCGCTTGCCCAGTGATTTTAACCCTCGCTCTTGGACCTTCTCTAACCTCCATTTCTCAATGGCTGCCTTTCTGATCGTGTCAGCAACCCCACTGAATGGTTACGTCCCAATCATTGGAATATGTTTGGGCTTACTCATAAGTCTTCTTATTGGCCTGAAACTCTGAATGTCCTGGTACTCAAGCCAGTGTCAGATAATTCTGACTTGCGGCATGTGTCAGGGCCCTAACACAGTCCCATACCAGCTGTGGCTTTATTTTGCCGAGGCTATTGTCTTAGAGCTGGTTGGCTGTCCGATTATATGATTACGGTTTTACTCGTTATACCCCTACTTATGATCTCCGTAGGACAATGTTTTATGACCTCTTCTTTAGCC